>CM046873.1:24428173-25628173 GCA_025617745.1 Heliocidaris erythrogramma
AACGGCCCTTTTTGAGCGTAACCATGCCCTTTGACAACTGAGCTTTTGATTTTAATCGAACGGGTAGCTTGAAATTGATACACTTCATCACTTACATTATATTTTTATGTTGTTTTTAAAAGATATAAATGTATTTTTTAGAAAATATTTCGTTACCATGGCAACGGCCGAAAACGTCATTTAAAAAATGGCAACAAGTAAATCATGTTCAGCACCCCCAAAATAGGTGATATAGCACAAAAAACAGATTCTACAGAAAATTTTAAGTAACCTTTCAACTTGCCATGTACTATGTAGTTTCAGTCCATGATTGGAATTTTTATAAAAAGTTAATTATATTAGAAGGTGACCGGGAGCAGCTGTCGCCAAAACTTATGTTCTGCATTTTATTTCATATCTAATGTGTACTAATTGCTAAGAATATATTAATGAAACGTTTATTATCATCCTAAAATATACCAGCTCTAAAAAAGGCAACAATCTATTGCAAATTCTAAGATCAGAATTATCTTAAAAATTGGTGTTTTATATTTTGTCATTCTTCATGGATGAGGTATACAACTGAATGCCATTATTTTGTGTTGGATCATAGTCTTTGCTACTGTAACTAACATGAACATTTTGAAAATATATCCTTAATTTTAATCCAGCTTAGATTTGTTTTGCTTTTACTTCTCGACTGTTTTAACCTGATCACACGGTAGTTTACAGTGTTTACGATATACGAAAATGTTTTGAAAAGGATTAAAAGAGGTATAACAATACGGGTATGGAATAATTTTATGTAAAATTTATGATGTCAAGAAAGAGATGGCACAGGAGAAATGGAGAGGCAGAGAGAGAGAAACAGGGAGAGATGGGGTGAAAGAGAGAGAGAGAGAGAGAGAAAGAGAGATGGGCTGTTGAGACAGGGCATTGCAGGAAGAGAGAAAAAATGAAGGTGAAAATTATTTTGCTCATACACTGCATATACATGATTTATGTAAGAAATAATGGTGTACACTGTGAATATGAAAATGCAATGACAATGTTTCACCCTCAGTGATGTGTAATGTATGTAGTACATTAATAACTTCCAATATCTACCTCCATTACAGCACTAGCGCTTTAAAGATTAATTGTGTGTTTTAAAAAAGAGTGGAAATTCTTTTATAATCATGTGTTGATTTCGCGCGGGTAGATCAATTAAATACAATGAATAGATGGAAGTTTATACCAAGTAAGAATACAACCTTATATAATTCTTTTTATTTTCCTCTTCCCCTTCTCCACCCACACACTCTCTCTCTTCCTTCCCTTTCTCTCCACTCCTTCTCTCTCTATCTCTTTCCCTCCCTCCTGCTTTCTTTCCTCTGTCTCTTACACACCCCCTTCTCTCCTTCTTCCTCTCTAATTAACTCTTTCACTTTACCAATACTCCTATAACCAGTCACTACCGAATCAAAACTAAAATAAATAATATTATCATACATACCTTGATCCATCCCAATTTTCTTGATTCCTTGTTATGACCCTCGTTTGGGATTGTTTTAATTTATTTCGCTATCTTCACCCCCCCCCCCCCTCCCCCCTCACCCTCACTCTTTCTCTCTCAGACGTTCTTTTGCATATAAAAAAGAAATTCTCATCGCCAGTATTCTTGAACTAGGTAAAGTGCGTTTTGTGAAAAGAATTACATCATATCTACATCTAAAAAGCTATAGGGCAAAAGTGTTTCTTGTAGCGTATATATTTACCTGTGTAACCATGTATTTATTTGTAAACAAACTGTTTACATTATATTATATTATATGTTTCCCTCATCACCAGTAGGCCTATCCATGAACTATGTAAAGTACGTTTTGTGAAATTCACCGCATCATATTTTCATCTATAAACCTTCCCCTGTCTCTTTGTCTATAGACCTACAATTAGTTCAGATTCTGAAATATTCCCTCATTACGTGATCTCCCACTAACTGCTGCCATGCCGCGTCTTTTTTTTTTTTGTAACCAAGCCTAGGCAGATTTCGCCTTTTTCATGAATATTCATGATGCAGGGGTCGGGAAACGGTTCCGATTGGTCTTCATGAAAGCACGGTCGGTGGGGGAAAAAAAGTCCCTGGCCTGCACGTACGTACGCATAATACGTGCAGCGCTATATTTCGATCGTGTGTGTTCAACGTGTAGGCGCCTAGCCTACGTTCATGTATGTATTGTTTAATTCTCAACATATTCACCCCACCTATGCAATGTGACACGTAAAAAAATTGGACTGAGCAGTCAATTTCAAAATCAAGTTTTGCATAAATTTATTGCATGTGCGTAGATCTAATTTAGTAATTAGCTCTTTTGAGGACACCCTCCTTTTCCGACCAAAATTGACACTGCCACTGGCATTACTCTGAAAATAGGTCTAGGACTAGGCTATGCGTATATTGACAATTGCCCATTGTAATGTTCTCCACAAATGAACTTTACAACGATATGCAGAATCAAGACACAGACTCTAGGCTAGGTCTAACAACGTTAGAGTCTTACTGTTCACGTTAGAAATTAAATTTCCTTGCATGCACACTGTAATTAGCACTTGCACCCTGCTCCTGTAACGCACATTGCCCTGAGTTAGAAGAACTGCAAGAGTCTTCAGGACTGAAAGAAGCAGACTACTACTAACGTTCCAAACTAGTACCAACGTTAGTACCAAGAAAACAAATTATTTTGGTGACCTTTTAGCTGATGAAAACAAAGTGCGTAACTACTTATTGTAGGTAGATCTAAAATCATCTAGATGTAGATCTACCCCCATCATCAATCATTTACCAGTACTGATTAGATCTAGGTCTAACTCATCATGCTCACTGACCTTAAAATAACATTCACTTAATCTAAACTTAACTGAAATTGAAAATTGTAACAAAATTGGTCTAGTTAGAGTAGATCTAGAGTAGTTAGAGTCTTGGCTAGACATACCTGCAAATTTGATGATATCACACCATCACATCCCGATTCCATTTTGAAGTTGGGTCTACCACACGTCTATTATTAGGCCAGCATTTTGAGGGATACGTGGAGGCAATTCTAACTCTTATATTAAGATCTAACTTAGATCGATAATAGATTTAGTGCAAAAACGTAGGCTAGGCGCCTACACAGTCAGATGTTTCCCTCATCACCAGTAGGCCTATCCATGAACTATGTAAAGTACGTTTTGTGAAATTCACCGCATCATATTTTCATCTATAAACCTTCCCCTGTCTCTTTGTCTATAGACCTACAATTAGTTCAGATTCTGAAATATTCCCTCATTACGTGATCTCCCACTAACTGCTGCCATGCCGCGTCTTTTTTTTTTTTGTAACCAAGCCTAGGCAGATTTCGCCTTTTTCATGAATATTCATGATGCAGGGTCGGGAAACGGTTCCGATTGGTCTTCATGAAAGCACGGTCGGTGGGGAAAAAAAGTCCCTGGCCTGCACGTACGTACGCATATTACGTGCAGCGCTATATTTCGATTGTGTGTGTTCAACGTGTAGGCGCCTAGCCTACGTTCATGTATGTATTGTTTAATTCTCAACATATTCACCCCACCTATGCAATGTGACACGTAAAAAAATTGGACCGAGCAGTCAATTTCAAAATCAAGTTTTGCATAAATTTATTGCATGTGCGTAGATCTAATTTAGTAATTAGCTCTTTTGAGGACACCCTCCTTTTCCGACCAAAATTGACACTGCCACTGGCATTACTCTGAAAATAGGTCTAGGACTAGGCTATGCGTATATTGACAATTGCCCATTGTAATGTTCTCCACAAATGAACTTTACAACGATATGCAGAATCAAGACACAGACTCTAGGCTAGGTCTAACAACGTTAGAGTCTTACTGTTCACGTTAGAAATTAAATTTCCTTGCATGCACACTGTAATTAGCACTTGCACCCTGCTCCTGTAACGCACATTGCCCTGAGTTAGAAGAACTGCAAGAGTCTTCAGGACTGAAAGAAGCAGACTACTACTAACGTTCCAAACTAGTACCAACGTTAGTACCAAGAAAACAAATTATTTTGGTGACCTTTTAGCTGATGAAAACAAAGTGCGTAACTACTTATTGTAGGTAGATCTAAAATCATCTAGCTGTAGATCTACCCCCATCATCAATCATTTACCAGTACTGATTAGATCTAGGTCTAACTCATCATGCTCATTGACCTTAAAATAACATTTACTTAATCTAAACTTAACTGAAATTGAAAATTGTAACAAAATTGGTCTAGTTTTTAATAGAGTAGATCAAGAGTAGTTAGAGTCTTGGCTAGACATACCTGCAAATTTGATGATATCACACCATCACATTCCGATTCCATTTTGAAGTTGGGTCTACCACACGTCTATTATTAGGCCAGCATTTTGAGGGATACGTGGAGGCAATTCTAACTCTTATATTAAGATCTAACTTAGATCGATAATAGATTTAGTGCAAAAACGTAGGCTAGCGCCTACACAGTCAGACCGCAGGTCGTATGCAAATGAGCAAAAATCGCGCATTTTTATTTCCAGTGCCCGAAATGGATTCTATCCCTGCACCCAGTCGGCTGTATCGCATGGTCATCTTTAAAGTTATGTTCTTCAATAAATATTAATGCTGTGCTCATTAGACTTTCTGCAAACATAAATGAATAGTTAACCAACATAGGGATATTTTGTTTCAGTCAGAATTTTAGAAATAAGTTGTTTAAAATAACTGATGAAATAGTCATACAAAAACCTTTTTTTCACAAGATTTCAAGTTGTTAAAAGACATATAAAAAGTATATGAGCCGCCATCAAGACACATATGTATGGAAGAGCTGGAATCTCATCTTTATACCCCCGCCAAACGAAGTTTGAAGGGGATATTATAGGAATCAGTCGATGGTTGGGCGGGCGGTCGGTCGGTCCGTTGCAAATCTTGCGGATCGAACTACTTCCTCAGTTTTTGACCGAAAGTCATGAAATTTGGTAGACACATTGGTCTTGGTGGGAAGATGTGCAAGACATATTTTTCGGATGTGTCGGAACTGTGTTGCCATGGTAACGGCATATTTATGGAAGAAAATCAAGGAAATACCTTGCGGATCGAACTACTTCCTCAGTTTTTTGGTGTTCTTGGTGGGAAGATGTTTTCGGATGAGTCTGAATCTGCGTTGCCATGGTAACGGCATATTTATGGCAGAAAATCAAGGAAACACCTTGCGGATCGAACTACTTCCTCAGTTTTTGACCGAAAGTCATGAAATTTGGTACACACATTGGTCTTGATGGGAAGATGTGCAAGACATTTTTCGGATGAGTCTGAATCTGCGTTGCCATGGTAACGGCATATTTATGGCAGAAAATGAAGGGAACACATTGCGGATCAAACTACTTCCTCAGTTTTTGACCGAAAGTCATGAAATTTGGTACACACATTGGTCTTACTGGGAAGATGTGTACAACATATTTTTTTTTATGTGTCGGAAGCTGCGTTGCCATGGAAACGGCATATCTATGGCAGTAAATCAGGGAAAAATCTTTCGGATCGAACTACTTCCTCAGTTTTCGACCAAAAGTCAAGAAAGGCTGTTGTCACGGGGCGGGGGTATTAATCATCATCTTCAGTGATATTTCTAGTTTTCATCGTTACATTCAAAACATCCATAAATTTATGACAGAGTCAGGATCCAGCAATATTCAGCCGCAGGTTATCCGTTGTCAAGACCGTGGTCAAGACCATAGAATCTTAGCCCTGTGATTGGCAAGCGAGCCATCTGTAACCAAGTGTGCGTTGAATGAAACATTGCGCAACCTGTTGCTTCATCCTTGCGCAAACATGCGCATAGCTGTTGCCTGGCTGTGAGAAAACATCTTGCGTGGTGGTAACCAATCAGAATGCTGGAATTGACTTTTTTAAAGACCAAGTGTGTACATTGGTTACATATTGCTGGATCCTGACCCTGTCATGAAGTGCACATTAATGTTATTTCAATCTTTGGAAAGTACAGAAAATGCCCTTTACGCTCATGTCAAATTTGCCCTGGCTCACAATAAAACTATGGTTGTTTTGGCCAGATTTATATTTCATTTCATTTCCATTTTTTGTCATAAAAGGAACACCATTTTTTTTTACCAATTTCGTCTTTTATTTTGAACACAATAAAAGCATGTCACAAATCTGTGATCCCTCTTCTTTTATTTGATGTATAACTCATGGCAATTGGTGAATGATAAGTAGTCTATTCAATAGTTTGCAAAAGAGATGTTCCTGGCTGTTCTTGCTCATTATGTATTCATAGTCAGGCAGAACTGGAAATAAAATAGCGCGCATTTAGGGGACCTGCGGATTGGCTGTATACGTTGAACACATACGATCATAATATGCGTACGTGCGTGCAGGCCAGGGACCTTTTTTCCCCCACCGGCGACCGTGCTTTCATGAAGACCAATCGGAACCGTTTCCCGACCCTGCGTCATGAATATTCATGAAAAAATGCGAAATCTGCCTAGGCTTGGTTACAAAAAAAAAAGACGCTGCCAGGCCGTGCCAGGCCGAGGGTTGCGTAATCCCAAAGTCGTACGGGCAAGGAACTTCGGGGTCACGCCATCTCTCGGCCTGGCAACAGTAGTGGGATATCGCGTATATTGCACTGGCCAGTGGTATTATCATAATTAAGTACATGTGGAGCACACCTGAAAGGAATGGAGCACACCTACATTGCGGGTGAAGGAAATAACTATTCAAGTACGAAACATTAAAATAACTATTATAATAATCAACTTCATGTGGAGCACATCTAGAGGGAGTGGAGCACACCTGCAGTGCTGGTGAAGAAAAAACTCTTCTTATTTTCAATGATTCAAATAGGAAACATTATTAAAATAACCATCAAAATCAACTTCATGTGGAATGCATCTAGAGGGAGTGGAGCACACCTGCAGTGCGGGTGAAGAAAAGACTCTTCTTATTTTCAATGATTCAAATATGAAACATTATTAAAATAACTATTATAATAATCAACTTCATGTGGAGCACATCTAGAGGGAGTGGAGCACACCTGCAGTGCTGGTGAAGAAAAAACTCTTCTTATTTTCAATGATTCAAATATGAAACATTATTAAAATAACCATCAAAATCAACTTCATGTGGAGCGCATCTAGGGGGAGTGGAGCACACCTGCAATGCGGGTGAAGAAAAGACTCTTTTTAATTGCACTTTAGTTCACAGTTGCAATTGATATCAATCTCAAATCAGTTGATATTGATATCATTTCTTTAATGTAGATCTACCCTACCTTCCTGAGACAGCACATGTATGCAAATACACAGCCGAAAAGTTTCTGGCGGGTCTTTCGCGAGGTTGACGTCATGTTATGCATATGCAATACCTACCAACCTACCGTAGCATGACGTCATGATATGCATATTCATTACTTCTCTCTTGGTGTGCTGCAATTGAGACACCCGTGTACTACAGGAGAATTATTATACCAGAATGAGAATGCAGCTATGAATGAAATGTGAATCGGATTCCTTCGTAGGCAATAAATAACCTCCACTGGGCAGTGTCTATTCTCCTGGGCAGGGTTTCATCAAACGGTCATAAGTACAAGTTCGCCGACATCCCATTGAAACGCGTGTATCAGAATAAGCCAGTTCGGGGTTAGCGCATGGTACAAATGACCCAAAATATCCACAGATATTTTAGACATGGAGGGTCCCTTTATGTGCACTTCAGAAAAATAACTCTGGGAGTGATAGAGGTGCCTCATGAATAGCTTTTGTTTCCCCCTTTAAAAAGAATACTTCCACCTGGATATCATGGAATGCACCATTAGTGCATAATTGAATAATGATTACATGACATTCATGAGCACATATCGAATATTGGTGTCAGTGGGTTTTAGAATTTGGTACAGATGACCTTTATCTGCTCATGCTCAGATTGCATCTCCGAAGTGGCTTATTGGGGAGGTTGCTCTTTCAAAAAATTGTTTAGAATCTGAAGCAGCCCGCAATGTGTCATGTAACAAATTTTGGCAGTTTTCTATTACCTCATTTAAGATAAAGCTGTGACATTACTTTCATTCTGCAGAAATACTCTGTACGCATGTATGTATTTAAAAAAAGTACTTAATCCATACTGTGATGTCCCTTTCATCAGAATAGACCCCTTCATGTTATTTATTTATTTCAAGAATGAAATTCATTTTGTTTTATATTCCATATTATTGTCAGTTGTGAAAAGGTATTTCATGTTAATCAACGTAGATATCAAGGTATGTGTGTCATAATTTTGAGATTAAATTCAGTGAAGTAGCAGCGATACTTTTCATGGTGGAGAAACTGAATAGTAGGTTTAGTTCTTCAGGGTTACACCATGTAATGTAATGTAATGTAATGGGAGTTATCATTCAGCGAAAATCAGGAACTTGATCTTTATTCAGAGAAAACAATAGCACCGCCATGTACTTTCTGTGTGCAGGATAATTATAGCGCCACCAGTGACCAGAATGAGAATGCAGCCGTGAATGAAATGTGAATCAGATCCCTTCGTAGGCAATATATAACCTCCACTGGGCAGTGCTCTATTTATTCTCCTGATGACGATCAGAGCATACTGATCGAAACGTCGAGAACCACAGAGCTCTTAGCGCAGCTCAACAGCCCTTTTCAGGGTTCTTCTTCTTTGAAAGATTACATGGTGTAACCCTGAAGAACTAAACCTACAATTAAGATTAAATTTGCATGGAGGTTGTCGATCGAAGATCTCATTGTAGAAGCATAAATAGCGTGTATATTCATTATCCGACTACACGTGTGCTCCTTGGTCATGTTGGTTTTAAATGCGTTGCAACTTTGGCTTCTTTTTATTGGTGTTGTAATGGTGGTTTAGCTTTCAGGAGAGCATTATTATTTTCTGTCCTTTCTTATGTTATTAATGACCGTTAAATTTTTGAATTGTTTAAGAAGGGTGGATGAATATATTTTTTAACATGTTTTTCAACTTTATATTTCATATATGATTTTTCACCTTATGAATAACGCTGACATATTTCCCCTTTACCGAGTATATCGTTATTTTATACAGTGTGAATGCTGAATTATTTCATTCGTAAAAGCAATCACTTAAATGTTATGTAACATGATATTGTGTATAATTGTGCAATGTGTGTCTGTTAAATCTATATTGAATGACGTCACATGAAGCAAGCAGAGCCAAGATCGGGAGAAAGACTGAGGGAATATAACATGTTTGAATAGTTTGACAAAAGTCCATTATTCCGGGGGAAAACGAAGGCAGCATCGCAACGCGTAATAATCAATTATAAGAAGAATTACTAGCATTGAATGTGCCCTTTATTTTTTCCCCATAATATGATTTTTACAAATGCCGCTAGTCCTAGTCCGCTAGATCTGTGTGTAGGGTTAGTGAGGGGAGGGTGTTGGTTAGAAAGCGAAGGGTTTATATTTTTTCTACAAATTATATTAATTTGTTCAATAAATCATTTGAAATTATTACATAAGTGGAGGTAGGTAAATTTATTTGAACCAATTGTGTTAACCACCACCTTTACCAATCGGGTCGCGACCGCAAATATGTTTGTACAGTATTTGTATATTGATACTCAGCCTACCACTAGTTCGATGAAATTTTGCTTAGGATTTCGAAGTTGAATCGTGGTGTTGATTCACGATAATGTTTACAAAATACTACAAGGTATTAATCATAATTATCAAAATCGCACGAGAGTAGAAAAGGTGTAAAGACTGAGTCTTCTGTCGGGGCAGTGATGAGAATAAAGCAGAAAATGGATTACATATAGGAGAAATGGACAGAATGAGCGAGAGAGGGAGAGCATAAATGGGAAGGGGAATTAGAAAAGAAAGACGAGAGAGGAAGAGATAGAGAGAAAGAGAGAGAGAGAAAGAGAGAGAGAGAAAGAGAGAGAGAAAGGGAGAGAGTGGGGGAGCCGAACAGTGCTTATATATGTTTATATTTAGAATGTTAGAAAAGTAAGCTACAATAAGTAATTGGTGATCATTGGTTTAATTTATGGGGGGGGGGGGGGGGAGGCTAAAATTATGTTCTGTGGTTGGTCTGTAAACATAACAAGAACAATTGCTTATCATGTAAGATGTAGTGGAAAAAATAAAACACTATGATTGACCCTGCAAAGTATTTTATGTATAAAGTTTCAAATCATATTGAACGATGTTGCATGTACGTCACGTCTGTAGTTTGGCAGTGTAGGCACTTGTAATAATGACCCTCTGTCAATGTAATAACAAAGCCTAACCTGAAATCGGAAATATCGCAATGGTGTCATGCACTGGATTAGGTATTGAAGGATCTGTAGCCCCCTTTTTAACTACTAAACATAGGATGAGGGAGAGGGAGAGAGAGACAAATACAGAGACAGACAAACAGAGAGACAGAGAGACAGAGACAGACAAACAGACAGAGAGGGGAAGGTAAAGAGGGGGAAAGGAATAAAGATGGCGATGAAGGCATAGGAAATGATGGCACCCCTTCCTAACCCTCCCCTCCTTCCTGGCTTTAGTGAGGATTATTTTCTGGACCCCCCCCCCCCCCCCCCTCCATCCCATCCCATAGAATAGAATGATCTTTTAACCTCCACATGGCGGACTATGGTAAAAAATATATATATATTATATATATATATATTACGACTGACCTTCAACTACCGACCCTCGACCCCCCCCCCCCCCTTTAAAAAAAATGAATTTGACGAAGAAGAAAATAAAATAAAATATAGAACGTTGAATTCCACTAAAACCTGAGGTAAAGTGGCTAATTAAATGTGTGTGGAGTCTATAATCTTTAGAACGCATAAAGAACAGTAGCCGTAAATTAAAATGTGTGTGGTTGCAAAAGCTTACAATCTATTTCTATCTATCTGTCTATGTATATGATTACAGATTGCTACATGATACCTTTCAGGCATGTATGTCTATGTTCTCATTTTGTGTATCAAGGTGTGTTGTATCTTTTTTCAGAGTGTTATTCACTGATTCTTTCATATCGCCTGTAAGTTATGTTGTTAATAGGATATAGACCTAATATCATCTTATGTATCAACCGTCACCATTTTATTTACACCACAGTCACACCGCCAAACTGACCCACACCGACTGCAAACGGTCCGATTCTTGACCATTGGCGGCAATGTTATTTTCTTTTTCGGTCTGTTGTCGGTCTTATTTGTGTCACTGTGGTATAGGATTGTCTAGCCTCATTTTATGCACACCTCCTCATTCTTATGCTAGTTATAAATAAGATGGTTTGATTGTGAGTCATTTATATATCAGAGTTTCACCCTCGTTTCCTACGATCCGACATTTTGTGGCGATATTATGTTACGCCTATGAGGGTTAGGTACAGTTTGGTCCAGGGGTGAATAAAATATGGACTAATGTCAAATGTTGACCACGGAGCAACTGTCACAAGAAAATTATATTGCACATTTTGTTGTTGCTTATTTCCCATGCCTTGTATGCATCTTTCAGGTACTAGGAATAAATAATTGTAACAATTTTTTTTCTCCAACAGAGGTCTATGAAATACAAGTCATGCTTCTTTAATAGAGTCCTCAACTGATGTTTTCCTTTACAATTATAATGTTTACAATATAAAAATTGTCGCTTTATCAGTGTAGACAATGAATTATGTTCTGTTATATCTATGATCAATTCATATATTTGTAATGTCCCTGTTTTTAATTTTCATATGTACTATTTCAAAAAAGTGTAAAAGATATACATGTTTGTGAAAATCAATAATCATTAAAAATTTGAAACTTTGAAATATCAGTCAAATGTAATTTATATCCTAAAATATACTATTTCTTAAAAAATGACAAATAATTAACCAGCTTAGTAAACGAAGAAGCTTGATGGGAGGAATTTTAATTTGTAAATACATTTTTAGGCATTTTACTCTCAGTGTTAAAGATCGTATGCTCGATCTGTAATGAAAAACACAAGTCAGAAAAAATTGGAACCAGCAGGATTCAAACCTGTCATCTACTGCTTGCCGGGCAGCGACCATTAACCAGCTTGTTATTGATTGATTGACAAAAACCGGAAGATAGGCATCGTCTGTAATATTGTGTAAATATACGATTTTTTTTTTATTTCCTAAGGTTATACCAACTTTCGCTTCATCCGTCTGAACCATAACCAAGTCCATTATGTTCTGTTATGTCTAGTTTTCAATTTATATATTTGTTATGGTCCTGTTTTTATTGTTCAGATGTACTGTTTTCCAAAAAATGAAAAATATATATACACACGTTCGTGAAAATCAATAAACTTTGAATTATCAATCAAATGTAATTCATATCCTAACATATACTTGCGCTTAAACATGACGAATATATTACTTTATCATCTGTAATGTTGTGTGTATATACAAATACAGTGTAGTTTTATTTTTATTCTTATTTGCTAAGGTAAGGAAACTGAATGTGATTGCCATTAGAGTTCGATCGCATCCTTTACTGATGTAAATGAAATTGAAATCTTTAAACTGTATCCTTTTTCCTTCTCCTAGATGTCATATCGGAGAAATGAAGTGGCAGAGAGAGAGAGAGAGGGAGAAAGGGGTGAGAGAGAGAGAGGGAGAGGGGGAACGGGGTGAGAGAAATAGAGACTGAAGGAGAGAGAGAGAGAGAGAGTAAGTGGAGACAGACAGATAGCGATAAGCTATTGAGACCGGGCATTGCAGGGAGAAAGGTAAAAGTGCCCATATTATGTATCCCGTCATATAATTATGTAAGAAATAATTTTGTACACTGTGAATATGAAAAAAGTTATAAAAATGTTACACCTCGCGTGATGTGTGATATATCGAGCGAAATAATCACTTACAATATTTATACATTTTGCGTCAACAATGAAAGAATAGAAGTGCAGGAAGGTGATTTGAATTCAATGGATGGAAAGTGCACAAAAAGAAGAAGACAATAATACATCATTTAAACGATACCTGTGCATATTATACAATCCCCCTCTCCTCCTTCCCCAACACCCACTACACCAAGCCCCTTATCACGCCTATAAAGAGGATATTGGTACCACGCCCCTTATGCTTATCGCGCCTGTAAAGAAGGTATATGTGCGGATTGTTCGATGAATAGCTATGTATGTTTGTGTGTGATAGAGATAGAGAGAGAGAGAGAGACAGATAGACAGACAGCCGAGATAAGCTATTGAGACCGGGCATTGCAGGGAGAGAGGGCAAAGTGCTCATACTATGTATCCCGTCATATATGTAAGAAATAATTATGTATACTCTGAATATGAAAATGTTACAACCTCAAAGGATGTGTGATATATCAAGCGAAATAATCATTTTAATATTTACATTCGTCGCAACAATAGAGTTTTAAAGATAATATGTGTGTCAAAGAAACGAATACAATATATATTTTGATAATCATGGAATACTGTCGTGCAGAAAGGTGAATGAATGAATTGTTGGAAGTTGAACAAAGAGAAGAAGAAGAAGAAAATATTATATCATTTAAACGATACCTATACCTATTATACACCTCCCCCATCCCCCACCACCACGTCACGCCCCTTATGCTTATCACGCCTGTAAAGAAGGTATTGGTGCCGATTGTTCGATGAATAGAGATGTATGTTTTTAAAAATAAATAACTTCTCTCTCTCTCTCTCTCTCCCTCCCTCACTATCGCTTTTCCTTTCTCTTGCTCTTTCCTGCCCCCATTTTCTCCCTCTCCCTCTCTAATTAGCTAATTCACTTCACCAATACTCTTATAGCCAGTCACTACCGAACAAACAATAACATATCATGCATAAGCTGCTTTAATTCATTTGGCACTATTGATATAAATCTCTCTTGTCTGTGATAGTTATGATATGATATGGCCTATTTTTCATGGTGGAAATCTACGAATAAAATCAACAAAATTGTTAATGAAACAAGTAATTTATTCTTTTTTGTCAAAAGCTCAACAACAACAACAACAACCAAATTATGTTTATGGTGATTTGATTAAAACCCATTATCAACCACTTTGCTTGAAATATGATGGACATAATATTCACATCCCTTTACTATACTTATCAATATCAGGACCAAAATCAACTTTCCACTGCGATAAAAAAAATTAAGAAAAATAACGGTGCTGACGGTATGGGCCGACAGGGGGCGCATACTCATAATGTGTCACTACACTCTTAGAAATATTGGGCAAAATTTTACCCAAATTTTACCCAACATGAGGGTCCTTATGAGTCCGACCAACTTTTGGGTAAACTTTACCAATTTCATTCTTATTTTTGACCAATGTTGGGTAAATGCATGTAAAAGTTGAGCAAGATTTAACCAACCTATGCCCAATCTTCATTTACCCAGTGGCATTTACCCAACATTTCTAAGAGTGTATGATAAGGCGATCTATTTGAAGATATAAATGACAAAATGATAATGGTGAAAGGCTTTTCATCAACATTTAAAATACGTATTTGAAAAACTATAATGAATAAATGAGCTGATGAATCGCGTATGCAAGCAAACTTTTGTCATGACACTTTTGTCAAAAAAAAAAAAAGAATTGGGTGTTTATCAATATGCAGACACATTTTGATGATAATTATAACAGTTAGGCCTATATGTTATTATACAGACATTTTATTTATCTTTAGACGAAATAGATAAATATGTTATTCTTATACATCGGTGGGAGAAAGATGAGAGCTAGAAATATAAAAAAGAGCCAGTCTAAAATGCAAGTACACATCATTTGTATAAATAAGGGCACACATACACACAGAGTATAAGGAATAAAGACATACACGAGAAAAGATTCCATTTCACATAATCTTCATCGCAAGTCAACCCTTAACAATAGGTACGTTCACACGTAGAGCGATAGCATCGATGCTATCGAGGTGTCGATGCTATTTTGGTGAAGACCAGATAGTGTCGAGACCAAACGCTGTCTGAACGCAGATAGTCATGAGATAGAAACGAGTTTCCAAACTATTCTTGCAGCGAGTTTAGCAGGAGTACTGTAAAAGTGGTTTCTTTCGCGTACAGATACTTTCGCGGTTTCCATCGGTGCCGACTTTTTCGCGTGTGTTTAAATTCGCGGTCGGCAAAATCTGTGAATTCACAGTCGGCAAAAACTGTTTTTTTGCACATGAATGAATTCTTTTCTTTTACTAGTAACATCACCAACATACTCCAGAGTCCAGTACAATGACCACACAGGAGTTGACCTATATTGCGCGGTATCGCTGTGTACCGCTGCGTGGCTGTGTGTGGCATGTGGCAATGCGCGGAATCTTCGTGTGTGTGCAATAGCGTTGTATGTATACAGCGTGTAAGAAGCCGTAAGAGTTCAAAACATTTCCTAGCGTGGTTAATTTCGCGCGACTTTTCAAAACATTTTCGCGTGATTTTAAATTCGCGGTTCAATCTCAACACGCGAAAAGCGCGAAAATAAAACCACCGCGAAAGAAACCACTTTTACAGTAAGTCTCAGGATCCAGCCACATAGCATCGACGCTTTGCGGTAGACCACCCACCGCGCTTGTGACTATTTGTAATGTGAGCGCAATCGCTGCTATCTTCACTCGCTGCTATTGTAATTCTGTCTGTTTCATGTGGTGCTATAATATAATGCAATGTATTCATGCGATGTACCCTCTTCCCTACTTTTTTTTCTATTATCATTCTGTCTGTTTCATCTGGTATTGTAATGTAATGTGATGTATATAGGGGTAAGTAGGCTAATGTGTATACTGTGTGGTAAGGAAGGGGGTTGTTTTGTTGTTTGTTTGTTTGTTTGTTTGTTTTTTTTTTGGGGGGGGGGTTCCTTCTTTTTCTTTTTTATATATTATGACCAGGCACCACAAAACCACCCAAAAGTCGCACTGTGTGATTTTCAGTTAGAGCTCAATCAATGTGTTTTGGTTTGCATGCATGGTCAAATTTTAGTTTTAGGTATTTCCTGAAAGAGTATACTTTTTTCTAAGTAATTTAAATTGTGGAGGCACCAAACAATCTAGAAGTGGTATTTTTGACAGCTTTTTATCAGACTTATGTGCGTCTTCTCTGGATTTTGTTGTGTTACTTTTCTTTTTCACGACCCTGAATACTTGTCTCATTTTAATCTCCTATAAATCTCCCGGAGTAAGTTTTTGCATTGATACTTGTGCACTATGATAAACAGGATATGTCTATGTAGTATGCCAAGTTTTAGGACAATCTGATAATCCCTTCATAGAAATTTTCATTGAGTTCTATTCCTCCATTTGTCACCTTAGCACAACACTTTGCAAGTCAGAGTGCTTCAATAGACTGCAAACTTTAAACCCCTATTAAGAAGTAACATTATGAGGGACTGTGCATTCTTCTCTTTGTACATTGAGTTATGAACATCCAATGAGTTATATATCATTTTAAAGCTGAGAATTGATTGATTGATTGATGGATGGATGGATGGATGGATGGAGGGAGGGAGGGAGGGAGGATGGGATGGGATGGGATGGGATGGGATGGGATGGGATTTGATTGATTGATTGATTGATTGATTGATTGATTGATGGATTTGATTTGATTTGATTTGATTTGATTTGATTTGATTTGATTTGATGTGATTTGATTTGATTGATGATTGATTGATTGATTGATTGATTGATTGATTGATTGATTTTATTCATCAGGTATATTGCAATACAAACACATCGAGGTACCATGACAGGATAGCCCATGAAAGCCGAAATGGCTTATTTCCAATGGGGTCCTTACCTAAATAACTGTTTAAAAAATACACATGAGAAAACACATTAGTACGGCTACAAGACTATCGTACAAGTAGGACAAGTAATAAGAATGTACTAAAGTAGCCAAATAAAACATAACATTTTTATAAAGTAGGCGAAGATTACATAAATGTGAAAACAAAACTTACTCAACGGAAAAAACTATATACAGAAAATCACAATGAAACTATCGATAAAAAACGTTGGTTACATAAGTCATATAATATAGGAAAAAATCTGCTCTTTCAGAATCAGACCTTAACTAAACCAGAGAATATAGTGTGCATGCATGTGTTTTATTTTGGCATAAGATTGGAGTTCAGTCAATTTTGACATGTACAAGGTTTATTTAAAATTAAGTATTATAACACATGTATTTGCTACTTGATTGTATTATCGATATTACAAATGAATTGTTATTGTGTTATTATGTTGATTTATGAAGACAAATAAAATATTATTCAATACAAAAGCTTCGCATCATTATGACCCCTGTACACAAACTTCCGCGCGTTTGACCATGCATACCAATTATACTCGGGTCACTCTGTGTGGCGCAGTAATTGTTTTGACAGCCGGTGAGCGATGAATAGTCACAGTGGGTGATAGAAGCAAGTCGATCACGGCCTGTCTGAACGTACTGGAAATATTTTTGAAACTTACATAGCATCGATGCTATGTACTACGTGTGAACATAAATAATAATTGTTATATTTTCGTTTTTACCCTGACTTGAGCACGGTTGAAATCATGTGGACCTTTGTTAAAAGAAGTTCAATGTAAAGTATTTGGTTTTCCCCAGGTGTATACAGAACTATGATGGGAATTGTACCCATGATCATGTGATATCTTAAAGCGCAGGGGTATTATGATAGAAGTTATACGAATAGGGTAAACCTGACTTATGTCTGAATGCCACGTCCTTTTTATAGGGATCCTGTTAATGTTCTTCATTTTACACTATGGATATTATGACCAACAAAAAATAACATTAAGCATTAATTTCTAAAACTTCAAAAACTTTAGAATAAATAAAGACAATGTTATCTTACCCTGTTTAATCATCAAGCCTTTTTTCTTTCAATGCAAATTGAAAGAAATTCAAAACGAAACAAACGAATTCAAAAGCTTAATACTTACACCTAACATCGCATTTATTGTTTAATAATACAACCTGATCTTTAATTTACTTTAACTGTAATAAATCCTACATACCATTCTTTTCATTGGTACAATAATACAGGAATTTATACATACGACGACACGTCACGCAATGTCATGCTCAAGCAGGTAAACCGAATGATCGAACTCGAAATCTATTGTAATCATCGTGGTATAAATGTTCTGTATGATCAAAACACAGTACAAGAGCAAACTACATCGCTGGCAAGCTAATTTATTCTCATTGTATTTATGGACAGTACTTGTCGACCGTGTACTAATTTATACTGCTATTGTCATGATTGTTACAACACTTCCGTAAGCGGACCATGATTTCAGCAACATAAGGTAATATTGTAGTTTGTTAAACGAGTGCATGTACACCATAAGTGAACATTTTATTTCTATGAACTGAGTAAACTGTTATATAGTTAACTGAACAAGATTTGATTTGAACAATTATACCAGAAAGCTGGAGTCTTTCCTAAGTATACCCATCGATATATATTCAACGAAAAAGAACTAGCAACAAAAGTATACTCTCTAAGGCTGTGTCACAGTATTTGGATAGGCTGTGAAAACAATATCTTCACTTCCTTCCAGTTTTCTTCTTTTCCCCCTTCCACTTCCCCACCCCTTTGGAAATCTGGATCGAGGGCAGTCGCCTTCATGTGCCCCCATTCCACCCCATTCCTCGAACGCCACCCCTGCTCTTACCAACGTAATTAAATCCTAACTGAGTTTTGGTAATTGTTTTAATTCCCATTAGACATGGCTTCACACATGGCTTCAGTGATCCAAGGCCTTGAGTGTTCTCTGTGCTTTAACCTTCTAGAAGAACCTAAGCTTCTATCTTGCACTCATTCATTCTGTGAGAAATGCCTTCAACAGCTTCATCACTCTCAGCGAAAGAACATCAAAATCGTATGCCCCCTCTGTCGTCAGATCACTCAAATTGGCAACAAAAACGTGTCCAGTCTTAAAACAAATGTTCCTCTCAAGTCCATGGTTGGTGACGCGAAGACAACCAGGAAGATATGTACTGTCTGTGACCCGGAAGACAAATCTCTGTCAGTGCACTACTGCCAGCAATGTGGAGATTTCCTGTGCCAAGCGTGCCTAGATGCCCACGGGAAGTTTAAGAAGACGGCGAATCACATTGTAGTCAGCGTGGGTGATATCAAGAGCAGGAAGGTGAAAGTCAAGGAGATATGTCGGAAGCATCCAGGAGAAGAGAGGTCATATGTGTGTACATCATGCAAGGTGTCTATCTGCTTCAGATGCCGCATGCTTGATCACAACGGATCAGATCACGGGGTTCAAGAAGTAGAAAACTTCAAGAAGAACATGAAGGATGAGATTCAATCTCTCCAGAAAAGAGGGATGGAGAAAATGGAGAAAATCAAGTCGTACACAAAGGTGGTCCGAGAGGAGACTGCGAAGGTTGAAGCCATTATTGCCGAGAGAGAAGCTGATATCGAAACGGCATTCGACGAGACACTTCTCTTATTGAACAAGAAGAAAAATGCTCTACTCAATCAGTGCAAAGAACAGAAAAAGAAACTAAAAGAAGAACTTTGCAGAAATGGTAAGAATGGAGATGAGATAATAAATAGTCTAAATAGTGCATGTGAGTTGGTTGGTAATGGTGTAAGAGCATTGCTTGAGGGTGAGGCGTTGGTAGTACATAGCAATCTCTGTAGGGAATTACAGGCTATGTTAGATAGCGATGATCCTGATGAATCAAAACCAAAACAGGTTACAATTCAAGCGGAAGGCGTGACATTTACCCGATGCATTCTTGATGATGAACATAATATAGGGATGTTAAACATAAAAGACTGGGTACTTGAAAAGGTAGCCGAGTGTAGCATTTCTAAGAAAGAACCTTGTAGGATGGCCCAAACTAAATATGGTAAGATGTTAGTGGGGTATGAGGATGGTGATATCGAGGAGTTCACTGTCAGTGGTTCACATAAAACAGTGCTGAAGGATGTGAGAGTGATGGGTGTGTCTGTCTTATCTGATGGTCGCTATGTTGTACGTGATTGGGATGAGAAGATCTCTCTCTACTCCTCTGACTGGAACAAACTTGATACCAAAGAGTTTAATATGAAGTATAGTATTGACTTGGGTGGCATGGATGTAGATAAATGTAACAACATCTATGTTGGGTATTTTAAAGCTAAGACGATACTTGTGTTCACACCAGAGGGTGGGGCACCGATTAGGGAGATCCCCTGCCGTGGCTGTATGCCCTACAAGATATGTACAATGAATCACAGTAACATGCTGGTTGTCAGTGATGGATCCACTGTTCGAGTGATCGATCAACATGGTACAGTGAAACATGACGTCACAAAGAAGGGTTACAGTGCGTGTCCTGCTGTCCTGCATGATGATAGCATTCTGATTAGACGGAGAATGGATGAACATGTGAGTATTGATCTGTACACAAACCAACTGAAACATGTGAGAACAGTCTTTAGTGGGCTGAAGTGCCAGAGTATTTACTGGGATTTGAGAGAGTTCTCATCAGGAGAGATCGCGTTTTGCGACGAATCCCAATTCTATGTCTTACGTCAATGCTAGATATCAAACTATTTTTGAAAAAGCGATGCCAACAACTTTAGACAGATCAATTCCCTTTTTATTTCCAAGAGAGATCTTGAAATTAATATTGTTATTTAAAAGCACCATAACCCACTGATCAAAACATGGTTTGCAAGAAAATTTCTAGACATTATGAATTTTTAAACATCATAGGCCTACTCAATTTAATTAAACTTCAATACAAAATGGTTTACCTCACCACATATTCTCAAAGCATAAACTGAATTGCCCATTATTGCGTCAAATACAATTCAAACTGCAGGTTACATGAATTGCACATAGAATAAAAAGTTGGTATAAAATGTTGCTGATACTAACAAAGTAATTAAACATTCATTATAACTTTATGCTAATACATACTTAATAGGTGTTATTAATAGTAGGAGCAATTATTCTTAATATATCCCAGTTCATGATATGGACTGTCCATTATCTTTGCTGTCCGTCATAATACTGAGTCTGCTATTGAAAACGGTTGTCAGCAAATCCCTCTGTTAAACCTTTCTCATCTTTTTATTTATCAAATTTCTCAGTTTTAATGTAGCGTGTGTGGGTATGAGCGGATGTGTGCGGTTGGGCGTGTTTAACCGTATGTCCGAGGACCTTTTCGGACAGAGAACAAAAAAAAAATCATGAGAACAATGGTCCTCGGAAGCCGGACAATAGTCCTCGAACGTCGAACAATGAATTTGTGCCTTATTCCGTCGACTGTCCGAGGACGGAGGAACAATAGAGGAACAATAATTGTCCTCGGAAGTAAAGCAATACAAGTCTGTGTGTTTGTGTGTGTGTGTGTGTCTATGAATACGTAAATGTAACTGCGAAATAGGATTTTAACAGAACTCCAATTAATGAAATATCCAATGCGCTATAATTACCAATTGTCACAACGATTATTGTTATATTTTTGTATCAGACATATAGGAGTCTGTCTGTATAACGGATAAATGATAGACAGCCATCTTTTTGTTGCAAAGTTACCTTTTAGTTTTAAAGATTGCCAACGTATTCTCTCATTGAAAAGCTACGTTTTTCATTATAAAGACAATCCAATTCATCTATACAACTGTACAAAATAAGTTTTTGCATTGAACGTAAATGTGGGCGCCTAATATAAATAGGCGTCCGCCATATACAATTTTGATACGCCAACTTTTGGCGTCACGAAGTCTTATAATTATTTTAGGCTGTCCCATTTGGCTCTACCATCTCTCTCTCTCTCTCTCTCTTTCTCTCTCTCCCTTTCTCTTTCTCTCTCTCCCTTTCTCTTTCTCTCTCTCTCTTTCTCTCTCTCGCTCTCTCTCTCCATCCCTCTCTTCCCGGCCCTCTATTTTGTTCTTTCTCTATTATTTCTTTCTATGGTACATTTTTCCCACTTAACGTTCTTCCTGTTTACTAATCTTTTCCATTTTAAATTTTATCCCTCATTTGTATTTCCCTCTTTCTACATTGTTTTCTTTTCTTTGTTGTCTTTATACATAGAAAATGTTTCCCTAAACGCCAGCTTTTATTGACTATGTGAAGTGTGTTTTCTTAAAAGCACTATATTTTACCATGAAAATGTTCAGCTGCCACTTTCGGATACGTTATGGGGCTATGTACATTGTGTTTTGCATATATCTTTAAGTGAATTTCTTCGGTAGGATTTTACGATCTTTTAAATAATACATGTACATATATTTTAAATAATGAGACCTATGACCTTTTTTTTACTCTATGTACTTTGTGGTTGCTAAAATGAGCTGTAACTTATAAATGTTATATTTGTGATTTAGTTATCATATAAGTATCGTTATTTTTTTCATAAAGATCCCCTCATAGTACAAATAACTGATAGCCTGCTTACTTTTATAAAGTATCATAAAAAATCATAATAATGTACTATTACCGGGGTCTACTCGCTATTTTTAGGACCGCTATTCATTTTAGTCACGCGTTATGGATAGCGGTCCTTACGACTAGCGATGTAACCCCCTATTTCCAATCCCCCTTGTTATCCCTTTCAGCATCAATTTTCATATCTACGATTCTTATCTCTTTAAAGTCATATGTCTTTGCTTTCTCCTTTCTCTGATCCTTGTTTATCCCTTCCCCCTCTCTCTCACTCTCTCTCTCTCCCTCTGTCTCTCCCTCTCTCTCTCTCTCTCTCTCTCTCTCTCTCACACACACACACACACACACACTCTCTCTCTCTCTCTCTCTCTCTCTCGTATTGCCTCTATTTACACACAAATAAAAATCACCTTCTAAAGAAATGCCGTTAAGTATGTGAAATACATTGGTGAATAATTTACTGATAATTTATTGATTTTATTTCTAGCTACATGCGTTCATAAAACTTTTTCAATGCTCATACCTGCCTTTATGCCAGGTTAAAAAAAAATATATCACATTATAATTCTCTTTAATTACTCAAAGATCCCGGTTCCAAATGAGTTAAGATTCATATAGTGCGATTTTTTTTTGTATTATTAACTATATTAACAGGCATTTTTTCGTCGAATCCCATCATATACGGAAAAAAGAAAAGAGGATTTCTGACAAAAAAAAACAGTAGAAATGATATAGTGATGATTGTTGTATGTACATGATTACACGTTGCTAAATACGTTACATTTCCGATTATTATGTATTATCATGTTATTGCTTTACAAACAAATCTATTTACAGTGTTCGATAAATTCACTGATTCTTTCACGTCGTCAGTAAGTTATTTCATTTAGGGTATGGACCTATTCTGATTTCATATAGCCATCCTCACTTTTAGAATGAGATCGTCTAACTTCATTTAAGTACACCTACTCATTCTTACGTAAGTTGTTAAGGGATAACTCGATTTATTGCGAGTCCTGGCTATTACATCAAATTTTCATCCGTGTTTCCGATGATCCGAAATTCCCTCTGGCGACTTTTGGTTGGGCTTAGGTCAATAATGGTCAAGGGGGGCTTTTCATGTAGTAGTTTGTCGGTTATTTTTAACGACAAATTTGCTCTCAGTCAATCAGATGCAAGGATTTCAGTAGCTTTTAAACAGTTTTTGCAACTTGTCATTGATGTCAAGTTTCATGAAACAGTGCCCAGAAGTAGTGTTCAGTCCATGGTTGGTTGGAATTTTTATAAAAAGTTGACTAATGTTAGAAGGTGACCGGGGAGCAGCTGTCGTCAGACTTATGTTCTGCAGTTTTCTTTCATCCTAATTTGTACTTACTGCTAAGAATATATTAATGAAACGTTTAATATCATCCTAAAATATACCAGCTCTAAAGAAAAGACAACAAACTATTGCAAATTCTAAGATCAGAATTATCTGTAAAAATTGGCGTTTATATGTTTTTCATTCTTTACATTTTCTTTGCTGAGGTTATGAAACTGAATGCCATTTCTGTTAGATCACAATCTTTGCTACTGTAACTAACATGAACATTTTGAACATATAACCTTAATTATATTCCAGCTTAGTTTAGTTTTTGCTTATACTTTTCGGCTGTTTAACCTGATCGCACGGTCGTTTACAGTGTATGCAATATTCGAAAATGTACAGAACATGATTAAAAGAAGTATAACAATACGACGAATATGGAATAATTTTATGTGAAATGATGTCAAGGACGGGATGGCACAGGAGAAATGGAGATGCAGAGAGAGAGAGAGAGAGAGACAGGGGAGAGATGAGCTGAGAGAGAGAGAGAGAGAGATGGGCTGTTGAGACAGGGCATTGCAGGGAGAGAGAGAAAAAAGGGAGGTGAAAATTATTTTCTCATACATTGTATATACATGATGTATGTAAGAAATAATTATGTACACTGTGAATACGAAAATGCTATGACGCTGTTTCACCCTCAGTGATGTGTGATGTATGTAGTGAAATAATATATTCCAATATTTACCTCCATTACAGCAGTAGTGCTTTAAAGATTATTTGTGTGTTTAAAAAAAGAGTGGAAATTCTTTTATAATCATGTGTTGATTTCTCGCCGGTAGATCAATTGGATACAATGAATAGATGAAGGTTTACACCTAGTAAGAAGACAACCTTATATAATTCAAACGATACCTGATTACACAAGATTCCCCCCCCCCCCCATCCCGGTCCTACGCCACGCCCTCTATATGCCTATGTAGGGGGTGCGGATCGTTTGATGAACATCTAGTATGTTTTAAAAGTACATGTATTGAAATTTTTCTCCCTTTCTTCCTCTTCACTGTAAAAAACTGTGTAATTTTACAGTAAATATGGTGTCAGCAGAGTCGCCATAACTTCTGATGTAAAAATACAGATAAGTTGTAACTTTTTCCTATGCCATTGATGTACAAATATCATCTGGGGCCTGTGAAATAAAGAGATAAAGCAATCTTACGATTGATATCAATCGTAAGTCTATGGCAAACCATGTACTAAAGAGTTACAATTGATTGTAAGATTGATTGTATCTCTTTATGTTACAGGCCCCAGATTAGCTGTTATGAGTAAATACAGAACTAATCTGTATTTTCCCCCTGTAAAAATACAGATATTTTTTACAGTGTTTTATTTTCCTCCCATAAGTTCCCCATCTCCACCCACACTCTCTCCCTCTTGTTGCTTTTTTCTCTCTCTCTTCCCTCCCTTTCTCCCTCTCTCTTTCTCTCTCTCTCTCTTTTTCTCTCTCTCCCTCCCTCCTGCTTTCTTTCCTCTGTCTCGTACACACCCCCTTCTCTCCCTCTTTCTCCCCAATTAACCCTTTCACTTCACTTTACCAATACTCCCATATCCAGTCACTACCGAACCAAAAATAAAATATCATACATACCTTGAATTCAATTTGGCACTTTTAATATAAATTTCTCTTGTTTGTGATAGTTATGTCCGTTTCTTCTCTGTCTTCACTCTTTCACTCTTTCTTCTATAATTGCTGTACATCCGAGGTATCAACTACCTGGTAGGCTTGTTATTGTTTGACAAGGGATATAGATTTGATGCGCCCACCCCGGTTGTCTCAATACGTGGGTCTCAGAATGTTGAAGGGAGCGGCGCAACCCCGCATTTCGGGAGCATGCAGATGGATGCTGACTTCCCAAATCCTATCCACTTTTTTTTTGTCATTCTGGTTCACTCAGAATCATCGGCTCATAGACACTCATCAAATCATGGGCACAAGTTGACTATGTCTCTAAGAAATAGCTAGGAATTAAAATGTATTTCTTCCATGTATTTGACCATACTCTCTCTCTCTCTCTCTCTCTCTTTCTTTCCTCCTCTCTCTCTCTCTCACACACACAGGCGTTCTGTTTACATATTTTTTATAAAACAAAAAAACTTCATTATTCATGAACTATAGGTAAAGTGCGTTTTGTGAAAAAAACTTCACCATATTTGCATCTAAATACCATCTCCTAACTCTATATATCTGCCTGTATATAGGCCAAATTGTGTCTTGTTAATATAACCTTGTATTTATTTGTAAACAAACTGTTTACATTATAAAAAAATGTTTCCCTCAACACCAGTAGGATTATCCATGAACTATGTAAAGTACCTTTTGTGAAATGCATTGCATCATATTTGCACATATAACCTTCCCCTGTCTCTAGTCGATTTTCTATAGGCCTGCAATTAGTTCAGATTCTGAAATATTCCTTCATTACGGGATCTCCCACTAGCTGATGCCAGGCCGAGGATGGCGTAATCCCAAAGTCGTATGAGCGAGGAAATGCGGGATCACGCCATCTCTCGGCCTGGCAACAGTAGTGGGATATCGCGTATATTGGGGAGCTTGCTCTTAAAGTAGAACACTCAAGAAAATCACAAATATGGCAATTATCACTAGAAATTGGGAAGCTTACAGATGGCAATCGTATAAGTTTTATGTCAACTGCGTATATGATGATTATAAAAACAACATAAATAAAAGCTCTTCTCAGCATGTGGAATATCCGAGGATTCGCCAGAAATATAGCGATGTTTTGATGTCGTCATACGAGGGATCGATCCTGCTTAAGCAGACGACGTCCTATAATGAATGAACGTAATTGCAACGCAATTATTTATCAAATTATAAAGAGTTTGGTACATTTAAACATGACCTTATTTCACACCATTCTAAAAGGGAAAGTGAACTGATTCTGATAACTAAAACCGTTTGATTGTAAATACACAGGAGAAGGGTCAATGATCAATGAAATAAACCCCATTTTCAAATTGAAAAGCCCTGCGAATAATAGCTGGATGGTATTCGTTCCCTCTTGAAACGCCGAACATGCCGCGGTGCAAGCAGCTGAAAATACAATGGCGTCTTATTTTGTTTACAAGTGACTGATTCCTTTATTTTTTTAACGCTGCATTTTTCATCAAAATAATACCATACACGAAGTTAAGAGTGAGGCAACAGACTAACATTAAGACTGACGCTAGTCAAGTAAGAGAAATAAGTGAAGAGGAGATGACAAAACAGGCACTGAAAAATGTGTATAATGTTATGGGACATCGTCTGCTTAGACAGGACTCGCCCCTCTTGTGTCGTCACACATCTCAGCAGCGTTCAAGGAGCTTTTCAGCTGCTATATCGGGGGCTGTATTTTACCGTTTTATAATTGATAATAATCATTAATTCAAATGTTTCCAAGCTTTAAATTTCGATAACCTTGTTTAATTTATGCCATCTATGCAATAATAAGTATTAAGCCAATATTTAAAATCATTAGTGTTCTACTTTAAATAAAATCGTTTAGAATCTGAACTAGCCCGCAATGTGTCGTGTAAATATGGTATGAAAATGCATTCCTTTGTAAACAAATTTGTTCGATGATAGTTTTCTATTAACTTATTTACGATAAAGCTTTGACATTACTTATAGTTTGCAGAAATACTCCGTACGTATGTATGTATTTGAAAAAATATACCTACTTCTTTGTGTTTTTATTAGGAAATCAACAGAAATCACAACAAATACAAGTGATTTACATGATTAAAAACAAAATCATTGAGCTAAAAGAGGAAAACAAAAACAAAAACAAAAACAAAAAAAAGTAAATATAAAGCAATTGGAACAAAAATTAAAAAAAAAATAATAATAATAATTAAGATGGCAGAAAACTGAGTTACAAAATAAGTATACATGTAGTTCAAGAACGAAGCTCCGAAACTGAAAAGGTGAACCTAAGGATCGCCGCTGACACCAACCTACCCGCATGGACAAACGACCAAAAACAAAGTCTCAACCCCACCGACAACCGAAAACATCCGCCCACAACGGAGAGACTGGAATAAGCAGGACCCAGGAGCGGGGTGATCCACATAAACACAAACACCCCCCTCACACACACACACCCACACACACCCTCAAAAACATCCTCACCCCTCCCCCACACACATACACTCATTCACAAGCACCCCCCCCACACACACACCCAAACGCTCAAACATAAAAAAATCGCTACGCCACCCGATCCGGCCCTTCGCAGCCACTCCGCACGGGATCCTGCGAACCCCACACCCAAAGCCAAAACCTGTCAAATTAGAGCCCCCACCAAATAAATTCAGCGGCTGCACGGTCAGGCGGTCACGCCGAGGCCAGCGGAAGTCTACGGGTAAAATCTCGGGAGATCGCCCTTGAAGTATATGAACTGGCAGCTATTGGCAGTGATGACAATAGGCAAATAATACATTGTGGCCTTCAACTGAGCGAAAAGCAATAAGGCACAATTAAACACTACTTAGTCTATTACCTTGGTCCTAGGATACCAGAATCAAATCTCAAAACGCCATATCCTGAAATGGGCAGTCGGTTTATTTTTCTTCCTTGCTAAAAAAATATACAATTTCTTTTTGTTTTTTTAAGAAAAGATTTAAATGATACAATATTAGGTAATAAATGATGTCCCTTTCATCAGAATAGACCCTTCACCTTATTGATTTTTTCAGGAAAAACATTAAATTTGTTTTATATTGCATATTATTGTCAGTTGTGAAAAGGTATGCCATGTTAATCAAGGTAGATATCAAAGTATGTGTGTCATAATTTTACGATTAAATTCAGTGCAGTAGCAACGATACTTTTCATGGTGGAGAAACTGAATTGTAGGTTTAGTTCTCCAGGGTTACACCATGTAATAAAGGGGGGTTATCATTCAGCGAAAAAATCTGGCGCTTGACGCATAGTTCCCGGAACGCCGAAGGCGACGCTATTCATCGAACACTCTATCGGAACACTGAAAAGGCTTTCATTAGGAAAAGTTCTGTTGCGAATAAAGAGCTCCAGTTTTCTATGATCGCGTTTACCCTTTTTCTCTTTAAATATTTGGATACAACACTGAACAGTTTTAATTACATATGACCTCCTTGAAATTAAATGACTCGCAGGTAAATAGGAGAATTTAGCAGTTTTTTGTCAAGTTTCCTGATTTGATGACGTCATTGGCGATTTATAAGCCATTTATAAGCCCTTCGATATTAAAGTCTTTGGCGATTTATAAGCCAGTTATAAGCCAAAATTCGTGAAAAATATCGCCGTCAAAGGGCACATCGTCTGCCAATACGTGCCATAATCAACAACAACAACAAATATCGGCATACTCGTAATATAGGCCCCGCTCGACGCATAGACATAGTTCCCGGAACGTTAACGCCGAAAACTTTCATTAGGGGGTTCTAACTTCAGTCAGCAAAAATATCTGGGCAAGCCAATATCTGCAAAGTAACTACGTGTGTTTGTAAGTAAATTGAAGTTATTTTATGTTATTTTTAATATCACGCACATAGATCTAGACTTCTGTTCTAACTTCTAAGTTCTAGTACAGTACAACATGCAACCACTGACACTAATGCAAGGTTAGTCTTAGTTAAATACAGCACTAACTCACAGGCTAAAGTCGCACAACAACATGCATGACATGTGCATGATGTGTGCTAACTTAAAGTTTAACGTTAGACCTGGGGATTTATTTTAGCTCGTGTACAAATCCAATTTATCATCCCCAAGAATTTGGGGAAACCCATCGGAAATAAAAATTTGTTAGTCACACTGATAATTTCTTATATTGGCATTATCGTGAAATCTGTCACCGGTCCATTCACTGCCCTTTATTTCGTCACTGCTGGTGACAGCATTCTACTCACATAGGCTTTGTACACAATGCGAGCGCACACGCGGGAAGAGTGGTGACAGATTACACGTTAGGCCCTTATATTGATTGAACACGGGATACATAGAATGGGAAAAAAAATATGAGATGAAATATAAATAGGGTCTTAGTTAGACTATAGTCTAGATCTAGTTTGAAAGGTCAAGTCAATATCTGGACTGCTTATTAATTATTGTTGGGCGATATTATTGGCCTTGAAATCATTGAAAATCGTCAGTCCAACTTCGACGATATGACAATATATCGAGTGGAAAGAGCTAGGCCATTGTTTCGAGCAAATCATTGTCGCATTTACGCAAGCAAAGTAGAATCTTCAGCAGCAGTAACATCAGGGCTCCCTTTAGTGCAGATTACAAGCGGGCTTGCCCAACTCATTTTGAATTTGGCACTTTTTTGCCCCACTCATTCTTGATTTTGAGAAAAGAGCCCCACTGGTTCTTGGTCCCCAATCCAATTTTTAAACAAACAAAAATCAATATTTTCAGGTTGAAAGATGAATAACTGACCACAAAAACACATCCCTGCAATGAGTAAATGATGTATGGTGCATATAAATTGCCCTCTGAAGTTTTTTAGAGGCACATTTTGTAATAACTTGATATTTAATGACATGGTTATCTCTGATTGCACGCCGCGACATGCATGCAAAAGCTTGTCCGCGTAGAATTTTCATGTCAAAATAGCTGGTTTTACTTGCCTTAGTTATGGAGAGCCTTGAGTAACATACAGTCGACTTCGCCGTGTCGTTGGCGAGACTATCACTCTAATATCTTAGGTATGCCATGTTCTTATTGCAGTACCAACAGCAACAGTCTAATCATTCTTGTTATTTAGTCTTCAAGTACACCATTTCCCTACTTTTACAACTTCTCCAGGACAACATTATTTATATGGCCAGATGCCCCACGTCTGCGCATAAGTGTAAATGCGCGATTCTGAAATCACAAAAGACGCAACACTCACCTCAACCTCCTATTCAGGTTTACTCAGAAATACCACTGAAAAAATAAGAAAAATGATTGAAAAACAAGGATTTCATGATTTTTTTACTTACTAGACTCAAATATGCTATTTTTAATACGCAAATATCCCGATCTGTGTATAGAAACCATTGCCATTATCGGAAGGTGCAGACGTGGGGCACCTTCATTTTTTCAACTAGAAAAAACGACAGGGTTACGTTTCTGAAAAAAAAACGTAGCTACGTTTACCTTGTGTAAGCACTTATAATGCTCATGTACATATTCGCAAATATCCAATAATTGCAAATTTGAAGTCACTAGGTGAGAGGATGCATTTCCTTTAGGCAATGCGTCCTCTCACCTCCAAACAACCAAAAACATGGTCATCCCGATCCTTCCAATTCTCATTTTGTCCAAAAGGAAAAATTCCCTCATTCTGGGTACTTTTTAACTACATCATAGCAAGTTTCACTCTACCTCAAAGTCCATTACAATTGGTACATTTTACTTATTGCATAATTCTGGCATACCGCTTTTCCACTTTTGACCACATGGAATACAATGCATAACCATTACATGATATTACATCAGACACATTCAATGATGCAAGTTAATACACAACTTCCTAAACAAATATCACCCCTATCTTTCTGTTTGCCTTCCACATTTTAAACAAAATTCTGTGTCCTTACTTGCACCCTGCACCTACCGTAGGCCTACATCTGAAATAAATACTTGTATAAAGAGTCGACTGTCCTATTGCGTAAACATGTGTTATTTCTTCAATTTTATGCAATAACAATTAATAACTACAAACAAATTATGTCTCTGCCATGTGCACCTAGTGGCCACCAACATAAAATTCTCCCTCAATATCTATAACAATTACCATAAACCACTTCATTTGTCTTTCTCATTCCAGGTATCAAAATGCTGGCACAGTACCTGGAGACAGGAGACCTTCCAACTGCCATGGACATTTTCAACCATGCCACAGCGACTTCATAGGAAACTTCAACACATATCTTCTTATCAGTCCAACCATCGACTTCTCTGCTATACCAATACCCAACCCTAGTTCCGACAGCTCTGGATCTTTCAGAGAAAACAATAGCAACGCCCGGTGCTTTCTCTGTGTATTATAGGAGAATTATAGCGCCACCAGTGACCAGAAGGAGAATGCAGCCGTGAATGAAATGTGAATCTGATTCCTTCGTAGACCTCAAATAACCTCTACTGGGCAGTGTTCTATTTATTCTCCTGATGACGATAAGAGCACACTGATCGAAACGTCGAGAACCACAGAGCTCTTAGCGGAGCTCATCAGCCCTTTTCAGGGTTCTTATTCTTTGAAAGATTACATGGTGTAACCCTGAAGAACTAAACCTACAATTAAGATTAAATTTGCGTGAAAGCTGTGGAAGAATCTCATTGTAGAAGCATAATTAGTGTGTAAATACATATATCCGTCTGCACGAGTGCTCTTTGTTCATGTTGGTTTGTAAATGTGTTGCAACTATGGGCTTCTTTTTCTTGTTCTTGTAATGTTGGTTTAGCTTTTATGATAGCATTACTATTTTCTGTCCTTTCTTATGTTTTTATAATGACTTAACTTTTTGAATTGATTCAAGAAGGGCGGATAAATAAATGTTTACATATTTTTTTTTAACTGTATATATTCATACATAATGTTCATCTTATAAAATTCACTGACGTATTTCGTCTAAACAATGTATACCGTCATTTTATACAATGTGAATACTGACAATTATTTCATTCGTTAAGCAATCACTTAAATGTTATGTAGCATGACAATGTGTATAATTGTGCAATGTGTTTCTGTTAAATCTATATTGAGTGACATCACATGAAATAAGCAGAGCCAGGATTACGAGAAAGATTGAGGGAATGTAAATTGTTTGAAAAGTTTGACAAAAGTCCATTATTCCCGGAAAAACGAAGGCAGCATCGCAACGCGTATTAATCAATTATAAAACGAAGACCTAGCATTTAATTTCCCTTTCATTAAAGTAGCTATTCAAAGAAAATCACAAATATGACAATTAAAGGAGAATTAACCCCTGAGTACAAATTTACTTATATTGAAAGGTGTAATATATTCCTACTTATTGGCCTAAATCATTTTCTAATAAGATATTAGAAAAGGGTATAAATAAAGATATTCCAACACCCGGTATCGTCTCCTACTCATTTACATGGGGGCTGCCATTTTCTTGCTGATTTGGAGTTGTACATGAACCATTGAGAAATGTTCCGGTCAGGAAGATATTTTGAATCCAAGACCTAAATTGATTTTCTTCATTACCTAAAATCCCATCTGTGACGAAAAATATAAAGTGGGTGTTTACATGATTTATAAAAATTAAATCTTTATAATGATACTTTTAAATTGTCTGGTTTTGCTTAACAAAAATCTGTTTTCTTGGGTTTGCCAAACAGAGCAGAACATAATATATGCAGCATGCATTCTGACTTTTCAAGTCCCATTATCCGAAAGCAGGTGAATGCATAGTTTGCCGCTATAGATGCTCAGGGAAGAAGCATCCATAAAATTTGAATTAATTTGCTCCGTCCATTGCGTCACAGTATGTAGAAAATAGATTTATATTAAGCGAATATCGATTTTCAACAGAAATATATAAGGAAATCTTCAGTTTAAAAATAAATTGACATATCTATTCTATATTTTTAATCTCAAATGGGTTTTTAATTTTGAAAAAGGCAATTGGGCATTTGGATTAAGAAAATCTTCTTGTACACATAAAAAAATGGCAGCCCCATGTATTGCTAGCAGACGATACATATTGCTAGCAGATGATAAATTTTGCTCAGAAAATCTTGATTCGTATCGATCTCGTATATTTTGACGCGAAGCCATATAGTCTAACAAGTAGGAATAAATAACACCTTTGAACACTATCGTCTTTATTGTTTGAGGTTAATTCTCCTTTAATGTATCACTAGAAACTGGGAAGCTTACAGATGGCAATCGTATAAGTTTTATGTCAACTGCGTATCTGATGATTATAAAAACAACACAAATAAAAGCTCTTCTCAGCATCTGGAATATCCGAGGATTCGCCAGAAATATAGCGATGTTTTGATGTCGTCACACTCGGGATCGATCCTGCTTAAGCAGACGACGTCCTATAATGAATGAACGTAATTGCAATGTAATTATTTATCAAATTATAAAGAGTTTGGTGTATTTAAACATGACCTTATTTCACACCATTATAAAGGGAAAGTGAAACTGATTCTGATAGCTAAAACCGTTTGATTGTAAATACACAGGAGAAGGGTCAATGATCAATGAAATAAACGCCACTTTCAAATTGAAAAGCCCTCCGAATAATAGCAGGATGGTATTCGTTCCCTCTTGAAACGCCGAACATGCCCCGGTGCAATCAGCTGAAAATACAATGGCGTCTTATTTTGTTTACAAGTGACTGATTCCTTTATTTTTTTAACGCTGCATTTTTCATCAAAATAATACCATACACGAAGTTAAGAGTGAGGCAACAGACTAACATTAAGACTGACGCTAGTGAAGGAAGAGAAATAAGTGAAGAGGAGATGACAAAATAGGCTCTGAAAAATGCGTAAGATGTTATGGGACGTCTGCTTAGACAGGACTGGTCCATGGTGTGTCGTCACATATCTCAGCAGCGTTCGAGGAGCTCTTCAGCTGCTATATCGGGGGCTGTATTTTACCGTTTTATAATTGATAATAATCATTACTTCAAATGTTTCCAAGCGTTGAATTTGGATAACCTTGTTTAATTTATGCCATCTATGCAATAATAAGTATTAAGCTAATATTTAAAATCATTAAAGTTCTACTTTAATATCGTCCTCAATATGATTTTTACAAATGCCGCTAGTCCTCAAATACCTGATCTGTGTGTGAGGGTTTTTGGGGGGAGGGTGCTGGTGAGAAAGCGGATGATTTATATTTCTCTACAAAATCATTTGATGATATTACTGGAGGTATGGAAATTTATTCGAACCAATTGTGTTAACCACCACCTTTACCAATCGTGTCGCTACCACAAATACATTTGTATTTGTATTATATGCTGATACTGACATGACTGAGCCTGTGACTAATTTGATGAAGTTTTACCTTTTACCATTATGATTTCCAAGTTAAATCGTAGAGTTAATTCATGGTAACTTTTAAAGTGCTTAAAATAATACTGAAGGGTATTAATCATAATTATCAAAATCGCATGATAATAATAAAGGTGTAAATTAAAGACTGAGTCTTCTGTATGAGCACTGATGAGAATAAAGTAGAAAAAGGTTTGCATAGGAGAAATGGACAGGAGGAGAGAGAAGGGAAGAGCAAAAAATGACAGGAAGAGATAGAAGAGAAAGAAGAGAGAGATAGGGAGAGGGTGTGGGAGCCAAATAAAAAAGTAACGTACGATAAATAATTTGTCATCATTAGTTTACTTTATAGGGGGGGGGGGGGGGCTAGCATACAACCAAAATTTCCTTCGAAAATATTTCCACTATGATATGGATACGTATAGGATATTACTCCCGTCTCCCCTCGCGCTGGGTGACGGGAGGGTAGTAGGGAAAAGTCAATCCGTCGGTCCTCCCAATAAATTCTCCCCACTCATTTTGCATCCTTTACAAGGGACGTACCGCTAATTATGCATGTTATGTTTTCATGGCCTTAATTTCTCTGAGTATTAAACCACAGAAACATGGCAAGATCAAATCGCTCCCTCTAGGTCTATGCATGGATATTCTACTCGAACATAATTATATCCATATCATTTAATCTTCATCAAGATGAAAATGTATTTTCTGCAGAACTCATACAAGCTTTGGATAAATGAGACATACTCACATGTTGTAAATACTTCTTGGTAAAAAAATAACTTTACCCGACTTTTTTTTAATTCACTTGATTATTGTGACAAATATACGGTATAAACACAGCTAGTGCCCGTGGATGTCCACGGGCTGCTTCTGCTAGTATTTATATCAAACGATACCGGTTTACACAAGAGCCCCCTCCGCCTGGCCCTTAAACATGCCTATGTAGGGGGGGGGGGTGCGGATAGTTTGATTAACATGCAGTATGTCTCTCTCCCGCTTCCCCTTCTTTTTATTTTCCTCTCTCAAGTTCAGCTTCACCACACTCTCTCGCCCTCTTACTGTTTTTTTTTCTTTTTCCTCCCTTTTCTCTCCACTTCTCTCTGTCTCTGTTTCTCTCTCTCTCTTTCCCTCCCTCCTGCTTTCTTGCCTCTGTCCCTTACACACCCCTTCTCTCCCCCTCTCTAATTAACTCTTTCACTTTACCAATACTCCTATAACCAGTCACTACCAAACCAAGAATAAAACATCGTACATACCTTGAACATGTTGAATACATTTTGGTACTTTAATATAGTGTAAATCTCTATTTTCTGTGATAGTTATATCTGTTTCTTCTCTGCCTTCGCTCTTTCACTTTCGCTTTTATAATTGTTCTACATTATTTCGAGGAATCAACTGCCTGGTAGGTTTGTTATTGTATGACAACTTGACAAGGTAGCTAGGTTTGATGCGCCCGCCCTGAAAAACGCCAATACTTAAATTGTGTTAGTATGTGCATGACGTGGGTCTCGGAATGTTGAAGGGAGCGGCGTAACCCCGCATTTCGGGAGCATGCAGATCGATTCTGACTTCCAGAATCCTATTCCTTTGTTTTTTCCATTCTGGGTCACTTAGAATCATCGGCTTAGACATATATCAAATCATGGGCACAAGTTGACTATGTGTCTAATAAATAGCTAGGAATCAAAATAGATTTCTTCCAAACACGTATTTGACCGTACTCTCTCTTTCTCTCTCTCTTTTCTCCTCCGTTTCAACAGTTCAAGCGTCTTTTTACCTAATGTTATCCATCCCAATTTTCTTATTACCTTCCTATGGGATTGGCTTATTTATTTTGATCTCTTCACTCTCTCCTCCCCTTCTCTCTCTCCCTCTCTCTCTCTATTTTTCTCTGGTGCTCTGTTTACATTATATAATAAGAAATATTTTTCTCAAGGCCAGTATTCATGAACTAGGTAAAGTGCGTTTTATAAAAAGAGTTGCATCATATCTGAATCTAAAAACCTTTATATAGGCCCAAAATATGTCTTGTAAATACTGCATAAACATGTATTCATTTGGAAAAAAACTGTTTACATTATATAAAATATTTCCCTCAACACCAGTAGGCCTATCCATGAACTATGTTGAGTACGTGTTGTGAAATGCATTGCATCATATCTGCATCTATAAACCGTCCCCTGTCTCTATTCGATTGTATATAGGCCCGCAATTAGTTCAGATTCTGAACGATTCCCTCATTACGCGATCTCCTACTATAACTGCTGCCAGGCCGAGGATGGCGGAATCCCAAATTCGTACGGGCGAGAAAATTCGGGGTCACGCTATCTCTCGGAATGCAACAGTCGTGGGATATCATGTATATCGAATATTTTGGAGAGATTGCTCTTAAATAAAATCGTTTAGAATCTGAACTAGCCAGCAATGTGTCGTGTAATATGGTATGAATGTCCACAAATGCTGCTAGTCCTCAAATACTAGCTACCTGTGTGTGTGGGTTGGTGAGAAAGCGCAGGATTTTTTTTCGACAAATGATATGAATGTATTTGTATTATATGTTATAACTGTTACGCGTGTGACTTGTTAGATGAAATTAATGTTTTACCACGCTGATTTCGCATGAGAATAGAAAAAAGTGTTAAAGGGATACGCCACCGGGCGGCCGTGGGGAAAGTCAGGATTGCGTAAGCCCCATTCACTCGTACACAAAGTTTGTGCGTCGAACGCGTCCGTTGGACTAAGTGGGATTACATTTCGACTGCACGAAGCCGACCGAAGCTCGCACGAGAACTCGAGCTCAGGCGGAGTGTGCATGCTTGTGCGGCGACCAGTTTATCCGAGGTTTGCGCCTCGCGGGGCAACGGCATGATCAGGTAACGATCACGGTGCCCTCTCGCGGCAATAAAACGTTCACAATCTGCGGGTTGAGTATCCCTTTAAGACCGAGTCTTCTTTAAAGGCAGGGATGAGAAAGAAGCAGAAGAGAGATTGTATAGGAGAAGTGGACAAGCGGAAAGAGGGGGAGAGCAAAAAAGGGAGGGGGAAAGAAGAGGCAGAATAGATAGAAAGAGAGAGAGAGGGGGGGGGGAGGGAGAAAGAGAGGGAGAGAGGAAAAGAGGGAGTGCTTACTGTCTTTCTATATTTAGACAATGTTAGAAAAGTAAGATACGATAAATACTTTTTCATCATTAGTCTACCTTATGTGAAAGGGGGATTGAAGTTTTTTTTGTGTGTTAAACCAGGGAGATAAACTCCTATCTTCCTGGTTAAACATAGGAGAATACCTATTATCATGTAAAATGCAAAAATATTCTTCACCAATTAATAGACACTGCGTTACAAATAAAAAAGATGCCTCGTTCACTTGAAATATTGCAATTAACCCTGCAAAGAGTATTTTAGTATACAACTTCCAATTCTGTTTTTACATGTTGCATGTACGCCTGTACCTTGCCAATTTAGGCACATTTGATATTGACTCAATGCCATTGGAATTCCCAAAGCGGAAACATTATAGTTACAAAGCCTAACTTGAAATCGGAAATTTGGCAATGGTATCAAGCAGGTAGTGAGGGATTTGCAGCCCCCTTTAAACTGCTAAAAATCTGATGGGAGAAGTGAAAGAGAGAGAGAGAGAGAGACAGACAGGGGGTAAAGTGAGAAAGGAATAAAGGCTGCGATGGAGGCATAGGAGAAGATGGCATTATCTTACTAACCCTCCTCCTGCTCCCTGGCGTAAGTACGGATCATTGTCTGACCCCCCCCCCCCCCCCCCCCCTCCATCCCAACGCGATCAACATAAACAGACTGTTCGCTTAACATCCAAATGACGAACATTCGTAAATTTGGCCTGATATGGAAAAATGAATTTGATGTAGAAGAAGGGGGAAAGAGTATAAACAAACAAACAATAATTCCCCAAAACACATACAGCTGCCTATTCCCAGTCCGCCTCTGCCCTTAGAACGTCCCACCGAACTTTAAAAGCCATTTTGTCATCGGAAGGGGAAGTGAGGAAAACAATGGCATGATTCTCAACACCACTGAACATGATAAGTCTACGTAGCGACATGTACTGAAGAGAATGATATTTGTAAAGGAAAGAAGGGCCGTGGTGGCTTAAATCCCATTAAAAGTCAGGTAAGGAACTGTATTATGCACCGTCATTTAGAACGCAAAGAGCAGTGACCGTAACATAAAATGTGGGTAGTTGCAAAATATCGCAGTCTATTTCTTTCCCTCTAGTCAAAATGCAGAAATAGTGGATACGTTCATGATATTTCCTTAATGGCAACCTGGTCTTATGACTGTCATGGCATGATAACCTTTCATTTTAGATACATACAGCGACACATCCAAAAAGTTGAATTTTCCATGGGAGAGTAAAGAAAAAAGATCTGGCTTTAAATCTTAGTTTGGTTCTAGTTCATGTTTCATCCATTTCAGCGTTGTTACAAAATATGCTACATTTATTAAATAATGACGAGCATGAATGATCGAAAAAATGACCTGCAGTTTCCCACCAAACATTGCAATATGTGAAACGTATCTATCGCGATGATGCTTTCAGTTCGAAAACATGCTACATTCAGCATTTTTAATAGTTATTAATTAATTTTTTTTGTAAATGAAAGCAGTTCGAGCGGACCATGATTTCAGCAACCTAAGGTAATACGCCCGTTTGTATTTTGTTAAACGAGTACATTGTATACCATTAGTGAACATCATATGAACTGAGTAAACTGTTGTGTAGTTAACTGAATGTAGATGCCCCCAGAACATGCACAACAATTTGTGTTTTAGGATTATAGGCCTAGTTGTGTACAACTGTCATTTCTTATTGTGTCAGCAGATCAGGGGGGGGGGGGGGCAAAGGCCTATACGCCTCCCTTATTTTAAAGTAGAACTTTAATGATTTTAAATATTGGCTTAATACTTATTATTGCATAGATGGCATAAATTAAACAAGGTTATCCAAATTCAACGCTTGGAAACATTTGAAGTAATGATTATTAGCAATTATAAAACGGTAAAATACAGCCCCCGATATAGCAGCTGAAGAGCTCCTCGAACGCTGCTGAGATATGTGACGACACACCATGGACCAGTCCTGTCTAAGCAGACGATGTCCCATAACATCTTACGCATTTTTCAGAGCCTATTTTGTCATCTCCTCTTCACTTATTTCTCTTCCTTCACTAGCGTCAGTCTTAATGTTAGTCTGTTGCCTCACTCTTAACTTCGTGTATGGTATTATTTTGATGAAAAATGCAGCGTTAAAAAAATAAAGGAATCAGTCAGTTGTAAACAAAATAAGACGCCATTGTATTTTCAGCTGATTGCACCGGGGCATGTTCGGCGTTTCAAGAGGGAACGAATACCATCCTGCTATTATTCGGAGGGCTTTTCAATTTGAAAGTGGGTTTATTTCATTGATCATTGACCCTTCTCCTGTGTATTTACAATCAAACGGTTTTAGCTATCAGAATCAGTTTCACTTTCCCTTTATAATGGTGTGAAATAAGGTCATGTTTAAATACACTAAACTCTTTATAATTTGATAAATAATTGCATTGCAATTACGTTCATTCATTATAGGACGTCGTCTGCTTAAGCAGGATCGATCCCGAGTGTGACGACATCAAAACATCGCTATATTTCTGGCGAATCCTCGGATATTCCAGATGCTGAGAAGAGCTTTTATTTGTGTTGTTTTTATAATCATCAGATACGCAGTTGACATAAAACTTATACGATTGCTATCTGTAAGCTTCCCAGTTTCTAGTGATACATTAATTGCCATATTTGTGATTTTCTTTGAATAGCTACTTTAAGAAAAAAGAAAACATAATTACGCCCCAGCATGTCTTTCTCCCCGGACAAATTCATAAAATCCTATTCCACTGGGGAATGTTATTGACATCAGATGCCTCCCCTCCCCACCCTTTTGGCAATCTACTCATGAAATTAACTATTCAACCAGACGTATCTGCTATCAAGAGTTCCAATTTTGAGGAAATCAATAATATTCTATTTATTCTTTCAATGATAGATACTAGACATTTTAATTTGAGGCAAACGATTGTTTTGACTTTTAAAACCTAGATTTGGTCTCATTTGATGCATTAATCATAGAGATTTCAGATTTGATATAAAATATCGTTATGTATCTATGGTCAGCCAACCGAATAGAATTATTTTCCTCATAGGCTGTGAAAACGATATTTTCACTTCATTTCAGTTTTCTTCTTTTCCTCCTTCCCCTTCCCCATCCCTTTGGCAAATATAGAGGGCAGTCGCCTTCATGTGCCCCCCCCCCTTCCACCCCATTTCCTGTAACGCCACCAACGTAATTAAATCCTAACTGGGTTTTGGTAATTGTTTTAATTCCCATTAGACATGGCTTCAGACATAGCTTCAGTGATCCAAGGCCTTGAGTGTTCCCTGTGCTTCAACATTCTAGAAGAACCTAAGCTTCTATCTTGCACTCATTCATTCTGTGAGAAATGCCTTCAACAACTCCACCACTCTCAAGGAAAGGGCGTTGACCTTTTATGTCCCCTCTGTCGTCAGATCACTCACATTGCCAACAAAGACGTGCTCAGTCTTAAAACCAATGTTCCTCTGAAATCATTGATCGGAGATGTGAAGACAGCCAGGAAGATATGTACTGTCTGTGACCCGGAAGCTAAATATCCGGCACTGCACTACTGCCAGGAGTGTGATGAGTACATGTGTGATGCGTGTCTGAAAGGTCACGGTAAGTTCAGAAAGAATGTAAGTCACGTGGTAGTCAGCATGAACGACATCAAAAGCGGGAAGGTAAAAGTCAAGCAGATCTGCCATAAGCATCCAGGAGAAGAGAGGTTATGGGTGTGTACATCCTGTACGGTCTCTATCTGCTTCAGATGCCGCATGCTCGACCATAACGGATCAGATCACGTGATTCAAGAAGTGGAAGACTTCAAGAAAAACATGAAGGGTGAGATTCAATCTCTTCAGAAAAGAGGGATGGAGAAAATGGAGAAAATCAAGTCCTACACAAAGGTGGTCCGAGAGGAGACTGCGAAGGTTGAAGCCATCATTGCCGAGAGAGAAGCTGATATCGAAACGGCATTCGACGAGACACTCCTCTTATTGAACGCGAAGAAAAATGCTCTACTCAATCAGTGCAAAGAACAGAAAAAGAAACTAAAAGAAGAACTTTGCAGAAATGATAAGAATGAAGATGAGTTAATAACTAGTCTAAATAGTGCATGTGAGTTGGTTGGTAATGGTGTAAGAGCATTGCTTGAGGGTGAGGCATTGGTAGTACACAATACTCTTTGTAGAGAATTACAGATATTATTAGATAGGGAGGATCCTGATGAATCAAAACCAAAACAGGTTACAATTCACGCGGAAGGCGTGACATTTACCCGATGCATTCTTGATGATGAACATAATATAGGGATGTTAAACATAAAAGACTGGGTACTTGAAAAGGTAGCCGAGTGTAGCATTTCTAAGAAAAAACCTCGTAGCATGGCCCAAACTAAGTATGGTAAGATGTTAGTGGCGTATGTTGATGGTGGTATCGAGGAGTTCACTGTCAGTGGTTCACGTGAAACAGTGCTGAAGGACGTAAAAGTGTGGTGTGTGTCTGTCTTGTCTGATGATCGCTATGTTGTACGTGATTGGGATGAGAAGATCTCTCTCTACTCCACTGACTGGAACAAACTTGATACCAAAGAGTTTAATATGAAGGCTCGTAGTGACTATGGTGGCATGGATGTAGATAAATGTAACAACATCTATGTTGGGTATTATAAAGCTGGGACGATACGTGCGTTCACACCAGAGGGTGGGGCACCTATTAAGGATATCCCCTGCCATGGGTACATTCCCCGCTTGATATGTACAATGAATCACAGTAACATGATGGTTTTTAGTGATAGGCAAACTGTTCGAGTGATCGATCAGCAGGGTACAGCGAAACATGACGTTACAAAGGAGGGTTACAATGCGCGTCCTGCTGTCCTGCATGATGATAGCATCCTGATTGGATGGGAGAAGGATGGTCATGTGAGTATTGATCTGTACACAGACCAACTGAGACATGTGAGAACAGTCATTAGTGGGCTGAAGTGCCCAAGTTATTACTGGGATATAAAAGAGTTCTCATCAGGGGAGATCGCGTTTTGCGCCGATTCCAAATTCTATGTGTTACGTAAATGCTAGATGTCAAAATATGTTTGTAAAAGCGATGCCAACAACTTTAGGCAGATAAATTCACTTTTTATTTCCAAGAGAGACCTTGAAATTAATATTGTCATTTAAAAGCACAATAACCCACTGATCAAAACATGGTTTGCAAGAAACTTCTAGACATTATGCATTTTTAAGCATCATACTCAATTTAATTAAAAATTAAATACAAAATGGTTTACCTCACCACATGTCTCAAAGCATAAACTGAATTGCCCATTATAGGGTCAAATACAATTCAAAAAGTTACATGAATTGCACATAGAATAAAAAGCTGGTATAAGATGTTGCTTATACTAACAATTAAACTAATTAAACATTCAATATAACTTCATGCTAATACATCCTTAATACGTGTTATTAATAGTAGTAGCAATTGTTCTTATATATCCCAGTTCATGGTATGGACTGTCCATTATATATTGAATTTGCTATTGAAAACTATTGTCAAATCCCTGTGTTAAACCTTTCATAATTTTTTTTATTTATCAAATTTCGATAGGCAGTTTCTCAGTTTTAGTGTAGCGTGTGTGGGTATGAACGGATGTATATGTGAACGGATGTGTGTTTATTACTGTCTAAGTGTACCTGCGAAATTGGATTTTAACAGAACTCCAATTACTGAAATATCTAATGCGCTTTTACAATTACCAATTCTCACGACGATTATTGTTATATTTTGTATCAGACAGAGGCGTCTGTCTGTATAACGGATAAATGATGGACGACAATCTTTTTGTTAAAAAGATACCTTCTAGTTTTAAAGATTGCCAACGTTTTCTCTCATTGAAAAGCTACGGTTGACATTATAAAGACAATCCAATTCATCTATACAACTGTACAAAATAAGTTTTTGCATTGAACGTTAATGTGGGCGCCTCATGTAAATAGGCTTCCGCCATATCCAGATACAGCCATGGAGAAAAATTATTAGACCAAGAATGGTTACTGATAATGTTATTTTTGCGGTAATAAGGAAATAAAATATCATAAAAGCAAGGTATAATTGCTAGAATTTGGTATTCATTCAATGACAATCAATAAAAGACAAATCATTTTTATAATTTTTTATGCTTATTACAGAAGCTTGGTCTAATAACTTTTTCTAGGGCTATACATCTATAAGCATGATAAAATTTTGATTGTAATTATGCCAACGTTTTGCATGACGATTTCTTACATTATAGGCTTTCCCATTTGGCTCTACCATCTCTCTCTCTTTCTTTTTCTCTCTCTCTCCCTCTTTCTCTCTTTCTCTCTCTATCTCTCCATCCCTCTCTCCCCGGCCCTCTCTTTTGATCTTTCTCTCTTCTTTCATTCTCTGGAGCATTTTCCACAGTTAACGTTCTTTCTGTTTACTAATCGTTTCCATTACAAATTTCATCCCTCATTTTTCTGTCGCTCTTTCTACATTGTTTTCTTTTCTTTGTTGACTTTATACATAGAAAATGTTTCCCTAACGCCAGCTTTTATTGCCTGTGTGAAGTGTGTTTTATTAAAAGCACTATATTGTACCATGAAAATGTTCAGCTGCTATTTTCGGACTAGTTATGGGGCTATGTACACCGTGTTTTGCTTATATCTTTAAATGTATTTCTATGTGAGTAAAATTTCTTCGGTATGAGTTTTCTAATTTTACGATCTTTGAAATAATACATGTAGATATATTTTTTTTTAAATATGGTGTGATTTTCATCAGATATGCGGCCTATGACTTATTTTGTTTCTTACTCTATGTACTCTGTGGTTGCAAAATATGCCGCAACTTATAAATGTTATTGTGATTTAGTTATCATATAAGTATTGTTATTTTCTTTCATAAAGATCCCCTCATAGTACAAGTAACTGATACTTTATAAAAGTAAGCATGCTTACTTCTATAAGTATCATAGAAATCATAATAATGTACTATTTCTGGGGTCTGCTAGCTATTTATAAGGACCGCTAGTCATAAAGGACCACTATTTGTTTTAGTCATGCACGCGTTATGAATATTAGAGGTCCCTATGACTCGCGAAGTTACCCCTATATCCAATACTTCTTCTTATCCCTTTCAGCATCAATTTTCATATCTCCGATTCTTATCTCTTTATAGTCATATGTCTTTTTTTCCTCTCACTTATCTGATCCTTGTTTACCTTACCCCCCCCCCCCCCCCCCCCCTCCCCCCTCTCTCTCTTTCTCTCTCTCGCATTGCCTCTATTTACACACGAATAAAAATCACTTTCTAAAGAAATGCCGTTAAGTATGTGAAATACATTGGTGAATTATTTACTGATAATTTATTGATTTATTTTTAGCTACATGGGTTCATAAAACTTTTTTAATATTCATTACCTGCCTTTATGTCAGGTTTTAAAAAATATATCATAATTTAATTCTCTCAGCTCAAAGATCCCGGTTCCAATTGAGTTAAGATTCACAGTTTTTTTTCTTGTCCAATCCCATCATATAATCTTATAAGGAAAAAAGAAAAGAGGATTTATGAAGAAAAAAAAATCAGTAGAAATGATATGCTAGTGATGATTGTTGTATGTATATGACTACACGTTGCTAAATATGTTATATTTCCGATAATTATGTATAACTATGTTATTGCTTTGCAAACATCTATTTATTTGTGTTCAATAAATTCACTGATTCTTTCACATCGTCAGTATGTTATTTCATTTATAGGGTATGGACCTATTCTGATTTCATATAGCCATCCTCAGTTTTAGAATGAGATTGTCTAACTTCATTTAAGTACACCTACTCATTCTTACGTAAATTGTTAAGGGATAACCTGATTTATTGCGAGTCATGTATATATGCATGGTTTTCAGTAACCTATAACAGTTTTTGCAACTTGTCATTGGTGTCAAGTTTCATGAAACAGTGCCCAGATGTAGTGTTCAGTCCATGACTAGTGTTGGAAGGTGACCGGGGAGCAGCTCTCGCCAGAACTTATGTTCTACATTTTTCTTTCATCCTAATTTGTACTAATTATTGCTAAGAATATATTAATGAAACGTATAATATCATCCTAAAATATACCAGCTCTAAAAAAAAAGGCAAAAATCTATTGCAATTACTAAGATCAGTAATTTTCATCCTAATTTGTACTAATTATTGCTAAGAATATATTAATAGAACGTATAATATCATCCTAAAATATAATACCAGCTCTAAAAAAAAGGCAAAAATCTATTGCAATTACTAAGATCAGAATTATCTGTAAAAAATAGTGTTTATATGTTTTTCATTCTTTATGGCTGAGGTTATGAAACTGATTGCCATTTGTGTTAGATCACAATCCTTGCTACTGTAACATGAACATTTTGAACATATATCCTTAATTTTAGTCCAGCTTAGATTAGTTTTTGCTTATACTTTTCCGCTGTTTAACCTGATCGCATGGTCGTTTACAGTGTTTACGATATTAAAAAATGTATTGAAAAGGATTAAAAGAGGTATAACAATACGAGTATGGAATAATTTTATCTTAAAATTTATGATGTCAAGAAAGAGATGGCACAGGAGAAATGGAGGGGCAGAGAGAGAGAGAGAGAGACAGGAGAGAAATAGGGTGAGATAGAGAGAGAGAGAAAAAAAAAGAGATGGTCTATTGAGACAGGGCATTGCAGGGAGAGAGAGAAAAGGGAGGTGACAATTATTTTGCTCATACATTGTATATACATGATTTATGTAAGACATCGTTTGGGATTGTTTTATTTCATTTCGCTCTCTTCACTTTCCCTTCCCCTTGTGAAAAGAATTGCATCATATCTGCATCTAAACCCCCCCCCCCCCCCCCCTGTCGAGTCTTTATATAGCTGATTGTATGTAGGCCAAAAATATGTTTTGTAAATGCCGTATAAACATGTATTATTTTGTTAACAAACTGTTTGCATTATAGAAAATGTTTCCCTCAACATCAGTAGGCCTATCCATGAACTATGTAAAGTACATTTTGTGAAATGCATTGCATCATATCTGCATCTATAAAACCATCCCCTGTCTCTATTCGATTGTCTATAGTCCTACAATAGACCTGTTTACTAAGTGATTCAAATTTATGGACGTTTCTTTCCTGGGGACCTAGTAACGAGGTATTCCATTAACCTGTTATTAATGAATGAACTACAACACTTGTGGAATCCAGTTTGCATACATTACTTGTTGCTATGTCTGACAAGCCTCTGGCAAGCTTTCAGGTTGTCAAGAACAACCTTTGTTTCAAAAGTATGCATAAACTTCGAATCACTTAGTAAACAGCTCTATTAGTTCAGATTCTGAAATATTCCCTCAATACGCGATCTCCCACTAACTGCTGCCAAGTCGAGGATGGCGTAATCCCAAATTCGTACGGGCGAGGAAATTCGGGGTCACGCCATCTCTCGGCCTGGCAACAGTAGTGGGATATCGCGTATATTGGGGAGATTGCTCTTAAATAAAATCGTTTAGAATCTGAACTAGCCTGCAATGTGTCGTGTAAATATGGTATGAAAATGCATTCCTTTGTAAACAAACGATGATAGTTTTATATGAACTCATTTAAGATAAAGCTGTGACATTGCAGAAATATGTATGTATTATTTTTTTTTTAAATACGTACTTTATTCATACTTTGATGTCCCTTTCATCAGCATAGACCCTTCATCTTAATGATTTATTTCAGGAATTACATTCAATTTCCTTTATATTCCATATTATTGTTAATTGTGAAAAGGTAAGTCATGTTAATCAAGGTAGATATCAAGGTATGTGTGTCATAATGTTAAGATTAAATTCTGTGAAGTAGCAGCAATACTTTTCATGGTGGAGAAACTGAATAGTAGGTTTAGTTCTTCAGGGTTACACAATGTAATGTAAGGGGGGGGGGGGGGGGGTAATCATTCAGCGAAAAATCTAGCGCTTGGTCTAAAGTCAGAGAAAATAATAGCACCGCCCGGTGCGCGACGGTGTTTTCTCTGTGTAGGTAGTGTCCCTGTATTAAAGAGTTGCGACATGGACGTCCCACTTTTCTGGAAACAAAATGGCGTTCGAATTCTTTTTATTGAGAACACCCAGGTGCTCATCGGAATTGAATAGCAATGTTACGTAATAGTGAAAACAAAATGGTGTTCAAATCCCCAGTTGTCGGAACTCTTTAATACAGGGACACTATGTGTAGGAGAATTATAGCGCCACCAGTGACCAGAATGAGAATGCAGCCGTGAATGAAATGTGAATCGGATTCCTTCGTAGACAATAAATAAACTCCACTGGGCAGAGTTCTATTAATTATTCTCCTCATGACGATCAGATCATACTGATCGAAACGTCGAGAACCACAGAGCTCTTATCGGAGCTCACCAGCCCTTCTCAGGGCTCTTATTCTTTGAAAGATTACATGGTGTAACCCTGAAGAACTAAACCTACAATTAAGATTAAATTTGCATGAAGGTTGTCGATCGAAGATCTCATTGTAGAAGCATAAATAGCGTGTATATTCATTATCCGACAACACGTGTGCTCCTTGGTCATGTTGGTTTTAAATGCGTTGCAACTTTGGCTTCTTTTTATTGGTGTTGTAATGGTGGTTTAGCTTTCAGGAGAGCATTATTATTTTCAGTCCTTTCTTATGTTATTAATGACCGTTAAATTTTTGAATTGTTTAAGAAGGGTGGATGAATATATTTTTTAACATGTGTTTCAACTTTATATTTCATACATGATTTTTCACGTCATGAATATCGCTGACATATTTCCCCTTTACCGAGTATACCGTTATTTTATACAGTGTGAATACTGAATTATTTCATTCGTAAAAGCAATCACTTAAATGTTATGTAACATGATATTGTGTATAATTGTGCAATGTGTGTCTGTTAAATCTATATTGAATGACGTCACATGAAGCAAGCAGAGCCAAGATCGGAGAAAGACTGAGGGAATATAACATGTTTGAATAGTTTGACAAAAGTCCATTATTCCGGGGAAAAACGAAGGCAGCAGCGCAACGCGTAATAATCAATTATAAGAAGAATGACTAACACTGAATTTGCCCTTCATTTTTTCCCCATAATATGATTTTTACAAATGCCGCTAGTCCTAGTCCGCTAGATATGTGTGTAGGGTTAGTGAGGGGAGGGTGTTGGTGAGAAAGCGAAGGGTTTATATTTTTTCTACAAATTATATTAATTTGTTCAATAAATCATTTGAAATTATTACATAAGTGGAGGTAGGTAAATTTATTTGAACCAATTGTGTTAACCACCACCTTTACCAATCGGATCGCGACCACAAATGTGTATGTATTTCTATATTGATAATTACTCAGCCTGCGACTAGTTCGATGAAGTTTTACTTTGCACCATTAGGATTTGGAAGTTGAATCGTGGTGTTGATTCATGATAATTTTTACAGTGTTTACAAAATACTACAAGGTATTAATCATAATTATCAAAATCGCATGCGAATAGAAAAGGTGTAAAGACTGAGTCTTCTGTCGGGGCAGTGATGAAAATAAAGCAGAAAATGGATTACATACAGGAGAAATGGACAGAATGAGCGAGAGAGGGAGAGCATAAATGGGAAGGGGAATTAGAAAAGAAAGACGAGAGAGGAAGAGATAGAGAGAAAGAGAGAGAGAGAGAGAGAAAGGGAGAGGGTGGGGGAGCCGAACAGTGCTTATATATGTTTATATTTAGAATGTTAGAAAAGTAAGCTACAATAAGTAATTGGTGATCATTGGTTTAATTTATGGGGGGGGGGGGGGGGGGAGGCTAAAATTATGTTCTGTGGTTGGTCTGTAAACATAACAAGAACAATTGCTTATCATGTAAGATGTAGTGGAAAAAATAAAACACTATGATTGACCCTGCAAAGTATTTTATGTATAAAGTTTCAATTCATATTCAACAATGTTGCATGTACGTCTGTAGTTTGGCAGTGTAGGCACTTGTAATAATGACTCTCTGTCAATGTAGTAACAAAGCCTAACCTGAAATCGGAAATTTCGCAATGGTGTCAAGCACTGGTTTGGGTATTGAAGGATCTGTAGCCCCCTTTTTAACTACTAAACATAGGATGAGGGAGAGGGAGAGAGAGACAAATACAGACACAGACAAACAGACATACGGAGAGACAGAGACAGACAAACAGACAGAGAGGGGAAGGTAAAGAGGAGGAAAGGAATAAAGATCGCGATGAAGCCATAGGAAATGATGGCACCCCTCCTCCCTGGTTTTAGTGAGGATTATTTTATGGACCCCCCCCCCCCCCCTCCATCCCATCCCATAGAATAGAATGATCTTTTAACCTCCAAATGGCGGACTATGGTAAAAAAAAAATATATATGTTATATATATATTACGCCTGACCTTCAACTACCGACCCTCAACCCCCCCCCCCCCCTAAAAAGAATGAATTTGACGAAGAAGAAGAATATAAAACGTTGAATTCCACTAAAACTTGAGGTAAGGTGGCTAATTAAATGTGTGTGGAGTCTATAATCTGTAGAACGCATAAAGAGCAGTAGCCGTAAATTAAAATGTGTGTGGTTGCAAAAACTTACAATCTATTTCTCTCTATCTGTCTAAGTATATGATTACAGATTGCTACATGATACCTTTCAGACATGTATGTCTATGTTCTCATTTTGTGTATAAAGGTGTGTTGTATCTTTTTTCAGAGTGTTATTCACTGATTCTTTCATATCGCCTGTAAGTTATTTTGTTAATAGGATATAGACCTATATAGATCATCTTATGCATCAACCGTCACCATTTTATTTACACCACAGTCACACCGCCAAACTGACCCACACCGACTCCAAACGGTCCGATTCTTGACCATTGGCGGCAATGTTATTTTCTTTTTCGGTCTGTTGTCGGTCTTATTTGTGTCACTGTGGTATAGGATTGTCTAGCCTCATTTTATGCACACCTCCTCATTCTTATGCTAGTTATAAATAAGATGGTTTGATTGTCAGTCATTTATATATCAGAGTTTCACGCTCGTTACCTACGATCCGACATTTTGTGGCGATATTAAATGTTACGCCTATGATGAGGGTTAGGTACTGTTTGGTCCACGGGTGAATAAAATATGGACTAGTGTCAAATGTTGACCACGGAGCAACTGTCATAAGAAAATTATATTGCACATTTGTTGTTGCTTTTTTCATGCCTTGTATGCATCGTTCAGTTACTAAGAATAGATAATGGTAGCATTTTTTTTCCAACAGGGGTCTATGAAACACAAGCCATGCTTATTTAATAGACTCCTCAACTTATGTTTTCCGTACAATGTTTACAATTTGCAACTTGTCGTTTTATCAGTGTAGACCATAACCAAGTCCATTGAATTATGTTCTGTTACACTCTTAGAAATATTGGGCAAAATTTTACCCAAATTTTACCCAACATGAGGGTCCTTATGAGTCCGACCAACTTTTGGGTAAACTTTACCAATTTCATTCTTATTTTTGACCAATGTTGGGTAAATGCATGTAAAAGTTGAGCAAGATTTAACCAACCTATGCCCAATCTTCATTTACCCAGTGGCATTTACCCAACATTTTCTAAGAGTGTACATGTATATCTATGTTATGTTTGTAATATTCATGTTCTTAATTTCCATATGTACTGTTTAAAAAAAATATATTACAGATAAACATGTTTATGGAAAGTAATAATGATTGCAAAATTTGAAACTTTGAAATATCAATCAAATGTAATTCATATGCTAAATTATACTAGCTCTTAACAATGACAAATAAATAACCAAGTTTTTATTGATTGTTATTAGTAGGAAGATCTGTAAAATCTGTAATATTGTGTGCATATACGAATGTTTATTTTTATAATTTTTTTTTCTTAAATATTTTCTAAGGTTAGCAAACTGAGTGTGATTGGCATTAATCCTTTACCTTGTCCTACTTAGCCTTATACCTTTTTGAAGTTTAACTTGATCGGACGGTAGTAGTATAAACGAATAAATGTAGTAAAAGAATACGACGAGTATGGAATACTTTTTATGTGAAATGATGACAAGAAAGATATGTCACAGAAGAAATGGAGTGACAGGGAGAGAGAGCGGGAGGATAGAGAGAGAGAGAAAGAGAGAGCAAAAGGGGTGAGAGAAAGAGAGAGTGAGGGAGAGAGAGAAAGAGGGAGAGAGAGAGAAAGAGAGAGAGAAAGACAGCCAGACAGACAGAAAGAGATAAGCTATTAAGACCGGGCATTGCAGGGAGAGAGGGAAAGTGCCCATACTCTGTATATCCCGTCATAATTATGTTATAAATAATTATGTACACTGTGAATATGAAAATGCTATGAATATGTTACATCCTCAAAATGATGTGTGACATATCGAGCGAAATAATAATTTACAATATTTACATTCGTGACAACACTAGTGTTTTAATGATAATTTGTGTATCAAAAAGCAAAAAGCAATTGGAAATAAATTGAAATCATGCTGGGATGATGTTGCACAGGACGGTGAATTGAATTCAATAAAATGTATTAACTACGATGTATAATGCATGTATATTTCATATTTGTAAATTGTGCACAATCCAACGTCATGTTGTGATGCATTATTATTTTCAATAAATACCATTTTGAATTGAATCTATTGCGCTTTTCAGGGAAACACTTGTATAATTTCCTGTAATATTTTTTTTTCCACGACCTTAAGTTTGCCCTAGCTTGTCTATATAGCAAATTCCAAAATATCTTATTCCACTGGGTGAGAACTGATAATATGTTCGCGACGTATGATGCCTTTGCTCCCCATCATTTTTTTTTAAGCGATTCATAAAATTAACTATTCACCAGACATACCTGCTACATGTATTAAGACTTTACATTTTTGAGGAAAGAAAGAATTCCCGAATTTTGAATGATAGACTTATCAGATTCATTAGATTTTATAGTTGAGACAATCAACTAGTTTGACTGTTGAGGAATGAGACATCTTGTTATACATTGATCATAGAAATATGAGGTCCATGAGACGATTTCGTTATGTACTTATGGACAGACAGGAAAACAGTCAGCCGAATAGAATTCTTTCATCAACAGAAAAGTGTCCTCTCAGGGCCTGCTTCAGAGTATTTTGACAGGCTTTGAAAACAGCATTTCCACTTCATTTCACTATACCTTTTTCCCCCTCCCCCTCAGTTAGCAAATCTAAGGGGCAATCTCCTCTTTCTGCACACCCCTCTCCTGTAACTCCGCCTCTGCACTTATAAATGTGATGGGATCCTAATAGGAATTTGGTAATTGTTATAACTTCTTTTAGACATGGCTTCAGAGGTTACAACAGTGATCCAGGCCCTTGAGTGTTCTATGTGCTTCAACATTCTAGAAGAACCAAAACTTCTGTCTTGTACTCATTCATTCTGTGAGAAAAACATTCAACATCTGCACAACTCTCAGGGAAAGGGCATTCAACTCTCATGTCCCCTCTGTCTTCAGTTAACTCAAATTTTCAACAAAGACGTGTTCACTCTGAAGGCAAATGTTCCTTTGAAGTCCTTGATCGGAGATGTGAAGTCAACCAGAAAGATATGTACTGCCTGTGAAGCTAGATCTCCTGCAGTGTGCTACTGCCAGGAGTGTGATGAGTACATGTCTGATGCGTGTATGAAAGGTCATGGCGGGTTCAGAACAAATACAAATCACGTGGTAGTCAGCGTGGATGATATCAAGAGCGGGAAGGTAAAAGTCAAGCAGATCTGCCATAAGCACCCAGGACAAGAGACGTTATGGGTGTGTACATCCTGTAAGGTTTTTATCTGCTTTAGATGCCGAATGCTTCACCACAGCGGATCAGATCACAAAGTTCAAGAAGTGGAAGAGTTCACGAAAAACATGAAGGATGAGATCGATTCTCTTAAGAAAGGAGGCCTGGAGAAAATGGAGATAGTGAAGATGTACACCACGGTTGTCCGAGAGCAGACTGCTAAGGTTGAGGCCATCATTGCCGAGCGAGAAGCTGATATCAACAAGGCATTCGACGAGACACTCCTCTTATTGAACGCAAAGAAAAATACTCTACTCAATCAGTGCAAAGAACAGAAAAAGAAACTAAAAGAAGAACTTTGCAGAAATGGTAAGAATGAAGATGAGTTAATAACTCGTCTATATAGTGCGTGTGAGTTGGTGGGTAACGGTGTAAGAGCACTGCTTGAGGGTGAGGCATTGATAGTACATAGCAATCTCTGTAGATAGTTACAGAATATGTAAGATAGGGAGGACCCTGATGAATCAAAACCAAAAGATGTTTTGTATGATCAGAACACAGTACAAAGAGCAAACTACATCGCTGGCAAGCTGATATTTTCATTGTATATTGACAGTACTGGTCGACGGTGCAATGATGTTATACCGCTATATTGCAACACTTCCGTTAGCACTTCGAGCGGACCACAATCTTCAGCAACCTAAGGTAATACGGCCGTTTGTAATTTTGTTTAAACGAGTAAATGTATACCATTAGTGAACATCCTATGAACTGAGTAAACTGTTATATAGTTAACTGAATAAGATTCGATTAAATAAGATTGCGTACCAGAAAGTGCTTTAGGATAATTTTGCCTAGTTGTGTACAACTATCATTTTCTTTTTTTTATCAGCAGATCGGGGGGGGGGGGCACAGGCATACGCCTCCCTTATTTTAAGAAAAAAGAAAACATATAACTACGCCCTATAGCTTGTCTTCCTCCCCGGACCAATTCATGAAATCCTTTTCCACTGGGGAGAATTGATAACCTCCCACCCTTATCGCAAGCTACTCATGAAATTAACTATTCAGCCAGAAATATCTGCTATCAAGAGTTCCAATTTTGAGGAAATCAATAATTCACTACTTATTCTTTGAACGATAGACACTAGACATTTTACAGTTGAAACAAACGATTCTTTTAACTTTTGAACACCTAGATTTGGTTTCCTTTGACACATTTATCATAGAGTTATCAGATTTGATATAAAATATCGTTATGCATATATGAACAGCCAGCCGAATAGAATTATTTCTTCAACGAAAAAAACTAGCAACAAAATTGTACTCTCTAAGGCTGGGTCACAGTAATTTTGATAGGCTGTGAAAACAATATTTTCACTTCCTTTCAGTTTTTTTTTCTTTCCCCCTCCCCTTCCCCACCTCTTTTGCAAATCTAGAGGGCCATCGCCTTCATGTGCCAGCCACCCCCCCCCCCCCCTTCCACCCCATTTCCTGTAACGCCACCCCTGCTCTTACCAACGTAAATAAATCCTAACTGAGTTTTGGCAATTGTTTTAATTCCCATTAGACATGGCTTGAGACATGGCTTCAGTGATTCAAGGCCTCGAGTGTTCTATGTGCTTTAACCTTCAAGAAGAACCTAAGCTTCTATCTTGCACTCATTCATTCTGTGAGAAATGCCTTCAAAAACTCCATCACTCCCAGGGAAAGAACATCAAAATCGTATGCCCCCTCTGTCGTCAGATCACTCAAATTGGCAACAAAAACGTGTCCAGTCTTAAAACAAATGTTCCTCTCAAGTCCATGATCGGTGACGCGAAGACAACCAGTGCCGGCCGCACAGAAACGTTGTTAGCGTCAACAGCGCGCTAACAGTACCGATAGCGATGATTTGGCCGCACAGAAGAGTAATGTTAGTCAAATTCACTAACAGCGCTGTTAGCCTAACATTTCAAGGCCGCACAGAAGCTAACAGTAGTGGTAATGTTTTAACAACTCACTAACGGTGCCAGGGGCACCAATAGTGACAATGTTAGTGAATAATTTCTTGTGTGCGCTATAACTTGCCTCTCCTTTTTTTGATACCAAGTACTTAAACATAGACCCAGACTAATTAAGAATGTGGTGGGTAACGGGTGACATAGATTTTGCTGATAACGGCACAAACTTGTTGTATGTTATTTAGTAATTCAATCTCATCTCTTGATGGTAATGTATTACTTAAAAACACCACAATTAAAATGGTCGAGTAGTTAAAGTTTCTTGGTTTACTTATTGATAATAAGTTATCTTGGAAACCACAGACTCTGTATCTAAACAATTTACTCTCTAGAAATGTTGGTATTATAAAAAAATTGAAATATTTGTTTCCCTCTCATGTATTACTCTTGTTGTATTCCACCTTGGTTCTACCCTACATAAGTTATGGCATTCTTGCTTGGGGCAACTGTACTAAGTCTCAGTTGGATAGACTCTCAGTTATACAAAAACGGGTGATGAGAATAATTTTGAAAAAGCCTAGACTAGCTCCGTCTAAAATATTATTCTTTGAAAATAAATCGTTGAGACTAAACGATTTGTTTTATTACCAGTTAGGCAGTTCAATGTATCAAGTACGAATTCATGAATTGCCTCAGGTTTTACAATCAATGCTTAAAACGAATGATGGAATACATAGGCATTCTACACGACAATCATCTTTCTTTCATTTACCACTTCTTCGTACTCAGTTTGCCCAGAAAACATTAATCTAAACTATGCCCTTCTATTGAAATCATCTTGATTCAAATCTAACGCAAGCTTCCTCTCTTAAATCTTTTAGAAGAAATCTTAAACATTATCAAATTAGCTCTTACAGCGTAAGTCTATAACAGGGGCGTATCCAGGATTTCCCAATGGGGGGGGGGGGGGGGGGGGGCGCCAGGCATTATTGATCGCCGTCCCGGGGGAGGGGTCTAATGGGAGGGGGTGCCCCCTCCCCTTTGGAAAAGTTTTGCTTCTGAAGAAGGGCTGAGATGCAAAATAATCCTATATGTGACCAATTTTGAAGCCTATTTAATGAACAACTTTTTTTTTCCTAGTTTTTTTTTTTTTTACGACGGCCAATAGGGGGGGGGGGGGCGCCTGTTGCGCCACCCCCTGGATACGCCACTGCATCTGTACAGTATTTAGTTTTCTGCCTGTGTCTAAACAGAACATAAACAAAACCTTTATTAAGACATCTTTTTATTCATACTTAATACACATACATGTATTATGTGTATCTGGTTTTTCTACTACTATATAAACGCGATAGGCTGACATTAACTGCTAGTATAATACTAGTTCATAGTATGCTTATTTTATTTTGATGTTATAGTGATGTTGTGTGTGCATTTATTTTTTTTCCCCTTTTACACACGTCTTGTCTCGTCTCTTTATTGCTATATATGTATATGTATACATAATTACATACATATATTTCTTAGTTCTCTCTGTTATTGGGAACCTAGTTTTAACAAGCTGTGCTTTTCCTTAGGTTCTCCCATAATACTGCTTTTTGGAATTGTTATTAATGTATCTGTATTCGAAATTTTGAACGATGTATGCTCACCAATAATGTTCATGGCAGATTTCTGCAGTAATATGAAAAAAATAATTAATTCATTCATTCATTCATTAAAGTATAGGTTTTCCAAAGCAGTGTTTGAAGACCTTTTTAACATTGTAGGCCCTGCTTTGGAAAAAAGAACGTTACGGTGAGTAACCATGTACCATACCTTAAGTACAGTCAATGTAACTGAATAGTGTAAAAGGCAGTGGCGGCACCAAGGGGGGCATGGGGGCATTTGCCCCTCCCCCCCCCCCCCCCAGTCAGAAGCATTGCCCCCCCCCCCAATAATTTTCGGAGTGAAAAAAAAAACAATAGGGTGGAAAAAAAATTGTGTGCACCCTTGCCCCCCCCCCCCCAACATTTTCCTTTGGCCCCCATTTGCTCCCCCCAACCCCACTTTAAAAATCCTGGTGCCGCCACTGGTAATAGGCTACATACGCATCAGCCACTGATGATGAGAAGCATCATGATGAAAATCATCATTGGCAAATAAGCCTACTCCCATGACTGAAGAGCTAAAAAATAAACAATAAATAAATAAATAAATAAATGAGAAGTGGGCTTGCATTTTTTTTTTGTGGTACAGTATTTTAATCTAAAAGCTAAATGCTAGTAGTTGCAGCAAGCAATAATTTCACGCGAAAGTCTTTGGAATCAAAGTTAACTGTTCATATATTGTCGTAGCTAATCTAGTAAGTTTATGCAATCAGAAACTTGAATAACCTTTGTTAAAGAATGAAACATACGCTGAAAACCAAGCACACATTAGACCACCAACATAGATATAGTGGGAACGTGTAGTATTATTGATTAGTAAAAGACCCGTCACCCGGCAGGAATGTCATGTTTATTTTGGTAATTTGTCAGCAAATATAAATTTTAAAACGTGAATACACAACGCATGCGCACTGTGCTATGCTGCATCAACAAGCTAGATTCATCAATCTATACATAGATTACTACGCACAAATCATAGATTTTGCCTAACTCTATGGCTCAAATCCATTAACAGCGCTGTAACAGCGCGAGTGTCAAACAGCGTCCTAACAGCGCTTTCTGTGCGGTCATCTTACCCGTGTTGTTAGTGGCTGATTTGTCTGTGGCTTGTTAGCGCTAACAAAGCCGCTACCAACAGCGTTTCTGTGCGGCCGGCACTGTGCCGGCCGCACAGAAACGCTGTTGGTAGCGGCTTTGTTAGCGCTAACAAGTCACAAACAAATCAGCCACTAACAACACGGGTAAGATGACCGCACAGAAAGCGCTGTTAGGACGCTGTTTGACACTCGCGCTGTTACAGCGCTGTTAATGGATTTGAGCCATAGAGTTAGGCAAAATCTATGATTTGTGCGTAGTAATCTATGTATAGATTGATGAATCTAGCTTGTTGATGCAGCATAGCACAGTGCGCATGCGTTGTGTATTCACGTTTTAAAATTTATATTTGCTGACAAATTACCAAAATAAACATGACATTCCTGCCGGGTGACGGGTCTTTTACTAATCAATAATACTACACGTTCCCACTATATCTATGTTGGTGGTCTAATGTGTGCTTGGTTTTCAGCGTATGTTTCATTCTTTAACAAAGGTTATTCAAGTTTCTGATTGCATAAACTTACTAGATTAGCTACGACAATATATGAACAGTTAACTTTGATTCCAAAGACTTTCGCGTGAAATTATTGCTTGCTGCAACTACTAGCATTTAGCTTTTAGATTAAGATACTGTACCACAAAAAAAAATGCAAGCCCACTTCTCATTTATTTATTTATTTTGTTTAGTTTTTAGCTTTTCACTCATGGGAGTAGGCTTATTTGCCAATGATGATTTTCATCATGATGCTTCTCATCATCAGTAGCTGATGCGTATGTAGCCTATTACACTATTAAGTTACATTGACTGTAATTAATTTATGGTACATGGTTACTCACCGTAATGTTCTTCTTTCCAAAGCAGGGCCTACAATGTTAAAAAGGTCTTCAAACACTGCTTTGTAAAACCTATACTTGAATGAATGAATGAATGAATTTTTTCATATTACTGCAGAAATCTGCCATGAACATTATTGGTGAGCATACATCGTTCAAAATTTCGAATACAGATATCATAATAACAATTCCAAAAAGCAGTATCATGGGAGAAGCTAAGGAAAAGCACAGCTTGTTAAAACGAGGTTCCCCAATAACAGAGAGAATTAAGAAATACATGTATGTAATTATGTATACATATACATATATAGCAATAAAGAGACGAGACAAGACGTGTGTAAAAGGAAAAGAACAACAATACACACACAACATCACTAAAACATCAAAATAAAATAAGCATACTATGAACTAGTATTATACTAGCAGTTAATGTCAGCCTATTGGGTTTATATAGTAGTAGAAAAACCAGATACACATAATACATGTATGTGTATTAAGTATGAATAAAAAGATGTCTTAGGAAAGGTTTTGTTTATGTTCTGTTTAGACACAGGCAGAAAACCAAATACTGTACAGTTGTTATGCAGTGGCGTATCCAGGGGGTGGCGTAACAGGCGCCCCCCCCCCTATTGGCCGTCGTAAAATTAAAAAAACTAGGAAAAAAAAAGTTGTTCATTAAATAGGCTTCAAAATTGGTCACATATAGGATTATTTTGCATCTCAGCCCTTCTTCAGAAGCAAAAATTTTCCAAAGGGGAGGGGGCACCCCATCCCCTTAGACCCCTCCCCCAGGACGGCGATCAATAATGCCTGCCCCCCTCCCCCTATTGGGAAATCCTGGATACGCCCCTGTTATGGACTTACACTGTAAGAGCTAATTTGATAATGTTTAAGATTTCTTCTAAAAGATTTAAGAGAGGAAGCTTGCTTTAGATTTGAATCAAGATGATTTCAATAGAAGGGCCCAGTTTAGATTAATGTTTTCTGGGCAAACTGAGTACGAAGAAGTGGTAATTAAATGAAAGAAAGATGATTGTCGTGTAGAATGCCTATGTATTCCATCATTCGTTTTAAGCATTGATTGTAAAACCTGAGGCAATTCATGAATTCGTACTTGATACATCAAACTGCCTAACTGGTAATAAAACAAATTGTTTAGTCTCAACGATTTATTTCCAAAGAATAATATTTTAGACGGAGCTAGTCTAGGCTTTTTCAAAATTATTCTCATCACCCGTTTTTGTATAACTGAGAGTCTATCCAACAGAGACTTAGTACAGTTGCCCCAAGCAAGAATGCCATAACTTATGTAGGGTAGAACCAAGGTGGAATACAACAAGAGTAATACATGAGAGGGAAACAAATATTTCAATTTGTTTATAATACCAACATTTCTAGAGAGTAATTTGTTTAGATACAGAGTCTGTGGTTTCCAAGATAACTTATTATCAGTAAGTTTTCTCCAAATTGAAAAAGTCATGTTCATTTTCTTCCTGAAATTATCAATAAGTAAACCAAGAAACTTTAACTCCTCGACCATTTTAAATGTGGTATTTTTAAGTAATACATTACCATCCAGATACGAGATTGAATTACTAAATAACATACGAGTTTTCTCCAAATTGAAAATGTCATGTTCATTTTCTTCCTGAAAAGGATCATATCTTGGTCTCCTCGTGTCGTTATCAGCAAAAATCTATGTCACCCGCTACCCAACACATTCTTAATTAGTCTAGGTCTATGTTTAAGTCCTTGGTATTAAAAAAAAAAGGGGGGAAGTTATAGCGCACGCAAGAAATTATTCACTAACATTGTCACTATTGGTGCCCCTGGCACCGTTAGTGAGTTGTTAAAACATTACCATTACTGTTAGCTTCTGTGCGGCCTTGAAATGTTAGGCTAACACCGCTGTTAGTGAATTTGACTAACATTACTCTTCTGTGCGGCCAAATCATCGCTATCGGTACTGTTAGTACGCTGTTAGCGCTAACAACGTTTCTGTGCGGCCGGCACTGGTTGTTAGTGATGTATCAACTGTTCGAGTGATCGCTCAACATGGTACAGTGAAACATGTCGTCACAAAGGAGGGTTACAGTGCGTGTCCTGCTGTCCTGCATGATGATAGCATTCTGATTGGATGGGAGAAGGATGAACATGTGAGTATTGATCTGTACACAAACCAACTGAAACATGTGAGAACAGTCTTTAGTGGGCTGAAGTGCCAGAGTATTTACTGGGATTTGAGAGAGTTCTCATCAGGAGAGATCGCGTTTTGCGCCGATTCCAAATTATATGTGTTACGTAAATGCTAGATGTCAAACTATTTTTGAAAAAGCAATGCCAACAAATTTAAACAGATAAACTTTTTTTTCCCAAGAGAGGCCTTGAAATTAATATTGTCATATAAAAGCATCATAACCCACTGATCAAAACATGGTTTGCAAGAAATTTCTAGACATTATGCGTTTTTAAACATCATACTCAATTTAATTAAAAATTCAATACAAAATGGTTTACCTCACCACATGTCTCAAAGCATAAACTGAATTGCCCATTATAGCGTCAAATACAATTCAAAATGCAGGGGGAGGGTGTTGGTGAGAAAGCGGATGATTTATATTTGTCTACAAAATCACTTGTTGATATTACTGGAGGTATGGAAATTTATTCGAACCAATTGTGTTAACCACCACCTTTACCAATCGTGTCACTACCACAAATACATTTGTATTTGTATTTTATGCTGATACTCAGCCTGTGACTAGTTTGATGAAGTTTTACCTTTTTCCATTATGATTTCCAAGTTAAATCGTTGAGTTAATTCATGGTAACTTTTAAAGTGCTTAAAATAATACTGAAAGGTATTAATCATAATTATCAAAATCGCATGATAATAATAAAGGTGTAAATTAAAGACTGATGAGAATAAAGCAGAAAATGGATTGCATAGGAGAAATGGACAGGAGGAGAGAGAAGGGAAGAGCAAAAATGAGAGGAGGAGATAGAAGTGAAAGAAGAGAGAGAGATAGGGAGAGAGTGAGGGAGCCAAATAGTGCTTATTGTATGTCTATACTTAGACAATGTTAGAAAAGTAACGTAGGATAAATAATTTGTCATCATTAGTTTACTTTATGTGGGTGGTGGCTGAAATTATGCTTTTGAGTTGTTCTGTAAACATAACAAGAAAAATCATGTGTCGTTTTATATCCTGTTCATGCTCTTGTTTTATTAAATGATATTTATGTTAGGGAACCTGAATTACAAGCTTTACTTCCCAAGGTTTCCTCCACAATACAGCTAGCATTTATTTACTTACCAACTGCAATGTAAATTTCATTTTGTTTTAACACCGAATTTATGTACCAGATTTCATTCTTAATTAATGTGTATGGGGTTTTTTTCTATGCTCATGATGATTTTGTAAACTGAAAGTCTTTGTAAATTATTTGCTGATATTATGGAAATAAATGACATGAAATGAAATGAAATGTAAGATGTAGTGATAAATACTATGATTGAACCTGCTAAGTATTTAATGTATAAAGGTTTCAATCATATTCAACATTGTTGCATGTATGTCTGTAGTTTGTCAGTAGGCACATATACGTTCACACGTAGAGCGATAGCATCGATGCTATCTAGGTTTCGGGACTATTTAGGTAATGACCAGATAGTTTTAAGACCAAACGCTGTCTGAACGCAGATAGTCACGAGATAGAAGCTAGTTGGAGCTAGGTTTCGAAACTATTCTGGCAGCGAGTTTGGCAGGAGTAAATCTCAGGATCCAGCTACAAAGCATCGATGCCTTGCGGTAGACCACCCACCGCGCTTGTGACTATTTGTAATGTGAACGCAATCGCTGCTTCACTCGGAACTTCGCATGATATGACCCCTGTGCACAAACATTCAGTACCAATTATACTCGGATCACCGTGTGTGGCGCAGTAATGATTGTTTTGGCAGCGAGTGAGCGATGAATAGTCACGAGTGGGTAATAGAAGCAAGTCGATCATGGCCTGTCTGAACATACTGGAAATAGTTTCGAGACTTAAGCCTGGTTCAGATAAAAATCGGCGGTACCGATACCTCGGCGATTTGTTAAATTTTATAGGCATCGGCGAGATTGACGTTGCGATTCGATGTCGGGATATCCAGCAACGCTTGTGCTATCGAGCATTCACAAAAACCGACGTCCCCCCGACGGTTTCCTTTGAACATCGTCGATGGGGGGGGGGGGGGGGGGGGGGGGGGGGGTATATGTCGGCGTTCAGTCGGAGATAAAACGACGATACGCTGACGATAAGTCAATGGTCCCAGGCCGAGTCAATGAAATCGGAGATAAAACGATGATACGCCGCCGATTAGTCAATGGTCCCCCGGCCGAGTCAAAGACTAGCCGCCGGCACGTCGCCGATGTATCGTCGATTACGTGTGCTTTGTACAACTGCGTTTTGAACAATTTTCCCACACTTTTTGTTTCTATGTCAAATACTTTTTCCAATTATTAAAAATGTCATCCTTTCTGGACCATGTGAAAAAGGCTATACGTATAACATACCCCATCTTCATAATCACTGACATGCCCCCGATATATCTGCGACGCGCCGGCGGCTAGTCGTTGACTAATCACCGTAGGGTCTTAGATGTGTCGCCGACACGCTGTAATCGGCCGGGGAACAATGACTAATCGGCGACGTTTAGGCGATTAATCTACGATTGCACACCGACAGCCGCCGAAATGTCGGCGATCAGTCGGCGATAAATGAACAATGATGGAAATGACTGCCCAGGTTCGCTGACATGCTGTAATCGGACGGGGAACAATGACTTATCGGCGGCGTTTCGTCTATTAATCTGCGATTGCACGCCGATGGGTGCCGCCAGGGCTTTCTTCGCCGATCAATCGCAAAATGTTAACTCGCACTTAAAAATGACCGACAGGCCGCCGATCACCAAAAATAGTCGTTTCTGTTGGCGGAAAACCCGATTGATCGACGAAGCATCTCAGACTTGCCGCCGAATGTGCCCCTCTCACCCCCAAAATCCATCGAAATCCCATCGACGGCGCGTCGGATCGTTTATGTGAACCCAGCTTTACAAAGCATCGACGCTAACATAGCATCGATGCTATATACTACGTATAAACATAATCTGACTCTCTGCCATTGGGATTCCCAAATCGGAAACATACCTACATGTAGTGACAAAGCCTAACCTGAAATCGGAAATTTCGCAATGGTGTCATACACTGGATTAGGTAGTGAAGGATCGGCAGCCCCCTTTTTAACTACTAAACATAGGATGAGAGGGAGTGAGCAAGACAGTGATAGAGAGAGAGACAGAGAGTCAGAGACAGAGAGAGAGACAGACAAACAGACAGAGAGGGGAAGGTAAAGAGGGAGAAAAGAATGAAGATGGTGATGGAGGCATAGGAAAAGATGACACCCCTTCCTAACCCTTCCCTGCTTCCTGGCTTTAGTGAGGATCATTGTCTGGACCCCCCCCCCCCCCCCTCCATCCCACCGCGATCAACGTGGATAGACTGATCTTTTAACCTCAAAATGGCGGACTACCGACCCTCACCCCCCCCCCCCCCCCCTCTAATAAAAAATGAATTTGGCGAAGAAGAAGAAATATATATATATATATATATAGATATAGACAAAGACAAAGAATGCACACTAACACATGGTTCTATATATATATATAGATATATTTTACTAAAGGGTACATTAGGTCGACACCTAACAATGCGGTTTATTCCGTCATAATAGCGACCCCTACATTAGGTAGACAGTTGGTGTCATTAGGTCGACAGTTGTCTATAGAAATGAGACAAAAACTGTCGACCTAATGTACCCATTAGGGGTATATATATATAGAGAGATATATATATAGATATATATATATATACAACCAAGAAAAATCCCACCCCATACAGCTCTTTATTCCAAGAACGAACATGCCGAGCCTGCCCTATTTTTTTCATCGGAAGGGGAAGTGAGGAAAACACTTCCCAACACCACTGAACATGATAGGCCTAGGCAGCTACATGTACTAAAGAGACTGATATCTGTAAAGGAGTCGCATAGAGGTTGTTGCGGCTTAACGTTGAATTCCACTAAAACTTGAGGTAAGCTGTTATATTACATGTATGTAGAGTCTATAATCTTTAGAACGCATAAAGAGCAGTAGCCGTAAAATAAAATACGTGTGGTTGCAAAAAATTACAGTCTATTTCTATCTATCAGTCTATGTATATGAATTCAAACAAACTTTTGCGACATATATCCGACATATATCATAATCCTTTTTTTTAATGATTCCAGTGTTCATCAATGTGCAGACACCTTTTGAATTAGAACAGTTATATCTTATCATAGAGCACATTTGCTGTCTTCAGACGAAGTAGATACATATTTTATTCTGATACAAAGGTTAGAGGGGTAGAGAGATGACAGCTAGAAATAAAAAGAGAGTTAGTCTAAAAATAATGCAAATAGACACTATTTGTATAAATAGGGACACATAAACACAAGCAAAGATAATTGGAGGAGATGAGAAACAAAGATATAAACATGATACACGAGAAAAGATTTCATTTAACATAATTTCCCTCGCACATCAACCCTTAACAATAATTGTGATATTTTCGTTTTCACCCTGACTTCAGCACGGCTGAAATCGAGTGGACCTGTGTTAAAAGAAGTTCAACGTACATTATTTTGTTTTACCCAGATGTACAGAGATATGCTATGAATTGAACCCATGGCCATGTGATATCTTAAAGCGCATGAGTGTTATGACAGAGTCTAGGAGCATGGTAAACGTGTTACGTGACAATATGTCTAAATGCCAGGTCGGTATCAAGGATCATGGATATTATAACAAGAATTAACATTAAGCATTGATTTAAAAAACTACGAAAACAACAAAATAAATGCAGAGAGAATGTTATCATACCCTAATCAATCAAGCTATTTTCCCCAAAATGCCAATAAACAAATGTCAGTTTAAAACTATTCAGTATGTCCACGCATTTCAACCCTGAATAGCACCTAAGCTTCATATCCTACAAGTTTCATATTTACACCTATCTTTATTGCCATATTTATGATACAACATGATCTGTGATTATACGCAACCGTCCTACACTCAAAAGAGTCAAGTGATAAAAAAAAGGTGCTGCCCAAGGAGTCGCACCTGCCGTGCTAAATTTAGCACCTAAAGTGCTATATTTTGTGGTGCAGAAAAAAATTGTTGCTAAAACAATTGCTGAGTCAAATGAACCAATAAGGCCATTGAATCGTTTTTCTCTAATAGGGCGGTTTACTTAGTATATGCACAGACATTTAATTTTGCACACGGCCGCAACCTCGGCCAACGGAACTGTCGACGTCGACTGCTGGGGGCTGCTCTATTAGTCCCATCTATAGATGTACGTGTAGAGTACCGATAGAGTGCGTCGCATCAAAGCTTATCTCATGAATACTTGAAAGAAAATCAATTCTACATCACATCACGCACCCTAGATCTAAATCAATGTTTAATTTCACATGAGAGAGTACTCCAAAAGATGATTTTTCTCCAGTTTCCGCAAAATGGGAGGAAATCATTGCTGTTAGTGTTACGGAACGTGCAACAGCGATTCACGATATTTTGGGAAAAGGCCCGAAATGCTGGGGGTGTTTTTCATCCCTTTCCCGAAACCAAAGACAAATTTGGACAAATGTACAACCTGGATAAAAATGTGTGGTCGAAAGGACTTTGGAATAGACCGAATCACCAAGGATACCTACATCTGTTCCAAACATTTTGTGGGAGGAAACGGCCCGACCATCGAACATCCCCTCCCCATTCCAGCTGCAGTCACAGAGCTTGAGCGACAAATTGCCACAAAACCTCTGCGGTCTCCGCCCCGAAAGCGGTTGTTGGAAACTCCGCCTCTGCCTCCGAGTCCAAAGAGACATCAGGCAGTTCAAATAGAAGAAATTCAAGACATGCAAGATGTTTCCCCAAATGTTCCCCCTGATGTTCCCTTGGATGTTCCTGTCTACAATTTTGTGGATCGTATAAGTAATAAATGTGTATAAATCTAACCCCCCCCCCTGACAGAAGGAAGCATGAGTCATTGTTCTTATTGTCCTATACTCCCTTCTGTCAAGTGGGGGAGGGGGCAGTATATGAATTACAGGATCCATGCTTTATAACTTTTCACAACTCTTTATTTTTACTGAAAGTAGTTTGTACTTAAACGTTTGAGGCAGTAGATGAGTACAAAGTGTGAGTGACGGGGGAGGGGTGTCTATTGCATATAAGCCTACAAGTAATTATTCATCATACTTTATCTGTGTCTATCGCATGTACAAGTATTTATTCATCATACTTTCTTATTTGTATCCTTTGTTATTACAGACTTTATTGGGACAATGTGGGAAACTGTCAACTTTCTTTCCATCAATACTGTACATGTAACTTTGTTACACATATTTTTAAGCTACATATAGCATTTCTTATTGAGAAATGAAATAATAAGTGTGTGATTACATGACATCATCACAGACATCCTCAAATGATTTATAACCTTTGAGTTTTTTCCTGTCAAAGTCTGTTCTGTTAATAATGAAATACGGTAGTTGAAAATATCGAATAATCCAAACTCCAGGAATGTCTGAGAAGTCTATCGTATATCCTGTCAGTTTCGTTGGGTCCGGGCATCCGACTCGCGAGAGTTTCTCCCGCAACGTACCGGCGGTATCTACCTGGGTGAGATCGGGGTCCACGGAAGATCCAAGTCACCGACAGCCGTCGCAAGTTTGACAAGTTTTTCCTTATTATACCCGCTCGTACTCACACCTCTTTGTCTCAAGAAGACTGTCAAATCTCTGACTGTCCAATCCTTCACTGACTTCCTTGACGATGAACTCGAAGTCGTTGCCATTGTAAGAAATTATGACATAGTCACTATCGTCGATAACAGCTAGGGAGAGACGCGCATTGACTTTGCATGGATATCGGGCAAAATCCAAGATGGCGATCGGTCAAAGCTTGCCCGAGTTAGTAACAGTAACTAGGAAGTAGGGGGTGTTGACGTCATCGCGTAAACCGCCCTATTCAGATAATATTGTATCGGTCAGCAGTGGCGCAACCAGGGAGGCACTTCCAGCCTGTGCCACTCCCCCCCCCCCCCCCCCCCCCACTGAGCGAATTTTGGAGGTCTGGCGAAAAAGAAATTGATAATCTTTTTAAAAATGATAAATAAGAATAGTACATATATATATATATATATATATATATATATATATATATATATATATATGAATCTCATGTAATGCGCGCTGTATATGTGCTATTAAGAACCCCTATATGTCCTACATGATGATAGCATCCTGATTGGATGGGAGCAGGATGATCTTGTGAGTATTGATCTGTACACAAACCAACTGAGACATGTGAGAACAGTCATTAGTGGGCTGGTGTGCCCAAATGATTACTGGAGTTTGAGAGAGTTCTCATGAGGGGAGATCGTGTTTTGCGCCGAATCCAATTTCTATGTCTTACGTAAATGTTACGTCAGCTGTCAGCTTTCTACAGGGAATAAGGACAACATTAGTTTCAAATCGTAGGCAGACGTGCGATTTTGGTGACGTCACTACGACTCGGAGACCATTTGGCCATTCCACCGATTAGAAAATGCCATTTTATCGATTTTACCCTCAAAATCATAAATATATTTCGTTTTTAAATGATTTGTCAAATGATAGTACAGTTCCTTCTGAAATCGGATGGCAGACCGATCGTAAGGTGTGCAGTGGCATTTACACACCCCCTTATCTCCCTCTTCCTCTCTAATTAACTCTTTCACGTTACCAATACTCCTATAACCAGTCACTACGGAACCAAATATAAAACATCATACATATCTTGAATTCAATTTGGCACTTTATATATAAATCTCTCTTTTCTGTGATAGTTATGTCCGTTTCTTCTCTGTCTTCACTCTTTCGCTTTTTCTTCTATAATTGTTGTACATTCGAGGAATCAGCTGCCTGGGAGGTTTGTTAATGTATGACAAGTTAGATAGATTTGATAGATTTGATTACATTTTCTTCTGAAATCGGATGCAGACCGATCGTAAGGTGTTCGGTGGCCTTTATGGGACTATACACCATGTATGTATACGTAAATATACATTTCTATCATGGTGTGATTTGCTTTTCATCAGATATGCGGCCTATATATGAGGGGTTTTTTCTTACTCAATGTACTTTGGATGATATTTAAAGGTAGAATTTGCATGGTGGTACTGATAACGATGATAAGGCTTACGGTTCACCATGTGGTTAGTCCTGAAAAGGACTGTTGAGTAAGAAGAAGTAAGGGGTGGAAAGTTAAGAGGAAGAAATGGAGAGGCGAGATAGAAATTTGGAGAATCTAGAAGTAATCTTTCTGAAAAAGACTGTAAACCGGATGAGAAGGCTGAGAGTGGAGAAGACTCAACGTTTCGGACAGGTTGACTGTCCGTCATCATGAGGGACGGGGTATAAGTAGCGGTAATGCGGACGTAGTAGTAGCAAGTGGGCCGGTGTGATCGGCGGCGTGAGGCGAAATGGCGGGAAACCTAAACTATGGGCGGCGGTGTAATGCGGAAGTGGTCGTCTTGCGTGGGCGGAGGTTGTGGCGGGAAGTCCTGGTGTGTGTCGTTAGGTTGGTAGGATGGTCGTCTGTTGAATGGGCGAGGCGGTAGCGGGTGCGTGCCTGGTTGGGTTGGTGGTGACGGGCGGAGGCGTGGGTTGTGGTGGAGTGGCGTCATTGGTGGGGAGAGCTGGGCGAGGTGGTGCTGTCTTGTTGACTTTGTGGAGAATAGGAATAGGAACCAGATGTTGTTGATGTGAATGTCATGGTGTGTTGTTGATGTCACCAACGCTCTGACCACCATCAACCAGTACCCCATACGGAAGATCAACACTCAACCACCACGCATCAAGACCACCACCAACACCACCAACGACCACCCTCCAACTACCACCCCACCCGTGACAGTTGTCCTTCCGTACATCGGCAAGACCTCCCACCAACTTCAGCGCATCATCCGACTGGCTAACATCCAAGTCAGATACCGCTCCTCCAAGAAACTCCAATCTATTCTCTCCCACAAGGACAAGAACCCACCCAACAAACAACGAGGCGTATTATAGGATACCATGCAAGTGCGGCAAAGTATACATAGGAGAAACAGGCCGAAACTTCGATACCAGACTCAAGGAAAACAAGAACTGTCGACTCAGCGACTGGAACAAATCAGCCATCGTGAAACACGCCCAACAACAGGACCCCCGTATCAACTGGGACCATAGCCAACTCATCACAACTATTCGACATTGGAACTCCAGAAGAATTAGGGAAGCCATCGACACAACTGCGTACCTCAGGACACAGGACTTCACATCAACAACATCTGGTTTCCTATTCTCCACAACGAGACAATACCAAGTTGAAACACGAAAGTTGGGCATTGTGAAAAAGGGGGACGATACGAATCTCCCTTCTGCCTCGGTAATCGCAAGATGAAAAGGAATAAGACGAGTGAAGTGAAACTGAAAAAAAAAAACTGTTTCCAAATAAATTGTAGTAATAAGAATCACATCTATTTTAATGTTTTTATATTTACAATCAAATATGCTTTAGCAAATACCTGTACATAATGACCACCTGTCTATAAAGGCGGCAAATCTTGTGTCTCTCAAATAGTTTTATCCATTGAAACATGTATAAAACAAAATCTGTACATAAAGAGCATCTGCTCATAAAACCTATATTTTTGTCTGCATTGGCCTTGGACGGTCTTTATATAGAGGTTTCACTGTATTTACTTAAATTATGAGTTGCAGTACTGCTATGTTGTTTATTACATTACATTTGTCAAGTGGGAATTACTTGCATATTTAATTACATGTAATTTCATAGCGCGTGGTGACAGCAAGAGAAGAAATGCATTTGCTATAATAGAGTGAGAATAAAACTGCAGAACAGATAAACCATAAACCATGGAAATAACCATTGTTTTTCTATTGTTGCTGTTGTTACTGTTATTATTGTTATTATTATTATTATTATTATTATTATTATTGCATAAACGGTGTCATTATTATTTCATAATTTGCTTATTATAATCATTATGGAAGGAGGATACGGTCTAATCAGTAATTATCATCTTTGTAACCTATCTGAAGCATGCAGTCTGCCAGACTGTGTTGCATTCAACTCTTTCCAAATTTCAAGAAAGTTTTCTATCTGACATTATGCTTAAGATGAAGTAATTTTATATGCCTTGCACATTCCTTTTCATTTTCTGATTTTTTAAATGATGTTATAGCTGTGTGGTTATTGTAAACAATTTGTTTAAGTTTTAGACAAATATTTAAAGGTAACAGAAATAGGCAATACATTTATATTTCCTAAAATTCTTCAGTGCAGCTGTGTAGCACAACGAAGTCAATAACAATATTGGACTATTCCAGTATTGTACACGTCAATAGATGTCCACAATTGTTCTTTCAATATGATATATACATGTATACACATGTGCATATATAAAGGCATCTATTGTAATATGCCACATCATCAGGCTTTCAAAAACCTTACAAAAAATAGTATGTGAGGTGTGAGGGTAACTTCACCCATGTAAAGTATTAAAATCAGGAAAATGAAAGTTAATGTGCATGGTAATTTTCTAGCAAAAGGTATAAAATGTATGGTGTTTTTTTTTCATTTCTTTATAATTTTGATGAAGTTTTTCATCCTACCACTGCTTTCCTGTTTGACAGAATATTCCACTTGTAAGCTTTTACGCTTTGTTATTAGTGCATAATAAAATGATGCACACTGAAGTAAAAACACATAACTGGTCCCCGTTTCATAAAACTTGTTATCAGTAACAACTGCCACATTGCTATGGCAAATTTGCTCTCAGCAAATCAGACTGAAGGATTTCAGTAGCTTATAACAGTTATTACCCACGCCGGTAAAATCGGTAGGGTTATGTAAAGGGCTCCGTATGTTTGTTTGTTTTTTGTTTTTTTGTTTGTGTGTTTGTTTGTGTACAAGATAACTAGAGAACGGGTGAACGGATTTGCACCAAATTTTCAGGGAATGTTCGGATAGTGACAGGAAAAAATCGATTAGATTTTGGTGATGATCGGTTGACCCCTGCAAAATATCCCTTACATTTAAGAAAATGGGAAAATTTGGAAAATTTGGGGGAGAGCTAGATGGAGAGCTTGATATATATGGAGCAAAGTACAAAGGTTGAACCTTTATGTTAAACTTTTCACTTTCAGTTATTTTCATACTTTCTATAATGGAGTAGAATAGTTAGTAAAATTTAATGCTTTTCATCCCCACACAGGTAGAACTTCAAGGGACGGGTGGGGAGGAGGAAAGGGGGGGGGGGGGGGGGAGAGGAAAGGGGGAAGGGGAGGGGAGAAGGAAGGGGTTGGGGATTGGGGATGAAGGACCTTGTTTGTCCGGTGGTTAGAGAGGAGGGAACTGAGGGGTGGGAGTCGAGGATGAAGTGGGGAGTTTTAATAAAAGGATTACTCAGGGCTTCAATCTGTATATTCTGTTTTGTGTATTTTGGAAAGATGACAATTGAAAAGTATAATATGTTTGAGAGGACATGTTTGTAAAAATATACATATATAATATGAGGTGGCATTGTATTTGTAAATTTGTTTATGAAAAATTGAAGTTTTATATGTATTTCATTTTGATGAAATTGAAGTTCTTGAGAAATAAAAACTACTGAATACAAAAAAATTCTGTGTGACCTTGAAGTTTTGACCAAAACTTCAGTTCGGATAGTGACGGGAAATAATCGATTAGAAAAAAGAATCGATTATATTTTGGTGATGATCGGTTATAGGAACTTCATTTCGGATAGTTTTTTTTTTGTTTTTAAGAATATTTTATTACTTCCTTTTTAAAAATAAAATTTTTCACAATAATCAAGGTAAAATACACAAACAAATATATTCACATGCAGTATCATTGTGCCAAATTACATAATAATAACAATAATAACAAGTAACCATAATATTTTACATGCATGTATTAAATAGTAGATTATGCCAAATCTGGAAGCCTTTATTGCGATAAAAAAGGGAGAAAAATATATAATATAAAATATAGTGACAGGAAAGAATCGCTTAGGGAAAGAATGCAAATACTCGATCTGTAAGTTTAATGAAACAGGACCCTGCACATTAAATACAAGATACTCTTGGCAAGAATTGAGAAGGACAGAAAAATATTCAATGATAATTTCTGTATCAGCACTAAAATCACCCATAATAAAACTCAAATCAAATATATGACATATTTACACATAATCGTATGGCACAAATGACAATATGTTCATCAACTTATCAATAACATAATAATAAAATCAAAAGACACATATTTAACATCGCATTATTAAAACTACTCACTTTTCCATAGTCATTTTGAGGAGAGAAAGTTGTCCAGATGGCAAAAATAAATAAAAGAGTAATATCGTTTTGGCTACACTCTGTACGCAAGTATATATTTCAAAACATTTATAAGACTGATAGAACTGTACTGTTCAAAATCCTTAAATCCTTTCACAAAAGTAGAGGGAAGAGTATATTAAAGAAAAAAAAAACATGCAATTAAAAATCATATTATTTTAACAAAATCTGGAGGATTTCCAGCATAAATAGAATTCTAAGACAGCATCATGTTAATAGACCAGGGGGTCGTTTCATCAAATCAACTCCATGACAGTCATAACTGTTGTCGGCGATCTACGGAAATGTCATGGACCTGAAAAACTGTTTCACGAAGACATGATAAACGACAACTCAATGATATCGATACTCATCGGCGAAAAAACATAGTCTATATCACAGTCCATTGGAATTATCGTCAATTACCCAAACAGATTTTGAGGCTCAGTTTTCCCCAAACTATTCCAAAATGTAAAAAATGGCAGCGAAGATGAATGCTTGTGATACAAACATCCCGTTTACGTGAAAAGATGTGTTTCTTATGGCATCTTAGAATTTATAAAATTGAGAAAACTCGAGGAGGCTTTTGCGATGTACGAATCTAGATTTGTAGGTAAGAGGATACCGTAATTGACTAATTACGGAACGAAGACCCAAATCGTGTTCATTTTAGAGAAAATGATTAAATTCAGATATCTTATGGCCCAATTTTAAATATTTATTCATTAAAATATACATATAATATCATTAATATCAAAGCATTGCGTGAAAACGAAAAAAAAAAGCGAAAATACATACATGATAAATTGTCGTCGTTCACATGGGTCTGTATATACAGACTGTTGCGTTTTCGATGCTGATTCTATGGTAGACGGATGTGGGTATTTTTAATATTAATCTCATTTACTTGTTGGGGGATCAAAAAGCCATAAGAACATATTGTTCGTCTGTACAATATTATAATACGGACATTAGTAATACTATCCAGTAAAGGAACGATAAGGGATAGTGCTTGGAGATCAGGAAATAAATGTTCTCTTAATTTACATTTGTTATTTTTTCGCAGCCCATAGACTAACTAAAAGCTGGCTTGTAATGGCGTCCTAAAAAGATATGACAGGTCTGGAGCACCGACAAGTCACTTGTCGGCGAAGTTGTCGCTGGTCTTGGCAAAGACGGCTTTGTGAAACACTTAGCGGACAAGTTGAGCGACAGTGTCGAGATGTCGCTGATCTTGTCGTTATGACGGTTTGATGAAACGACCCCCAGTTCGTAGTTAGCACATGTCACAAATGACCCCAAATAAATAATCAACATTTAAAGCTTTGTTCAAAATGGTTCCCTTTTTTTTTCCTTTTTTGTTGGTAGTAGCCACAATCCTGACAGTACTTTGATAGTTCATGTGCTCCATACGCTCCAACCGCGTAGCCAGGATTTCATTTCTTTCTTTTTTTTTTTTTTCTTTTTTTTTTTTGCACACACGCAACACCCAATACGCCTGCACCCAAGTTACGCAACTGATCACTTAACTTCAAAAGGGGCGGACCGGGGAAAATGACCGTGGGAATTTCGTTGCGACAGGCCCACTCTACCTAGTACTATCCATCGACCCTCTCCCCAATTACCACCCGACTATGAAACAAACATTTACATGATCTCGTGGCCATAACGCATATAGCTCACACACCACCCGATTTATTTATTTATTTATTCCGTTTCACATAAACAAAATATAAAGAAACATGACATAATAAATATAATACAGTAAAGTTGTTCGAACATGTGTCATATAGAATTCATGAAAATATCATAATTCTTGAAAAAGGATCAGCAACATAACAACACTTTAGCTTATAATAAGTGTAAAACGGAGGGACTTGCCAGAAAGAAGCAAAGATTGTACAAGAGGCAAGCCCCTGAACTTAGTTTCAATACGTTTTAATCCAGGGGAGAAAATGAAAAAAATGTATAATGAACACATAATATATACAAGATATAAGAAGTTATAAAAGTATAACTGATAACAAATATAATAACAGGGGGCAGAAAGAGAAGGGGCAGGTAATTATGAAAAGACAGACTGCAGGGGTACGTGTATGGAACGTCAGGTCGTTAGGCATGCTTATATGATTTCAGTTTAAAAAAATTTGTTATACGAAGGTATAATATAGGTATGGATATGTTATAGTTAATTGTGTATTGACTTGACCTGTTTCTGTGAGTATTGACAGATTAACATTTTTTTAAGCATACGTTTAAAAGCATTAATACTAGGGGATTCTTTAAAATCATGAGGCAGAGAATTCCAGTATGCAGATCCAGAGTAAACAAATGAGTAGATGATAGTAAATGGTAGTTAATGGTAGATGATAGTAGTTTCGTTGTCTAGTTGGGTAGTAATGTATAGAAGTATTCTTGCGGAACATATTAGAAAAAATTGCGGGGAGATTGTCTTTACTTAATTTGTACATGAATTGGCCGAGTTGGAAAAGATATATGTCATTTACTTTCAGAATATTGTTTTCAAAGAATAATATATCGTTATGTGATCTAAATTGCGTTTGAAATATTATTCTTAGAGCCTTTTTCTGCAAAAGTAATATCCGGTTTAATTGTGTTTTTATTGCACATCCCCAAGCTATAATTCCATAATTAATATATGGAAAGATCAATGTGAAATAAAGTGTCAGCAATGTTCGAGAAGGAAGAAAATGTTTGAGTTTATTAATGATTCCGATATTTCTAGAAATTGTTTGGCATGTGCTGTCGATATGAGGTTTCCATGATAATTTGTTGTCGATAAGAACTCCTAAAAATCTTGTTATAGAAACATTATCGAGAACATGGTTATCAAAATGGATACTGTCCGGTAAACTATTGATTTTATTACTAAATAACATGTAATTTGTTTTCTGGAGATTAAGTGAAAGTTTGTTTGACTTGATCCAATCGGTCATATATGTCAGTTCAGAATTTACAATTGTAATGAGTTGATTAACATCAGCATGATAAAAGAAAATATTTGAGTCATCAGCGAAGAGTATGAATGACAGTAAATTAGAAGATTTTTGTATATCATTAATGTACGTAATGAAAAGTAGAGGGCTAAGTAGGCTACCCTGCGGCACGCCACAAGTAATTGGAAGAGTAAAAGAATTGCAATCGTTAACCGATACAAATTGAGTCCTATTAGTGAGGTAACTCCTGAACCCCTCCAAGGCCTTCCCTCTAACTCCATAATGACAAAGTTTATGTAGAAGAATATCATGGTTTATGGTATCGAAGGCCTTGGAGAAGTCCAGGAAGATACCAACAGATGGTATCGAAGGCCTTGGAGAAGTCCAGGAAGATACCAACAGATAAAATGCCGCCAGCAGCCCGCCCCTGTCATTCACACAAACCAAATTCTAAAGCTACGTTTTTATCCGAAGGGGAAGTAAAGAATAATCACATATCCTCAACATCAATGAACATTATAGGCCTAAGGTGGAACTTGTACTGAAGAGAATAATATTTGAGCAGGCGTGTTGGCTCAACATTGAATCTAAAATATAGGTAAGTTCATTTATTGCCTGGCACTGAAATCGCTGGAAAGACTTCAGAAAGAGTTAGATTGGAATAATTGTCGAAAACGAATATAGCCTAATATACGATCTGTGGTGCAATTATTGTCACGTCCAAAGTCTGGTTCATGAAATGGCGAATGTTTCCTGTTTTCGGTTTAGTAATAAGCTCTTTTGAATGTCACAGTTTGAGCTGTATAGGGGCCTATATATCAAATATAAAGGTCCCATCATTTTGATAAGTTTCAATAGGCGCAAGAGCCTTTACGATGTAGAACTACAGCCGTGGCATAAATTTTGGTTGTTCCGTCATTACTCGAATGGGTTTGGCAATGGATACGAATGCTTTACGTTAATGTGACTAGTCTCTTAAAAATGAAGAATAATGTCTTATCAATTTTGAAAGCACATCGATAATGACAAATAGACTGGAGAAATTCAACGGAATATTGGGACAGATAATATGTGACCCGCCGCCTCAAAACCTACAATAAGTCGCACGGACCACAACGTAGCAAACAGCCCAAAATAGTCAATTTGCTTGGATCAGTCGATTTTCTGTTTTTGATAGAAATGGGTAGTTTCATTATCATTCTATCATGTCTCATGTTTGTGAGCCGTAATTCGAATTAGAAATATGTTTTGGGGGCATTTTAAAATGACTCCTTTTTTCACCTGTCGAGCTAATGAATGCATGGAGAGCTTAATTTTGTAATACTTTCATTCAATGCCAAATTACTACTTTACCTCCAAAGGTATTAAATTGATTTTTGGAGTGAGTAAATAATGAATAGGTCCTCCTGGAGCAGCATGCCAAAATTCAGCCTTATCTGATAATCCCTTCATACTGGTTGCTATGGCCATTTGAATACCCAGTTTTACTTTGGCACACACACATAGAGCGAAGGTTTGGCACTCTTTTGTTCCCAACTTAAATGGCCATGTTCTCTGAATAGGAGTTATTGATTGCTAGTTACATACTGATCCTAAATGTGACATTTTAAGGTGTTATCATTGAGTAAAGTGGGCAAGTGATATACCATTGGAAAGCTGAGAATCTCTACTTTCAGAAAATGTATAAAACAAAGAAAATTTTGGCGACTTATTGTAGGTTTTGAGGCGTCGGGTCACATATGTTACCAATGATTTTGAACGTCACTGTTAAGGTATTTAATATTACAACCAACTTTCAATATGGTCATGTGTTTCCAATGGCGTCACTTCTTAACATTTAGTTTATATATCCAGCATTTCAAATCACACAGTCATTGCCGAGTTGATGATTAGTTTTTATTAGGAACGAGATATTGAAAACTTTTGTTTACCCCATACTGTCAGACTTAACTTCGAAAAACCGAGCACAAGTATTATACTCCGAAAAACGGCGTATGAATATAGAGCCCTCATCGCTCATTGCGAGGCAGTGTGTAGAAATGCATAGGGAAAATCTTGCAAAGTCAACCTGCCAACGATATGTATATTTTCAAAAATAATGTTGCGTGTCAATTACCTTCAAAATCCTTCAATGATTCGTCATATAAAACTAACTTCAAATGGCAAACATTTGAAATAAATATATCGGTAGCATTATTTCACAAAATATATTATCAACAGCAGGTCGACATTGCACGATCCCCCCCCCCCTATTTTTGTACAAACTGTCTCGCACTGAACGATGAGAGCTCCACATTCATCTAGCGGTATACGCCGTTTTCGGAGTATATACCTGTGCTCGTTTTTCCGGAGTAGGGTCTGACTACCATACCTGCTGTGATATATTCGATGCGTTAGTGCATTCCCTCGCAATGATAATAACATTTTTTGTTCAGGAACTTAGCTAAGATTGACATTTTCTTTCATTGCCCTAGACTGACATCATGTCTGCAGAGGCTTCAGTACTGATCCAAGGTCTCGAATGTTGCTTGTGCCTCAACCTTCTGAAAGAACCCAAATTACTTTCTTGCACTCATTCATTCTGTGAGAAGTGCCTGAAGCACCTTCACTATTCCCGAAAGAAAACCACTGAATTATCCTGTCCAATCTGCTCTAAGGTCACTCGATTAGATTCAGGAGGCGTGCCTAGTCTGAAGACCAATGTCCCTCTCAATTCCATGATCGGAAACCTGAAGACTACCATGACGATTTGTACTCTATGTGACCCGGAAGCCAGACCCGCAGCATTACAATATTGCCAAAGATGTGGGGACTACTTATGCCTGACTTGTCTGGAAGCACACTCGAAGTTCAAGAAAACAGCCAGTCACGAAGTGGTCAGCATGGATTATATCAAGAGCGGGAAGGTGAAAGTCAAGCAGATGTGTCCTAAGCATCCAAGAGAAGAGAAGTTATGGGTGTGCACATCATGTAAGGTTGCTATCTGCTTTAGATGCCGAATGCTCGACCACAACAGATCAGATCACGGGGTTCAAGAAGTGGAAGACTTCAAAAAGAGCATGAAGGATGAGATCAAATCTCTCCAGAAAAGAGGGATGGAGAAAATGGAGAAAATCAAGTCGTACACAAAGGTGGTCCGAGAGGAGACTGCGAAGGTTGAAGCCATCATTGCCGAGAGAGAAGCTGATATCGAAACGGCATTCGACGAGACTCTCCTCTTATTGAACGCGAAGAAAAATACTCTACTCAATCAGTGCAGAGAACAGAAAAAGAAACTAAAAGAAGAACTTTGCAGAAATGGTAAGAATGATGATGAGTTAATAACTCGTCTAAATAGTGCGTGTGAGTTGGTTGGTAATGGTGTAACAGCATTGCTTGAGGGTGAGGCATTGGTGGTACACAGCAATCTCTGTAGGGAATTACAGGCTATGTTAGATGATCCTGATGTATCAAAACCAAAACAGGTTACAATTCAAGCGGAAGGCGTGACATTTACCCGATGCATTCTTGATGATGAACATAATATAGGGATGTTAAACATGAACGACTGGGTACTTGAAAAGGTAGCCGAGTTTAACAATTCTAAGGAGAAACCTCGTAGCATGGCACCAACAAAGTATGGTAAGATGTTAGTTGGGTATTATGGTGGTGGTATCGAGGAGTTCACAGTCAGTGGTTCACATAAAACAGTGCTAAAGGGTGTGAACGTGATGGGTGTGTCTGTCTTGTCTGATGGTCGCTATGTTGTACGTGATTACAGTGTGAAGATCTCTCTCTACTTCACTGACTGGAACAAACTTGATACCAAAGCGTTTAATATGAAGGATAGTGATGACTATGGTGGCATGGATGTAGATAAATGTAACAACATCTATGTTGGGTATTATAAAGCTAACATAATGCGTGTATTCACACCAGAGGGTAGGGCATGGATTAGGGAGATCCCCTGCCATGGCTATATACCCAGCAAGATATGAAGAGCTTACTTGCAAAAGGCCCTAAATCCATTTTTTATCATATGGCACTTTTTTATATGCCTTAATAGAGATTCACCATGTGCATCAATCTGGCTATATTTCAACTTCTAAAAGTTTCAGGAAGTTTGTTAAAAAATGAGATGAAAATTATGTTTTCTTTCAAAAGGCCCTAAATCCAAAACACTTTTCTTGCAAAAAGCCCTATATCCATTCATCTATCCTGCATCCTGATTGGCTAAGAGAATAGGTTTTTGGCATGAATGACCAATCACGCGCCTCCACACAACACACAACCATCTATCCAGAGACTCTGTGTGAGAATCTTTCCAGCTTTTTGTCATTTTTTATGGGAAATAAATACACAAAATTCCTTAGTTTATCAAGATCTTGAAAATTACTACAACAATGGAGCTTGCAGATATAACCAACAATCCCAGAAAAAAAAAAGAAAAATGAAATGAAATCTTATTGGATGTACATGAGTAGGTGATATGAGGATGGTGTGATATTGAAAAAGGTTTAGCAGGTGCTGTTAACTCTAATGACATGAATAATGCAGCCATGACAAAGATGATGGTGATGATGCTACTGTTAGTGATGGTGATGTTGATGATGACAGTGATAAATGTGATGATGGTAGAAATGGTGATAGAGATAATGATAATAGTGGTGGCAATGATAATGGCGATAAAGGTATTTACGATCTCCATAATGACGATGATGATGGTGATGGTGATGATAATGGCAATAATGATGATAACAACAATGATGATGTTGGTTATGATGATGTTGATGCTGATTTCATTCATGTGTATGATGGTGTGATGCTGAATGTTCTGATGATGGTAATGGTGTGATGACGATGGCAATTATACGGGTGATAATGATGGTATTGGTTACGTGATGTGATGTTGATTATGATGCATTCTACTCTGGATACAGTAGATATTGTTCTTATTTTGAGCAAATCTGCTTTATTAAGGGCAGATAATGACTGGCTACTGTCAGTAGACAATACAAATTATCTTTGGAATCGACTTAAAAATGTTGCTATATCAGGCAAGGTTTATCCGAGCAAAGCAAATATTTTATGCAGTTATCTAGAGCAAGTCTGCTATATTTTTAAGGTCAGATGATGATTTTCGATAAGTCACCCCAATTATCTTTCGAAGTTTAAATTTTGATTGATTTATAATGTTGCTATATCAGGCAAGGTTTATTATAACCCATTGAACATAGGCAGGTGGAGCAGCACAAGAGGTTAGGTGAACAAGGGCGGTGGATTTTTGGTTCATTAGAAAGATTTTTAATGCGTAAATTACTATTATCATTCAAGACTTTTCTTGCAAAAGGCCCTAAATCCCACTTTTCTTGCAAAAGGCCCTAAATCCAAAAAAATAATAAATATAAAATCATATAATCATATAAAATATTTGACGGCCGCAGGATTTTTAAAATTGTGATCATTGTTACTTGTGGTGATGTCTCTTAAACATACATGAAGATCTTCTTGAATGAAATCATAGAACTGTGTGAAACAAAAAATCTCAATTTACTAAGAAGTAGGTAAAGTGGATTTAGGGCCTTTTGCAAGAAAACTCTTCATATGTACAATGAATCACAGTAACATGCTGTGCCGGCCGCACAGAAACGCTGTTAGTAGCGGCTTTGTTAGCGCTAACAAGCCACAGACAAATCAGCCACTAACAACACGGGTAAGATGACCGCACAGAAAGCGCTGTTAGGGCGCTGTTAGACACTCGCGCTGTTACAGCGCTGATAATGGATTTGAGCCATAGAGTTAGGCAAAATCCATGATTTGTGCGTAGTAATGAATCTATGTATAGATTGATGAATCTAGCTTGTTGATGCAGCATAGCACAGTGCGCATGCCTTGTGTATTCACGTTTTAAAATTTATATTTGCTGACAAATGACCAAAATAAACATGACATTCCTGCCGGGTGACGGGTCTTTTTCTTATCAATAATACTACACGTTCCCACTATATCTATGTTGGTGGTCTACAGTGTGCTTGGTTTTCAGCGTATGTTTCATTCTTTAACAAAGGTTATTCAAGTTTCTGATTGCATAAACTTACTAGATTAGCTACGACAATATATGAACAGTTAACTTTGATTCCAAAGACTTTCGCGTGAAATTATTGCTTGCTGCAACTACTAGCATTTAGCTTTTAGATTAAAATACTGTACCACAAAAAAAATGCAAGCCCACTTCTCATTTATTTATTTATTTATTTATTGTTTAGTTTTTAGCTCTTCACTCATGGGAGTAGGCTTATTTGCCAATGATGATTTTCATCATGATGCTTCTCATCATCAGTGGCTGATGCGTATGTAGCCTATTACCAGTGGCGGCACCAGGATTTTTAAAGGGGGGGGGGGGGGGGAGCAAATGGGAGGCAAAAGAAAATGTTGGGGGGGGGGGGGCAAGGGTGCACAAATTTTTTTTTCCACCCTATTGTTTTTTTTTCACTCCGAAAATTATTGGGGGGGGGGGGGCAATGCTTCTGACTGGGGGGGGGGGGGGGGGGGGCAAATGGTGCGGCCACTGCCTATTACACTATTAAGTTACATTGACTATACTTAAGGTATGGTACATGGTTACTCACCGTAACGTTCTTTTTTCCAAAGCAGGGCCTACAATGTTAAAAAGGTCTTCAAACACTGCTTTGGAAAACCTATACTTTAATGAATGAATGAATGAATGAATTTTTTCATATTACTGCAGAAATCTGCCATGAACATTATTGGTGAGCATACATCGTTCAAAATTTCGAATACAGATACATTAATAACAATTCCAAAAAGCAGTATCATGGGAGAACCTAAGGAAAAGCACAGCTTGTTAAAACTAGGTTCCCCAATAACAGAGAGAACTAAGAAATATATGTATGTAATTATGTAATAAAGAGACGAGACAAGACGTGTGTAAAAGGGGAAAAAAATAAATGCACACACAACATCACTATAACATCAAAATAAAATAAGCATACTATGAACTAGTATTATACTAGCAGTTAATGTCAGCCTATCGCGTTTATATAGTAGTAGAAAAACCAGATACACATAATACATGTATGTGTATTAAGTATGAATAAAAAGATGTCTTAATAAAGGTTTTGTTTATGTTCTGTTTAGACACAGGCAGAAAACCAAATACTGTACAGATGCAGTGGCGTATCCAGGGGGTGGCGCAACAGGCGCCCCCCCCCCCTATTGGCCGTCGTAAAAAAAAAAAATAGGAAAAAAAAAGTTGTTCATTAAATAGGCTTCAAAATTGGTCACATATAGGATTATTTTGCATCTCAGCCCTTTTTCAGAAGCAAAAATTTGCCAAAGGGGAGGGGGCACCCCCTCCCATTAGACCCCTCCCCGGGACGGCGATCAATAATGCCTGGCGCCCCCCCCCCATTGGGAAATCCTGGATACGCCCCTGTTATGGACTTACACTGTAAGAGCTAATTTGATTATGTTTAAGATTTCTTCTAAAAGATTTAAGAGAGGAAGCTTGCTTTAGATTTGAATCAAGATGATTTCAATAGAAGGGCATAGTTTAGATTAATGTTTTATGGGCAAACTGAGTACGAAGAAGTGATAAATGAAAGAAAGATGATTGTCGTGTAGAATGCCTATGTATTCCATCATTCGTTTTAAGCATTGATTGTAAAACCTGAGGCAATTCATGAATTCGTACTTGATACATTAAACTGCCTAACTGGTAATAAAACAAATCGTTTAGTCTCAACGATTTATTTTCAAAGAATAATATTTTAGACGGAGCTAGTCTAGGCTTTTTCAAAATTATTCTCATCACCCGTTTTTGTATAACTGAGAGTCTATCCAACTGAGACTTAGTACAGTTGCCCCAAGCAAGAATACCATAACTTATGTAGGGTAGAACCAAGGTGGAATACAACAAGAGTAATACATGAGAGGGAAACAAATATTGCAATGTGTTTATAATACCAACATTTCTAGAGAGTAAATTGTTTAGATACAGAGTCTGTGGTTTCCAAGATAACTTATTATCAATAAGTAAACCAAGAAACTTTAACTACTCGACCATTTTAATTGTGGTGTTTTTAAGTAATACATTACCATCCAGAGATGAGATTGAATTACTAAATAACATACAACAAGTTTGTGCCGTTATCAGCAAAATCTATGTCACCCGTTACCCACCACATTCTTAAAAAAAAGGAGAGGCAAGTTATAGCGCACACAAGAAATTATTCACTAACATTGTCACTATTGGTGCCCCTGGCACCGTTAGTGAGTTGTTAAAACATTACCACTACTGTTAGCTTCTGTGCGGCCTTGAAATGTTAGGCTAACAGCGCTGTTAGTGAATTTGACTAACATTACTCTTCTGTGCGGCCAAATCATCGCTATCGGTACTGTTAGCGCGCTGTTAACGCTAACAACGTTTCTGTGCGGCCGGCACTGGTTGTTTGTAATAGCTTAATTGTTCAAGTGATCGATCAGCAGGGTACAGTGAAATATGACGTCACAAAGAATGGTTACTATTATGCATGTCATGCTGTCCTGCATGATGATAGCATCCTGATTGGATGGAAGAAGGCTGGTCTTGTGAGTATTGATCTGTACACAAACCAACTGAGACATGTGAGAACAGTCATTAGTGAGCTGGAGTGCCCAAGTTATTACTGCCATATGAAAGAGTTCTCATCAGGGGAGATCGCGTTTTGCGTCGATTCCAAATTCTATGTCTTACGTAAATGCTAGATGTCAAACTATTTTTGAAAAAGCGATGCCAACAATTTTAGACAGATAAATTCACTTTATTTCCAAGAGAGACCTTGAAGTTAATATTGTCATATAAAAGCACCATAACCCACTGATCAAAACATGGTTTGCAGGAAATTTCTAGTCATGCATTTTTCAACATCATACTCAATTTAATTAAAATTCAGTACAAAATGGTTTACCTCACCGCATGTCTCAAAGCATAAAGTGAATTGCCCATTATAGGGTCAAATACAATTCAAAATGCAAGGTACATGAAATGCACATAGAATAAAAAGTTGGTATAAAATGTTACTTATAATAACAATTAAACTAAGTCATCATTCAATATAACTTTATGCTAATACATCCTTAATAGGTGTTATTAATAGTAGTAGCAATTATTCTTAATATATCCCAGATCATGGTATGGACTGTCCATGTGTTAAACCTTTCACATTTTTTTTTTAAATTCATCAACTCTTGATAGTCATTCTCTCAGTTTTAGTGTAGCGTATGTGGGTATGAACGGATGTAAGTGTGAACGGATGTGTGTCTATTACTGTGTAGGTTTACCTGTGAAATTGGATTTTAACAGAACTCCAATTACTGAAATATCTAATGCGCTTTTACAATTACCAATTGTCACGACGATAATTGTCATATTTTTGTATCAGACATAGGAGTCTGTCTGTATAACGGATAAATGATGGACAACCATCGTTTTGTTAAAGTACCTATTCAAAGAAAATCACAAATATGGCAATTAATGTATCACTAGAAACTGGGAAGTTTACAGATGGCAATCGTATAAGTTTTATGTCAACTGCGTATCTGATGATTATAAAAACAACACAAATAAAAGCTCTTCTCAGCATCTGGAATATCCGAGGATTCGCCAGAAATATAGCGATGTTTTGATGTCGTCACACTCGGGATCGATCCTGCTTAAGCAGACGACGTCCTATAATGAATGAACGTAATTGCAATGCAATTATTTATCAAATTATAAAGAGTTTGGTGTATTTAAACATGACCTTATTTCACACCATTATAAAGGGAAAGTGAAACTGATTCTGATAGCTAAAACCGTTTGATTGTAAATACACAGGAGAAGGGTCAATGATCAATGAAATAAACCCCACTTTCAAATTGAAAAGCCCTCCGAATAATAGGAGGATGGTATTCGTTCCCTCTTGAAACGCCGAACATGCCCCGGTGCAAGCAGCTGAAAATACAACGGCGTCTTATTTTGTTTACAAGTGACCGATTCCTTTATTTTTTTAACGCTGCATTTTTCATCAAAATAATACCATACACGAAGTTAAGAGTGAGGCAACAGACTAACATTAAGACTGACGCTAGTGAAGGAAGAGAAATAAGTGAAGAGGAGATGACAAAATAGGCTCTGAAAATGTGTAAGATGTTATGGGACATCGTCTGCTTAGACAGGACTGGTCCATGGTGTGTCGTCACATATCTCAGCAGCGTTCGAGGAGCTCTTCAGCTGCTATATTGGGGGCTGTATTTTACCGTTTTATAATTGATAATAATCATTACTTCAAATGTTTCCAAGCGTTGAATTTGGATAACCTTGTTTAATTTATGCCATCTATGCAATAATAAGTATTAAGACAATATTTAAAATCATTAACGTTCTACTTTAAAAGGATACCTTCTAGTTTTAAAGATTGCCAATGTTTTCTCTCATTGAATAGCTACGTTTGGCATTATAAATGCAATCCAATTCAAAATAAGTTTTTGCATTGAACGTAAATGTGGGCGTCTCATGTAAATAGGCGTCCGCCATATGCAGATACAGCCATGGAGAAAAATTATTAGACCAAGGAATGGTTACTGATAGTGTTATTTTTGCGGTAAGAAAGAAATAAAATATCATAAAAGCAAGGTATAATTGCTGCAATTTGGTATTCATTCAATGGATACAAAGACAAATCATTTTTATAATTTTGTATGCTTATTACTGAAGCTTGGTCTAATAATTTTTTCCAGGGCTATACATGTATAAGCATGATAAGATTGCATGACGAATTCTTACATTGTAGGCTTTCCCATTTGGCTCTACCATCTCCCTCTCTCTCTGTCTCTATCTCTATCTCTCTTTCTCTCTCTTTCTCTCTCTCTCCATCCCTCTCTCCTCGGCCCTCTCTTTTGATCTTTCTCTCTTCTTTCATTCTATGGTTAATTTTCCACAGTTAACGTTCTTTCTATTTACTAATCGTTTCAATTACAAATTTCATTCCTCACTTTTCTGTCCCTCTTTCTACTTTGTTTTCTTTTCTTTGTTGTCTTTATACATAGAAAATGTTTCCCTAACGCCAGCTTTTATTGCATATGTTAAGTGTGTTTTCTTAAAAGCACTATATTGTACCATGATAGTTATGGGGCTATGTACACCGTGTTTGCATATATCTTTAAATGTATTTCTATGTCAGGGTCCATGTGAGTAAATTTCTTCCATAGGAGTTTTCAAATGTTACGATATTTAAAATAATACATGTAGATATATTTTTTTCAAATATAATAATAATAATACATAACATTTATAATGCGCTTAATACAAATTTTTCTAAGCGCCGAAGTATTATTACCCCGGCTGTAGCTAGGCTACAGAATTCGGTGCTCACAGCATTCAAGGAATGAATTCCTACCGGGTACCCATTTACTACACCTGGGACATTAGTGCCGCGGCGGGACTTGAACCGCGAACAATGAGATCCACAGTCCGGTGACGTATCCACTAGACCACGACACCTCTACTATATGGTGTGCTTTTCATGAGATATGCGGCCTATGACTTATTTTTTCTTACTCTATGTACTCTGTGGTTGCTAAATGAGCTGTAACTTATAAATGTTTTATTTGTGATTTAGTTATCATATAAGTATTGTTATTTTCTTTCATAAAGATCCCCTCATAGTACATATAACTGATAGCCTGATTACTTTTATAAAGTATTATAGAAATCATAATAATGTACTATTTCCGGGGTCTGCTCGGTATTTATAAGGACCGCTATATATAAAGGATCTCTATTTATTTTAGTCACCCGTTATGGATAGCGGTCCTTATATAGCGAGGTTACCCCTATTTCCAATCCCCCTTCTTATCCCTTTCAGCATCAATTTTCATATCTCTGATTCTTATCTCATTAAAGTCATATGGACATTGTTTACCCCCCCCCCCCTCTCTCTCTCTTATTGCCTCTATTTACACACGAATAAAAATCACTTTCTAAAGAAATGCCGTTAAGTATGTGAAATACATTGGTGAATTATTTACTGATAATTCATTTTTTTTCAATTAGCTACATGCGTTCATAAAACTTTTGTAATGTTCATACCTGGCTTTAGGCCAGGTTTTAAAGAATATATCATATTTTAATTATCTTAGCTCAAAGATCCCGGTTCCAATTGAGTTAAGATTCATATAGTGTGAAATTTTGTATTATTAACTATTTTAACAGGCAGTTTTTTGTCGAATCCCATCATATAATCTTAGAGGGAAAAAGAAAAGAGGATTTGAATAAAAAAATCAGTATATATGATATGCGAGTGATGATTGTTGTATGTACATGATTACACTTTGCTAATTATGTTACATTTCCTATAATTATGTATTATGTTATTGCTTTGCAAACAAATCTATTTCGAGTGTTCAATAAATTCACTGATTCTTTCACATCGTCAGGAAGTTATTTCATTCATAGGGTATGGACCTATTCTGATTTCATATACATGGTATTACATCAAATTTTCGTCCGTGTTTCCGATGATCCGAAATTCGCTCTGGCGACATTTGGTTGGGCTTAAGTCAATAGTCAGGGGGCTTTTCATCAAGTATCTTGTCTGTGATTTTTCACGATAAATTTGCTCTCAGCCTATCAAATGCAAGGATTTCAGTAGCTTATAACAGTTTTTGCAACTTGTCATTAAATGCCAAGTTTCATGAAACAGTGCCCAGATGTAGTGTTCAGTCAATGGTTAGAATTTTTATTAAAAAGTTGACTAGTGTTGGAAGGTGACCGGGAGCAGCTGTCGCCAGAAATTATGTTCTTCATCTTTTCTTTCATTCTAATTTGTACTAATTGCTAAGAATATATTAATGAAACGTTTAATATCATTCTAAAATATACCAGTTCTAAAAAAAGGCAACAAACTATTGCAAATTCTAACATAAGAATTATCTGTAAAAATTAGTGTTTATATGTTTTTCATTCTTTATGGCTGAGGTTATGAAACTGAATGCCATTTGTGTTAGATCACAATCTTTGCTACTGTAACTAATATGAACATTTTGGACATATATCCTTACTTTTAATCCAGCTTAGATTAGTTTTTTTTTTTACTTCTCGACTGTTTAACCTTATCACACGGTAGTTTACAGTGTTTACGATATTCGAAAATGTATTGAAAAGGATAAAAGGGGTATAACAATACGAGTATGGAATAATTTTATCTTAAAATTTATGATGTCAAGAAAGAGATGGCACAGGGGAAATGGAGAGGCAGAGGGAGAGAGAGACACAGGAGAGAGATGGGGTGAGATAGAGAGAGAGAGAGAAAGAAAGAGAGAGAGGAAAAGGAGATGGGCTATTGAAACAGGGCATTGCAGGGAGAGAGAGAAAAGGGAGGTGACAATTATTTTGCTCATACATTGTATATACATGATTTATGTAAGACATAATTATGTACACTGTGAAAATGCTATGACAGTGTTTCACCCTCACTGGCGTGTGATGTATGTAGTGAAATAATAATTTCCAATATTTACATCCATTACAACACTAGAGCTTTGAAGATAATTTGTGTGCTTAAAAAAAGAGTGGAAATTATTTTATCATGTGTTGATTTTGCGCAGGTAGATCAATTGAATGCAATGAATAGATTGAAGTTTACACCAAGTAAAAAGTCAACCTTATATAATTCAAACGATACCTGATTACACAAGACCCCCCCCCCCCGTCCTTCGCCACGCCCTTTACATACCTATGTTTTAAACGTACATGTATTGAATTTTTTTCTCCCACTCTCTTACTCTTCTTTTTATTTTCCTCTCATAAGTTCCCCTTCTCCTCCCACATTCTCTCTCGCTCTTGCTGCTTTTTTCTCTTTCTCTTCCCCTCTCTCTCTCTCCCCACTCCTCTCTCTCTCTCTCTCTCTTTTCTGTTTCTCTTTCCCTCCCTCCTGTTTTCTTTCTTATGTCTCTTAAGGCCACGTACCACACACCTTACGAATGGTCTGCGATCCGATGTGTGAAAAAAAATCGCTATGGCATTAAATATTGCCATTTTAAGAAATTAAATCTACCCTATTCAGGTTCTGAAAATTGATTCCTTTTATGACCTCGTTTGGGATTGTTTTATTTCATTTCGCTCTCTTCACTTTCTCTCCCCCCCCCCCCCCCCACCTTCTCTCTCTCTGGTGCTCTGTTATATATTTTTCTCGTCGCCAGTATTCATGAACTAGGTAAAGTGCGTTTTGTGAAAAGAATTGCATCATATCTGCATCTAAAAATCTCCCCCCCCCCGAGTCTTTATATAGCTGATTATATGTAGGTCAAATGTGTGTTTTGTAAATGCCGTATAAACATGTATTATTTTGTTTACAAACTGTTTGCATTATAGAAAAAGTTTCCCTCAACACCAGTAGGCCTATCCATGAACTATGTAAAGTTCATTTTGTGAAATGCATTGCATTATATCTGCATCTATAAAACCATCCCCTGTCTCTATTTTCTTTCTCTTCCCCTCTCTCTCTCTCCCCACTCCTCTCTCTCTCTCTCTCTCTCTCTTTTCTGTTTCTCTTTCCCTCCCTCCTGTTTTCTTTCTTATGTCTCTTAAGGCCACGTACCACACACCTTACGAATGGTCTGCGATCCGATGTGTGAAAAAAAATCGCTATGGCATTAAATATTGCCATTTTAAGAAATTAAATCTACCCTATTCAGGTTCTGAAAATTGATTCCTTTTATGACCTCGTTTGGGATTGTTTTATTTCATTTCGCTCTCTTCACTTTCTCTCCCCCCCCCCCCACCTTCTCTCTCTCTGGTGCTCTGTTATATATTTTTCTCGTCGCCAGTATTCATGAACTAGGTAAAGTGCGTTTTGTGAAAAGAATTGCATCATATCTGCATCTAAAAATCTCCCCCCCCCCCCGAGTCTTTATATAGCTGATTATATGTAGGTCAAATGTGTGTTTTGTAAATGCCGTATAAACATGTATTATTTTGTTTACAAACTGTTTGCATTATAGAAAAAGTTTCCCTCAACACCAGTAGGCCTATCCATGAACTATGTAAAGTTCATTTTGTGAAATGCATTGCATTATATCTGCATCTATAAAACCATCCCCTGTCTCTATTCGATTGTCTATAGTCCTACAATAGACCTGTTTACTAAGTGATTCAAATTTATGGATGTTTCTTTCCTGGGGACCTAGTAACGAGGTATTCCATTAACCTGTTATTAATGAATGAACTACAACACTTGTGGAATCCAGTTTGCATACACTACTTGTTGCTATGTCTGACAAGCCTCTGGCAAGCTTTCAGGTTGCCAAGAACAACCTTTGTTTCAAAAGTATGCATAAACTTTGAATCACTTAGTAAACAGCTCTGTTAGTTCAGATTCTGAAATATTCCCTCAGTACGCGATCTCCCACTAACTGCTGCCAGGTCGAGGATGGCGTAATCCCAAATTCGTACGGGCGAAGAAATTCGGGGTCACGCCATCTCTCGGCCTGGCAACAGTAGTGGGATATCGCGTATATTGGGGAGATTGCTCTTAAAGGAGAATTAACCCCTGATTACAAATTTACTTATATTGGAAGGTGTAATATATTCCTACTTATTGGCCTAAATCATTTTCTAATAAGATATCAGAAAAGGGTATAAATAAAGATATTCCAACACCCGGTATCGTCTCCTACTCATTTACATGGGGGCTGCCATTTTCTTGCTGATTTTGAGTTGTACATGAACCATTGAGAAATGTTCCAGTCAGGAAGATATTTTGAATCCAAATCCTAAATTGATTTTCTTCATTACCTAAAATCCCATATGTGACGAAAAATATAAAGTGTGTGTTTACATGTATTATAAAAATTAAATCTTTATAATGATACTTTTAAATTGTCTGGTTTTGCTTAACAAAAATCTATTTTCTTGAGTTTGCCAAACAGAGCAGAACATAATATATGCAGCATCACTGACCTCTACCACCTGGACGGATCATCGCCCATTCCCATTCCATCGCCCATTCCCGCCCACTTGAAGTGGGCGCGGCCATGTTACTCTTCCGAGAGTGATGTGGTTTATTACACGTTACGCACTGAACATCTGTACTTGCCTGCGCGTTTTGACCATGGGCGCCCGCATGATTGTACACAAATCTGTATTCCAGCTTTCTCGCGCGTTGATTTTTCAGAAGTGCAACATGGCGGACCACGACTTCACTTCTCTGAGCCAATGAAACGTCCAGGTCGTAGAGGTCAGTGTGCAGCATGCATTCTGACTTTTCAAGTCCATTATCCGAAAGCAGGTGAATGCATGGTTTGCCGATATAGATGCTCATGCTTCATCTTATTGATTTATTTCAGGAATTACATTCAATTCCTTTATATTCCATATTATTGTTAATTGTGAAAAGGTAAGTCATGTTAATCAAGGTAGATATCAAGGTATGTGTGTCATAATGTTAAGATTAAATTCTGTGAAGTAGCAGCAATACTTTTCATGGTGGAGAAACTGAATAGTAGGTTTAGTTCTTCAGGGTTACACAATGTAATGTAAGGGGGGGGGGGGTAATCATTCAGCGAAAAATCTGGCGCTTGCTCTTAAGTCAGAGAAAATAATAGCACCGCCCGGTGCGCGACGGTGTTTTCTCTGTGTAGGTAGTGTCCCTGTATTAAAGAGTTGCGACATGGACGTCCCACTTTTCTGGAAACAAAATGGCGTTCGAATTCTTTCTATTGAGAACACCCAGGTGCTCATCGGAATTGAATAGAAATGTTACGTAATAGTGGAAACAAAATGGCGTTCAAATCCCCAGTTGTCGGAACTCTTTAAAGTAGAACTTTAATGATTTTAAATATTGGCTTAATATTATTGCATAGATGGCATAAATTAAACAAGGTTATCCAAATTCAACGCTTGGAAACATTTGAAGTAATGATTATTATCAATTATAAAACAGTAAAATACAGCCCCCGATATAGCAGCTGAAGAGCTCCTCGAACGCTGCTGAGATATGTGACGACACACCATGGACCAGTCCTGTCTAAGCAGACGATGTCCCATAACATCTTACACATTTTTCAGAGCCTATTTTGTCATCTCCTCTTCACTTATTTCTCTTCCTTCACTAGCGTCAGTCTTAATGTTAGTCTGTTGCCTCACTCTTAACTTCGTGTATGGTATTATTTTGATGAAAAAATGCAGCGTTAAAAAATAAAGGAATCAGTCACTTGTAAACAAAATAAGACGCCATTGTATTTTCAGCTGCTTGCACCGGGGCATGTTCGGCGTTTCAAGAGGGAACGAATACCATCCTCCTATTATTCGGAGGGCTTTTCAATTTGAAAGTGGGGTTTATTTCATTGATCATTGACCCTTCTCCTGTGTATTTACAATCAAACGGTTTTAGTTATCAGAATCAGTTTCACTTTCCCTTTATAATGGTGTGAAATAAGGTCATGTTTAAATACACCAAACTCTTTATAATTTGATAAATAATTGCATTGCAATTACGTTCATTCATTATAGGACGTCGTCTGCTTAAGCAGGATCGATCCCGAGTGTGACGACATCAAAACATCGCTATATTTCTGGCGAATCCTCGGATATTCCAGATGCTGAGAAGAGCTTTTATTTGTGTTGTTTTTATAATCATCAGATACGCAGTTGACATAAAACTTATACGATTGCCATCTGTAAGCTTCCCAGTTTCTAGTGATACATTAATTGCCATATTTGTGATTTTCTTTGAATAGCTACTTTAATACAGGGACACTATGTGTAGGAGAATTATAGCGCCACCAGTGACCAGAATGAGAATGCAGCCGTGAATGAAATGTGAATCGGATTCCTTCGTAGACAATAAATAAACTCCACTGGGCAGAGTTCTATTAATTATTCTCCTCATGACGTTCAGATCATACTGATCGAAACGTCGTGAACCACAGAGCTCTTACCGGAGCTCACCAGCCCTTCTCAGGGCTCTTATTCTTTGAAAGATTACATGGTGTAACCCTGAAGAACTAAACCTACAATTAAGATTAAATTTGCACGAAGGTTGTCGATCGAAGATCTCATTGTAGAAGCATAAATAGCGTGTATATTCATTATCCGACTACACGTGTGCTCCTTGGTCATGTTGGTTTTAAATGCGTTGCAACTTTGGCTTCTTTTTATTGGTGCTGTAATGGTGGTTTAGCTTTCAGGAGAGCATTATTATTTTCTGTCCTTTCTTATGTTATTAATGACCGTTACATTTTTGCATTTTTTAACATGTGTTTCAACTTTATATTTCATACATGATTTTTCACGTTATGAATATCGCTGACATATTTCCCAGCCTTTACCGAGTATACCGTTATTTTATACAGGGTGAATACTGAATTATTTCATTCGTAAAAGCAATCACTTAAATGTTATGTAACATGATATTGTGTATAATTGTGCAATGTGTGTCTGTTAAATCTATATTGAATGACGTCACATGAAGCAAGCAGAGCCAAGATCGGGAGAAAGACTGAGGGAATATAACATGTTTGAATAGTTTGACAAAAGTCCATTATTCCGGGGAAAAACGAAGGCAGCATCGCAACGCTTAATAATCAATTATAAGAAGAATGACTAGCATTGAATTTGCCCTTCATTTTTTCCCCATAATATGATTTTTACAAATGCCGCTAGTCCTAGTTCGCTAGATCTGTGTGTAGGGTGAGTGAGGGGAGGGTGTTGGTGAGAAAGCGAAGGGTTTATATTTTTTCTACAAATTATATTAATTTGTTCAATAAATCATTTGAAATTATTACATAAATAGAGGTAGGTAAATTTATTTGAACCAATTGTGTTAACCGCCACCTTTACCAATCGGATCGCGACCACAAATGTGTATGTATTTCTATATTGATACTCAGCCTGCGACTAGTTCGATGAAGTTTTACTTTGCACCATTAGGATTTCGAAGTTGAATCGTGGTGTTGATTCATGATAACTTTTACATTGTTTACAAAATACTACAAGGTATTAATCATAATTATCAAAATCGCATGAGAATAGAAAAGGTGTAAAGACTGAGTCTTCTGTCGGGGCAGTGATGAGAATAAAGCAGAAAATGGATTACATACAGGAGAAATGGACAGAATGAGCGATAGAGGGAGAGCATAAATGGGAAGGGGAATTAGAAAAGAAAGACAGAGAGGAAGAGAGAGAGAGAGAGAAAGAGAAAGAGAAAGGGAGAGGATGGGGAGCCGAACAGTGCTTATATATGTTTATATTTAGAATTTTAGAAAAGTAAGCTACAATAAATAATTGGTGATCATTGGTTTAATTTATGGGGGGGGGGGGGGAGGCTAAAATTATGTTCTTTGGTTGGTCTGTAAACATAACAAGAACAATTGCTTATCATGTAAGATGTAGTGGAAAAAATAAAACACTATGATTGACCCTGCAAAGTATTTTGTGTATAAAGTTTCAAATCATATTCAACAATGTTGCATGTACGTCTGTAGTTTGGCAGTGTAGGCACTTGTAATAATGACCCTCTGTCAATGTAATAACAAAGCCTAACCTGAAATCGGAAATTTCGCAATGGTGTCAAGCACTGGATTAGGTATTGAAGGATCTGCAGCCCCCTTTTTAACTACTAAACACAGGATGAGGGAGAGGGCGAGAGAGACAAATACAGAGACAGACAAACAGACAGACAGAGAGACAGAGACAGACAAACAGACAGAGAGGGAAAGGTAAAGAGGGGGAAAGGAATAAAGATGGCGATGAAGGCATAGGAAATGATGGCACCCCTTCCTAACCCTCCCCTCCTCTCCCTGGCTTTAGTGAGGATTATTTTCTGGACCCCCCCCCCCCCCCCCCTCCATCCCATCCCATAGGATAGAATGATCTTTTAACCTCCAAATGGCGGACTATGGTAAAAAAATATATATATATTATATATATATATATTACGACTGACTTCAACTACCGACCTCGACCTCGACCCCCCCCCCCCCCCCCCCCCCCTCTAAAAAGAATGAATTTGACGAAGAAGAAAATATAAAACGTTAAATTCCACTAAAACTTGAGGTAAAGTGGCTAATTAAAATGTGTGTGGTTGCAAAAACTTACAATCTATTTCTCTCTATCTGTCTAAGTATATGATTACAGATTGCTACATGATACCTTTCAGACATGTATGTCTATTTTCTCATTTTGTGTATAAAGGTGTGTTGTATCTTTTTTCAGAGTGTTATTCACTGATTCTTTCATATCGCCTGTAAGTTATTTTGTTAATAGGATATAGACCTAATATCATCTTATGCATCAACCGTCACCATTTTATTTACACCACAGTCACACCGCCAAACTGACCCACACCGACTCCAAACGGTCCGATTCTTGACCATTGGCGGCAATGTTATTTTCTTTTTCGGTCTGTTGTCGGTCTTATTTGTGTCACTGTGGTATAGGATTGTCTAGCCTCATTTTATGCACACCTCCTCATTCTTATGCTAGTTATAAATGAGATGGTTTGATTGTCAGTCATTTATATATCAGAGTTTCACGCTCGTTACCTACGATCCGACATTTTGTGGCGATATTATGTTACGCCTATGATGAGGGTTAGGTACAGTTTGGTCCAGGGGTGAAGAAAATATGGACTAGTGTCAAATGTTGACCACGGAGCAACTGCCACAAGAAAATTATATTGCACATTTTGTTGTTGCTTATTTCCCATGCCTTGTATGCATCTTTCAGGTACTAGGAATAAATAATTGTAACAATTTTTTTTTCTCCAACAGGGGCTATGAAATACAAGTCATGCTTCTTTAATAGACTCCTCAACTGATGTTTTCCTTTACAATTATAATGTTTACAATATAAAAATTGTCGCTTTATCAGTGTAGACATTGAATTATGTTCTGTTATATCTATGATCAATTCATATATTCGTAATGTCCCTGTTTTTAATTTTCATATGTACTATTTTAAAAAAGTGTAAAAGATATACATGTTTGTGAAAATCAATAATCATTGAAAATTTGAAAATTTCAAATATCAATCAAATGTAAATTATATCCTTTTTCTAAAAAATGACAAATAATTAACCAGCTTATATATTGTAATTAGTTGACAAAAACAGGAAGATCGGCATCGTTTGTAATATTGTGTAAATATACCATTTTTCCCCTCATTTTTATTTCCTAAGGTTAGGAATCTGAATGTGATTGCCATTAGAGTTCGATCACAATCTTTACTGATGTAAATGAAATGGAAATCTTTAAACTATATCCTTATTCCTAGTCCAACAAAGTCTAATGCCTTTTGGAAGTTTCCATATTCGAAATGGTATTGAAAACGATTAAATGACAAGAAATAGATGTCATAGGAGAAATGGAGTGGCAGAGAGACTGAAAGAGAGAGAGAGCGCAAGAGAAAGGGTGAAAGAAAGATAGAGCGAGTAAGGGAGAGAGAGAGGGGGGGGGGGGGGGGAAGAGAGAGTGGAAGAGAGCGGGAGACAGGCAGAGATAATCTATTGAGACCGGGCATTGCAGGGAGAGAGGTAAAAGTGCTTATACTCTGTATCCAGTCATATTATGTAAGAAATAATTATGTACACTGTGAATATAAAAAAAGGCTATGAAAATGTCACAACCTCAAATGATTGTGATATCGAGTGGAATAATCATTTCCAATGTTTACATTCGTGGCAACACCAGTGTTTAAAGGGGTACTCCGGCCTGAAATTAATATGAATTGAATAAATAGAGTAAAATTAAACAAACAAATCACTGAAAATTTCATCGAAATCGGATGAAAAATAATGAAGTTATGGAATTTTAAGTTTTGCATTATTTTGGTAAAACAGTTATGTGCACGTCATCATGAATATGCAGTGAGTGAGCTGATGATGTCATATCCCCACTTTTTCTTTTGTATTTTATTATATGAAATTGCAATTATTCAAATTTTCTGCTCCAAGCCTATAACTGAAAGGACTGACTCCTTATTTAATGTGTAAGTTCATCATTGCTGTAACTTATTTTGTTACAAGGGAGATATTTTTTATAGACATGCATGAAAAAATGAAAAAATGAAGATTTCATATAATATAGTTAAAAAAGGAAAGTGGAGACGTGACATCATCAGCTAACTCATTACATATTCATGATGACATGCATAGAACTGTTTCCCAAAATAATGCAAAACTTTAAAATTCAATAACTTCGTTATTTTTTATCGGATTTCGATGAAACTTTCAGTGTTTTGCTTGTTTAATTTTACTCTATTCATTCGATTAATATTATTTTCAGGCCGGAGTACTCCTTTAAAGATAATACGTGTATCAAAAAGCAAAGAAAAAAAGAGAAGAAGATAATATTATATCATTCAAACGATACCTATAGCTGTTATACATGAAGGGCAGTTGGTGCGGATTGCTCCATGAATCGCCATGCACGTTTTAAAAAATATAGAACCTATCTACCTCCTCTCTCTTTCTCTCCCGCCTGTGTTTTTTTCTAATTCCCTTTCCTGTCACCCTTTTCTTCCTCTCCCTCTCCCTCTCTAATTAACTCGTTCACTCTACCAATACTCTTATAACCAGTTACTACCAAATATAAAATAACATAATATGCATATGCTTCTTTGATTCATTTTGGCACTTATACAAATCTCTCTTTTCTGTGATACTTATGGTATCAAAACGGTATTTTTTGATAATATAAATCTACCCAATAATACCCACAAAACTGCTATTGAAACAAGTCATTTTTTCTCTTTATTTGGTAAAAATCTCAACAACAAACCCCACCTGATTATGTATATAATGATTCGATTAAATCCAATAATTAACCACTTTGCTTGAACAATGATGCACACAATATTTACATTCATATTACTGTACTAGTCGGGACAAATGTCGACTTTCAACTGCGAATTAACAAAAAAGAAAAGAAAAATAGCGGTCCTGGCGGTATGTGTCGACAGGGGGCGCATGTGTCACTACGTGTGATAGCAATGGAGAAAATTGCACGCCATAAACTAAATGTTTGCAAGATAATGCGATCTATTTAAAGTTATAAATGACAAAATGATAATGGTGAAAAGCGTTTCATCAACATCTGAAATACGTAATTTAAAAGCGAACTTTAATGAATAAATGTGCTGATTAATCGCGTTTTCAAACAAACTTTTGCGACATATATCATAATACTTTTTTAATGATTTGAGTGTTTATCAATGTGCAGACACCTTTTGATCATAATTAGAACAGTTATATTTTATCATACAGCACATTTGTTGTCTTCAGATGATCGAAGTAGAAGAATATGTTATTCTGATCCAAATGTTAGAGGGGGAGAGAGATGACAGCTAGAAATAAAAAGAGAGTTAGTCTAAAATAATCCAAATCAGACACTATTTTTTATAAATAGGGACACATAAACACAAGCAAAGATAATAGGAGGAGATGAGAAACAAAGACATGAACGTGATAGATTTCATTTCACATAATTTCCCTCGCACATCAACCCTTAACAATAATTGCTATATTTTCGTTTTCACACTGACTTTAGCACGACTGAAATCGAGTGGACCTTTGTTAAAAGAAGTTCAATGTACATTATTTTCTTTTACCCAGATGTACAGAGATATGCTATGAATTGTACCCACGGCCATGTGATATCTTAAAGCGCATTAGTGTTATGACAGAGCATGGAGCATGGTAAACGTGACAATATGTCTAAATGCCTGGTCGGTATCAAGGTTCTTTTTTATACGTTATGGATATTATGACAAGAATTAACATTAAGCATTGACTTCAAACACTTCGGAAACAACAAAATAAATCCAGAGAGAATGGTATCATACTCTAATCAATCAAGCTTTTTTCCGCCAAATGCAAATAAACAAAAATCAGTTTATAACTGTTCAACATGTCCACGCATTTCAAACCGTGAAAAGCCCCTAACTAAACTTCATATCCTACAAATTTCATATTTACCACTAATATTGCATTTGGTCATGTTTAAAGGGAAATTAACCTCAGCGTATGAACTAGCTTATTTTGAATGGTGTAGTATATGCCTCTTATTTGATACATGCAATTTCATGTAAAAACACAGGATATAGATATAAATCACTATTTTCCAGCCAAGTTATTGTCTGCTAGCAATAATAAGGGGGCTGCCATTACTTTATGTGTACACGAAAATATTTTTCATCCCAAGTAATATTTCCTTCATCGTTAACTTGTAATTGATTTTTAGAGGACAAATATATATTAGATATAGTCACATATTCTGAAATGTAAGTTTAGTTTTATATATTTTTTAAAAGGTCTTAATTTGTTCATAAAAATATACTTTCTGTACGTGGAGACGGAGAATTGACGTCAAGGACGGAGACAATCGTAACAATACCAAAACAAAGCGAGGAATCTGCATTACAGGATGGCTATTAGAACTCATGGGTCGTCAATTATCTAGGCCCATGACCAATAACAATCGTAATAAAATCAGAACAAAGCGACGTATCTGTTGTAAAGGTAGGCTATTATCAATGCATATGGTACCTAATGATCCGTGTCATGCACAAAATGGCAGCCTCCATGGAAAGACGTAGCAGACAATACCGCATCTAGAATATCATGTGGGGTTAATTGTCCTTTAACGATAAAACATGATCTTTAATTTACTGCAACCGCAATATATCCTACATACCATTCTTTTCATTCGTACAATAATATAGAAATCTGTAGACGATGGCATGTCACACAATGTCATGCTCAAGTAGGTACACCGAATGATCGACTCGAAATCTGTTGAAAGGATAGTGGTAAACATGTTTTGTATGATCAGAACACAGTAAAAAGAGCAAACTACATTGATGGCAAGCTGATATGTTCATTGTATATGGACAGTACTGGTCGACTGTGCATTGATGGTATACTGCTATTATTACAACACTTCCGCTAGCACTCCGGGACCCATGATTTTTAGCAATAAGGTAATTTGTTTGTATTTTGTTATACGAGTACGTATGTATAACATTAGTGAACATTCTATGAACTGAGTAAACTGTTATACAGTTAACTGGTTAAGATTAGATAAAATATCATTGTATACCAGAAAGCTGGAGTTATTCTAAGATTATTTCATCGGTATACCTATCGATATACTGGCAGCAAAACGCGGATTGTAGATACCCGCACAACGTGCACAACAATGTGTGTTTTAGGATTATAGGCCTATAGTTGGGTACAACTCTCATTTCTTCATGCATGAGCACATCATTGGGGGTGGGGGCGACACAGGCCTATGCCTCCCTTATTTTAAGGGTAGCATGTCTCTTTCATAAAATCATATTCCACTGGGGAGAGGATTGATAATAATGTTATTGACATCTGATGCCACCCCTCCCCACTCTTTTTCCACGCTACTCATGCCAAACATACCTGCTATCAAGACTTCCATTTTTTGAGGAAATAAATAAATCACAATCTATTCTTTCAATGGTAGGCACTAGACATATTATAGTTGAGACAAAACAATTTTGTCCTTTGAAATATTTATCATAGAGATATCAGATAGAACATTATCGTTATATATATCGATGGACACCCATCTGAATAGAATTCTTTCTCCAACGGAAAGAAAAACACACAACAAAAGTATACTCTTAAGGGCTGTGTCACAGTATTTTGATAGTCTGTGAAAACGATATTTTCACTTCCTTTCAGTTTTCTTCTTTCCCCCTTCCCCTTCCCAGCACGTACCCCTTTGGCAAATCTAGAGGGCAGCCACCCATGCTCTTACCAACGTAATTGAATCCTCACTGAGTTTTGGCAATTCTTTTGATTCCCATTAGACATGGCTTCAGACATAGCTTCAGTGATCCAGGGGCCTTGAGTGTTCCCTGTGCTTCAACCTTCTAGAAGAACCTAAGCTTCTATCTTGCACTCATTCATTCTGTGAGAAATGCCTTCAACAACTCCACCACTCTCAAGGAAAGGGCGTTGAACTTTTATGTCCCGTCTGTCGTCAGATCACTCACATTGCCAACAAAGACGTGCTCAGTCTTAAAACCAATGTTCCTCTGAAATCATTGATCGGAGGCGTGAAGACAACCAGGAAGATATGTACTGTCTGTGACCCGGAAGCTAAATCTCCAGCAGTGCACTACTGCCAGGAGTGTGATGAGTGCATGTGTGATGCGTGTCTGAAAGGTCACGGTAAGTTCAGAAAGAATGTAAGTCACGTAGTAGTCAGCATGAACGACATCAAAAGCGGGAAGGTAAAAGTCAAGCAGATCTGCCATAAGCATCCAGGAGAAGAGAGGTTATGGGTGTGCACATCCTGTAAGGTCTCTATCTGCTTCAGATGCCGCATGCTCGACCACTTACGGATCAGATCACGTGATTCAAGAAGTGGAAGACTTCAAGAAAAACATGAAGGGTGAGATTCAATCTCTGCAGAAAAGAGGGATGGAGAAAATGGAGAAAATCAAGTCGTACACAAAGGTGGTCCGAGAGGAAACTGCGAAGGTTGAAGCCATCATTGCCGAGAGAGAAGCTGATATCGAAACGGCATTCGAGGAGACACTCCTCTTATTGAACGCGAAGAAAAATGCTCTACTCAGTCAGTGCAAAGAACAGAAAAAGAAACTAAAAGAAGAACTTTGCAGAAATGGTAAGAATGAAGATGAGTTAATAACTCGTCTAAGTAGTGCGTGTGAGTTGGTTGGTAATGGTGTAAAAGCATTGATTGAGGGTGAGGCATTGGTGGTACATAGCAATCTCTGTAGGGAATTACAGGCTATGTTAGATAAGGATGATCCTGATGAATCAAAACCAAAACAGGTTACAATTCAAGCGGAAGGCGTGACATTTACCCGATGCATTCTTGATGATGAACATAATATAGGGATATTAAACATAAAAGACTGGGTACTTGAAAAGGTAGCCGAGTGTAGCATTTCTAAGAAAAAACCTCGTATCATGGCCCCAACAAAGTATGGTAAGATTTTAGTGGGATATGCTAATGATGGTATCGAGGAATTCACTGTCAGTGGTTCACATAAAACAGTGCTGGAGGATGTGAGAGTGGTAGGTGTGTCTGTCTTGTCTGATGGTCGCTATGTTGTACGTGATTACCATGAGAAGATCTCTTGCTACTCCATTGACTGGAACAAACTTGATACCAAAGAGTTTAATATGAAGGCTCCTAGTGACTTTGGTGGCATGGGTGTAGATAAATGTAACAACATCTATGTTGGGTATTGTCAAGCTAAGACGATACGTGGGTTCACACCAGAGGGTGGGGCACCGATTAGAGCGATCCCCTGCCATGGCTGTATGCCCAGCAAGATATGTACAATGAATCACAGTAACATGTTGGTTGTTAGTGATAGGCAAACTGTTCGAGTGATCGATCAGCAGGGTACAGTGAAACATGACGTCACACAGGAGGATTACAATGCATGCCCTGCTGTCCTGCATGATGATAGCATCCTGATCGGATGGGAGAAGGATGGTCATGTGAGTATTGATCTGTACACAAACCAACTGAGACATGTGAGAACAGTCATTAGTGGGCTGGAGTGCCCAAGTTATGATTGGGGTTTGAGAGAGTTCTCATCAGGGGAGATCGCGTTTTGTGCCAAGTCAAAATTCTATGTCTTACGTAAATGCTAGATATCAAACTATTTGTAAAAAGCGATGCCAACAAATTTAGACGGATAAATTCACTTTTTATTACCGAGAGAGACCTTGAAATGAATAGTGTCACTTAAAAAACACAATAATCCACTGATCAAAACATGGTTTGCAGGAAAGTTCTAGACATTATGCATTTTTTAAACATCATATTTAACTTGTATAAAAATTCAATAAAAAACGGTTTATCTGACAACATGTCTCAAAGCAGAAACTGAATTGCCTATTACAGGGTCAAATAAAAGTCAAAATGCAAGATACATGAATTGCGCATAGAATATTGGTATAAAATGTTGTTAGTAACAATCATTAAACATTCCATATAACTTGTACACTAATACATACTTAATACGTATTAGTAATAGTTGTAGCAATTATTCTTATAAAATTGATGGTATGGATTGTCCATTATCTTTGCTGTCCATCACATAATTGAGTCTACTATTGAAAACTACTGCCAACAAATCCCTGTGTTAAACCTTCGACAATTTTTTTTTTCAATATCAAGTTTTGATAGTCATTTTTCACAGTTTTAGTTTAGTGTGGTTGGATGTGTTGATTTCCATCATATAATCTTATAGGGAAAAAGGAAAAGAGTATTTGAAAGACAAGCTCAGTACATATAATGTGCTAGTGATGATTATGTACATGATAACACGTTGTTACCTATGATACATTGCAGATAATTATGTACATGTTATTGGTTTGTAAACTAATCAGTGCTGTATCTATTTCAGATTATTCAATAAATTCACTGACTCTGTCACATCGTCAGTGGGTTATTTCATTTAAAGGGTATAAGGACCCATTCTGATTTCATATAACCATCATCACTTTTAGAATGAGATTGTCTAACTTCATTAAGTACACCTACTCATTCGTAAGTTGTTAACTCAGGGGCGGATCCAGGATTTTGTATAAGGGGGGGGGGGGGGCACACAAATGCAGGATTGTCAAATTTGGGAAACTGCTTGGAGGGAGATCCGTATTTGTTTGGTCTCGCCAGCCCTCCAAAAGTCGATCAGTGGGGGGGGGGGGGGGGGGGGGGGGGGGGGGTTGGGGGGGGGGGGGTGGGTGGGGGGGTGGTAGGGCAGTCCAGTTTCCCTCAAAAATTCTCTGACAAGCAAAAAACAAAAACAAAGGATATCCGTTTTAAAAGGGGGCACAATGCATACTTTTCTTCCAAACGGGGGGGGGGGGGGGGGGTGGTGCACGGGCGGGATGCCCACACCACCCCCCCCCCCGCCACTGGGTAACTGGTTAAGGGATAACTCTATTTATTGCGAGCCCTGAATATATCAAATTATATAACATTACGTCAAACTGGATATCATTGATATAAACAATGCAATAGAGAATCATAATAGGACTAACAGGAGACAAATCATATAACATAGTATATCAAATTGAACTATTATATTGATATAAACAATGATTAGGTCAAAATAATAATTCAAGGATTCAAAATTCACCACGGGTATTTATGATGGATTTGAAATACTTTACAAAGCAATCACTTGCATTTTCATTGTCCAATTTCATGATTTTTACAAGTTTCTCTTCCTTATTAAAACCTTTGAATGCCTCATATATTTCAGTCATTTCTGTAAAAAATGTATTTCTTTCAGTACTAAATCTCGTACACCCCATTATAGTGTGAAGTTCATCTCCAACTTTTCCCATATTACATTCGTTACAAATTTGTAGATGAGAGGGGATTTTTTTTTCTGACCGCCTATGTCTTCCGGTTTCTATTGGTAGATTGTGTGAGCTGATTCTAAGTCGACATATATTTTGGCGTAGTTTGTAATTTTTAACATGGGACAAGTATTTTTCAGTGTTCATATCCTGCTTGAATAATCTATATGTTCTAAGTTTATTTTTGTCATTACCATGTATACAATCACTACATAAATCCATCTTGAACTGACATTCAATAAATTCATCATTTTCAGTTCTATTTTTTCAATTGACTGCTTTTCTTATTGACACCTAATATATTTCTTAGCCATTGCAAATGAACATTTTCTATTAAGTAGTAAAAAAATACGACGAGTATGGAATACTTTTTTATGTGAAATGACAAGAACGAGATAGCACAGGAGAAATGGAGAGGCAGAGAGAGGGAATGAAAGGTAGAGAGAAAGAGAGAAAGAGAGAGAGAGGGAGAGAAACGTGGGCTAGAGACAGGGCATTGCAGGGGACGGGGAAAATGGGGAGGTGAACAAATATTATGTTCATACACTGTACAGTTTATACATGATTAATGTAACAAATAATTATGTACATTGTGAATATGAAAATTACATGACAATTTTACAACATCAGTGTGTGATGCATCTAGTTAAATAATAATTTCTAATATATACATCCATTACAGCACTACTGTTTAAAACATAATTTGTGTGTTTAAAAAATGATAATCATTGGTTGTTGTCGCGCAGGTAAATGAATTGAATACACTGAATGGTTGGAAGTTTACACAAAGTCAGAAGCACATATATCATTCAAACGTTTCTTGATTTAACGAAACACTCCATCTTTAGATGTGCACAATTTATCTTTAAAGTCAACAGTTTTCAAGATATATATATATATATATATATATATGTATATATATATAAGAGCAACAATTGGCTCACACTCTTTAACATGGTGGGGTAGTGTACTCGGTGCTAATTATTGTTGCCTCTATGTATATATATATATATATATATATTGATATATATATATATAAGCCACATCGTCAGGCTTTTCCTGTAAAGATTTTCCAAAACATTAAAAAAAAAATTGTGTGAGGCTAATTTCACACATTTAAAGTGGCATTAAACTGGCAGAATTTGAACAGCACTATCTTACAGTGATTGCTAAATTAAGATTGTAATTTAAAAATCAATTGCATTTTATTTGGAATTTCGACAAACAGCTTGTTTGGATAAATAGGCAAATGTTATATTTCAAACTATTATTTTTGACTTGGCATTTTGGAAAATTGTGTGCAGGTACATTCTAAGCTTCTACAAACTAGAATGGGACATGATGGGAAAATGTGGGGTTATCAAATCCTGTCGAAAGATCCCTGATAGCAGAGAGTGGTAAAAATTACGTGATATTGACGTGATATTTACGTCGTGGTTTACGTCTTTTTTACGTCCTGTAATTACGTCAATAAGACGACAACTTGCACCAACGCAAGACATCATGAGGACGTCTTATTTTGACGTCATCTTTACGTCTTCCAGGACAGTACTTCATGCCGTCTTGCAAATCACCAAATGACTACTTTTGGACGTCTTTTTGACGTCTTGCAGGTCATTAAATGACCACCTTATGACGTTTTTAGACGTCTTGCGGGTGGTAAAAAATGACGTGATATTTAAGTCATAGTTTACGTCTATTTTACGTCCTGTAATTACGTAAATAAGACGACAACTTGCACCAACGCAAGACGTCATGAGGACGTCTTATTTTGACGTCATCTTTACGTCTCGTAGGTCACTGAATGACGACTTCATGACGTCTTGCAAATCACCAAATGACGACTTTTTGACGTCTTGCAGGTCACTAAATGACCACTTTATGACGTCTTTTAGAGGTCTTGCAAGTGGTAAAAAATGACGTTATATTTACGTCGTGGTTTACGTCTTTTTTACGTCCTGTAATTACATCAATAAGACGACAACTTGCACCAACGCAAGACATCGTGAGGACGTCTTATTTTGACATCACCTTTACGTCTTGCAGGTCACTGAATGACGACTTCATGACGTCTTTTGGACATCTTGCAAATCACCAAATGACGACTTTTTGACGTTTATTGGACGTCTTGCAGGTCACTAAATGACCATTTTATGACGTCTTTTAGAGGTCTTGCGGGTGGTAGAAAATTACGTGATATTTAAGTCATAGTTTACGTCTCTTTTACGTCCTGTAATTACGTCAATAAGACGACAACTTGCACCAACGCAAGACATCGTGAGGACGTCTTATTTTGACGTCATCTTTACGTCTTGCAGGTCACTGAATGACGACTTCATGACGTCTTTTGGACGTCTTGCAAATCACCAAATGACGACTTTTTGACGTCTATTGGACGTCTTGCTGGTCACTTTATGACGTCTTTTAGAGGTCTTGCGGGTGGTAAAAAATGACGTGATATTTAAGTCATAGTTTACGTCTCTTTTACGTCCTGTAATTACGTAAATACGACGACAACTTGCACCAACGCAAGACGTCATGAGGACGTCTTATTTTGACGTCATATTTACGTCTTGCAGGTCAGTGAATGACAACTTCATGACGTCTTGCAAATCACCAAATGACGACTTTTTGACGTCTTGCAGGTCACTAAATGACCACTTTATGACGTTTTTAGACGTCTTGCGGGTGATAAAAAATGACGTGGTATTTACCTCGTGGTTTACGTCTTTTTTACGTCCTGTAATTACGTCAATAAGACAACTTGCACCAACGCAAGACATCATGAGGACGTCTTATTTTGACGTCATCTTTACGTCTTGCTGGTCAGTGAATGACAGCTTCATGACGTCTTTTAGAGGTCTTGAGTGTGGTAACAACCCCCAAAAGACGTCAAAGAATCGTCATTTGGTGAACTGCAAGATGTCCAAAAGACGTAATAAAGTCGTCATTTAGTGACCTGCAAGACGTAAAGATGACCTCAGAATAAGACGTCCTCATCACGTCTTGCGTTGGTGCAAGTTGTCGACTTATTGACATAATTACAAGACATAAAAAACACGTCAATCACGACTTAAATATCACGTCATATTTTACCACCCGCAACACGTCCAAAAGAGGTCCAAAAGTCGTCATTTGGTGATTTGCAAAGTCATCATTTAGTGACCTGCAAAACGTAAAGATGACCTCAAAATAAGACGTCCTCATGACGTCTTGCGTTGGTGCAAGTTTTAGACTTATTGACATAATTACAGGACGTAAAAAAGACTTAAATCACGACTTAAATATTACGTCATATTTTACCATCTGAACCACTAATTACAATCTGTTTAAGTGTAATGACGACCTGTCAAAAGCATTCATGAGCACATGGATACCAAAATTCAAAGTACATACATGTACAATCACTGAAAAATAAGTTATGCATAATATACAAGGCAGACATAAAATCAGTTTCACATTTTTAATGCCACTCGTATGAAAATCAGCTGCAAACATCCATTCATAAAACATACATGACAATGATAATCAAAACTGATGTGTGAGTAATTATATACAGGTATATGTTAACAGGTGGATTATTAAATCACACAGTGGGAAACACAAGCTACCCTAATGAAAAGAGTTGTGAAAATGAATGGATTTTTGGCACGAAGTAAAAAAAGGGTAAGAAAATACATTAAGTATTTGAACATTTACCAAAAAACAGCATCACTGACAAAATTGGAGGGGAAAGTACCTGATTTCTAAGGTCTCAAAAATGGTAATGTTGAATGTACATGAATTACTAACTCATGAAATAGCTTGAGTATAAGATTTTGTTAAGAATGTTTTGCCTCATTTGCATAAAGTAGATGCTCAAAATGCTGAATTATTTGCAAAGCATTTTTTTTTTTCAATTTGGGTTTGAATCTAGATCTTGCACCAGAACAATGTTATATACAAGAACAAGGAAAAATAAAGAAAGTTAATTATGGAACGAAATGCTAGGAATCTATGTAAGACAACAAACGAAATGGTGGAACTGTAATCAGAATAAGTTGGTTCAAAATAATGCAAATTGATTTACCCTTGAATTTCTTTGACAAATATATTTTTCACAAGGAAAAATGCCTGAATGAAGCATATTAATTGTACGTAGCATTTCAGTCCAGTTCATAAGAAATAAATACGCACAACTTGGTGACTATGAAAAGTCCATTATTAACATAAACTTCATAGTGGCTCTTTGAATAATTGATGTACATGTATAACTAATGAATTCTCTGTCCTGTGGATTGGCAGACGACTATAGTCTTAGGAATAATAAAATAAAAGATTTTGAGTTATGAAAACTGCAACTCTCAATCATTGCAAGATATGGCATATTGACAAAATCTATCAAGCTCTTCTAAAGAAAATGCGCTATTGGTAAAAATACCCTTTTACATCTACCAATATATTCTGCAAAAAGTATGAAAGTGCTGAAAATTGCATACACAGTTTCAATTCAGTTCAATTTTATTTTAGTTTCTAATATTTTATATCAAATAAATCTTTGTCATATGTTTAAAGGTTATCAGGAGTACTTGCAGTGTGATTTCAGTTTGACACTAACTTTACTTTTGAATTGCTTGTCAATTGCCATGTTTTAACTTCAAATTCTACAAATATTTAGGACATTTTAGGTGCTTTATTTTCATGGAATGTATTCATAAAATGCTTTTAGGTTGGATACAAATGGATGGGAACTCTCTCCATTTTCTTCCATACATTACCAATACTCCAGATGACATTTAAATGTACATTTATGGACAGAACTAACTGCAGTTTAGTATAAGTTTAAGCTTCATGTCATGCAATCCTGAAACAAGTAGAACATTTACATTTTATGTGAATAAAACATTTAGCGCTCCTTATGGAGATAGAGGCACCGAAATTGTATATGAAATACATGCAAGCATCTGTGGAATTCTTAAGAGCACCCTAAAAAACAGATAGTTGTTTGAAATATAGAAGAAATCCACTCCAGAATTTATTCTTCTTATTTCATGAGAAAACATCATACAGAACAGTACAAATGTTACACAAATCTCATACAGGAAGATATGACATTTCAAAATTTCATTTTTATTTTCTTGACCAGTCCTTGCAAATATTTAAATGGGCGAGATGTCATCACCTCATAATTTTTTTTAAATACACATATATGGATTTCTAAAAAAACTTTAAGCTCACACTCGTAACACATATCCCCATAGCAAAATGTATTATTCTCCTTTATTTCGGGCGGTGATAAGACAAGTTTTAGATTTTCATAGCTGAAATATGAAACTTTTGTAATTTCTGTATATGAAAAGGATAGCACATTGTGAGGCAATGATATCATCACCTCGCTCATTAAAACACTAAGGACTGGTCAAAAAGTGTTTTTCCCCCAAAATATGAACTTTCATAATGTCATAACTTCCTTATTTTTTATCCAATATCTTTTAGCATTGTTTCATATTTAATTTGTTTCTGTATGTTTAAACCTGTAGAGAGGATTCTTTCTTTAATTATTGCCAGTTGTAATTACAGCTTTTTACAGATTATTTGAGTATTCCTCTGTGTTCATTGGCAAGGCTTCTTCTTCCTCCTGCAGTTCTGGAGTTGCAGGCCTCCGAAGCTCCAGATCATTCTTTGGTACGTTTCGATAAATGTCCTTCAAGTAGTATTGAATGCCACTTTCCACCTCGTCAAGCGGAGCAGATCTTGTCCGTTCGTTGCCCCTCACAGTCGCTGGAAAAGAAATAGAATGTGAAAGGAAAAAATAATTAAAAATTTAAATATTACCTCTCAGATCCGAAAGATACTGTATTGCTTCACTTCTTTTATGTCTCACATTTAGCAAATACTTGAAATTCTTTTTGTACCACGGGAGATGGCGAGTTCACTTCTAGGAAACTTTGGCAGTATTAAAGCTGTTTTTCAATTAAAAACAGAATGCTAGAAGCATAACGAACTTCAAAAGGCACCAGTTCAAACACTGTAATGAAGCTAACAGCCCTTAGAGGTAAAAAACATCTCTGAAGATCTTTATCTTAATTTCTGCCTAATGATGCAAACAACAGTCCTTCTAGATTAGAGCATTATGGCAGTTAAGCATGGGGAAGGCAGAAAGAGTTAAGCATACAAACATACCTATTTGACAATATTTTGAAACACTGAAAAAAAAAATATATATATATATATCTATATCCAAGTTATATATATCCAAGTTACTTTGTGATAAATAATGTGGGGGTCCAAAAAATAATTTAAATGTAATCTTCTAGATGTCTGCAACTATCTGCTTATGATTCAAGAAGAAAAGAAAATCAACAGACTCTTCTGAAGATGAGAAAATGTATATACATCTAATTACCAAAGATAACATCTATCATCGCCTTATATCCCGAAAACTTGTGCTTCTGCCACGTTGTCCCATCCAACTGAATTGCACAGACAACTGAGGGTCCATCATTGTGTCCAGCACACGCCTTACTGATGCTTTGGTGGCCCCTCCACATCTCTTTAAGTATGACATCTGGAAAAATGAAAGGGAATAGCAGTAAACATGTATTATTCTCACTTTCATGCATCTTCCTGTCAGATTTAAACATGCATAAGATCTCACAATTGAAACCGATATACTGATTTCAAAAGTTCTTTCAAACTTAATTATTCCAAGCAGAGGTCAATTTCATTATAGGCATGCAAACTCTGGAAGACCTACAAGGTGGATGCAAAGCATTGTTTTTCCTCCTGCAAGCTCTGTAAACAGCCTGAGGCTGAAATTGATAACTATATTGCAAAGAAAATGCATTTAGCAGCAGCTTTGCAAGCAAGACAAGAACAAACTTGCTGGCTGTTTGAAGTCATGACATAGCTGCAGAACAATTAATTGACCTCTCCTGTATGTAATAATGGAAATATAATATTCTCCAAAAATAATTGTCAATTTCAATTCTGGAATGAACATGCATGTCACAAACAGTATATTTAATCCAACTTTCTACAATAAACAAATATGATGTTGAAATTCTGATAGTTAATTTTCCCAATTAAGTTGAATGTTTGCATAAATAATTGAGTATAAAGTGCAGAAGAAAGTTAATGAATCAACTGTATAACACTATTATAAGCAGATAAAGACACTCACAAATTGCTTTTTTTGCAAGATCCCCCTGAAGGATCGTGTTGACCTCACATAAGTCTTGAACGTTATTAAGTGGAAGAGAGGGTATTCCTTCTGGTATATCAGCAATTTCAGCCACTCTGCCCTTCTCCATTTTGGCACGGATTGCCCCAAGAAGTTTCCGGTTTTCCCTCACCTCCGACATGACTTCCTCCATCTTATTATGCAATCGTCTCAATTCTGAAATTAAATTGAAATATGAGAGCATTTATTTTTGTTTCTTTTTTGTATTTTTTCCTTATTCAATCGTAAATATTGTACATTCCAATCCAATCAGGGTATTTATATAGCACCAATGTCTAGTTGCCTAATCAAAGGCGATGTTGAGACTGAAAAAAATACCAAAATGTCTCTTTTGATTTCTGCCTGACACCATACAATTTTAGGCAAATTATTTATTTGCCCTAATTTTCTACCTTCAATTTCATGACATTTTTAATTTAGAAACACATTTGATGTGACATTTGGGAGTAAATTTCATAACCTTTGAACTGGGCCATATTTGCCCACGATCTAATCGGCTCATCTCGTGTCATGCACTGCCGGTTTCGCTGAGCCAAATAGGAACAACATTCATCCAATGGTTCTCTTGATATTGTGTAGGTGCGATTTTGTTCAGGCAGATGGATGGACCGACAACCTGAAAACATAATGCACCTACAAGCCCTAACAGGAGTATAGGCAATAAAAGACAATCATAGAATATGTTTGGTTTGTTTAGAAATTTCGAATTTTTCACTCTTTTTTCTGAAATGTACGTATGAACAGATCGAGGTGCCATCATGAATCCCCCCCCCCCCCGAAAAGAATAAGTGACATAAACTAATAAATAAATCAAATGAAGGAATAAATTCATCAGAGACTTGCCTGATGGTGCCTTATATTTAAAAGCACTTCACTATAAATCTAACAGTTTAATATTACAGTAACGTTAGTAACAATATTATTGGACAAAAAACATAGCCTATAGGGTAACCTAACAGTTAGTATTTAGTCTACTTATATCGATGTTTACTTCAATGTAAGTAGACTTAACTCTGGCAGTATTTAAATGATCACTAAATGATAATTTGTAATTGTATATATAATTTAATGTCCCATGAAAATGACACAATACAGCACTCAGCAGATGCATAATTTCGACTGTAATGTATAATAACGGTCACTTGACAAATGTGATTGATAGTATACTGACAGTTCTACAAACAGTGTGACTAATAATAACACACGATGTCTCACTATGAACATGGCAAACAAAGAAGCGGACAGAATATACAGCTCCTCATTGTACCTTCCACACTTGCTCTGGTAGACAAAAGAATATCCCTTCATTGCTATTATGTAAGATTATGTAGAGCAGGTGTCACATGCATATTCACCTGTTCTGCTTATCTTACATAATAGCAATGAAGGGATGTTCTTTTGTCTACCAGAACAATTGTGGAGGGTACAATGACGATCTGTATATTTTGTCCACTCTCTTTTGTCATTGCATGCATCGTGTTCCTAGTATCTATCTGTTACTGTCTTAGCTACACATAATGCACAGTGTGGTGTGAATACCTAACTTACTTGCCACGAAACCTGAACTTAAACTTTGATGGAAGGTCTTTAGAAGATCAACGAAGACGAGTTCGTATGCCTAAGAAGTTAGAGTAACCTGTTCCACTGCTACTTTTTCACATGCACACACTCCACGCTGAGTCGAGCAGCGCGGCAATGCACGCACGTGAAACGACGGACGAGTAAAACGATCACGTTAAGAAACACACAAAAAAAAAAAAAAAAAAAAAAAACCCATTATGTCAGCAAGATAATTGTATACATTGCGTACCGGCAAAAGGTACCGGCCGTGCATGCCTAGCCTGCCAGGCTAGCCGTGTATCAATATCACGCGCTAGTTGAGTGGCTCCATGACGTAGCCTGCAGTCAAAACTGTATCATTTAATTGTATTAATTATCCTTTCTTCTTCTTTCCCTTATGTTTGCTATAGCAAAAAATTATTTAGCTTTTATATCCAAAGTCTAGCGAATGCACGTTCTGATATCCTTTTTTTCTAGGGCACATATCGAACCATAAGTTGTATATTGACGTCAAAATCACGTCATGAACTAGTCTTTAAAAAAATATAGACGTTGTCTAATTAATCCCAAACCGTTCCCATGTTTAGATTTAATCTGAATAAACGTTCATAAGTGGTAAATAAAATTACGTCATGAACTAGTCAGTCGGAGCTGGTCGTCAGTTGGCAATGAAGTCACGTAATAATTAGGGGTTTTTTTTGGTCTTGAATAATTGTTCATATAAGTGGTAAATAATTGACGTCAAAATCACGTCATGAACTAGTCATTCTTAGCTGGTTGTGAGTTGGAATGGAAGTCACGTAATATTACCGTCGAATTTTGGTCTTGAATAATCGTTAAACAAGTGGTAAATACTTGACGTCAAAGTCACCTCGTTAACTAGTCATTCGTAGCTGGTCGTGAGTTGGCATTGAAGTGACGTAATAATTTCGTCGTTTTTTGGTATTGAATTGTTCATATAAGTGGAAAATAACTGACGTCAAAATCACGTCATGAACTAGTCATCCTTAGCTGGTCGTGAGTTGGAATTTAAGTCACGTAATATCAACGTCGATTTTTGGTCTTCAATAATCATTAAACAAGTGGTAAATACTTGACGTTAAAATCGCGTCGTGAACTAGCCATTCGTAGCTGGTCGTCAGTTGGCAATGAAGTGACGTAATAATTACGTCGTTTTTTGGCCTAGTTGTTCATATAAGTGGAAAATAACTGACGTCAAAATCACGTCATGAACTAGTCATTCTTAGCTGGTTGTGAAGTCACTTAATATTAACGTCGATTTTTGGTCTTGAATAATCATTAAACAAGTGGAAAATAACTGACGTCAAAATCACGTCATGAACTAGTCATTCTTAGCTGGTCGTGAAGTCGCGTAATATTAACGTCGATTTTAGGTCTTGAATAATCGTTAAACGAGTGGTAAATACTTGACGTCAAAATCACGTCGTGAACTAGCCATTCGTAGCTGGTCGTGAGTTGGCAATGAAGTGACGGTATATGAAGTTCATATAAGTGGAAAATAACTGACGTCAAAATCAGGTCATGTGAGTTGGAATAGAAGTCACGTAATATTAACGTCGATTTTTGGTCTTGAATAAGCGTTATAAACAAGTGGTATATACTTGACGTCAAAATCACGTCATGAACTTATCATTCGTAGCTGGCCGTTAGTTGGAAATGAAGTCACGTAATAATTACGTCGTTTTTTGGTCTTGAATAATCGTTCATATAAGTGGTAAATAATTGACTTCAAAATCACGTCATGATATAGTAATGGATAGTTCGTAATAATTACGTCGTCTTTTAGTCTTGAATAATCGTTCATGAGTGGTAAATAATTGACGTCAAAATCACGTCATGAACTAGTCATTCTTAGCTGGTCGTGAGTTGGAATTGAAGTCACGTAATAATCACGTCGTTTTTTGGTCTTGAATAATCGTTAAACAAGTGGGAAATACTTGACGTCAAAATCACGTCGTGAACTAGTCATTCGTAGCTGGTCGTGAGTTGACAATGAAGTGACGTAATAATTACGTCGTTTTTGGTCTTGAATAGTTCATATAAGTGGAAAATAACTGACGTCAAAATCAGGTCATGTGAGATGGAATAGAAGTCACGTAATATTAACGTCGATTTTTGGTCTTGAATAAGCGTTAAACAAGTGGTATATACTTGACGTCAAAATCACGTCATGAACTAATCATTCGTAACTGACCGTGAGTTGGAAATGAAGTCACGTAATAATTACGTCGTTTTTTGGTCTTGAATAATCGTTCATATAAGTGGTAAATAATTGACTTCAAAATCACGTCATGAAATAGTAATGGATAGTTCGTAATAATTACGTCGTCTTTTAGTCTTGAATCATCGTTTATAAGTGGTAAATAATTGACGTCAAAATCACGTCATGAACTAGTCATTCTTAGCTGGTCGTGAGTTGAAATTGAAGTCACGTAATAATCACGTCGTTTTTTGGTCTTGAATAATCGTTAAACAAGTGGTATATACTTGACGTCAAAATCACGTCATGAACTAATCATTCGTAACTGACCGTGAGTTGGAAATGAAGTCACGTAATAATTACGTCGTTTTTTGGTCTTGAATAATCGTTCACAAGTGGTAAATAATTGACGTCAAAATCACGTCATGAACTAGTCATTCTTAGCTGGTCGTGAGTTGAAATTGAAGTCACGTAATAATCACGTCGTTTTTTGGCCTTGAATAATCGTTAAACAAGTGGTAAATAATTGACGTCAAAATCACGTCATGAACTAGTCATTCTTAGCTGGTCGTGAGTTGGCAATGGAGTGACGTTACAATTACGTCGTTTTTTAATAGGTCTTGAATTGTTCATATAAGTGGAAAATAACTGACGTCAAAATCACATCATGTGAGTTGGAATAGAAGTCACGTAATATTAACGTCGATTTTTGGTCTTGAATAAGCGTTAAACAAGTGGTAAATACTTGACGTCAAAATCACGTCATGAACTAGTCATTCGTAGCTGGCTGTGAGTTGGAAATGAAGTCACGTAATAATTACGTCGTTTTTTGGTCTTGAATAATCGTTCATATAAGTGGTAAATAATTTACGCTAAAATCACGTCATGAAATAGTAATGGATAGTGCGATTCTTAACTGGTCGTGGGTTGGCAATGACATGACGTGATAACTGCGTCTTTTTTTGGTTTTGAATAATCATTCATAAGTGGTAAATAATTGACGTCAACATCACGCCAGGGATTAGTCATGGATGGTGAAATAGCTGATCGTCAGCTTGCTATGAAGTGACATAATAATTACGTCGTTTTTTGTCTTGAATTGTTCATATAAGTGGAAAATAACTGACGTCAAAATCACGTCATGAACTAGTCATTCGTAGCTGGTCGTGAGTTGGAACTGAAGTCGCGTAATAATTACGTCGTTTTTTGGTCTTGAATAATCGTTCATATAAGTGGTAAATAATTGACGTCAAAATCATGTCATGAAATAGTAATAGATAGTGCGATTCTTTATTGGTCGCGAGTTGGCAATGAAGTGACGTAATAATTACGTCGTCTTTTGGTCTTGAATAATCGTTCAAATAAGTGGTAAATAATTGACGTCAAAATCACGTCAAGAAATGGTCATGGAGGATGCAATTCGTAACTGGTCGTGAGCTGGCAATGAAGTGACGTATTAATTACGTCGTTTTTGGTCTTGAAAAATCCTTCAAATAAGTGGTAAATACTTGCCGTAAAAATCACGTCATTAACTAGTCATGATTGTAGCTGGTCGCGAGTGGTCAATGCAGTGACGTAATAATTACGTCATTTTTTGGTCTTGAATAATCAATCATATAAGTGGTAAATAATTGACGTCAAAATCACGTCATAAACTAGTCATCCAAATAAGACAATCCATACTCGTCTTAGAAAGTCGTCACCAAGACGTCGTGATAACGTCGTTCATACGACGTATGACCAGTTGACCAGAATACGACCAATATACGACGTCTTTAAGACGTCCGTCTGCTATCAGGGGTAAGTTCTTGTATATTGCACTAGTAGGAGAAGAACCGAAATATCTATCGGAAATGTTCATAAAATGTGGCAATTTGCATACCCATCGTACGAGGACTGCTATCTCGAACGGTGTCATTGTTCCAATGGTACGCTCTCAGGCAGGAAAAAGGAGTTTTTCCCATCACGGCGCGCTCTTCTGGAACGACCTCCCAAATATGCTTAAAAGTGTTCCCTCCAAAGAAAACTTGTCACACTCTATTGGAGGCTAAATAGAAACATATCATCTTGTCAATTAGTTGGGTACACACATGGGGTGGGGGGGGGGGGGGGGGGGGGGGTGGTAGCGTACTTTTTACTGGCAGAGTACTATGGATATCCATCACTACTCTTTTAAGGGTGCATTCTGATGAGTATTTTTTTCTTGTTGATGTATTATAAGCTCTGAGATTATGAATATGTTTTAAATACTACCCCCTTTCTTTCTTTGTTTGTTCCTTTCTTTAATCTTTAATTTATTTCACCCGTGAAAGATTATCATGTCATAACTTCAAATTTCTTATGGAAAGGATGACTAGGTATTTCATCGATTTCGGTTCAATATGTTTTTGTTGTCCCTTCATGTTTTTGTTTACATTTTCTTGCTTCACATTAATATCTATATGTGTTTTTGTGCAGGGCCCTAAAGAATAACATGTTTTACCACTGACTAGGTCACCATGGGTAAATAAGACAAATAAAATAAAATTTAAATTTAAATTTAAAAAAATACAATAGGCACAAGAGGATGACGAGCCTTTACGAATAGTGTTCCGTCACTACTCGAATAGGTTTGGAAATGGATACGAATGCGCTATGTTAATGTGCCTAGTCTCTTAAAAATGAAGAATAATATCTTATCAATTTTGAAAGCACATAGATCATGACAAATAGACGGGATAAATCCAAGGGAATATTGGGATAGATAATATGATACCAATGATTTTGAATGTCATTGTTAAGGTATTTAATATTAGAACCAACTTCCAATATGGTCATGTGTTTCCACTGGCCTCACTTCTTAACATTTAGTTTATATATCCAGCATTTAAAAATCACACAGTCATTACCGAAGTGATGATTAGTTTCCCATAGGAACGCGATATTGAAAACTTTTGTTTACCCCATAAAGTGTATGGGGCGCTGAGTGTTCGCTTGTAAAGTCCGTCCATGTTTAGACCATTTTCGTACCATACTAAATGGCTTTCGTTGAACGAAATTCATTTTGTGTGGTACCTAACGCAATTCCGTACACGAAATACATTTCGTACCATACGATTTGATTGATTGATTGATTGATTGGAAATGGTTTATTGGAATAAAAAAACAATCGCGGCTCGGTAGCCGAAATACAGATTTTGTACAAATTAAAAACATCAAAATTACAAAAAGCAAAATACTTTCACAGAAAATAATCAATTAATGAGATGAATTCATAATACAGATCAACTGAAATGAGAAAGGAACTAAACTTCTTAGACGTATACATATGAAATAGGAACATAAATATGAATCATAAAAATCTATATTATCAAACATCAAGAGTTGTTGACAACGATTGTTATCACTATTTACATTATTAGTAGTATTATCATTGCTATTATTATTATTATTATTATTATTACTATCACTATTACTATTATCATCATTATCATTGCTATATACAAAAGATACCAAATAGTTTACTCTTATAATTGCACTTAGAGATAACATGAATATTTTAAACGTTAAAGTGTAACATTCAAATTATTAATATTTCTAAAATTACTATTACTATTATTACTATTACTATTATTACTATTATTATCATTATTATTATTATTAATTATTATTAATTGCTATTATCATCATCGTTATTATAATTTTATTAATCTATGTCACTTTACATTGAATTCAACATCATTTCAAAGCATATAAAAAGGTAAGTATACATGAACATCTTGATGGTTATTCGATACGAGATAATCAGACTAAATTGAGTTATGTGGACATTCTGGCAAGATAGTTATTGCAAAATTGGTTGTGGTAAAATGCAGTAAAATCATTGATAATAAAGCAGGAAAATATTTGATAACGAAGATCAAACTGTGTTCAGCACAAGTTCATGTATCAAAACTTTATGTCGAATTTAATAAGTCTATGAAATATGGTATTGAACTATGACGGAATCTCTGTGTTTTACATCTGATCTGTTGCCTGATTCCGCTGTTTCTCAAGATTCTACCGACATCTTTAGGCGGGGGAATAAGGTCAGACAGTCTTTCTTTTTTTACAAGGTTCTTTGCAAAGGAAAGACATAAGTCTTTTCGACGATCAGCCAAGGATGGTAAGTCAAGGGTTTCAAGGGCAGTGTTATATGATATGAATCGAGGACCTAAGATTATCTTTAGGGTTCTCCTCTGGATCCTTTCCAGGGACGCGATCTGTTGTCGTGTGAGTCCGCTATTCCACACAGGACACGCGTACTCCAGGAGTGGCCTCACATAACCCACATAGATCATCCACACACAAACCGTGGCTTCTCAGCATCCTGATCATGTGCATTCTACCATTCGCTCGCTGGAGCATGTAGTTTACATGACACTGCCACTTAAGGTCACTTTGTAGTTTCACTCCAAAAAATTTCACAGTGTCCAAGATTTTCAAGGGTTGTTGATTTATTCTGAACACTGGGGGTTAGGTGGCGATTTCATGAAGCATATTTGCATTGCTTCACATTTCGCTGGGTTAAGAGTCATTCCGTTCCTGCGGGACCAATCCTGTAATATCACTAAGGCATTCTCAGTGAGTGCCGGAGGTTCCTGCGCAAATCTCGTGTTAAATATACTCATATCGTCAACATACTTCCAGTGATGGAGATTTTCACCTTCACAGGCATCATTGATGACAACAAGGAACAGTACTGGCCAAGCAGTGTTCCTTGAGGTACTCCAGCATGCAACGTAGTCCATTCCGAGACACAACTCTTGTAGCGAACACACTGCTTCCTATTGGTGAGAAAATCCATTACCCAACGCACAAGATAAGGGGCTACTTCATAGGCTAAAAATTCTGTAGCACCACAGTGTGATCAATTCGATCAAATGCTTTACTAAAGTCTGTCAGGATCAGGTCAGAGACTGCTTTGCTTTTCTCTGCGTGTTGGTACAAGGTGTGTAACAGATCCACAAGGTAGTGACATGTAGAAAGCCCCATCGTGTTCCCAAACTGTTTCCTGTCAAGATGAGGCACCAGGGCAAGTGAGATCCACTTGACAACGAAACCTTCGAAGATCTTTATGAAGTAGTCCGTGAGAGATATTGGACGCAGTTTATCAACCACTGCATGTGTGCTCTTAGGAACAGGTACAACAACTGCTTTTTTGCAGAGGTCCGGTACACAACCTTGAGCCAGTGATGATGAATATATGTCTGAAAGCGGTTCACTTATTTCGCAGGCAAATTCCTTTATGATGCGAGGGGGCAACAAGTCAGGACCTACTGCTTTGCCGACATTGATATTCTTCAGCTGCCGGTACACTTCCAAAGGCTCGATGCGTGGAGAAGGTAATGGTGACGGTAAGTATGCAGGTAGGTCTTCCTTTTTCATAGGAGGAATGTCCTGAGCTGCTGAGGTAAACATCTCGTTTATCTTATTAGCTATCTGCTTATGGTCATTCTCTTCAACTCCTGGAACTCGGATACTAGTGCTTTCCGTTCCTGTATTCGTCAGGATTTTTATTTGCTTGTACCATTCTGCTGGATTGGATTTCTTGTGGATCTTGATTCTCTCCACATAATGATGTTGTTTAGCTTTCTTAATCGCTCTGCTAACGCGATTCCCAATGGCTTTAGACAGAGTCAAGTTGTTCTTGTGGAAAGCACGCTGACGTTCCTGAATTAATGATTTGATTGCAGGGGTAATCCAGGGCTTATCACAGCTATGCATTTTGACGCTCCGAGTTGGAAGGAAATGGTCAATCATGTCAGTCAGCATTTTGTAGAACATTTCAGTCTTATCATTCGCTGTTGATGATTCCAGGACGGGGGCCCAATTACAGCTTGTGATGCAAGAACCAAGTTCCCTCACTTTCGAGTCAGGTAACGGTCTTATAATCCTCTTTACTATGGTATTGCGATGTCGACATGGTATGAGCGGTGGCCAGAGGACGGCATTATGGTCACTCGCTCCTAGGGGGCAAATAATGGACGGTTCCTTGTATTGATCTGAGAAGTTTGATACAATTTTTGATACAAGTTCTGTCTTCTCTTGTTGGTTTATTAACCACCTGCTTGAACCTTTTGTCCCTTAGAAGTGAGGACAGGTCGAGTTGGTCGAAGTCCCCCAATATAGCAATACCAGCACTAGGATATCGGCTGAGAATCTGGTCGATAGTGTCCTGGAGATGATCGACTAAGCTGTCAGCAACCGGGCTATTAGGTGGGTAATAGAAAACAGCTATTATTATTTGCGAAATTGAGCGTGGAAGCCTTACCGGTCGGATCTTCACCAAAAGGACTTCCAGTTCACTTGGTACATCAACCTCAAAACATTCCGGTTTATAGATATCTTTCACATAGAGTGCTACACCCCCTCCCTGTCTGCCAGGTCGCGATTTCGAGAAGAGCATGTAGTTGGGGAGAGATACAAGGTTTGGTGGTATATCCGTGCGAAACCAAGTCTCCGTAATTGCTGCCACTCCTACATCTTGGTGGGTCGCAATCACATGCAATTCATCTATCTTATTGTTCAGCGATCTGGCATTGCACAGGTAAAACTTAGGCAGAATAGGTTTCCTGTGTTCTGTTTTGTGTCGCATGTCAGTTGTCTTTTGGATCTATACGTTCACAAGATTTTTGGAAGATAAGTGTTTCTCTTTCTCCCAAAAGACGCGCTGTCTATGTACTATTCGAATCCGTCGCCGTATATGTGTTCCACCTCTTCGACCTGATGCCACATTCGTGTATCATTTGGTACGCTTGGAGGGGAAGGTTTCTTTGTGTGTTCTCCCAACGAATTTGAAGGAGTTGTTCTCTAGAATACGAATAGCGTAACGGATCCATTGTGACACCATGATCTCTATTCATCAGGGACACAATGTAATTTACATTGAGATTGAAGATGCATCGATCCGTGAAACTTGACCGCTGAGAAGAGACGGTGGTCAACGGGAGCTCCACCAGCTCTACGGGCAGATGCCCGTCGGGTAATAGCAGGCTTGCGATAGCACAAATAGTTGAGCACGTCAGTAGAAAACATAATTCAAAGTCAAGATTATTGCACATCTTCTTCAACAAGCCACAAAAAGTCATACTCACTAGTGTACTAGATACATGTCGAACTAGAGCAGAAGTGTCAAAGAGAGATAAGGTCCAATAATAAAGTGAAAATTTCCATTGTAATCTGGAGTTCGAATATTGGCGTGGCAGCAGCTTGTTCAGCGGCTACATGAAATCCATTTTGTGTGGTACCTAACGCAATTCCGTACACGAAATACATTTCGTACCATACGAAATGGCTTTCGTTGAACGAAATCCATTTTGTGTGGTACCTAACGCAATAGGGCGGTTTACGCGATGACGTCACCACCCCTTACTTCCTAGTTACTGTTACTAACTCGGGCAAGCTTTGACCGATGGCCATCTTGGATTTTGCCCGATCCCCATGCAAAGTCATTGCGCGTCTCTCCCTAGCCGTTATCGACGATAGTGACTATTTCATAATTTCTTACAATGGCATCGACTTCGAGTTCATCGTCAAGGAAGACAGTGAAGGATTGGACAGTCAGAGATTTGACAGACTTCTTGAGACAAAGAGGTGTGAGTACGAGCGGGTATAATAAGGAAAGACTTGTCAAACTTGCGACGGCTGTCGGTGACTTGGATCTTCCGTGGACCCCGATCTCACCCAGGTAGATACCGCCGGTACGTTGCGGGAGAAACTCTCGCGAGCCGGATGCCCGGACTCAACGAAACTGACAGGATATACGAAAGACTTCTCAGGCATTCCTGAGTTTGGATTATTCCATATTTTCAACTACCGTATTTGATTATTAACAGAACAGACTATGACGGGAAAAACTCAAAGGTTATAAATCATTTGAGGATGTCTGTGATGATGTCATGTAACAGACTTTTCATCTCTCAATAAGAAATGCTATACCGGTATGTAGCTTCAAAATATGTGTAACAAAGTAATACCTGTAGGCCTACAATATTGATGGAAAGAAAGTTGACAGTTTCCCACATTGTCCCACTAATGTCTGTAATAACAAAGGATACAAATAAGAAAGTATGATGAATAACTACTTGTACATGCGATAGACACAAATAAAGTATGTAGGCCTATATGCTATACACCCCTCCCCCTCACTCACACGTTGTACTCATCTATTGCCTCAAACATTTAAATACAAACTAATTTCAGTAAAAATAAAGAGTTATGAAAAGTTATAAAGCATGGATCCTGTAATTCATATACTGCCCCCCTCCCCCACTTGACAGAAGGGAGTATGGGGCAATAGGAAAAATAACTCCTGGTTCTTTCTGTCAGGGGGGGGGGGGGTAGATTTATACATATTTATTACTACGATCCACAAAATTTTAGACAGGAACATCAGGGGGAACATTCGGGGGAACATCATGCATGTCTTGAATTTCTTCTATTTGAACTGCCTGATGGCTCTTTGGACTCGGAGGCAGAGCTAGAGGCGGAGTTTCCAACAACCGCTTTCGGGCGGAGACCGCAGAGGTTTTGTGGCAATTTGTCGCGCGCTCAAGCTCGGTGACTGCAGCTGGTAGGGGGAGGGGATGTTCGATTGTTGGGCCGTTTCCTCCCACAAAATGCTTGGAACAGATGTAGGTATCCTTGGTGATTCGGTCTATTCCAAAGTCCTTTCGACCACACATTTTCGTCCAGGTTGTACATATTTTGTCCAAATATGTCTTTGGTTTCGGGAAAGGGATGAAAAACACCGCCAGCATTTTCCCAAAATATCGTGAATCGCTGTTGCACGTTCCATAACACTAACAGCAATGTTTTCCTCCCATTTTGCGGAAACTGTGGAGAAAAATCCTCTTTTGGCGTACTCTCTCATGTGAAATTAAACTTTGATTTAGATCTACGGTGTGCGATGCGATGTAGAATTGATTTTCTTTCAAGTATTGATGAGCTAAGCTTTGATGCGACCCACTCTATCGGTACTCTACACGTACTTCTATAGATGGGACTAAGAGAGCAGCCCCCAGCAGTCGACGTCGACAGTTCCTTTGTCCGAGGTTGCGGGCCGTGTGCAAAATTAAATGTCTGTGCATATACTAAGTTAACCGCCCTATTCGGTACACGAAATACATTTCGTTGCAACGAAATTTATTTCGTGCGCTACTTAGCGCAATTCTGTACACGAAATGTATTTCGTGGTACACACAAGCGACCTACTTATATCCCTTACTTGACAGACACAGACAAAATGGATTTGGGTGTACCACGAAATACATTTCCTGTACGGAATTGCGCTAAGTAGCGCACGAAATAAATTTCGTTGCAACGAAATGTATTTCGTGTACGGAATTGCGTTAGGTACCACACAAAGTGGATTTCGTTCAACGAAAGCCATTTCGTATGGTAAGAAATGTATTTCGTGTACGGAATTGCGTTAGGTACCGCACAAAATGGATTTCGTTCAACGAAAGCCATTTCGTATGGTACGAAATGTATTTCGTGTACGGAATTGAGTTAGGTACCACACAAAATGGATTTCGTTCAACGAAAGCCATTTCGTACGGTACGAAATGTATTTCGTGTACGGAATTGATTTCGTGACCACGAAATGGATTTCGTCTCAACTGAATCCATTTCGTATGGTACGAAATTCATTTCGTACTACAGAAAGTGTATTTCGTCACTACGAAATCCATTTCGTTTAGGTCGAAACAAATTTCGTGAACGAAATTTTGTTGTACAAAACAAAGTGGATTTCGTACGAAAATGGTGTAAACTAAGACGGACTTTACAAGCGAACACTCAGCGCTCCATAACAGAGAGACTCAACGTCGAAAACTGAGCACAAGTATATACTCCGAAAAACGGCGTATGAATATAGAGCCCTCATCGCTCAGTGCGAGGCAGCGTGTAGAAATGCACAGAGAAAATCTTGCAAAGTCAACCTGCCAACGATATGTATATTTTCAAAAATAATGTTGCGTGTCAATTACCTTCAAAACCCTTCAATGATTCGTCATATAAAACTAACTTTCAAATGACAAACATTTGTAATAGATATATTCGCAGCATTCTAAAAATATATTATCAGGTCAACAGCAGGTTGTCACAACGATTATTGTTTTATTTTTGCATCAGAGATAGGAGTCTGTCTGTATAACAGATAAATGATAGACGGCCATATTTTTGTTGAAAAGTTACCTTTTAATTTTAAAGATTGCCAACGTCTTCTCTCATTAAAAAGCTACGCTTGGCATTATAAAGACAATCCAATTCATCTATTCAGCTGTACAAAATAAGTTTTTGCATTGAACGTAAAAGTAAATAGGCGTCCGCCATATAAAATTTTGATTGTAATTATGCCAACGTTTTGCATCACGAAGTCTTAAAATTATTTTAGGCTGTCCCATTTGGCTTTACCATCTCTCTCTCTCTCTCTTTCTTTCTCCCTCAATGCCCCCCCCCCCCCGACCCTCCCCTCTCCACATTTAACGTTCTTTCTGTTTACTAATCGTTTCCTTACAAATTTCATCTCTCATTTTTGTGTCCCTTTTTCTACTTTGTTTTTCTTTTCTTTGTTGTCTTTATGGTGACACGACATATGCTCCGCCGACATATGCTCCGCCAACAACTGCTCCGAGAAATGCGACAAGTGCTCCGCGACAAATGCTCCGGGACACTTGCTCCGCCGACATTTGCTCCGCCGACATTTTCTCCGCCGACATTTGCTCCGCCGACACTTGCTCCGCCGAAATATGCTCCGAAATTACGACGTTTGCTCCGGCGACAAATGCTCCGCCTATAAAATGCAAATGGAGAGAAAGAAAGGGAAACCGACATTTACTCCGCCGACAACTGCTCCGCCGAAATATTATAATAATAATGATAATAATAGTAATAAGAAGAAGAAGAAGAAGAAGAAGAAGAAGAAGAATGTATTTATATAGCACATTTTCCATGTGCATGTTCAAATGCGTTTTACAATGAATTATCAACGGAACAAGTGAGTTTTAAGATTTTTTTTTTGTTGTTTTTTGAAGACAATGAGGGATTGCTGGTTAGGAGAGTTTGGGGTAGTTGAAATATGCTCCGAAATTACGACATTTGCTCCGACGACATTTGCTCCGCCGACAATTGCTCCACCGAATTATGCTTTGAAATGACGACATTTGCCCTGCCGACAATGGCTCAGAAGACATCTTCTCCTCTGAAAATTCCTCCGGAAATGCTCCGGGACAATTGGTCCTCCGATACTCAACCTATATTTCTTCCACTGACAATTACTCCGCCGACAATTGCTCCGCTGAAATTATGCTCCGAAAATAGCTCTCAGCCTAAATTTTCTCGTCAGCTAGTGACACTTTTAAGATCGATAATTATTGCTTTCTGAATCCTAAAATGATGTGATGAATTACAGTTTGAAGTAATTATCTTTGTAAAGTATATACAATTTCAAATAATGTTAATGTCATCCTCTGTCGAGTTCTCAAGTTCTAGAACTTTTCATATCTGTTTATATCGTGCAGTGAACAATGAAGGCTTACTACGCGCACATTTTTTTTCTGCAGAAATGACTAAGTTTGCCTGCATGATGTAAGTTATTGATTTAATGATATATTGCAAACGGAATACGTTTCGCAAGAAGTAGAACATGAAGACATGGTTGTTGATTTGTTTTCGTGGTTGGGGAGATGGAATATCCTCGAACGCCGAGCAAAACGACTAAGCGGAGAAAGCGTGTGCGGTTCAAACGGGAAGGATAGACTATTAGAATAGCATGCCATTAGATAGAAAGACAAGATGCGAACCGATTTGCTTTCATAAAGATAGTAGGCCTATTATCAGTAGCGTAATGAGCTAAAAATTTTGAAGGGGTAGAACATGGCATATGGGGCACAATTTCTAAATAGTTGCGAACGAGCGAAGGGAGCTAGCGGAAAAATTACCTTTTTAATGAAAATCTAGCTAATTTTGTCATAGATCCTAGCATATATCTGGTAAATAATTTCATCTGTTACCTTTTTTCCCCTTTCTTTTTTTTCCTTTTTTTTCTTTTTCCTTTCTTTTTTTTTTTTTGGAGCGTAGAACTTTTTTTCCGGGGGGGGGGGGGGGGGGCATCTGTACGCCAATGCCTATTAAAACTGTCAATGGTCAATCCGAGCGAGCGCTGAAAGATTTTTTTTTAGTTTCCTCTTTTTGAATTTTTTTTTTTTTAATTCCTTTTATCTCCGTCTTTCCTTTTCTTTGTTTCTGAGGAAATACTTGAGACTGTGATATTTTTTCAGGTTTATTCATGATCAATTATTGGGGGTCATTGTACAGGCCACCCACTCCCACCCCCCCCCCCCCCCCAAATCATGGGGGATATATCCCAGTCCACTCGGGGTCAACACCCATGCATGTAAAAGATAATTGAAATGAACAAGTTCAGGATTTGAGGGGTCCATTCTCCCTCCACAGTGAGGCAAGATCATGAAGATCCACACACTGTCTTCACTTCTTTTCAGAGTATGACGTCATATTTCGTAATCTGTGTGTGGTTGTGTGTTTGTATGCGTGGAGTCATAGATAGTCTTCGTTTCCTCATCCTAAGTGGCATTGATAGAAAAGTACAAATTATATCTCCTCCAGTTACATCTACCTAACCCCTTCCCGTTCCTGTCCCTGATTCCGTGTAATAATTCAAACTCAACAGAATATATGGATCAAATGGCTTAGAGCATTTAGGGCTAATCATCATCTTTTGTTAGGAACGTAGAGATTGTGTGATAGGAAGAAGACATGAATTCCCTTTTCAAGTCTTTAAGGGACTGAAATAGATGGGCCGATAAACAAAGCTGTTTTTTATTATTATTATTTTCTTTATTTTTTTCTTGAACAAAATCAGAAAAACAATCACAGAATCAAGACTTTAACTTTTACATAACCATAGAAAACAACACTGGTGATATCTACAAACAAAACACGATATTTTAAAGTGCCTTTTAAAGTGCCTTTAATTTTTTCTTGAACAAAATCAGAAAAACAATCACAGAATCAAGACTTTAACTTTTACATAATCATAGAAAACAACACTGGTGATATCTACATACAAAACACGATATTTTAAAGTGCCTTTTAAAGTGCCTTTAATTTTTTTCTTGAACAAAATCAGAAAAACAATCACAGAATCAAGACTTTAACTTTTACATAATCATAGAAAACAACACTGGTGATATCTACAGACAAAACACGATATTTTAAAGTGCCTTCATTTTTTCCCCGTTAAAGCTAGTACATGTAATTGAGATTTTTATTATAAAAGAAAAGGTTTACAAAGTGTCTTAGAATTAACCCATTATATAATTTTACAACTTTTCTTAGCCCCAACCCATTCTGTTTCTCAATTGGAAAGAGTGAATTTGTAACTAGAATACTTAGAAACTTTGTCCAGTACCTTAAACGGATTAATAAAAGAATAATCTACCAACAAGGAAATATTTCTTTCCTTAGTCAAAGGTCGGTATACCTTTGAATATCAGTTTTGTCCAATTGGCAAAGCATTAGTTTAAAATCGAAAGACATAACGTGAAATTGGCAGCCTTGAAATATAACACTTTCCACATCATTGGCTGTTGATTATAAAAAAAAATTGTCTGTAACAAAACCTTTCCTGCTACAAGTACTAAACAATGTACTTTCACGGGAAATGACATTACCCTTAAACTTGGAGAAGAAAATTATGCCTAACGCTACCAAAACACTTCTGCCCATCAAGGGGGAGCATAAGACATGGGCCCATGTAATTCATGGGCCCCATTTAACAGCTTGCATGCAATTAAATGACAACTACGACGGATGCAATAATTCAAAGCCTATCAAACTCTAAGATTTTACTTGCCATGAATGGCGACCTGTCACTGATGACAGTTTCTGATTTGAGGCTGTAAAATGCCATTTGTTTCCGTAAATTCAATTATATCTTCATTTCGGCATGTTTTGTTTATATTTCTGTCTTTAAGTCTTTGCCTTAAGATGAATTGTTTAGAGTGAATAAGAAATTTTCAGCACATTTAAACGGCTAGTTGGAATGTTGGTTTTGTTGGGAGTTTTAGATATCAACATTCCAGTCCTAAAAAAAATATTAACTACTAATAACACCGTGAAATGCATAGGTTATTTACTACAGTTTTTCACACAATTCGCCTTGAATCAACGAAATTTTACCATAAAAAAGTAACCTTTTTTTTCAGATAGGTCTATCAGCTTGGCATAAACATGCCCGGGCCATTGTTTACTAGCATCACTTCCTTATATAACTTTCATGGAATTCAGCGGTTATCAAGACGAATGCAATGTCCCACAGCGACCAGAAATGCTTCCATTTCTGCCTACACGTATCTTTCGCAGGAAGTGCGAAGACGTGCCTGATGTTGTTGGTAGGATCTGCGGCGTCTTGGCCTGAGCGGGATCCCATTCGCCGACTGCAGAATGTTGGTATCTGCCACAGCTGCGTCACGAGGGGTGCACATCATTGCCTGAACAAACAGAAATGAAAGTAAAAAGAAAAAATAGTGAACTATAAAAGAAATTTGGAGATACAGTGCTGTCTTTTATTGCTTAAACGTGATTGCAATGGTATGTAAACAAAACTGCTTTCCCGGTCTAAAAAATCCGAACAAAATCTCACAATGTGAGCACAATTTTTCGCGAAAAAAAAACAAACATGCATGATTAACATGATATAGCTGTGTAGATCAAAGTTCAGTATAATCGCTGACTGGTTGGCGTTGACTGACAACCACTCAGTGAAATGGCCATCTGGTCATCATGTTGGCATCATAAAACCCAAATTATAACATGGACACTTCAAATTATAGTATTATAATGAAAATTGCGCTAATATAAACACAAATTTTACCAATTTTTTTTACTGGCAAAGTGCAAACCTACATGTTTATTGCAGTACAATATATAGAATATGATATTGGTGTCAGTTGTGTACAGACAAGATGGAAAAGCGCTGGATGGATTGGCACACCGAAGGATCAAGTCCAACTCCAGTTATTTTTACTTTTGAGAATTGTTGAGATTCTTTATTTTTTAATTTTTTTTAAATAAAATGTTAACAATTTATATGCTTTTACTGATAAATGTGTTTTATCTTTCCCTAATTTCGGCCTACAGCTAGGTGATTTTTAATGAGTTTATTAAGTTAATTTCTTGAATTCAAATTGTGAAGGTGGGTGCAATGATGGTGTATTTTATCGATGAACCATTTTATCTTCGTCACGTGTAATGAGAGCAGGTTATCACAATTACCCACTGCATACCGGAAGGCATTGTTCCAACCTTCACAGGTATTGTTGGTTCTGTGCTCGTTTCTTAGTGTAATCTCCCGGACGTTCCAGTCCTCGATCGGGAAACGCGGATTTCCGCGAACACCGTTGGCTCTGATCGGCCCGCTTACGTGTATGGCGTCGAAGTAGTCCACAATTTCATGAAGTTGTTGCGGTAGGCCCCCAGCTGCCATGCCCGCTGGAACATCTGCAATGGGTAGAAAGGCCAGGGCATCTAGGGCTCCAACAAAATTTCGGACAGCCTCATCTGGGGAAAATATTAGTAAAAGAAATCATTCAGTTAATGTTCGAACGATGCAACTTTTATCATGAAACAGAAATATTGCTCTTTGAAATTTATACAATCTACTTTAAGAGTGTCCTTGGGATATTAGCAGTGGCGTAACTACGGGGGGGGGGGGGCATGGGGGCACGTGCCCCCCCCCCCCCATCGGCCGGCAAAAACAAAAAGGAGAGAGAGAGAGAGAGAGAGAGAAAAGAAAGAAGGAAAGAGAAAAGAAAGGGGGAAACAAGGAAAAGGAAAACGGTACACTGCGAAGTGCTCTTTCGCTTTGCTCGCTAGCATATTAGTAACTTAATCAGTGCCGATGCTATTTTTATGAAAGGAATTAGTTTGCATCTTGTGTCTCAATCTGATTTTATAGTCTACTATTATTCCACTCATAGAATTTCTGTAATATAACTACATCTGGATTTCACTACAAGAACTTTACTAAACAGGGGCCTTTCTTTAGATAATGGCCTAGACAAAAAACAAACAAATCTCGTGTTTTCGTTTGCTGGCTCGCTACTCTCGCTATAGTACAAGCTAGAAACAAGACGATTTCGGGTACGGCAATCAGCTTATTACAGAAGCAAGTTAGTAAAGTATCCTAATATTTGGGCAGCGAGAAGGTTCACAAAATTTTAGTAATACATCTACTTTATTTTGCTGACGAATCCATACATATATTTGTGTGTGTGTGTGGGGGGGGGGGCGTCGCTGATAAGGACTGTGCTCGCTTGTAAAAACAGCATAGTTTTGGACGGTGAGAGAGGTACATACATGGCTACATGGCTACATGGATTCATATTTAGCATACAGGGGATCTAATGGATTATCTATATAGATACTGTATATTTCGATGGCGAAAAAACACTTCTACAATGAAAAAAAAAGAGTTGGCATATATTTCTCCTCGCTCGCTGCGCTTGCTGTTTTTTTTTTTTTTTAAGCAAAGAAGGGGAGTGAGGTGACCAAATAAATAATTTAGATGTTTCGTATGCTTACAATGTAATTTACGGAAGGGGTAACTAAAAAGGATGTGCTTCCAAGATCGCTTCGCTCGCTCGTAATTGTTGGTGGATTCGGACAGAAAACAGTAGACCAGGGACGCGCTTCAATAGAGTCATTAGCAGCGAGGTCACTAGATATTTAATTGAAATTCCATGTAGGCCTATATAGCGGTCCGATAGTGTATTTTGAAACTGAAATAACATGTCTTTTATTGCAAATAAAGTTGTAATTTTCGGCTCGCTCGCTTCGCTCGCTCACAAAATCTAAAAACAGGGTGGTATATCTAGCAAGATGCGTCATTTTCCCAAAATTTTTAAACGCTTCACGTCCCTTAAGACATCTTTGTTCCAGATTACTGTTGTAATTGTTAACATCATAGAAATAACCACACAAACAAACTCGGTGCCATGGCCTTACGCAGCAGGGGGCAGGGTGGAGGTTGCCCCCCAGAAATTTTGAATACTTAGCATTTTTCTTACTGAAAATTGTCCCCCAAAAATCCACCAAATCCTTCAATTTCAATTTTAAAAATGCAAAAACGCCCTCATGACCTGCTCGGTCGCTTCGCTCCCTCGCTTTTGTATTTCTTCGAAAATTTTACGCGCTTTGGCCCCCTCTCCCGAAAAATTTCTGTGTACGGCCATGCTTGGTGCACCCCCAATGGGTTGACCCACGGTACGCCACTGGATATTAGTATATCTAAAGCGATTTATTTTCCTCTTGCCTTTCATCACGTACATGTACATTCAAAAATGCAATATAGAACTGTAGGCCCAATTCCTCTCGACTTTCTAATCGTACAGGTATTCCCATTATTAAAATTTTTGTTTGTTGTTGTTGTTGGTTTAGTGGCGATTTTCCATCGGTGGATTGGATGATTTTCGCCATTTTGATACAATGAATATCCTTTTAAAGTTTTATAGTTAGTAGCCTCTATTACAGCCTATCTCTGTTTGGATGCCTTATCCTCAATACTGTCTTTAACTCTGCATGAGGTAATTATGTTCCGCCCTTCGACTAACTCATTTAAACATGGCAAATCTTTCCGCAGATGATCGCGAAACAAAGATATTCTAGGGAATGTCCTCTGACATGGATCCATTAACATGTGGAATGAAGTCAGCTGGTCATGGAATAGATCAAGTAGGCCTATGTATAAGGCTTTGGGTGTCCAATAAATTTAGATTACGGTTACTAGGTATAGGAATGAAGAGTTACCTAGTGAAAAATCCGATAGGTTCATTTTTGTGTTATATGGTACAAAATTATTACCTTTCAAATGATACATTGCTCATTAAATAAAATTGTAAATTGTAAAAATGCATAATAAGCAAGTATTTTCTCTTTCTTCATTTTTTAAAATCTCTAATTGGAATATTTCAATTTGACAAAAAGAGACTTATCCATTTTTCTTTCAAACAAATTGTTAAATTTGTCTTAAAGCGATTGATTCAATATAATTGAATCATGAAATACCTACCTCCCATGTAAACAGCTCGCAAGCCTACGTCCACCACCTTGGACCATGTCCGTTGCGTCAGATGATAGAAGAAACCATGGAGTTCAACATTGTTCCCCAGTGTGAACCTCAGTGCTTGCCTCGCAGCGTCTTCGAAATCCGTAACTACCTATGTACCAGGAACAGGTAGTTAAATCTCACAAGTTAAATACATAACAGTGAATAAGAAGAGGAGGAGTTAAATTGATAAAATGAATATACAGCAGATTCTGAAAAATATATCAAAACTAACGACTTTTTGACAGACATTTTTAACGCATGTATGTATCATGGTTTTAACGAATACTTTGGATTGTCATTCAAAATGTTCATTTGTATTTCGTGCATAATTGTACTTATGAACAGGTCACCTTAGTTGGTGCGAATGCAAGTCTTCTGTCTGTCAATGCATCTACCAGCGCCTGCAGTAATGATGCGTATGTGTCCCTTGATTTATCAGGGAGGAAGGCGATACTGCCCCATCATCCAGCTGCGCTCTGACGGTGTACACCTGCATGATAAAGAGATATTTGGAAAATAATTCAGCAAATGGTTAATAGGTTTTGGTATATGGTATATACCACCATGTCTCACTGTGTATTGGAATGAATAAAACAGATCAAAATTTTGAATCTGAGAATCAGTAGTTCCCAGATAATAAGGGGCGTACCATGGGCAGGCAGTTCATCGAGGATGGGGATAGGAGGGCACTGAGTGGAAAGTGTATGAGGGCGTGTGTGGTGAGTAATTTTTATAACGTTGCTTCTATCATAACAATCATAGGCGTAGGAATCTGGGGAGGGGTGCTGGGTGGCGCCAGCCCACCCCCGGTCAAAAATTATGGGGGAGGGGTGGGAGGGTATTCCCGCCATTTTGCTTTTATGGCTGTAAGGGGGTTCCAAGCGAAGAAAACAAAAAAGATAGGGAGGAACAGAAAGAGAACATAAAAGAAAGAAAAAAAAGAAAGAAAAGGAATCAGAAAGGAAAATAAGCAAAAAAGGAAAACCTGGAAGCGCTCCCTAGATCGAATTATTGGGTATCTTACCGATGCCAGTAGTGTAATAATTTATGCACTTTATCTTCCACTTTTTAAGGGGAGGGATTGAATGATTTTTAAGGGGGTGGGGGCTTGAGCCCTCAAAGCCCTCATAGAACCGCGCCTGCGCTTGTCGAGCGATATATTGTACCTACGGTGGATTTCTAAAATGAATGAACCCTGCAGGCACCGCACCAATGTAGATTTGGGAGATGTTCATTATTCCGAAGGTTCGTCGGTCCGATAATATAGGCTTCGTTATTCCTAAGGTTCGTTCATCCGAAAATGAATTACGTTCGTTTTTCCGAAGGTTCGTTAATCCGAAAATGTAATAAGGTTCGCTATTCCAAGGGTTCGTTAGTCCGAAATAACTAACGAAACGAACCCTATTTAATTTTCGGACTTACAAACCTTCAGTAAAACGAACTCTATTTCTTTTTCGGATTGACGAACATTTGGAATAACGGCCTTTTTTCATTTTCGGACTAACGAGCCTTCGGATTAACGAACCTTATTCCATTTTCGGAATGACGAATCTTCGGAATAACGAGCTGTAATAATAGGTTTATAGTCTTAAAATTGTGGGAACGTGACAAGCGTCGATCCATTCATTATATTGTGTGAGGTGGGGGAGCAAGACCGTAGCCAAAGTTTGATGCTGGAGAGGGGGAACATTATTGAATAATGATATCCGTCCTGGAGGAGCGGTCTAATGGGAGGGGGTGTCTTCCTTCCCTTTGGAAAATTTTGCTTATCTGTTAGGATTTACAAAATTTGCAAATGATTTTGTCAGTATTAGTCAACGTGTTATTTTCAAAGAGGTAGCGTCGACCTTCTACAAACCATATTTACACTATATGGTTACACAGACCAACACTTAACAGCAAAACCATTGCTTAAGAGCTTCTGGAAAATATGGCATGATATTATTAAATGATGGTGGTCAATGATTTCTTTTTCTTGATCAGTGAGCAATGTTTTATTTCTGTGTGACCATATCTGTGAAATATTTACCGTACTCATTTATTTCATTAATATTTTATGCAGTACTCTACCTGCTTGAAAATGGACGGGACACGTGAGAAATTCCCGTCCATGTACCATGTGCTGCTGCTGGCAAGCGTCTGTAGTTGGTTGTCGGTTGCGAAAACCAGAATTCTCCCCTCTCCTGGTCCCGCATCATGGACCAAAAATCGTTGTCCATCTTGGCCGGTCACCCTCCACGCATCCGGGTATATCCAAAGTCGCAGCTGATTCCGGCTCCTGTGGAAATGCATTTCGCCTGGGAAAGGGAACATAATATTTTGCAAAAGTGATATTGTGCAAGATGTGATGTGGGTTTTGATAGTAACTAATCATTTTTTTAAAGAAAAATAATCATTGAGACATTCTCTTTAAAGTTAATTGGGAATTGAGTAGAATTTGAGCACCTATTAGTAACTTTTATAACTCCTTCTCACCAGGTGCGTAACAGGGGTCGGTTGTCAGGGGGGGGGGGGGGCAAGAGAAAGAAATTTCCGGTCAGGAATTGTTTTCGAGGGGGGGGGGGGGGGGCAAGGAAGTAATTTCCCCTGACTCCTAAATGCACGCTTAGCGCACATCGCGTAGAGAAGCTCTATGCGGGTGGAGTGCAGGGGCAGAGCCCCTGCCGGGGGTCCGGGGCGGGGAGCTCCCGGAAGCTCTCGAGTTTAAGGCATTTTAAACCTTTAAAATGCCCGCTATTTGAACAAAATCTACTAGCATGACTGGTTTTACACAACATTGCCTCTTCCTTTTCCCTCTCCCTCCTTTCCCCTCTTCTCCCTTTCCTCTTTTTTTCCCCTTTCTCTTCCCTTTCCTTCTTCTTTTCCTTTCCCTCTCTCCCTTTTCTCCTCTTCTTTTCCCTTTCTTCCTTCCCTTTCTTTCCCCTCTCCCCTCCTTTCATTTTTCCCGGTGAAATGCTTCAGGGGGGGGGGGGGCAGTCTGCCCCCCTGCCCCCCCCCCCCGGCTGTTACGCCACTGCTTCTCACAAGATTTCGAATCATTTCATTTTCTGTTTCAACTGTTCTTTTATATCAAGTGCAAAGAAACTTAATATTGTCATTACTGTCTCCCCGTGACAAAGGTAGGCCTATTCTTGACTACTAAGGTGCTTTCGTATCTCGTTTAAAGACATTGGTTAACAATGCAAAGGCTTGGTTTTAAAAGATGTCACTTGCGTATTATGCATGTGACATATAATAGGAATGTTCAGAGGGATCTTAAACAGGGTGTTAAGACCATAAAACTCGAAGGAAAAAAGAAAAGAAATCCATTCAGTTTATTCTAGTGGGCCTACTGACTCCGGGAGGGGGGGGGGGGGTGGGGGGGGGACGGCCAAACTGCGGCGCGTATGCTTTTTTTTTCTTTTCCCCATGATTTCTCAGTGTCTGGCCGCTAATTTCAGCGTATCATTTTCGCGCGCATGTATGTTTCCAAATAAATATACAAAACTGTGAACAGAGAAAAATGTTTGAAATTCCGTAAGTCTTGTCGAGTAACTTACAACCCCTGGCTTTGATTTGTCTCACGACTCGCGTGGTCTGGTTAGTCCCCATCACATCGAGTTTTGATTCAGGGTGTTCAGACGCTAAAAATCTATACCAAAACGGTATAGCTATACTAGAACGGTATAGCTATACGATGAAATTTTGCGTCTGAACGCTGACTATTAAACGAAACGACGTATAGCGAAACGAGGGTCAGAGCATCATTTCGAACTAGAACTCGATAAAGAATCACTGTTCCGTGTCCGTCTGAACGTGTGGCGACCATAGAACGGTATAACTGGGCGGGGCTTAACGGGAGCGCGCGTGAAAGGTGGAAGAGGAAATCCAGGCAGGGGGGCTAGCGGATACCTCGTGATCATAAAAACACGCGCAGTGGGAAACTGCGCGTCTATACCACCTTTTTCACGACGGTCGCAATATGCGTCTGAACGACCTATTAGCTATTCGATGATTCTTTATACGTCGTTTCTTTATCGAGTTTCGGTATAAACTGAATAGCGTCTGAACAGGGGGTTGGTCTTTTCTAGGGAGTGATTTTTATGTTGCTTTTTTGGCAAGAATTGGAACATTGTAGTTGCATTCTATGCGGGGGGGGGGGGGGGGGGGGGGAGAGAAGACTACCTGCATTCGTCTCATCAAGTTATGTCTGCTGTGGCTTGTGAGCTAAAAAAAAGGTAGTCACCCCTGTTTATTGGTATTTTCTGTCATTTTCACATATCACTTTTGAAGCACGTGATGATGTCTTCACACGTACAATTCTTTTATTTTAAACAATATCACATAAAGAGATACTTGGACCTTGCAGTTTAGGATTCTAAACTCCAATTTGGTTAACCATTGTCTTCGAGCTCCGATATTGGAGTTATTATAGGTTTATCAAATATAGATAGGCTATTAAGTTACTGCAGGCCCGTAACTAGGGGGGGGGGGGGGGGTTTTCAACAGGGGGCGAACGAACCCCCCCCCCCCCCCCCCCCCCCGTTGACGAGCAGAGGTCCGCTTAAAAACAAAAAGATAAATAAAAACAAAAGAAGCGAGGGGAGAGATGATGGAAAGGGAAAATAACGTGATAAAATATCGGTCTTTCCGTCTATTTTAATACATTTTATTTTGATTTTGTCCCGTAACCTCTTAATCTGGCAAATCTATAATTCATCAATGTGGTCTTTCACCATTCAATTTCGTTTGTAGTATCGCCCCCAAACTGGCGAGAAGAAATCTGCTTGAACAACAACAAAAAAGAATCATTAATCGAAAAAAATTACCTAAAGGGACATCAGAATAGTGATTTTTAAGTTAAATTATTAAAAACATTTCCATACCAACTGGCTTCGATAGGGGAGGGGCGCACAAGGGGGTCACATGAAAGGGGGAGAGAGGAAGGAAAGTGGAAAAAAATGTGAGATAATAACGTTTCCAGCCGGGTTTCCATTCAATTTGAACACTTTTTTATTTGCTATTGTCCTGCAACTTAATAATAAGGCCTATACAATATACGTCTTTGGCCATTCATTTTCGGAATTTATTGTTCATTTTGCTATAGATTTTGTCATAGACTGAAAGAGTTCAAAGAGTTATTCAAAATTGTTACCCGCTCGTTGTAAGGTCTTGTATATGTGACGCATTTGAATGACAATTTCTTGGAATCGACTTCCTAAAGATGGATTTGATGATAAAATTTTACAGCTGATTGCCAGGTCGGACGAATTCGAATAAAATCTGACGAAAATGAATGGAGATATGGAAAAGAGAGAGGGGTATTTGATGTGTGTATTCACTTTAAAATCGAAAATTTTCCCGCTCTCAAGTTGCATGGAGTACTCCTGGCGGACCCGGTCTAGTCATCCAGGCCCTTAATTATGGCCCTCTATAATACAGCCTGTTCAACCGGAGTACCATGAGAGTATTTTATAAAATATCGACTTCTTGGAAACTATAATCAGAAATAACAAGATGCCCCAATATAACATCTGGAAACATTTGGGAGATACAGTAAAGTGAGCTTTCGTCGCTTGCTTCGCTCATTCACAAAACTCTGAAACGAGATAGTTTCAGGCAGCGAGAATATTTCCATAGTATATGTTTTTGTAATATGTCTATGAATATTCAACGTTATGACAATTTTCGGGCACGTCACTGCCTTATCGCCATGGCGCCCAGAAATTAGGGTTACCTTACTTTCTATATTGAAATGAGCAACAACAAATTAAAGTGCATTTTTCTTCGCTCGCTTCGCTCGCTCGCAAATCTTAGAAATGAGATAGTTTCAGGCAGCGAGTTCCTTGAATATTTCCATAGGCTGTTATTGCAATATTCAGCCACGTCGCTGCCCTATCGCCATGGCACCCGAATACTTGTTAGGTCCACTTTCTATATTGAAATGCGCAATAGCAAAGTAAAGTGCATTTTTCCTCGCTCGCTTCGCTCGCTTCGCTCGCTCGCAAACCTTATAAACGAGATGTTTCATAGAGCGAGGTCCATAAATATTCAATTTTATGACAATTTTCGGCACGTCACTGCCCTATCGCCATGGCGCCCAGATATTAGGGTTACCTTTCTTTAAAAGAACAACAGCAAAGTGCCCCCCCCCCCCCCATTCGCTTCACTTCCTAAAAACTTTATAAATATGAATGATTCCTGCATATGGCAGCTAGATGAGATATATCTTTACATTTCACCTATTGGTGGCTCATGAAATAAAATTTTGCAATTTAAAAGTACATTTTTATTTTTCTCTCGCTCGCTTTGCACGCTCGCAGTATTTGGAATCCAACACAGTGGTATAGATGTTCGGGCTTCACAATTGACCCACGTACCCCCTGTCAAATAATTCTGACTACGCTCATGCCCATGCCCTTGTATGGGCACACCCCCTGACCCGACACCCCTACTCGGTCGCTTCGCTCCCTCAGAAAGGTCCACTTTTTCCAATGTTGAACCCCCCCCCCCCCAAAAAAAAAAAAAAAAAATCCTAGTTACGGGCCTGTACTGGTAACAGGCTAGAGGGCAACAGTGGGTGGGAAGTCATGTAATATACGCAACAGAACTTTCTAATAATTTGTTTACAGTTAGGACTAAATAGCTAGTAAAGAAAGAAAGGGGTAGGAAGGAAAAAATGTTTTAGTTCATGAAATTGTTATATAAGCTGAAGATTCTACCAGATTAAATCAGAATTTACCTGCATCTGGGGGGAATGTCTCTCTGCCTGTCACTTCCATATTGGGTGTACAAGCTAAGGAGGGCATGTCTTCTTTCCCTCCGAATTCTGAGTGGATCAATTTCTCAGTACGGAAGCTTCTTCAAACAACATCACAGTATTTCAAAATGCAGATAAATATTTTTTTTCATGGTTTGATTCTGATCTTTCATGGATTTTGAATTGTAACATATTCATTTTCTTATGTTTTTATCTTACTCAGATTGTTTGCGGTCATTAGAGTGATTATCATTATCATTTTTATTTATACATCATACGTTACCTCTGCCGTTGAACATCACGGGCAACTGTTGCCAAAGGGCCTATGTTCTCCCTTACCACCTCGGGTGCGGCCATCAGGTGATTGCCAATAAGTTGCACTGTCGGGCCTGAATTTATATCTCTTGCGGCCCTTTTCATGGCCCCCCTTACTTGAAGCACACCAGCGCGAGCTGGGGTCGGCGGATGGTTATGTTGAACTATTCCTGCTGCGTTCCCGTAAGCCGGGGGGCTGTTGGTGGTTATTGCCCCACTGCAGTGCCATCTTCTCTGCTTCTCGCACTGCCATCTTATCTTTCCATCCTGCAACCTCCTTTTTATCACGTAAAGGTGTCCCTCATATCCAAGCTTGACACCTCCCCTGATATTATCAAAGACTTCCATTCCTTTACCAGCTTCAAACCTCTTTTTAAAATAATCGAGGAGGCGAAACCACAATAACTTCTATCAAGTATCAAGATCTATGTAATTGCTAGGCTCAACTCGGTCATTATAACCCCGAAAAATTTCACAAGAAAATATGGAAAGGCCAAACAAGATACAAGAAGAAAACGCAAAAAATACCGTATAAGGATGATAGGATCATCAGCATCATACACAGACCCTTTTTCCGGGGGGGGGGGGGGGGGGGAGGACGCGCAAAATTTTTCGAAGAACCTCAATAGAGAGAGAGAGAGAGATAGAGAGAGAGCGCGAAGCGACCGAGCGGGTAACAGGGGAGATTTTGCTTGTGAAAAGTTTTCAAAAATTTCTGGTGGCAACCGTGGGCATAGGAAGGTCGGGCTAGACAAAGGATCGGGTGGGGGCTCACCCCCCCCCCCCTGAACCTTTGTCCGATCCCGGTGGAGCCCGACGTTCTTACGCCGGAGGGGCATTTGTCCGCGGAGCATGTCATGGAACCCACGGAGCAAACAGAGCAAATGTCGTAATTTCGGAGCATATTTCGGCGGAACAACTGTCGGCGGAGCAAATGTCGTTATTTCGGAGCATCGGCGGAGCAATTGTCGCCGGAGCAAATGTCGGCGGAGCAAATGTCGGTGGAACAACTGTCGGCGGAGCAAGTGTCGGCGGAGCAAGTGTCGGCGGAGCAAGTGTCCCGGAGCATTTGTCGCGGAGCACTTGTCGCATTTCTCGGAGCAGTTGTCGGCGGAGCATATGTCATGGAACCGTCTTTATACATAGAAAATGTTTTCCTCACGCCTGCTTTTATTGACTATGTGAAGTGTGTTTTTTTTTAAGCACTATATTTTACCATGAAAATGTTCAGCTGCTACTTTCGGAGAAGTTATGGGGCTATGTACATCGTATATGCATATATCTACGATAAATGTATTTCTATGTCAGTGAATATCTTGGATAGGAGTCTTCTAATTTTACGATCTTTGAAATAAAACATGTAGATATATTTTAAATAATGCAGTGTGTTTTTCACCAGATATGATGCCAATTTATATATATCTTATGGTCCTGTTTTTATTGTTCATATGTACTGTTTAAACAAAAAAAAAATTGTAAAAGATAAACGCGTTCGTGAAAATCAATCAACTTTTAAACTCTCAAATACAAATCAAATGTAATTCATAACCTAAAGTATACTAGCGCTTAAATATGATGATTAGATAACCAACTTATGATTGATTGTAATTAGTTGAAAAACCGAAAGCTCTTTATCTTCTAAAATGTTGTGTGTGTACGTATATATACAAATAGTTTTGTTTTCATTCTTATTTGCTAAGGTTATGAAACTGAATGTGATTGCCATCAAAGTTCGATCACATCCTTTACTGATGTAACTGAAATGGAAATCTTTAAACTGTATACCCTTTCCTTCTCCTACAAAGTTTTATACCTCTTTGTACTTTAACTTGATCGAAATGTAGTTTAAGTTGTATTCGATATTATAAATAGTACTGAAAACCATTAAATGTAGTATAAAAATACAACGTCTATGGAATACTTGTTATTTGAAACGATGAAAAGAAAGAGATGTCATAGGAGAAATGGAGTGGCAGAGAGAGGGAGAGAGAGAGAGAGAGAAAGGGGTGAGAGAGAGAGAGAGAGAGAGAGGGAGAGACAGACAGACAGAGATAAGGTATTGAGACCGGGCGTTGCAGGGAGAGAAGGGAAAGTGCTCATTCTCTGTATCCTGTCATGTAAGAAATAATTATGTACACTGTAAAATATAAAACATCTATAAAAATGTCACAACCTCAAACGATGTGTGATATATCGAGCGAAATAATCATTTTAATATTTACATTTGTGGCAACACTAGTGTTTTAAAGATGTTTTAAAGATAATTTGTGTTTTATATAATTATATATATATATATATATATATATGGAATAATGTCGCCCAGGAAGATGAATTGAATTCAAGGAATTGATGGAAGTTGCACAAAAAGAAGAGGATAATATCATATCATTTAAACGATACCTATCCATATTTTCACACTATAGAACTTATCTATCTCTTATCTCTCTCTCTCTCCCTCCCTCTTTCTCTCTCTCCCTCTCTCTCTCTTTCCCTCCCTCTCGCTTTTCCTTTGTCTTTCCATTACCTGTACCACTTCTCTCCCTCTCCCTCTCTAATTAACTCGTTCACTTTACCAATACTCTTGTAACCAGTCACTACCAAATAAACAATAACATAATATACAAAGGCTACTTTGATTAATTTTGCCTTTTTCAATATAAATCTCTCTTATCTGTGATAGTTGTGGTATCAAAATGGTCTATTTTTCATGATGGAAATCTACCAAGAACATCCACAAAACTGTTAGTGAAACAAGTCATTTCTTCTTTTTTTGGTTAAAGTCTCAACAACAACTAAAATTCCCCACCAGATTAGATTTATAATGACTTGATTAAAACCGATTATTAACCATTTTTGCTTGAACTATGATGCACATAATATTCACATCCCTATTACTATACGAGTCAGGACCAATATCAACTTTCCACTGCGATAAAAAGAAAATAGTTGCTGATGATATGAGCCGACAGGGGGGCGCATACTCACAATGTGTCACTAGGTGTTGTAGAAATGGAGAAAATTGCATATTGTAAACTAAATTTTTCCATGATAATGCGATCTATTTAAAGGTATACATGACACAATGATTATGGTGAAAGGCTTTTCATCAACATCTAAAATACGTAATTGAAAAAAACATCTTTAATGAATAAATGTGCTGATCAATCGCGTTTTCAAACAAAATTTTGCGACACATATCATGATACTATCAAAAAAATGATTTGAGTGTTTATCAATATGCAGACAGCTTTTGATCATAATAATAACAGTTATGTCGTATCATTTTTGTTGTCTTCAGGCGAAATAGATGAATATGTTATTCTTATATAAAGGTGAGAAGGGGGAGAGAGATGAAAGCTAGAAATATTTTTAAAAGAGCCAGTCTAAAATGCAAGGAGACGCAATTTATATAAATAGGGACACACACACCACGTATGTTTGCACCGCTCACTTCGTGGGATGGGCCATTTTGAAATATTAATGAGGGAATCACTGAACCGGTTCAGTGAGCACCGCCGGACAGACTTACATCTATAATTACCACCTTCCATGCGATAATGAGCCAATACACTTCTTGAAATATGATTTAGCCAATTAATGCCCCGACAAATGTCATAGATGTATGAATATTAATAAAAAGGTATGAATCAAGCTCTTTCATTGAAGCTAACTTATATCACATAAATATATCAAAAATAACTTTTTTTTTTAAAGTTTGGAATGTATAAATGTTTTAAAACTTTATGAATAATCATGAATTAATTGTGTGCCCATTTTCATCGGCTAATATTTTTATTTTTGTAATTTTTAAAAACTAAACTGACCTATTTCTGTGATCGATGGATATGTAATCTAGATATTTTCACCATTTTTAGCCGAGGGGCAAGTACGACATCCACGTAGCCTGCGCGGGAAAAGTTCAAGTGTGCTGACCATGCATCCGTTCGTTACATGTATCTATACCGTATTTTACATGCTGTAAAATGAGCAACAATGGGATACAAATGTTGTTTATTAAAAAATATATATGTTTTTATTTCGATATCGACTCTTTCATGTTTTTTTAAGGCAAAACCAATCCAGCCAGGTACGGTACTGCGTACCGTTCCATACCTGCGGCATAGAGCGTACATATAACTACATGTACGGTATAGATATATCATTACAGTGAGAGAGAGAATATAGATCGTACAACTACAACAAGACTTGCCAGATCACCCACCACAGACATATTTAGTTGTACAGTCGATTTGATGGACGAGATAGATTCCCTACAACTAGTACTAGTATTACTTAAATCAGTATGATATGATTGCTTCCATTCTATTCTAACTCCAGCTATGTACAAAATTTAGATCTTGTGACCAAAAAGGCATTAGGCCTACTAGTATTATCCACTACTCAGTCCAACATTTTTGCTGATAAGGAGAAGAAAAAACTTTTATTGTATTACTAGAGCATGGACCTACTAGTACTAGGTCCATGCTAAGTTAGTAAGAGTAATTGAGTTGATAAATCAAGTCAAGAAAAAAATATATGCCACATGATTTGGGGTTTTGGGCAAGGGGAATGCCGTCAAGGGGGGTGGCTTATCTCCGTCTCTGATGAGGGTTGGCTCATCTTCATCTGTGATGAGGGGTGGTTTATCTCCATCTCTGATGAGGGTTGGCCCATCTTCATCTCTGATGAGGGTTGGCTCACCTCCATCTCTGATGAGGGTTGACACATCTTCACCTCGAATGGGGGATGGCTCATCTTCCTCTATTTGGAGAGGTGGCTCATTTTCAACTCTGAAGGGGGTGGCTCATTTCTCTGATGAGGGATGGCTCATCTTCATCTGTGATGAGAGGTGGTTCATCTCTGATGAGGGTTGGCTCATTTTCCACCCTGAAGGGGGGGGGGGGGTGGTGGCTCATCTTCTCTGACGAGGGATGGCTCATCTTCATCTCTTATCGGCGATGCATTTGGCATTACAATTACGTGCACTCATGATACATAAAAATGGTTTAATTCAAAAGACGTGTGCCGAATGAAAAATGTCTGTTCTGACCAAAGGAATCCAATACCTCTAGCACAATCTCTCCCCCAGAATGGTGAATATCCCTAGAAATCAAATATCTTGCCCCTTTGTGAAAAAAATTGCTTTCATGAAATGTGGAGTATTAATGTTTAGTATTATGACAATGGAGATGTTAATGACCTTCCCTCACGAGTGATGATCGGGAAATGAGCTTAAAATAATGTGCGATATGGATGATTTAAATTTATTATATTGAAGGTTTGGGCACAGAAACACACGCATCCTGAACTATAACATGCCTAACCCATTTCAACTACTTAATTTGGAATTTTAAACCATTTTTTGAAGCATTGGAAAGTAAAAATACAAAACATGTTGTTTGCGCCCTAATGTGACCTTATTAAGCAGAATCGGCAAATAATCAGCGGCGTCTCGCGCCAGCGCCCGCACATTCTGTCAAAATGTCGGCGCCCACGAAGCGCCTACTGGTCGTGTATTCAACGAACATACGTGACACACAAGCAAACATAATAGGAGGAGATAAAGAACAAAGACATAAACATGATAAACGAGAAAAGATTCCATTTCACATAATCTCCCTTGCACATCAAATCTTAAAGGGAGTGGCAAGTCGTAATCCATGGGCCTGACCAGAGTGCCTGACTCGGGGAAATTCGGATACAATCAGGTCCAATCGTGCGCTACCGAAGGAATGTTATTGCCGGATTCCTCGCGCGATCGTTAACTGGAATCCCTCCATACGCAACCGACCAATGAGATTCAAATACTGGAATAAAGAACACGCGATCTTGTTTACTCAAATTTGGGTCAATGTGCGAACTTTTATTAGCTGCGCACGATAAATTAAAGTCGCTTTGAACTTTGATCCAGAGAAAGGAGCAGCCAACTGTAAAAGCGCCCATAGATTGCGACTTGTCGCTCCCTTTAGCAATAATTGTTATATTTTCGTTTTTACCCTGACTTTAGCACGGCTGAAATGAAGTGGACCTTTGATAAAAGAAGTTCAATGTACATTATTTTGTTTTACCCGGATGTACAGGGATATGCTATGAATTGCACCCATGGCCACGTGACATCTTAAAGCGCATGAGTGTTATGACAGAGTTTAGGAGCGTGGTTATTGACATCTGATGTCTCCACTCCCACCCTTTTATCAAGCTATTCATGAAGTCAACTATACATCCAGACATACCTGCTATCAAGACTTCCAATTCTCTGTGAAATAAATAAATCACTATCTATTCTTTGAATGATAGAAACTAGACATATTATAGTTGAGACAAACAATTGTTTTGGTTTTTGAAGACCTTGATATTGTCTCCTTTGATATATTTATCATAGAGATATCAGATTTAACACAAAATATCGTTATATATCTATGGACAGCCATCCGAATATAATTATTTCTTCAACGAAACAAAAACAAGCAACAAAAGTATACTCTAAAGGGCTGTGTCACAGTATTTTGATAGGCTGTGAAAACAATATTTTCACTTCCTTTCATTTTTTTTCTTTTCATCCTTCCCCTTCCCCACCCCTTTGGCAAATCTAGAGGGCAGTCGCCTTCATGTGCCCCTCCCCTTCCACCCCATTTCCTGAAACGCCACCCATGCTCTTACCAACGTAATTGAATCCTCACTGAGTTTTTGTAACTGTTTTAATGCCCTTTAGATATGGCTTCAGACATGGCTTCAGTGATCCAGGGCCTTGAGTGTTCCCTGTGCTTCAACCTTCTAGAAGAACCTAAGCTTCTATCTTGCACTCATTCATTCTGTGAGAAATGCCTTCAACAACTCCACCACTCTCAGGGAAAGGGCGTTGACCTCTTATGTCCCCTATGTCGTCAGATCACTCACATTGCCAACAAAGACGTGCTCAGTCTTAAAACCAATGTTCCTCTGAAATCATTGATCGGAGATGTGAAGACAACCAGGAAGATATGTACTGTCTGTGACCAGGAAGCTAAATCTCCGGCAGTGCACTACTGCCAGGAGTGTGATGAGTACATGTGTGATGCGTGTCTGAAAGGTCACGGTAAGTTCAGAAAGAATGTAAGTCACGTAGTAGTCAGCATGAACGACATCAAGAGCGGGAAGGTAAAAGTCAAGCAGATCTGCCATAAGCATCCAGGAGAAGAGAGGTTATGGGTGTGTACATCCTGTAAGGTCTCTATCTGCTTCAGATGCCGCATGCTCGACCACAACGGATCAGATCACGTGATTCAAGAAGTGGAAGACTTCAAGAAAAACATGAAGGGTGAGATTCAATCTCTGCAGAAAAGAGGGATGGAGAAAATGGAGAAAATCAAGTCGTACACAAAGGTAGTCCGAGAGGAGACTGCGAAGGTTGAAGCCATCATTGCCCAGAGAGAAGCTGATATCGAAACGGCATTCGACGAGACACTCCTCTTATTGAACGAAAAGAAAAATGCTCTTCTGAATCAGTGCAAAGAACAGAAAACGAAACTAAAAGAACAACTTTGCAGAAATGATAAGAATGGAGATGAGTTAATAACTCGTCTAAATAGTGCATGTGAGTTGGTTGGTAATGGTGTAAGAGCATTGCTTGAGGGTGAGGCATTGGTAGTACACAATACTCTTTGCAGAGAATTACAGATATTATTAGATAGGGAGGATCCTGATGAATCGAAACCAAAACAGGTTACAATTCACGCGGAAGGCGTGACATTTACCCGATGCATTCTTGATGATGAACATAATATAGGGATGTTAAACATAAAAGACTGGGTACTTGAAAAGGTAGCCGAGTGTAGCATTTCTAAGAAAGAACCTTGTAGCATGGCCCCAACAAAGTATGGTAAGATGTTAGTGGGGTATGGTGATGGTGGTATCGAGGAGTTCACTGTCAGTGGTTCACATAAAACAGTGCTGAAGGATGTGAGAGTGATGAATGTGTCTGTCTTATCTGATGGTCGCTATGTTGTACGTGATTGGGATGAGAAGATCTCCGTCTACTCATCGGACTGGAACAAACTTGATACCAAAGAGTTCATGAAGGGTAGTGATCGAGGACATTTGTGGCATGGTTGTAGATAAATGTAACAACATCTATGTTTTGTATTACTTTGCTGACACGATACGTGTGTTCACACCAGAGGGTGGGGCACCGATTAGAGCGATCCCCTACCATGGCTATATGCCCAGCAAGATATGTACAATGAATCACAGTAACATTCTGTGCCGGCCGCACAGAAACGTTGTTAGCGCTAACAGCGCACTAACAGTACCGATAGCGATGATTTGGCCGCACAGAAGAGTAATGTTAGTCAAATTCACTAACAGCGCTGTTAGCCTAACATTTCAAGGCCGCACAGAAGCTAACAGTAGTGGTAATGTTTTAACAACTCACTAACGGTGCCAGGGGCACCAATAGTGACAATGTTAGTGAATAATTTCTTGCGTGCGCTATAACTTGTCTCTCCTTTTTTTTTAATACCAAGTACTTAAACATAGACCTAGACTAATTAAGAATGTGTCGGGTAGCGGGTGACATAGATTTTGCTGATAACGACACGAGGAGACCAAGATATGATCCTTTTCAGGAAGAAAATGAACATGACTTTTTCAATTTGGAGAAAACTCGTTGGTTAGTAATTCAATCTCATATCTGGATGGTAATGTATTACTTAAAAATACCACATTTAAAATGGTTGAGGAGTTAAAGTTTCTTGGTTTACTTATTGATAATTTCAGGAAGAAAATTAACATGACTTTTTCAATTTGGAAAAAAACTTATTGATAATAAGTTATCTTGGAAACCACAGACTCTGTATCTAAACAAATTACTCTCTAGAAATGTTGGTATTATAAACAAATTAAAATATTTGTTTCCCTCTCATGTATTACTCTTGTTGTATTCCACCTTGGTTCTACCCTACATAAGTTATGGCATTCTTGCTTGGGGCAACTGTACTAAGTCTCAGTTGGATAGACTCTCAGTTATACAAAAACGGGTGATGAGAATAATTTTGAAAAAGCCTAGACTAGCTCCGTCTAAAATATTATTCTTTGGAAATAAATCGTTGAGACTAAACGATTTGTTTTATTACCAGTTAGGCAGTTTAATGTATCAAGTACGAATTCATGAATTGCCTCAGGTTTTACAATCAATGCTTAAAACGAATGATGGAATACATAGGCATTCTACACGACAATCATCTTTCTTTCATTTATCGTACTCAGTTTGCCCAGAAAACATTAATCTAAACTGGGCCCTTCTATTGAAATCATCTTGATTCAAATCTAAAGCAAGCTTCCTCTCTTAAATCTTTTAGAAGAAATCTTAAACATTATCAAATTAGCTCTTACAGTGTAAGTCCATAACAGGGGCGTATCCAGGATTTCCCAATAGGGGGGGGGGGGCAGGCATTATTGATCGCCGTCCTGGGGGAGGGGTCTAATGGGAGGGGTGCCCCTTCCCCTTTGGAAAATTTTTGCTTCTGAAGAAGGGCTGAGATGCAAAATAATCCTATATGTGACCAATTTTGAAACCTATTTAATGAATAACTTTTTTTTCCCTAGTTTTTTTTATTTTACGACGGCCAATAGGGGGGAGGGGCGCGCCTGTTGCGCCACCCCCTGGATACGCCACTGCATAACAACTGTACAGTATTTGGTTTTCTGCCTGTGTCTAAACAGAACATAAACAAAACCTTTCCTAAGACATCTTTTTATTCATACTTAATACACATACATGTATTATGTGTATCTGGTTTTTCTACTACTATATAAACCCAATAGGCTGACATTAACTGCTAGTATAATACTAGTTCATAGTATGCTTATTTTATTTTGATGTTTTAGTGATGTTGTGTGTGTATTTTTTTTTTTTCCTTTTACACACGTCTTGTCTCGTCTCTTTATTGCTATATATGTATATGTATACATAATTACATACATGTATTTCTTAATTCTCTCTGTTATTGGGGAACCTCGTTTTTACAAGCTGTGTTTTCCTTATAGCTTCTCCCATGATACTGCTTTTTGGAATTGTTATTATGATATCTGTATTCGAAATTTTGAACGATGTATGCTCACCAATAATGTTCATGGCAGATTTCTGCAGTAATATAAAAAAATTCATTCATTCATTCATTCATTCATTCAAGTATAGGTTTTACAAAGCAGTGTTTGAAGACCTATAACATTGTAGGCCCTGCTTTGGAAAGAAGAACTTACGGTGAGTAACCATGTACCACACATTAAGTACAGTCAATGTAACTTAATAGTGTAATAGGCTACATACGCATCAGCTACTGATGATGAGAAGCATCATGATGAAAATCATCATTGGCAAATAAGCCTACTCCAATGAGTGAAGAGCTAAAAACTAAACAAAATAAATAAATAAATAAATAAATGAGAAGTGGGCTTGCATTTTTTTTTTTGTGGTACAGCATCTTAATCTAAAAGCTAAATGCTAGTAGTTGCAGCAAGCAATAATTTCACGCGAAAGTCTTTGGAATCAAAGTTAACTGTTCATATATTGTCGTAGCTAATCTAGTAAGTTTATGCAATCAGAAACTTGAATAACCTTTGTTAAAGAATGAAACATACGCTGAAAACCAAGCACACAGTAGACCACCAACATACATAAGCATATAGTGGGAACGTGAAGTATTATTGATTAGAAAAAGACCCGTCACCCGGCAGGAATGTCATGTTTATTTTGGTCATTTGTCAGCAAATATACATTTTAAAACGTGAATACACAACGCACGCGCACTGTGCTATGCTGCATCAACAAGATTCATCAATCTATACATAGATCACTACGCACAAATCATAGATTTTGCCTAACTCTATGGCTCAAATCCATTAACAGCGCTGTAACAGCGCGAGTGTCTAACAGCGCTCTAACAGCGCTTTCTGTGCGGTCATCTTACCCGTGTTGTTAGTGGCTGATTTGTTTGTGACTTGTTAGCGCTAACAAAGCCGCTACCAACAGCGTTTCTGTGCGGCCGGCACTGGTTGTTAGTGATGGATTCACTGTTCGAGTGATCGATCAACATGGTACAGTGAAATATGTCGTCACAAAGGAGGGTTACGCTGCTGTGCCGGCCGCACAGAAACGTTGTTAGCGTCAACAGCGCGCTAACAGTACCGATAGCGATGATTTGGCCGCACAGAAGAGTAATGTTAGTCAAATTCACTAATTAGCCTAACATTTCAAGGCCGCACAGAAGCTAACAGTAGTGGTAATGTTTTAACAACTCACTAACGGTGCCAGGGGCACCAATAGTGACAATGTTAGTGAATAATTTCTTGTGTGCGCTATAACTTGCCTCTCCTTTTTTTGATACCAAGTACTTAAACATAGACCCAGACTAATTAAGAATGTGGTGGGTAACGGGTGACATAGATTTTGCTGATAACGGCACAAACTTGTTGTATGTTATTTAGTAATTCAATCTCATCTCTTGATGGTAATGTATTACTTAAAAACACCACAATTAAAATGGTCGAGTAGTTAAAGTTTCTTGGTTTACTTATTGATAATAAGTTATCTTGGAAACCACAGACTCTGTATCTAAACAATTTACTCTCTAGAAATGTTGGTATTATAAAAAAATTGAAATATTTGTTTCCCTCTCATGTATTACTCTTGTTGTATTCCACCTTGGTTCTACCCTACATAAGTTATGGCATTCTTGCTTGGGGCAACTGTACTAAGTCTCAGTTGGATAGACTCTCAGTTATACAAAAACGGGTGATGAGAATAATTTTGAAAAAGCCTAGACTAGCTCCGTCTAAAATATTATTCTTTGAAAATAAATCGTTGAGACTAAACGATTTGTTTTATTACCAGTTAGGCAGTTTAATGTATCAAGTACGAATTCATGAATTGCCTCAGGTTTTACAATCAATGCTTAAAACGAATGATGGAATACATAGGCATTCTACACGACAATCATCTTTCTTTCATTTACCACTTCTTCGTACTCAGTTTGCCCAGAAAACATTAATCTAAACTATGCCCTTCTATTGAAATCATCTTGATTCAAATCTAACGCAAGCTTCCTCTCTTAAATCTTTTAGAAGAAATCTTAAACATTATCAAATTAGCTCTTACAGTGTAAGTCTATAACAGGGGCGTATCCAGGATTTCCCAATGGGGGGGGGGGGGCGCCAGGCATTATTGATCGCCGTCCCGGGGGAGGGGTCTAATGGGAGGGGGTGCCCCCTCCCCTTTGGAAAATTTTTGCTTCTGAAGAAGGGCTGAGATGCAAAATAATCCTATATGTGACCAATTTTGAAGCCTATTTAATGAACAACTTTTTTTTTCCTAGTTTTTTTTTTTTTACGACGGCCAATAGGGGGGGGGGCGCCTGTTGCGCCACCCCCTGGATACGCCACTGCATCTGTACAGTATTTGGTTTTCTGCCTGTGTCTAAACAGAACATAAACAAAACCTTTATTAAGACATCTTTTTATTCATACTTAATACACATACATGTATTATGTGTATCTGGTTTTTCTACTACTATATAAACGCGATAGGCTGACATTAACTGCTAGTATAATACTAGTTCATAGTATGCTTATTTTATTTTGATGTTATAGTGATGTTGTGTGTGCATTTATTTTTTTTCCCCTTTTACACACGTCTTGTCTCGTCTCTTTATTGCTATATATGTATATGTATACATAATTACATACATATATTTCTTAGTTCTCTCTGTTATTGGGGAACCTAGTTTTAACAAGCTGTGCTTTTCCTTAGGTTCTCTCATAATACTGCTTTTTGGAATTGTTATTAATGTATCTGTATTCGAAATTTTGAACGATGTATGCTCACCAATAATGTTCATGGCAGATTTCTGCAGTAATATGAAAAAAATAATTAATTAATTAATTCATTCATTAAAGTATAGGTTTTCCAAAGCAGTGTTTGAAGACCTTTTTAACATTGTAGGCCCTGCTTTGGAAAAAAGAACATTACGGTGAGTAACCATGTACCATACCTTAAGTACAGTCAATGTAACTGAATAGTGTAAAAGGCAGTGGCGGCACCAAGGGGGGCATGGGGGCATTTGCCCCTCCCCCCCCCCCCCCCCCCCCCCCAGTCAGAAGCATTGCCCCCCCCCCAATAATTTTCGGAGTGAAAAAAAAACAATAGGGTGGAAAAAAATTGTGTGCACCCTTGCCCCCCCCCCCCCCAACATTTTCTTTTGCCCCCCATTTGCTCCCCCCAACCCCACTTTAAAAATCCTGGTGCCGCCACTGGTAATAGGCTACATACGCATCAGCCACTGATGATGAGAAGCATCATGATGAAAATCATCATTGGCAAATAAGCCTACTCCCATGAGTGAAGAGCTAAAAAATAAACAATAAATAAATAAATAAATAAATGAGAAGTGGGCTTGCATTTTTTTTTGTGGTACAGTATTTTAATCTAAAAGCTAAATGCTAGTAGTTGCAGCAAGCAATAATTTCACGCGAAAGTCTTTGGAATCAAAGTTAACTGTTCATATATTGTCGTAGCTAATCTAGTAAGTTTATGCAATCAGAAACTTGAATAACCTTTGTTAAAGGATGAAACATACGCTGAAAACCAAGCACACATTAGACCACCAACATAGATATAGTGGGAACGTGTAGTATTATTGATTAGTAAAAGACCCGTCACCCGGCAGGAATGTCATGTTTATTTTGGTCATTTGTCAGCAAATATAAATTTTAAAACGTGAATACACAACGCATGCGCACTGTGCTATGCTGCATCAACAAGCTAGATTCATCAATCTATACATAGATTACTACGCACAAATCATAGATTTTGCCTAACTCTATGGCTCAAATCCATTAACAGCGCTGTAACAGCGCGAGTGTCAAACAGCGTCCTAACAGCGCTTTCTGTGCGGTCATCTTACCCGTGTTGTTAGTGGCTGATTTGTCTGTGGCTTGTTAGCGCTAACAAAGCCGCTACTAACAGCGTTTCTGTGCGGCCGGCACTGGTCTTGCTGTGCTCCATGATGATAGCATCCTAATTGGATGGAAGAAGGCTGGTCTTTTGAGTATTGATCTGTACACAAACCAACTGAATCATGTGAGAACAGTCATTAATGGGCTGGAGTGCCGAAGTTATTGCTGGGATTTGAGAGAGTTCTCATCAGGAGAGATCGCGTTTTGCATCGAATCCAAATTCTATGTCTTACGTAAATGCTAGATATCAAACTATTTTTGAAAAAGCGATGCCAACAACTTTAGACAGATAAATTCACTTTTTATTTCCAAGAGAGACCCTGAAATTAATATTGTCATTTAAAAACACCACAACCCACTGAACAAAACATGGTTTGCAAGACATTTCTAGACATTATGCATTTTTCAACATCATACTAAATTTAATTAAAAATTCAATGCAAAACGGTTTACCTCACCACATGTCTCAAAGCATAAACTGAATTGCCCATTATAGGGTCAAATACAATATTATTCAAAATGCAAGTTACATGAATTGCACATAGAATAAAAAATTGGTATAAAATGTTGCTTATACTAACAATTAAACTAATTAAACATTCAATATAACTTTATGCTAATACATCCTTAATAGGTGTTATTAATAGTAGTAGCAATTATTCTTAATATATCCCAGTTCATGGTATGGACTGTCCATGTTCGGCTTTCTGTTCATGCTTGCGGTATACTCCGATGAGTGCAAGACGAAAAGTTTCAGCATGTCTTTCTTCAACGCCATTTTCCGATACTGTCCATTATCTTTGCTGTCTGTCATTATACTGAGTCTGCTCTTGAAAAGTGGTGTCAACAAATCCCTGTGTTCAACCTTTCACATTTTTTATTAATCAAATTTCGATAGGTAGTTTCTCAGTGTAGCGTGTGTGAGTATGAGCGGATGTGTGCGGTTGCGTGCGGAGGTGTTCGTGCGTTTGTTTAGCATTATGTCCGAGGACATTTTCGGACAGAGAACAAAAAAATAATCATGACAACAATGGTCCTCGGAAGCCGGACAATAGTCCTCGAACGTCGAACAATGAATTTATGCCTTATTCCGTCGACTGTCCGAGGACGAGTAACAATAGAGGAACAATAGTTGTCCTCGGAAGTAAAGCCATGTAAACGGGTGTGTGTGTGTGTGTGTGTGTCTATTAATGTGTAAGTGTACCTGCGAAATTGGATTTTAACAGAACTCCAATTACTGAAATATCTAACGCGCTTTTACAATTACCAATTGTCACAACGATTATTGTTATATTTTTGTATCAGACATAGGAGTCTGTCTGTATAACGGATAAATGACAGACGGCCATCTTTTCGTTGAAAGTTACCTTTTAGATTTAAATATTGCCAACGTATTCTCTCATTGAAAAGCTACATTTGGCATCATAAAGACAATCCAACTCATCTAGACAACTGTACAAAATAAGTTTTTGCATTGGACCTAAATGTGGGCGCCTAATGTAAATAGGCGTCCGCCATATAAAATTTTGATTGTAATTATGCCAACGTTTTGCATCACGAAGTCTTATAATTATTTTAGGCTGTCCCATTTGGCTTTACCAGCTCTCTCTCTGTCCCTCTTTCTCTCTCTCTCTTTCTTTCTCTCTCTCTATCTCTCTCTCCGGCCCTCTCTTTTGATCTTTCTCTATTATTTCTTTCTATGGTACATTTTTCACAGTTAACGTTCTTCCTGTTTACTAATCGTTTCCATTACAAATTTTATCCCTCATTTTTATTTCCCTCTTTCTACAATGTTTTCTTTTCTTTGTTGTCTTTATACATAGAAAATGTTTCCCTAAACGCCAGCTTTTATTGACTATGTGAAGTGTGTTTTCTTAAAAGCACTATATTTTACCATGAAAATGTTCAGCTGCCACTTTCGGACAAGTTATGGGGCTATGTACATTGTGTTTTGCATATATCTTTAAATGTATTTCTATGTGAGTGAATTTCTTCGGTAGGAGTTTTCTAATTTTGAAATAATACATGTAGATATATTTTTGCTAAATATGCCGTACCTTATAAATTTTATATTTGTGATTTAGTTATCATATAAATATTTTTATTTTCTTTCATAAAGATCCCCTCAAAGTTACATGAATTACTCATAGAATTAAAAAAATGCTATAAAATGTTGCTTATACTAACAATTAACCTAATTAAACATTCAATATAACTTTATGTTAATACATCCTTAATATATGTTATTAATAGTAGTAGCAATTATTCTTAATATATCCCAGTTCATGGTATGGACTGTCCATTATCTTTGGTGTCCGTCATAATACTGAGTCTGCTATTGAAAACTATTGTCAACAAATCCCCGTGTTAAACCTTTCTTTTTTTTATTAATCAAATTTCGATAGGCAGTTTCGCAGTTTTAATGTAGCGTGTGTGGGTATGAGCGCATGTGTATGGAAGGCTATCGACGCCATAATTCGTACCCGGTACGTATGTCCAAATAGAGCATACGTATGCTCCATATGAGCATACGTACCCGGTACGTAGCCGGTACGTATGTCCAAAAAGAGCATACGTACCGGGTACGTATGCTGGTTAACTACATACGTATGTTAGTTAACTACATACGTATGCTTAAGTTACAAGCATACGTATGCTAGTTAACTACATACGTATGCTTGTAACTTAAGCATACGTATGCTCTGTTAACTCGAGTACCGCACAAGCAGCTGTTGTTTATATCACTCCGGCGCTGGTGGGTGGTCCGTTATCAGTGTAGCGATGAATGCTAGTCTCAGCCAGCGGTCTAGATATCAGTGAATTCATCAATGAGCAGCCCAAGCCTATAGTAATCATCACAAGAAGAGATTAAGGCAGAATTGGGAGGGGCGTCGATCCTGGGGGGGGGGGGGGGGGGGGGGGTTGAAGGAGGGGGCGGGAGGGCAATTCCCCCCCCCCCCCCGAACAAACAAAGTTCCCAGAACAAAAAAGGGATTAAAACAGAAAGAAAGGAGAAAGAAAGATAAAAAGAAAACTCATTCCTTTTATTTATCCCCGGCTAGAAAACAAACAAACAAAACATATAAATGTCTGAATTGTCTTAGTATCTCCCCTTGCATAATACATTTTGTGCTTATATTTTGCATGCAAGATTTCTTTGTTTTATCATGATTTTCTTATTAGTGGAGAGGAAATCATAATATCTTTCAAAACTGAAGGAAGATGTGTGAAATCTAATGTGAAATATTACAGCATGCAGGCGCGCAATTCGGGGGGAATGGACTGAGTGACATGTCCCCAGAAAATTTGGAAAACATAAAAAATATATAGTAAATAATGAGGTAAGGCTACAGCACACTATTTAAGCTTTGTAGTGCTCTAGAATGCAAAGTTTCACTATTAAAAAATGGAAATGTTCTCACGCCGCTCCCTCGTTTAAAGTAGGTATTCAAAGAAAATCACAAATATGGCAATTAATGTATCACTAGAAACTGGGAAGCTTACAGATGGCAATCGTATAAGTTTTATGTCAACTGCGTATCTGATGATTATAAAAACAACACAAATAAAAGCTCTTCTCAGCATCTGGAATATCCGAGGATTCGCCAGAAATATAGCGATGTTTTGATGTCGTCACACTCGGGATCGATCCTGTTTAAGCAGACGACGTCCTATAATGAATGAACGTAATTGCAATGCAATTATTTATCAAATTATAAAGAGTTTGGTGTATTTAAACATGACCTTATTTCACACCATTGTAAAGGGAAAGTGAAACTGATTCTGATAGCTAAAACCGTTTGATTGTAAATACACAGGAGAAGGGTCAATGATCAATGAAATAAACCCCACTTTCAAATTGAAAAGCCCTCCGAATAATAGCAGGATGGTATTCGTTCCCTCTTGAAACGCCGAACATGCCCCGGTGCAAGCAGCTGAAAATACAATGGCGTCTTATTTTGTTGACAAGTGACTGATTCCTTTATTCTTTTAACGCTGCATTTTTCATCAAAATAATACCATACACGAAGTTAAGAGTGAGGCAACAGACTAACATTAAGACTGACGCTAGTGAAGGAAGAGAAATAAGTGAAGAGGAGATGACAAAATAGGCTCTGAAAAATGTGTAAGATGTTATGGGACATCGTCTGCTTAGACAGGACTGGTCCATGGTGTGTCGTCACATATCTCAGCAGCGTTCGAGGAGCTCTTCAGCTGCTATATCGGGGGCTGTATTTTACCGTTTTATAACTGATAATAATCATTACTTCAAATGTTTCCAAGCGTTGAATTTGGATAACCTTGTTTAATTTATGCCATCTATGCAATAATAAGTATTAAGCCAATATTTAAAATCATTAAAGTTCTACTTTAATACATTTAAAATTTACATTACACCCCGAAAAGTGAAAGCCGCAAAACATTGTCATAATGACGATTTGAGCTGCCCGTCCCCATAAAAGAAGAGATAAAATGGATATTAACCTCAGACTTTGATTTACCTGTGTAAATAAAAGTGGTCTTAAATACAAAGTTTCAAACTACTAAACGTACATTTTCTAGCTCGTAGCGACCTCTCAATATAGAAGTTATTAAAGTTATCCAGATCATTGATAAGACGTGTGACATTTTCATGGTATAGCAAAATGCAATGTTTTATTATTTGTGGGAGGGGCAGCGATGTATCCCCTTCAAACAATTGAGATCCGAGTACAGCAGCTTGTATTGCGTTCCTGGCGATTTAGAAAATACACTATATTTCAATTCTTACGGCTCAATTTTTTTTGGCTCATTACGCCACTGGAGCTATAGCTTAGCGTAAAAGGTGACAGGGTGAAAACTGCTGGGAAATGTAGAGCATAACCCCCTGTATCATGAATGACTACTACCAGATAAATTGAGCTGTAGGTTGTGCCCGCCAGACGCCCGGAACGCCAGTTCCCCATAACTGATTTTTTTTTTAAATATAGAGTATAATACCCTATATCATGAATGACCACTGCCAGATGTTTTAAGGGATGGTTGTTCCCGCAAGACGCCCCTAAATGCAAAATGCCCATTATTAGAGCATGGTAATGATAAATAAATAAAATAAAAGGGCTAGGTTGGCGAGAGAATTAATTTGATGGCAAGAGGTGGAGAATATAAAATATAACTCCCTGACACTTTTTCAGGTACCCCAAATGTGCCCCTTTTCATAGCTGATTAGTGCCCCCTTTTCTTCGCATAGAGCAGCTTTTTCTTTCTAATAGTACAATTTTTCCCTTCTTATAAGTGCCCTTTTTCACCTCTCAGAAGTGACCCTTTTTCTTCGTATGACTGCCCCTTCTTCTTTCTAATAAGTGCCCTTTTCACCTTCTGATAAGTGCCCCTTTAAGCTCAGATAAGTGTCCCCTTTGAAATCCGACAAGTGTCCCTGTTTTCCTCCTATTGGTTCCCATTTTCCGTTCTAATAGTGCAATTTTCCCTTCTTATAAGTGCCCTTTTTTCACCCCTCAGAAGTGACCCTTTTTCTTCGTATGACTGCCCCTTCTTCTTTCTAATAAGTGCCCTTTTCACCTTCTGAAAAGTGCCCCTTTAAGCTCAGATAAGTGTCCCCTTTGAAATCCGGCAAGTGTCCCTGTTTTCCTCCTATTGGTTCCCATTTTCCGTTCTAATAGTGCATTTTTCCTTATGATAAGTGCCCTTTTCATCTCTGATAAATGCCTCTTTTTAAGTGCCCCTTTTACTTCTGATCAGTGCCCACTTTTCTTTTTAATATTATTATTTTCCCTTTTGATAAGTGCCCCTTTTGTCTTCTGACAAGTGCCTACCTATATATCTATATATATTTAACATATTGTACCTATATACTCCGATATCGCTTACAAACTGTGCCTTAAAGTCCACAAAAGAGCCATATACCTAGCTCCAAATAATCAGAGAGACTTCATAATAATAGATTCCCCTACTGATTTCAGCACAATGCATGCAGTGGAGCAGGGGCAGGAGGGGCACAATTCCCTAAGTTATACAAGAATGAGCAGTGCCCCTAAGTCATAACAAATTTTTCTAAAATTTTCCCAAATCTCGCTCCAAAAGCTCGCTCGCATTTATCATCTTATCTCTTATCATAATTTTGGAAGATCGCTGCTATTCAAAATATCCTCAATATTTTGCTCGCTCTGTTCGCTCGCTCGCAAATGAATACTCAGACAATTATGCTCAACTTCAAAGTAGTTTTGCTTTTTATCAAGAACCATGTTAAGACATGAACAATAATGTGTCGAAAATGATCCTCGATAGTGTATTTATCAGAATGTAGCGGTATACTATATCTCAAAGTGGCATTTTCCGCCTTATTTTCAACATAAGAAAATGGAAGAGCTAGAAATGCGTAGCCCCCTGTATTATGACTGAATACCCGACCACTGCCAAACATGACTGTTGGTAGTATCTGCCAAACGCCAATGGAAAAACGAGAGCTGGATTAGCCAGAAAAGTAAAGGGATGGAACTTCGTGGCAAATATGGAGCACAACCATCTCTGTATTAATCATTGGCAGACGTTTCAAGAGGTGGGTTGTGCCCACCAGACACCCCAAAGTACGTCAACCATTAATGGTGATGAGCGTTTTTGCATTTTGGGGCGTCTAGCTGGTACAATCCAACACTTAAAACGTCTTGAAGTGGTCATTTATGATATATGGGCTTATGCTCTACATATACCACTAACTTTTAATCCGTTACCTTTCTAGCCAATGTCTCTCTATTATTATATTCATTTATTATCATTATTCACCTCTAACGGGCGTTTTGAATTTTGGGGAGCGTCTGGCAGGAACATAACCCACCACTCAAAATGTCTGGCAAGGTTCATTTATAATACAGGGTTTATTTCTTTATATTTTCCAACAGGTTTCATCCCGTTACTTTTCCTGAAAATCTAGCTCTTTTATTTTATTTCATTTCCAAATTTTTAATCAGTTATGGACGTTTGGCATTTGGGGCGTCTGGTATTGACAACCCATCTCTTAGAACGTCTTTTCTCTCTGATCTAGTTGACTTATTTTATTTGTATTATCTTATTTTTCATTTTATAATGGGCATCTCCAGTTTGGGCCTCCAGCGCTCACAACCTACCACTTAAAACGTCTGGCAGTGGTCATTTATGATTGAGAGGGTTCTACTCACAATTTTCCACCAGCTTTTATCCCGTTAATTATCTTAATTATCTTATCTCTTTTATTACATCAATTTATCATTATCGTGCATTGATGGGAGTTTGCCACATAGGGGTGTCTGGATGGCACAACCCACCGCTAAAAATATCTGGCAGTGGTCATTCATGATACGTGGTTATGCTTTACTTTTTCCAGCAGAATTCATGTATAGTTAACTTTTTTTATTGCTAATCTAGCTCAAAATTTTGACCTCTTTGGAGGGGCCTTCTGACCGCCCCCACCCCTTTGCGAACTGGAGACGTTCATTTCCTAGCATTTTTCCACTAGGTTGACCCCCTCTGGCTCCGGGTCTAAAGGCAATTGCTTATCTGGACTACATTATTTTGGAAAAGAAAAAGGATTAAAAAAAGGTAGGAAAAGCCTAAAATTTACAAGTGTGTCAGAAGAGTATAACAAAAAAAAAAAAAAAAAAGAAGGAAAAGGAAGAAGCAGTCATAGGCGCAGACAGGGGTGGGGGCACAACGGGGTCATGGCCCCCGCTAGAAAAGGGGGTCCTTTATAATATCTGAATCTTTCAATCATTGTGAAGGATTTATTTCAATGGAACCAAATTGCTTTTAAACTTGAGGACAGGGGTGTCGAGCCGTGTTCATGATTGGGGGGGGGGGGGGGGGTGACCGGCGAGGGAGCGAAGCCAGTGACGTATCTAGAGATTATGGCACCCGGGGCAAACAATGAAGTTACGCCCCCCCCCCCCCCCCCGAGTGCCCAAACGTTATAGTATAATCGAGGGAGCAAAGCGACCGAGCGGCAATTTTTAAATTTTTAACCCTAAAAACGCAAGTTCTTGTGCATATTACCCAGGAAATTCTGCAATTAAGGGGCAGAGAAGGTCAAATGTTATACATTGATAAACGGTTTTCTATTCACTCACTTCTACAATCGGGAGCAAAACTAACGAAAACCCTATATGCTTGAGAAAAAGTCGAGATATTCAGCAAGGCTACCTAATTGAGATTTATTTCAATAGTTGAACCTTTGCAAATGCTGTTTAATACCCTTTATCCATATTGGGGGCCAGGGGCGGCGGAGCGTCTTTCAAAGTGGGGGGGGGGGGCATCAGTTAAAAGGGCGCTTTTTGGGAAAAGGGGGCACCTACAAGGGGTGAACATAAAACGAAAGAGTCGAGAAATTCAGCAAGGCTACCTAAATTGAGATTTGTTTCAATAGTTGAACCATTGCAAATGCTGTTTAATACCCTTTATCCTATATTGGGGGCCAGGGTCTTTCAAGGTGGGAGGGGGGGGGGGGGACCAGCCAAAAAGGGCACTTTTGGGAAAAAGGGGGCACCTACAAGGGGTGAACATAAAACAAAAAAGGGACCATTTTGTGACATTGGTATTACCCTACAGTCCCGATAACATTTTTAATTCAGTATCAAACATCATCTTATTCCTTTTTATTGTGGTTCTGGAGACTGCTTCAGCTTTCCCAATTAGCAGTTGCGTGTGATGGTGTAATGAACTGTAAAACTATTTCTCGTAATATTGGTGTCATGAATAGATTAAAACCACATCTCCATTCTTTTTCCTTGTGGGGCAATATACCCACCAAACTTTGTTAAACTTTGTTAAGCTCTTCGTATCATTTGCCTTTCTCATTTTCGCTCCCATACGGATCCTCTTTTCTTTGAAAATAAAATATTGAAAATTAAAGATCTTTATCTCCTTCAGTAAGGCCAGTTTATGTATTCTTATAATAACGACATGCTTCCTTCCGTTTTTAATGATATGTTTACACAAAATAAATCCTCTCATAAGTACCCAACCCGGCGTTGTAATGACTATCATCTATCATCAAGCTCAAAACACGTTTATTTATACAGCCCCCAAATTTTGGAACTCCATTCAAAATGACATTCAACTTGCCCCCTCACTTAATTCATTTAAGAGGAAATTGAAATTGTGTCTTACAATACAAATTAATATGATATTAATAATCAGTGCATTGTCAAATCACGTCTTGCCCTTTTTAATGCACCTATCCTTCCCATATGTCTTTCTTTACGCTTTGTATGTAACTATACTACCGCTGTAGTATGCACATCGTGCTCTCTTTCTCTCTCTCTCTCTCTCTCCTTTCTTTTCCTCTCCACCTCTCCTCTCTTTTTCTTTACTCTTCACATAATTACGCAGCAATATTTTCTATCCTTGTATTTCTCCCTCCCCTTGCTTTATTTTCTGTTGTCTTATATCTTTTGTTTTTATTATGTTCACTATACTGTATACATGTCGTAACAAGTTTTCAAATTATGGATTACTAATTATATTATTATTCTGACACTTTTTGGTAATCTATGTATATTTATATTTTTTCTAGTCAATACATTTACATGTTACAAAAAAATTATGTTCGTCATTACTTCGAGGGATCCATATTCTACAAGCTCTGCTTTTCAGTGGATCCCTCCATTTCCACAGGTTTAACTTAAAAATTAAAAAAAGAACTATTATACTGGATGTTTATGTATACTTTCTATTTTATAACCTTAAACCAGGTAAAATGTATTATATTATTGAATATTGAATTGTATAATTGATTTTTTTTTCACAATCGGATGTTCTGTTCTGTTGGAAATGAAATAAAAACTGAAACTGAAAAAAACAACAACTGAATGACTCATGTGCGAGCGAGCGAAAAGAGCGAGCAAATATTTTCAGACTTTTTTTTCTAATGATGAATTCCTTTGGTTGAGAAATATGTACAGCGATATAATGAAAATTACAGTAGCAAATTAACTAGGGGAATGTCGAATTATCTTTTAATTCATACATTATCCCTGTCGTTCTTCTTTAGGATTACATCGATATCAACATACTTTATGAGATCTTCTTGATTTCATTATATACTATATAGCAAGCATAGTAAGTGAGTTTTGGAGAGATTTTCAGAAAATATTGAAACGAAGCGAGCCAGCAAGTAATATTCGAAACTCTTTTGTTATGCTGCCCGAATAGGGAGGAGCGCCGCGGAGAACCCATCCCCTCATTCTTAATTATACGAGGCAGGGAGGGGTTGAGGGGCTGCAGCCCCCCCCCCCCCCCCCCGGAGGATTATGAAATTATCAATATTCGGGCAGCTGTCAACTCATGATATTCAAGCAGCTATTACCTCATAGATGTATGGACAGCATTACCACTGTAAGACAGGGATACAGGCAGAGGCGGCGCTCCCGGGGGCGGGCGGGGGGGGGGGGGGTGGTCCCTGCACTTTTTCAAGTAGATCTACCCCAAAAGTGCCCCTATTTATCTTCGAAAAGTGCCGCATTTCGTCGTTTAGTGCCTTTCTCTTTCTAATAATTACCCTTTAAACCTTTTGATAACCTTTAACCTCAGACATTAGTGCCTCTTTTGAAAACGGATATCTTGTAATATTATGTCTAAAATACATAAAACAATTTGGGTATCCCAAGTGTGTATCGATATTGAGCCATTTTCCTCTGTTTATAAACTTCTGATAGTTCATGGGCAGGGGCCGCAGAGCGTTTTTGAAAGTGTGTGTGTGTGGGGGGGGGGGGGGGGGCCTGATTTGATTTCACTCATTAATGACAATTTTCCGAGATTTTATGAAACGTATGCTCAAAAAAATGAGGGGGGCTTCAGCCTCCAGGCCCCCCCCCCCCCCCGGTTCCACGGTCCATGCATGATGCTCTGTTTTTTAGTGTCTAACCATTATTCATTATCACTTTTTATTGAATCTAAAAACTGCTTACCTTCCACATTTGAAATATAAACATTTTTAACGAGGGTACCACACTTTGTATATATTTTACATTCTTTATTTTGTTTAGTTACTGTCCTTAGTTTATATCTATAATTATTGTTATTCAAATAGTGTTGTTATAAACATCTATAGGAAAACCACCACTATTGGTGAAAATGTACCACCCTCTCCAACTATCAGAATCAAAATCAATCAATCAAGCAAGTAGTAAAAGACAAACCTGGATAATACGTCATTCAGGATGAAGGGTAGGCTGTACCAATGTTTCAAATATTTTTTTTAAAAATCTATGCATCCATTGTTTGTAAGTCCCTATAAATAAAAGTGAACGTGCTTTTTAGTGCCCCCCCCCCCCCCTCCCTACCGGTGCCTATGCATCTCATGACGTGGAGCTGAGCTAGATGTTCCGGTTCGGCAACGTACGCTAACAACGAAGCAAATGTGTTGCATTAGGCGTGTAGAGCGTCTTCATTATTTTAATTTTTAATTTAATTTTTTTTTTTTGGGGGGGGGGGGGGAGGTGGGGGTGTCACAGGGGCACAACACAAATTAGACAGTGGAATGAAACAAACAGTTCAGCTCAATTTTGCCCGAATATCGCTCAATTCTAACAATGTTTTTTTGTTTGTTTGTTTTTGTTTGTATTTTTTTGTGGGGGGGGGGGGCTGCACTTGAACCCCCGAAGCCCTAGTTTGTGCGGCCCTATAAACTGGCAGCCATGCTAATATTTAGACCGGTGGCCAAGACTAGCATTCTTTGCTACACTGATAATGGACCACCCCTGCCGCCGCAGTTACAAAACAACAGCTGCTTGGGCGGTACTCGAGTTAACAGAGCATACGTATGCAAGTTAGTTTAGCATACGTATGCTCTTTTAATCATACGTATGCTAGTTAACTAAGCATACGTATGCTCTGTTAATCATACGTATGCTAGTTAACTAAGCATACGTATGCAAGTTTAATCAACATATGTATGCTTAAATGAAGCTCTGTGATTGGTCCGTTTGCATACGTATGCTCAAGTAGAGCATACGTACCCGGTACGTAACTTAATAGAGCATACGTACCGGGTACGTATCCGATACGATTTATGGCGTCGATAGCCTTCCATACATGTGGGCGTGTTTAGCCGTATGTCCGAGGACATTTTCGGACAGAGAACAAAAAAAAAATCATGAGAACAATGGTCCTCGGAAGCCGGACAATAGTCCTCGAACGTCGAACAATGAATTTGTGCCTTATTCCGTCGACTGTCAGAGGATGGAGGAACAATAGAGGAACAATACTTGTCCACGGAATTAAAGCAATACAAGACTGCGTGTGCCTGCCTTTGTTCGTGAGAGTTTGTGTGTGTGTGTGTGTGTGTGTGTGTGTGTGGAAGTGTACCTGAGAAATTGGATGTTAAAGATCAGATTGCAAGAAAATTCCATCAAAATAAATATTGGCTTAATACTTATTATTGCATAGATGGCATAAATTATACAAGGTTATCCAAATTCAACGCTTGAATTAATGATTATTATCCATTATAAAACGGTAAAATACAGCCCCCGATATAGCAGCTGAAGAGATCCTTGAACGCTGCAGACGATGTCCCATAACATCTTACACATTTTTCAGTGCCTGTTTTGTCATCTCCTCTTCACTTATTTCTCTTACTTGACTAGCGTCAGTCTTAATGTTAGTCTGTTGCCTCACTCTTAACTTCGTGTATGGTATTATTTTGATGAAAAATGCAGCGTTAAAAAAATAAAGGAATCAGTCACTTGTAAACAAAATAAGACGTCATTGTATTTTCAGCTGCTTGCATACGTGCAGTTTGCAGTCATTTTGAGGACTTCGGTATAGCAATTAAACTGTATTTGATTATTTAACTTTTTCGTTAGACATTTGCAAAAACAGCAAATATACGCTTCCGAATTCCAAGTGGACCTCTGCACTGTGTGATAAGCCTGATTTTAATGTTGTGCTTTTAAGTTAAAAAGGGACACATATCTTTTGTTTGAACCTCAAAGAAGAACTTAAAATGACGAGGGATATGTTTAAGACAAGAAATAATTCTTGGAATAAAAATATTCCAAACTTTTTTCCAACCCTGTAGTTTGAAATTTTGTATTATTAACTACTTTAACAGGCATTTTTTTGCCGAATCCCATGCATCATATAATCTTAGAGGGGAAAAAGAAGAGGATTTGAAGAAAAAAATTTAGTATATATGATATGCTAGTGATGATTGTTGTATGTACATGATTACACGTTGCTATAAATATGTTACATTTCCGATAATTATGTATATGTTATTGCTTTGCAAACAAATCTATTTCGAGTGTTCAATAAATTCACTGATTCTTTCACATCGTCAGTAAGTTATTTCATTTATAGGGTATGGACCTATTCTGATTTCATATCACCAGTCCTGTATACATGGTATTACATCAAATTTTCCTCCGTGTTTCCGATGATCCGAAATTCGCTCTGGCGACATTTGGTTGGGCTTCCTAGGTCAGGGGTGGGGGGGGGGGGGGGGGGGGGGGGGGGAGCTTTTCATCAAGTATCTTGTCGGTGATTTTTCACGAAATATTTGCTCTCAGCCTGTCAGATGCAAGGATTTCAGTAGCTTATAACAGTTTTTTGCAACTTGTCATTAAATGCCAAGTTTCATGAAACAGTGCCCAGATGTAGTGTTCAGTCCATGGTTGGAATTTTTATTAAAATGTTGAGTAGTGTTAGAAGGTGACCGGGGAGCAGCTGTCGCCAGAAATTGTGTTCTACATTTTTATTTCATCCTAATTGGTACTAATTGCTAAGAATAAATTAATGGAACGTTTAGTACCATCCTAAAATATACCAGCTCTAAAAAAGACAATCTATTGCAAATTCTAAGATCAGAATTATCTGTAAAAATTGGTGTTTATATGTTTTTCATTCTTTATGGCTGAGGTTATGAAACTGAATGCCATTTGTGTTAGATCACAATCTTTGCTACTGTTACTAACATGAACATTTTGAACATATATCCTTAATTTTAGTCCAGCTTAGTTTAGTTTTTGCTTATACTTTTCCGCTGTTTAACCTGATCGCACGGTCGTTTACAGTGTATGCAATATTCGAAAATGTACTGAACATGATTAAAAGAAGTATAACAATACGACGAGTATGGAATAATTTTATGTGAAATGATGTCAAGAAAGAGATGGCACAGGAGAAATGGAGATGCTGAGAGAGAGAGAGAGAGAGAGAGATGGGCTGTTGAGACAGGGCATTGCAGGGAGAGAGAAAAAAATGAAGGTGAAAATTATTTTGCTCATACATTGTATATACATGATTTATCTAAGAAATAATATGTACACTGTGAATATGAAAATGCTATGACGCTGTTTCACCCTCAGTGATGTGTGATGTATGTAGTGAAATAATATATTCCAATATTTACCTCCATTACAGCAGTAGTGCTTTAAAGATTATTTGTGTGTTTAAAAAAAGAGTGGAAATTCTTTTATAATCATGTGTTGATTTCGCGCCGGTAGATCAATTGGATACAATGAATAGATGAAGGTTTACACCTAGTAAGAAGACAACATTATATAATTCAAACGATACCTGATTACACAAGATTCCCCCCCCCCCATCCTGGTCCTACGTTACGCCCTCTACATGTCTATGTAGGGGGTGCGGATCGTTTGATGAACATCTAGTTGTTTTAAAAGTACATGTATTGAAATTTTCTCTCTTTCTTCCTCTTCACTGTAAAAAACTGTGTAACTTTACAGCAAATCTGGTGTCAGCAGAGTCGCCATAACTTCTGATGTAAAACTACAGATTAGTTGTAACTTTGTCCTATGCCATTGATGTACAAATAACATCTGGGGCCTGTAACATAAAGAGATAAATCAATCTTACGATTGATATCAATCGTAAGTCTATGGCAAACCATGTACTAAAGAGTTACAATTGATTGTAAGATTGACTGTATCTCTTTATGTTACAGGCCCCAGATTAGCTGTTATGATTAAATACAGAACTAATCTGTATTTTCCCCCTGTAAAAAATACAGATATTTTTTACAGTGTTTTATTTTCCTCCCATAAGTTCCCCTTCTCCACCCACACTCTCTCTCCCTCTTGCTGCTTTTTTTTCTCTCTCTTCCCTCCCTTTCTCCCTCTCTCTTTCTCTCTCTCTCTTTCTTTCTCTCTCTCCCTCCCTCCTGCTTTCTTTCCTCTGTCTCGTACACACCCCCTTCTCTCCCTCTTTCTCCCTAATTAACCCTTTCACTTCACTTTACCAATACTCCCATAACCAGTCACTACCGAACCAAAAATAAAATATCATACATACCTTGAATTCAATTTGGCACTTTTAATATAAATTTCTCTTGTTTGTGATAATTATGTCTGTTTCTTCTCTGTCTTCACTCTTTCACTCTTTCTTCTATAATTGCTGTACATCCGAGGTATCAACTACCTGGTACACACAGAGAAATATTTACTTAATATTTCATTATGTAAACTTCCTTTTGTAAAATTTTTACTTAATATATGTAAAATTGTCTCAAATGAATGTTTTTATGTAGTATTTTACTAAATATTTGTAATGAATTACATTTCGCATATAATGTGTCATGCAAAATGTAAAATTTTATGTAACATTTACTTAGCACTATTTAAGTAAAATTCATTTTGCAAAAGAAATGCCTATTATGTAAAATGTGTTAAGTACAAGTATTTTTTAAAGGGAATTTTATCATGCAGATGTTATAAGTCATCATTAAGTGAAATGTTTTGTAAACTATTGTGTATAAAATACATTTTACGAATGTCAGTTGACATTAACATGATTTTGATACACAGTTATGTAAAACTGACGGAACAAATCTTGCAAAATAACGCTGTAAGATATTTCTTCATAAAGATTTTTGCAATATTGCCCTTTTCGTTAAGTTTATTTAACATGCACAATGTAATTTGTCGTCATTAAGTAAAAATGTTTTGCAAACGGTTTTGTAAAAAATGCATTTTCGTATTTTTCCCTCAATATTGGGGGAAACACTTATATGAATATTCATGAATTTTCAGTAGCGTATGGTTTGGGGTGGCCCGATTTTAATAACTGTTACCAAATGCATAAAAAATTATAATGGGTATATAAGAGCTTGCACTAGACTGTACCAACTGGATAGGATAGGACTAGGATACGTTAAGATATAGGATAGGATAGCTTAAAGTAGGATAGGTTAGGATTGATAAGTTAAGACCCAGAAAGACATAACAAGCAGGTTTATTTTTTTTTACCTGGGTTGGAGGAAAAAGGAAACAATTGGGCAACTGAATTTGCCCAACCACATAATACATGTGTAGAATTGTTTGTTAGGTAAAATTTACACATGAATTTTAAGTACCTATATTTAACATGACATTTTACATAATTATCGTCGAATATTTTGTTAGCTAAAATTTACACAAGTTCCTATTTAACAAAACAATTTACATAATTTTGGTAAAACATTTTGTTAAGTAAATTTTACAAAAAAGTTATGGAGTTCCTATTTAACATAATTTTTTACATAATTTTTGTAAAACATTTTGTTAAGTAAATTTTACAAAAAAGTTATGGAGTTCCTATTTAACAAAACAATTTACATAATTTTTGTAAAAATTTCTCTGTGTGTAGGCTTGTTATTGTTTGACAAGGGATATAGATTTGATGCGCCCACCCCGGTTGTCTCAATACGTGGGTCTCAGAATGTTGAAGGGAGCGGCGGAACCCCGCATTTCGGGAGCATGCAGATGGATGCTGACTTCCCAAATCATATCCATTTTTTTTTTGTCATTCTGGTTCACTCAGAATCATCGGCTCATAGACACTCATCAAATCATGGGCACAAGTTGACTATGTCTCTAAGAAATAGCTAGGAATTAAAATGTATTTCTTCCAAACATGTATTTGACCATACTCTTTCTCTCTCTCTTTCTTTCCTCCTCTCCTCCAAGATATCTTTTCAACAGTTCAAGTGTATTTTATCCATCCCAATTTTCTTGATTCCTTTTTATGGCCCTCGTTTGGGATTGTTTTATTTTATTTCGCTCTCTTCACTTTCTCCCCCCCCCCCCCCTCTCTCTCTCTCTCACACACACAGGCGTTCTGTTTACATATTTTTTTATAAAACAAAAAAAACTTCATTATTCATGAACTAGGTAAAGTGCGTTTTGTGAAAAGAACTTCACCATATTTGCATCTAAATACCATCTCCTAACTCTATATATCTGCCTGTATATAGGCCAAATTGTGTCTTGTAAATATAACCTTGTATTTATTTGTAAACAAACTGTTTACATTATAAAAAATGTTTCCTCAACACCAGTAGGATTATCCATGAACTTATCCTTTGAAGTAAGTGCTATTTTCACCGGTTTCTCCCGAGTTCTTCTCCATGCTGTGAGCACATGTTCATTAACACTGTCCCACATGCTTATTGTTGTGTGAGTGAAACTCTTTTGTGTTGACCTTGCATAGTCGCTACGCGTTACGGACACTAGTGAACCCCCGCATAGTTTGTTTTTTGTTCTTTGTTCTTTGCATCATTAAAAATGGCGACATCAAATAAGTTTCAAGCTCTTGCAGTGGAGGGTGATGCAGATGAGGATATCATACTGAAAATTGATGAAGTTGTAGCATGTGCCATGGGGTGTATTCCAGCTCGCCAGGAAGATGCTGGGGTAAATCGTCAACTTGTTGGTGACATTATGAAAGCGGTGGTGGCAGCTTTGCTGCCTATGGTGCAGTCAATTTCTGCACAAATTCAGCAAGGTGGCCAGGTATCTGCTCAGAAGGCAGGGGCACTTATGCAGAGCATGACATACGTCTTGATGATGTGGAGCAGAATGCGCGAAGGGACAACATTGTCATCCGTGGTGTTCCAGAGTCTGATGGTGAGAACACAAACAGTGCTGTTGTAAAGATTGCATCCTCGGCCGGTGTGGCCATGGCCGAGTAGGATCTCAGCACGAGCTATCGGCTTGGTAAACAGATGCCAAACAAGACTAGACCAATTGTGGCTCGATTTGTACGTCGAGACCTGCGTACCAGCCTCTTGAAAAACAAAAAGAAACTCCAGTACGGTCCTCATAAGCAGGTCATGTTGGGGGAGCACCTTGCACCAGGTCGTGCCAAACTTCTCCAAGTATTGAAGCGGGACGAGGATGTTGAGAAGGTGTGGACCATAGATGGGAAGCTGCATTGCACTTTCAGAAATGATCCTCATAAAAAATTCATTCTTTCATCCCCAGAGGATCTCTTCAGCCAGCTGGGATGGAAGGACGATAAGCTGAAGAGGACTGGGTTATTTGTAGATATTTCTGCCTAGGACATCTCCGACCCTCCCTCAATTCAGGACAAGCTACCTGCTTCAGAACTCTCTGAACTTTCTATTATAAGTCTCAATGTTAATGGTCTTCGTAGTAAATTAAATGATGGCATTTTGGATGTATTCCTTAGCAGTTATGATATTATTTGTTTAACTGAAACTAAGACAGATTGTGTTGATTTGTTACAGACAAACCTTAATAATTATAAATACTATACTAAGCTTAAATCTTCTACACAGTGTTCTGGGTCATATGGTGGCTTTCACGGTATGTGCATATTAATGAAAAATGAAATATTTGATTCTTCACAGAGAATTATTAGTACTAATTCAGACTCCATTATCTGGGTTAAGGTTACGTCTAGTAAACTTGGTTTTGATTTCATTTTGGCTTGTGTTTATATTCCATGTGAAGGTTCGGTTCATCACTCTAGTCAAATTTTTGATAACCTTATTCAGGATATTATTGATATTCGTAGTAGATTTGACCTTCCATTTTGTGTTGTTGGTGATTTTAATGCCAGAACAGGATTGTTGGATGATTTTTTAGCTGATGATAAATATTTGACAGGTATCCACGGTCCTCTTTCTTCTGATGATATCAATGATATTCGTACTATCTTGAATAATAATGGTCATCAGACAATGAGGTGTAATATGGATAGTCATGTGAATAATAATGGAAAGCAGCTTATTGATGTATGTCAAAGTTTTGATTTCAAAATTGTTAATGGTAGATTTGGAAATGATAAGAATATTGGTCAATTTACCTGTTACAATAAAAATGGTGGTTGTAGCTCTGTTGATTACGCACTGGTGTCCTATACCCTCTTTGATAATATTTGTGATTTTCAAGTGGATACATTCGATAGATGTCTTTCTGATGTACACTGTTCCCTTATCTTAACTTTTCGAACTACATTGCAGTTTTCACAGCCTAATTTATTAGATTCTAATGTTTCTTGTAAAGATGATTTTAACTTTACTGATAATGTTAAAAATAAACCATGTTATTTGTCTTTTCGGTGGTCTCATGATAAAGCTGGTGAATATATGCAAATTGTTGGTCGATCATTATTCGATCTATCTCGAAAGCTTGAAAGCCTTCAATCTGATGTTTGTACTAACGGTGTTGATTCATTCTGCTCTAAATTAAGTGATGTTTTTGTTAAGGCAGCACAGAATATTGGTGTTTGTAACTGGAAAAATCCTCAAGTTAGTAAAAAAACTGAATATGAAATGGTTAAACCATGGTTTGATGGTGATTGCCGAAAAGCTCGAAGAGAATATTTTAGTGTTAAAAATAGATTAAAGAATAGGTCAACGAATCATGTAAATATGTCCACCTCTGTTGAAAGTGAGTTAAATAATGCTTTTAAAAGTTATAAAAGATTGTTGAGATTTAAGAAGAGACGGTACATTAAACAGTTAAATGATTCTTTGAGGTTTTTAAGGAAAAATAACCCCTCTGAATATTGGACTCTTCTGAAAAGGGGTGAGAAAAAAGCTTCTTTTACTAATAAAGTCCCATTGAGTGTCTTTGTTGAGCATTTTAGAAATCTTGGTAACATAGACAATGTCTCAGACGTTGGGAGTAGTATACCAGAAGTTGAAAATTCTGAAATACATTCGTCGTTGGCAAGTTTTAACGAGTCTGATATTTTAAATGCTCCAATAACAATTGATGAGACATTGCTGGTTATCAAGCGTTTACAAAATGGCAAGGCTTCTGGTATAGACTTGATGAGAAATGAATTTTTGAAAAATTGCCCAATTAGTATTTTACATTTAATAGTTACCTTTTTTAATGTTGTGCTAGATAATGGTATTATTCCAACTGACTGGTGTGTAGGGATTATAGTCCCAATTTTTAAAAATAAAGGCGAGGACACAAACCCAGATAATTATAGGGGTATTACACTTCTTAGCTGTTTAGGGAAGCTGTTTACTTCAATTTTAAACTATAGAATATCAAATTTTTTGATTGTAATAAGATTTTAGGCGAAGAACAGGCTGGATTCAGGTCAGGCTATTCAACAACTGATCATAGTTTTGTACTGAAATGTATTATTGATATCTTTTTGCAAAGGAAAAAAGGGATCTATTGTGCATTTATTGATTATAAAAAGGCCTTTGATTTGATTGACAGATCATCTTTATGGTTGAAAATTTTGGCTTCCGGAGTTAAGGGCAAAGTTTTTGTAGTTATAAATAATATCTATAAACATGCCAAATCATGTGTTAACTTAAATGGTCAGTTATCAGAATATTTTATGTGTAATGTAGGTGTTAGACAAGGTGAAAACCTGTCTCCGCTGTTGTTTGCTATGTTTCTGAATGATTTTGAAAGTCATATCAGGAAATTTTATAGGGGCCTTTCTTTGATGGATGATGTTTACAGTGGTAGTTTGTCAGATGAAGATATTCAACTTTTTTTCAAGCTTTATTGTTTGTTATATGCTGATGATACTCTTATTTTTGCTGAAAATCCGAATGAGCTTCAGAAAGCATTAATCGCTGTGGAGGAGTACTGCAAGAAATGGTATCTTCAAGTAAATACGAGTAAGACGAAAATTGTTATTTTTTCAAGAGGAAAGGTGAGGAAAGTACCTAGATTTATGTTTAATGGTGATGATCTTGAAGTAGTAGACGACTTTAATTATTTAGGAGTTAAATTTAATTATAATGGCAGTTTTAAGAAGGCAATATTTAAGAACGATCTTACAAGTAAATAAGTGTACACCCGATACTATGGTATATGGTGAAACTGGTCGTTGTGTAATAATTAATTATGTTAAATGTAGAATGATTGGTTTTTGGTTAAGAATAGTCAAGGGAGAACAGTCAAAATATACTTTTTTATTATACAGACTAATAAAAAGATTACATGAAAATGAGGAGATAGATTTTGTATCACCCTGGCTTACATGTATTGAAAACATATTGAATAATGCAGGATTCACTAATGTGTGGCTTTCTCAGGGCAATGGATTTAATACCGATTGGATTTTAGGTGCTTTACGTTTGAGACTAGCTGATATGTTTAAACAGGAATGGCGAGCAGCAACCTGGTCGAATCGGGTGTGCCTTAATTATAGGATTTTTAAACTTGAGCTAGAGTTTGAAAAATATTTGTGTCTCTTGAATAGCGCAGATGCAACACTATTATGTAAGTTTAGATGTCGAACACATAAATTACCAGTTAATAACAGTCGTTTCAACTCTGATTTGTTAAATGAAAGTCTATGCACACTCTGTACATCATTAGATATTGGTGATGAATATCATTATTTGCTTGTTTGCCCATTTTTTATTAATGAAAGAAAACTGTACTTGTCTGATTTTAATATACATAGGCCAAATACAAAAGTAATGGCGGAAATTATTCTTACAAAAAATGCTTGCCATCTTAAAAAGCTTGTTAAATTTGTTAAAATTATTATACAGCAATTTACATGTAAATCAAAAGAGGATGGAGTTGTTGATGTTGTACGTGACAATCAAAGTCAGGTAGTAACACGTAGTGGTAGAATAGTTAAAAACCCTATACGTCTAGTACTTTAGTTGTATTTACACTGTATATATATATATATATATATATATATATTTATTGTTGTTTTTGTTGTTTTTTTATGTTTCGTTGAGAAATGTTGTTTCATATGTAAACTATATACCCATGTACAAGTATTCAATATACCATTTATATTATTGTAAATATGTTGTGCTCTCATACCCCGAGAGGGGGTCGATAGAGTGAATAAAATCTTATCTTATCCATGAACTATGTAAAGTACGTTTTGTGAAATGCATTGCGTCATATTTGCACATATAACCTTCCCCTGTCTCTAGTCGATTTTCTATAGGCCTGCAATTAGTTCAGATTCTGAAATATTCCCTCATTACGGGATCTCCCACTAGCTGATGCCAGGCCCGAGGATGGCGTAATCCCAAAGTCGTATGAGCGAGGAAATGCGGGATCACGCCATCTCTCGGCCTGGCAACAGTAGTGGGATATCGCGTATATTGGGGAGCTTGCTCTTAAATAAAATCGTTTAGAATCTGAACTAGCCCGCAATGTGTCGTGTAAATATGGTATGAAAATGCATTCCTTTGTAAACAAATTTGTTCGATGATAGTTTTCTATTAACTTATTTAAGATAAAGCTTTGACATTACTTATATTTTGCAGAAATACTCTGTACGTATGTATGTATTTGAAAAAATATACCTACTTCTTTGTGTTTTTATTAGGAAATCAACAGAAATCACAACAAATACAAGTGATTTACATGATTAAAAACAAAATCATTGAGCTAAAAAAGGAAAACAAAAACAAAACCAAAAAAAAAGTAAATATAAAGCAATTGGAACAAAAATTAAAAAAATAATAATAATAACAATTAAGATGGCAGAAAAGTGAGTTACAAAATAAGTATACATGTAGTTCAAGAACGAAGCTCCGAAACTGAAAAGGTGAAACCAAGGATCGCCGCTGACACCAACCTACCCGCATGGACAAACGACCAAAAACAAAGTCTCAACTCCACCGACAACCGAAAACATCCGCCCACTACGGAGAGACTGGAATAAGCAGGACCCAGGAGCGGGGTGATCCACATAAACACAAACACCCCCCCCCCCCCCCTCACACACACACACCCACACACACCCTCAAAACATCCTCACTCCTCCCCCACACACATACACTCATTCACAAGCACCCCACCCCCCCCCCCCCCCCCACACACACACACACCCAAACGCTCAAACATAAAAAAATCGCTACGCCATCCGGCCCTTCGCAGCCACTCCGCACGGGATCCTGCGAACCCCACACCCAAAGCCAAAACCTGTCAAATTAGAGCCCCCACCAAATAAATTCAGCGGCTGCACGGTCAGGCGGTCACGCCGAGGCCAGCGGAAGTCTACGGGTAAAATCTGGGGAGATCGCCCTTGAAGTATATGAACTGGCAGCTATTGGCAGTGATGACAATAGGCAAATAATACATTGTGGCATTCAACTGAGCGAAAAGCAATAAGGCACAATTAAACACTACTTAGTCTATTACCTTGGTCCTAGGATAGCAGAATCAAATCTCAAAACGCCATTTCCTGAAATGGGCAGTCAGTTTGTTTTTCTTCCTTGCTAAAAAATATACAATTTCTTTCTGTTTTTTAACAAAAGATTTAAATGATACAATATTAGGTATTAAATGATGTCCCTTTCATCAGAATAGACCCTTCACCTTATTGATTTTTTTCAGGAAAAACATTAAATTTGTTTTATATTGCATATTATTGTCAGTTGTGAAAAGGTATGCCATGTTAATCAAGGTAGATATCAAAGTATGTGTGTCATAATGTTACGATTAAATTCAGTGCAGTAGCAACGATACTTTTCATGGTGGAGAAACTGAATTGTAGGTTTAGTTATCCAGGGTTACACCATGTAATGTAAGGGGGGTTATCATTCAGCGAAAAAATCTGGCGCTTGATCTTTCAGAGAAAACAATAGCACCGACCGGTGCTTTCTCTGTGTACTACAGGAGAATTATAGCGCCACCAGTGACCAGAATGAGAGGGGAGGGAGTTGGTGAGAAAGCGGAGGGTTTATATTTTTCCAAAAATTATATTAATTTGTTCAATAAATCATATGATATTATTACAGGAGGTAGGTAAATTCATTTGAATTAATTGTGTTAACCACCACCTTTACCAATCGGGTCACTACCACAAAATTGATGATGGAATTTGTATATGGAGTCGAGCAAAGATGGACACACATGATAAAGGAAATGTTAAAATTCGGCTCTGATCGTATAAACATCGGGCCATTCGTGAGGGCATCTTAAACCATCGTATGACCGCCGGTGAAGTTTCTCACGCTCTGGCAGCAACTTCGTGAGCGGTGGCAAAATATTTGACATGCCAAAAAAATTGCCCAAAGACCTTGCGAAGGTTCATTTTCGTATTGAATTCGTGTGTCCATTGTCAAATTGTCCAAAATTGTGTCATCCTCGTCTTTACTTTGTGTGATCATCCGTGCCATCGGGCATTTTTCAGCTCACGAAGAAACAAGCAGAGCCTGAGAACTCCACCGGCGGTCATGCGATGGCTTAATATGCCTTCACGAATGGCCCGATGTTTATACGATCAGAGCCGAATATGAACATTTTCTTTATGGTGTGTCCATCTTTGCTCAATTTCGGGAGAGTGTGATGCCTGCAATTATCCGATCAGCAATTGAATTTCCATCTCGTACGGTCGGCTGAAGGTTTTATACCATCGGGAGGTCACGTGACGCCTTCATGACCTAGTTCGAACGCATCGTACTCTAATTACGACGTCGTGTAGCCATCTTGTCGCCTTCGTGTTTCCTTCGGGTAAACTTTTAATAAAAATTCACATCTTCGTATGTGGTTCTAGTGCCATCATGTGACTTTCTGTAGGCTGCTGATTGGCCAACTTCGCGCGAATTGAAAATTCCATATTCGTATGGCCATCTTGTCTCAAGTTCGGGACAGTGTGACGCCAGCAGTATGATACTCGGCCTGTAACTAGTTCGATGAATTTTTGCTTTTTACCAGTAGGTTGGTTCTTGGCAGCTTTTACAGTGTTTACAAAATACTACGAGGTATTAATCATAATTATTAAAATCGCATGAGAATAGAAAAGGTGTAAAGACTGAGTCTTCTGTAGGAGCAGTGATGAGAATAAAGCAGAAAATGGATTGCATAGGAGATATGGACAGGAGGAGAGAGAAGGGAAGAGCAAAAATGAGAGGGAGAGATAGAAGAGAAAGAAGAGAGAGACAGACACAGAGAAAGAGAAAAGTGGAGAGGGTGGGGAAGACGAATAGTGCTTTCTGTCTCTCTATAAGTAGACAATGATGACAAAATAAATAATTTGTCATCATTTTGTCTACTAATGGGGGGGGGGGGGGGGGGAGTGGTGGCTAAATTATTTTCTTCAGGTGCCGTTTGTTGATCTGTAAACATAACGACAAAAATTATATATTATGTAAGATGTAGTGGAAGTATAACCTACACCAATGTGCACTGCGTTACATAATGAACAAGAGGTGTCTTCCGCTTAAAATGCTATTATTAACCTTGTAAAGTATTTTATGTAGAAAGGTTCCAATCATATATTCAGCAATGTTGCATGTACGTCTCTAGTTTGTCAGTGTAAGCACATTTAATATTGACTCTCTGCCATTGGAATTCCGAAATCGGAAACATACATACATGCAGTAACAAAGCCTAACCTGAAATCGGAAATTTCGCAATGGTGTCATGCACTGGATTAGGTAGTGAAGGATTTGCAACCCCTTTGCTAAACTAGGATGAGAGGGAGTGAGAGAGAAAGAGAGAGAGAAACAGACAGAGAGTGGAAGGTAAAGAGAGAAAATGAATAAAAATGGTGATGGAGGCATAGAAGAAGATGGCACCCCTGCCTAACCCTCCCCTGCTTAACCCTCCGCTGCTCACTGGCTTTATTGAGGATCATTGTCTGGATCCCCCCCCCCCCCCCTTCCATCCCACCGCGATCAACGAGGATAGAATGATCTTTTAACCTCCAAATGGCGGACTATGGTAAAATGTTAATTTTTACGACTTACCTTCACCTACCGACCCTCAAACGCCCCCCCCCCCCCCCGTCTGAAAACATAAATTTGAAGAAGAAAATATATATAAACCCCACACAGCTCTTTATTCCAAGTACGAACATGCCGAACGTGCCCTTAACACCTACCCATTTTTTTTTCCCAACACCACTGAACATGATAGGCCTAGGCAGCTACATGTACGAAAGAGACTGATATCTGTACAGGACTCGCATAGATCTGAGGTTCTTGTGGCTAAACGTTGAATTCCTACTAAAACTTGAGGTAAGGTGGTTAATTACATGTGTGTAGAGTCTATAATCTTTAGAACGCATAAAGAGCAGTATCCGTAATATAAAATGTGTGTGGTTGCAAAAAAGTACTATTTTTATCTATCTGCATCTCTATGTATATGATTACAGATTGCAACGTGATACATTTGAAACATGTATGTCTATGTTTTCATTTTGTGTATAAAGGTGTGTTGTATCTTTTTTCAGAGTGTTATTCACTAATTCTTTCATATCGCCTGTAAGTTATGTTATTAATAGGGTATAGACCTATTATCATCTTATGTATCCACCGTCACCATTTTATTTACATCACAGTCACACCGCCAAACTGACCCCACACCGACTCCAAACCGTCCGATTCTTGACCATTGGCGGCAATGTTATTTTCTTTTCGGTCTGTTGTCGGTCTTATTGGTGTGACTGTGGTATTGGATTGTCTAGCCTAACTTTATGTACACCTCCTCTTTCTTATGTTCGTTATAAATAAGATGGTTTGATTGTGAGTCATTTATATATCAGAGTTTCACCCTCGTTTCATACGATCCGACATTTTGTGGCGATATTATGTTACGCCTATGTTGATGGTTAGGCACAGTTTGGTCCAGGGGTGAAGAAATATATATATATAATATATATAAATAGTGTCAAATGTTGACCACGGAGCAACTGTCACAAGAAAATTATATTGCACATTTGTTGTTGCTTTTTTCATGCCTTGTATGCATCTTTCAGGTACTGAGAATAAATAATTTTAACAATTTTTTGTTAAAATGTGCTGTTTTCCTTTAAAATTATAATGTTTACAATATACAAATTGTCGCTTTATCAGTGTAGACATTGAATTATATTACCTATGACCAATTCATATATTCCTAATGTCCCTGTTCTTCATTTTCATATGTACTGTTTTAAATAAGTGTAAAAGATATACATGTTTGTAAAAATCAATAATCATTGAAAATGTGAAACTTTGAAATATGAATCAAATATAATTTATATCCTAAAATATACTATTTCTAAAAAAAATGACGAATAATTAACCAGCTTAGTAAACGAAGAAGCTTGATGGGAGGAATTTTAATTTGTAAATAAGTTTTTAGGCATTTTACTATCAGGGTTAAAGATCGTATGCTCGATCTGTAATGAAAAACACAAGTCAGAAAAAATTGGAACCAGCAGGATTCAAACCTGTCATCTACTGCTTGCCGGGCAGCGACCATTAACCAGCTTGTTATTGATTGATTGACAAAAACCGGAAGATGGGCATCGTCTGTAATATTGTGTAAATATACGATTTTTTTTTTCATTTTTATTTCCTAAGGTTATACCAACTTTCGCTTAATCCGTCTGAACCATAACCAAATCCATTATGTTCTGTTATATCTAGTTTTCAATATATATATTTGTTATGGTCCTGTTTTTATTGTTCAGATGTACTGTTTTCCAAAAAATGAAAAATATATATACACACGTTCGTGAAAATCAATAAACTTTGAATTATCAATCAAATGTAATTCATATCCTAACATATACTTGCGCTTAAACATATATATTACTTATGATTGATTGTAAATAGTTGGCAAAACCGGAAGATCTTTATCATCTGTAATGTTGTGTGTATATACAAATACAGTGTAGTTTTATTTTTATTCTTATTTGCTAAGGTAAGGAAACTGAATGTGATTGCCATTAGAGTTCGATCGCATCCTTTACTGATGTAAATGAAATTGAAATCTTTAAACTGTATCCTTTTTCCTTCTCCTAGATAGTCCAGTAGACGGTACCATATACCATGTACATGACCTGGAAAAGTTGTTAAGTACAAGGTTTTTTTGTTGATTTGTGTTCTAGATGGATATTGAAGTAAATTCAGCTTGGTTGCCACCTTGGCAACCTTGAGCAATTTTTTTAATTAGCCTAATTAGCATAATCATCTAATTAGCATATGTGCAATAAGTAATATGTTGCTAATCTTAATCCAGAAAGGCTGAAAACATGAATAATACAACTTTTCTAGGGGTTTTTATGACGAGGAATTCATTTATGACATCAGTTTTTATTTTTAAGTAATGCAATTGACATAAATAGCATAATTAGCATAATGAGCTAATTAGCATATGTGCAATATATGGAATTCTTTGTCATTGTTTATCCAGAAAGCCTGAAAACATAAATAATACAACTTTTCTAGGGTTTTCTGTGACGAGGAATTCATTTATGACACCAGTTTTTAATTTCAAGTAACGCAATTTTATTGATGCAATTAGCATAATAAGCATAATGAGCTAATGATGAGCTAATTAGCATATGTGCAATATATGGAATTCTTTGTCATTGTTTATCCAGAAAGCCTGAAAACATAAATAATACAACTTTCCTACGGTTTTCTGTGACGAGGAATTCATTTATGTAACCAGTTTTTAATTTCAAGTAACACAATTGACGTAATTAGCATAATAAGCATAATGAGCTAATTAGCATATGTACAATATATGAAACTTTTTGCCATTGTTTATCGAGAAAGCCTGAAAACATAAATAATACAACTTTTCTAGGGTGTTCTGTGACGAGGAATTCATTTATGACACCAGTTTTTAATTTCAAGTAACGCAATTTTTTTGACGTAATTAGCATAATAAGCATAATGAGCTAATTAGCATATGTGCAATATATGGAATTCTTTGTCATTGCTTATCCAGAAAGCCTGAAATAATAAATAATACAACTTTTCTACGGTTTTCTGTGACGAGGAATTCATTTATGTAACCAGTTTTTAATTTCAAGTAACACAATTGATGTAATTAGCATAATAAGCATAATGAGCTAATTAGCATATGTACAATATTTGGAACTCTTTGCCATTGTTTATCCAGAAAGCCTGAAAACATAAATAATATTTTTCTAGGGTTTTCTATGATGAGGAATTTATTTATAACACCATTTTTTTTTCATTTCGAAGTAATGCAATTGACGTAATTAGCATAATTAGCATATATGCAACAATAATAATATGATAATAATAATAATAATAATTCATAAAGTACAGAAATTATGTATATACTGGGCGTTTAAAAAAAAGGAAACCCAACTTTGCAAAATTCCTGTAAATGAACTATATGTTTACCAACAATGAAATCCATACGATATGAAAGAGTAATTCATATTTCCAATGGTAAGTTGTTGAGGTTTCCAGGGTCATTGAACACCATTGTCTTCAACATTTTGTGCAAAAATCTAGTTGGTTCACTTTCTTGTAAAACACAATAGGCATGATGTTAAGGAGATGCCTTTTGTGAAATGGCCTGGTTGCTCCAATCCCCATTGTGCATATTTTTCTTTTTGAAATTTGTGTTAATGAGATGTTATTCACCCGTGATTCAGGATGTTATTCACCCGTGATTCAGGATTTTTGCTTTATAAAACCCTTTTCAGATAGAAATCATTTTGCAAAGAAGACAGTCTCGGTGAATTTTAACAAGGATGCATGCCAAAAAACCATTACGAACCAAAAGGATTGCAATATCACTAAGAATTGCAAATCAAAAACAAAGAGTATAAATAAGGAAAATCAAAAACTCATGCGTGTGGTTGAAGATTTCACTTTGCTGATTTTCAAAAAATTCAACTTTAGTTGAAAATTGACGGAGACTCCTGCAGCACTCAAGAAAAACGAAGACGTTTTCTGTGTTTTCGGAAGATCTTGCTTCCTCTTGGTCATAAGGTTATGACTAACAACTCGTTCCGTGCTTTGCGAAGTTCATAAGACCCTTTGTTAAGGCGTAAAATTAATCATTATGAGATTTGCTTACTAACGGATGGCCATAAACAGATAAAGAGCTACCAAGCTACTTGACAAAGCCATTCAACCCAAACCATGCCTATTGCGTTTTACAAGGAAGTGAACCAAATTAATTACTCTTTCATATGATATGAAATTAAACTCCGGTAAATATTTAGTCCATGCACTCGTATAATTTTCAAAGTTGGTTTTCCTTTTTTTTAACGCCCAGTATATTCTACCGTGCTGCAAGAGCTCCTGATGTACTGATAACTAAGAGGAGTAATTAAATGAAAAGATATGTTTTTAATTTTTATCTGAAAGTATTTACAGTTGGAGATTTCCTGATTTCTAATGGTAAGTTGTTCCACAATTTGGGGGCTGTGCAGACAAATGCTTGATCTCCTAAGGTTATTTTTGTTTTATATGATGGGGTTGGCAGTATTAAAGTATCTCGAGAACTGTGCAGGGTGAGGGTATGTCTGCAAGCTTTGAGTTGTAACAGATCTACAATATATTTAGGGGCTTGATCAATTAGAGCTTTATAGACAATCAACATGACTTTAAAAGATATTCTTTGTCGCACTGGTAGCCAGTGCAGATCTCTCAAAACAGGGATGATCCTTGAGAATTTTGAAGTATCCACAAATTGGTCTTGCACAAAGGTTTTGGACCCGCTGCCGTCGTCCTATTTGAGAGTCAGGGAGTCCATACAATAACCCATTACAATGATCTAACTTACTAGTGATGCATGCATGAGCAGTTGTTTTCATGCTATCCTGATCACTATATTTTCTAATATGTCTCATATAATATAAAATGCAATATGATGATATACATACATTGGTAATCTGTGCTTCCATATTCAAATGACTGTAAAAATGCACTACCAGATTTCTAGCATACATGGATGGTTTTATGACAGAACTTCCAACAAATATCCAATCGAAATTTAGTTCAGATACCCGTTTAGATGTGCCAACGAGCAACAATTCAGTTTTACTGTAATTTAGCATGAGTTTGTTTTGCAGCATTCATTCACGTATATAACTGACACATGCTTCTATGAGCGAGACGCTTTGCTCTTAAGCATATACATAGGGTCTAAATGACAAGTAAATCTGTCTGTCATCGGCGTAGCAGTGGCATTATATATTCCATGAACTAATTGTGGACCTTGGTAAACAGATTACCTGTGTACAGAGTAAATAACAGAGGGCCCAACCGAGAACCTTGTGGGAACCCGAAGGGCTCTAGAAAAGAATCAGAGACAGCATCATCAATCTTTATCTTTTGATGTCTATCTGCCAAATATGACTCACTCCATCTGAGAGCATCATCAATGTCAAAGCAGACCTTTAGCGTTTCCAATAAAAAAAGCAAGACTGATCTATGGTATCAAATGCGCTATATAGGAGCAACATGTAGACTTATTTGTCATTGTTTATCTAGAAAGCCTGAAAACACCTTTTAAAGACAACAAATAAGTTAGTGAAAAGACATTCCATGCAGATGTAGTATAAGTAGCCCAATTAACATAATAAGTAAATTCGCATATTTGCAATGTATGACATTATATCACCCGACGGATTAATTCAATACCTTTGACTTGATAGTCCCCCATATTGGGATAGTTTGAACCTGATCACTCAGGGCACTCCGGTGGTCTAGTGGTTATGACACTGGTCTAGTAATCCAGAGGTCGCGGGTTCGAATCCCGCCCGGTTCCGCCTGTGATTTTTTTCACAGCACCCGGGCAACCTATCACACAGCAGTAGCGTGTGTCACCCCCTTGTGGGCCGTTGGAGACAAATTGAATAAATTTATTTATGACATTATATCACCCGACGGATTAATTCAATACCTTTGACTTGATAGTCCCCCATATTGCAGAGATGCCAACCGTTCCGGAATATGCATGAGGTCAAAATTAAAATGTGAATTACGCAACGGTTGAATGCTTGTGAGAGAAAACATGACAACAATAACCATGCTCTCCGCTATTCACTTGTCATGAAAGCCTTGAAATCCACCTCATACATATTCCGGAACAGTTGGCAACTCTGCATATTGGGATAGTTTGAACCTGATCACTCAGGGCACTCCGGTGGTCTAGTGGTTATGACACTGGTCTAGTAATCCAGAGGTCGCGGGTTCGAATCCCGCCCGGTTCCGCCTGTGATTTTTTTCACAGCACCCGGGCAACCTATCACACAGCAGTAGCGTGTGTCACCCCCTTGTGGGCCGTTGGAGACAAATTGAATAAATTTATTTATGACATTATATCACCCGACGGATTGATTCAATACCTTTGACTTGATAGTCCCCCATATTGGGATAGTTTGAACCTGATCACTCAGGGCACTCCGGTGGTCTAGTGGTTATGACACTGGTCTAGTAATCCAGAGGTCGCGGGTTCGAATCCCGCCCGGTTCCGCCTGTGATTTTTTTCACAGCACCCGGGCAACCTATCACACAGCAGTAGCGTGTGTCACCCCCTTGTGGGCCGTTGGAGACAAATTGAATAAATTTATTTATGACATTATATCACCCGACGGATTAATTCAATACCTTTGACTTGATAGTCCCCCATATTGGGATAGTTTGAACCTGATCACTCAGGGCACTCCGGTGGTCTAGTGGTTATGACACTGGTCTAGTAATCCAGAGGTCGCGGGTTCGAATCCCGCCCGGTTCCGCCTGTGATTTTTTTCACAGCACCCGGGCAACCTATCACACAGCAGTAGCGTGTGTCACCCCCTTGTGGGCCGTTGGAGACAAATTGAATAAATTTATTTATGACATACTGTAGTTATTCCAGAAAATTCTGGGATGACAGATTTAATGTGTATACATTTTTATTATGACCGACCATGTTGACACGAATAATAATTACCCTTATTAGCATAATTAGCATATTAATCAGGCAATTGCCTAGTGGCCTCTTGAATTTCTCTCTGACAGGACAGAATACGTAGGTATTCATTTGTAATTTCCCACTGTACCAGTGATAAGAGAATGAACAGTCATGACAGAGACCAGTAAGTTATTAAATATATAAAGAAAATGAAATAGAATTTTGTTCTTTCGTTCTTTTTTTATAGGTGTCTGGGACAGAATTAAGAGAATTTGTTGTATACATGTATTGTCTGGGCATAGTACATGGCAGTCTAAGGTATAGTGCTTCTACCCATATGCGTAGGGAATGAATTTACAAAGTTACAATCCTTTGCCGCATTGAACATGGTTGCCCTCTGAGGTAAATATTGGTCATTATAAAAATGTAAACACATTAAATCTGTCATCCCAGAATTTTCTGGATTAACTATATCAATAAATGCAAATATGAAAATTCATTTATTACAACCTGTATGATAATTAGGCTAATTATACTACATTTACATGGAACATCTTCTCATAAACTAATTTGTTGTCTTTAAAAACTGTTTTAAAATGTTGCATTGCACCATTTTTAGGCTTTCTAGATAATGACAAAGAAGTTTACATATTGCACATATGCTAATAATGCCATTTACGACAATTGCATTACTTAAAAATAAAAAATGGCGTCATAAATGAATTCCTCGTCATAGAAACCCTAGAAAAATTTGAATTATTTATGTTTTCAGGTTTTCTGGATAAACAATGGCAAAGAATTCCATATATTGCACATATGCTAATTAGCTAATTATGCTAATTATGCTATTTATGACAATTGCATTACTTAAAAATAAAAACTGGTGTCATAAATGAATTCCTCGTCATAGAAAACCCTAGAAAAGTTGTATTATTTTTTTTTCAGGCTTCCTGGATAAACAATGACGAAGAAGTCCATATATTGCACATATGCTAATTAGCTCATTATGCTAATTATGCTATTCACGACTATTACATTACTTAAAAATAAAAAATGGCGTCATAAATGAATTCCTCGTCATAGAAAACCCTAGAAAAGTTGAATTATTTATGTTTTCAGGTTTCTGGATAAACAATGGCAAATAAGTCAATATATCGTACATATGCTAATTAGCTAATTATGCTAATTATGCTATTTATGACAATTACATTACTTAAAAATAAAAACTGGTGTCATAAATGAATTCCTCGTCATAGAAAACCATAGAAAAGTTGTATTATTTTTGTTTTCAGGCTTCCTGGATAAACAATGACAAAGAAGTCCATATAATGCACATATGCTAATTAGCTCATTATGCTAATTATGCTATTCACGACAATTAAATTACTCAAAAATAGAAACCGATGTCATAAATGAATTCCTCGTCATAGAAACCCCTAGAAAAGTTGTATTATTTATATTTTCAAGCTTTCTGGGTTAAGATTAGCAACATATTATATATTGCATATATGCTAATTAGATGATTATGCTAATTAGGCTAATAAAAAAATTGCTCAAGGTTGCCAAGGTGGCAACCAAGCTGAATTTACCTCAATACCCATCTAGAATACGAATCAACAAAAAAACCTTGTACTTAACAACTTTTCCAGGTCTCAAAAACTTCTACTGGACTATAGATGTCATATAGGAGAAATGGAGTGGCAGAGAGAGAGAGAGAGAGGGAGAGGGAGAGGGGAACGGGGTGAGAGAAATAGAGACTGAAGGAGAGATAGAGAGACAGAAAGAGAGAGAGAGAGACAGACAGATAGACAGACAGCCGAGATAAGCTATTGAGACCGGGCATTGCAGGGAGAGAGGGCAAAGTGCTCATACTATGTATCCCGTCATATATGTAAGAAATAATTATGTATACTGTGAATATGAAAATGTTACAACCTCAAATGATGTGTGATATATCAAGCGAAATAATCATTTTAATATTTACATTCGTCGCAACACTAGAGTTTTAAAGATAATTTGTGTGTCAAAGAAACGAATACAATATATATTTTGATAATCATGGAATACTGTCGTGCAGGAAGGTGAATGAATGAATTGTTGGAAGTTGAACAAAGAGAAGAAGAAAATATTATATTATTTAAACGATACCTATACCTATTATACCCCTCCCCCCATCCCCCACCACCACGTCACGCCCCTTATATGCTTATCACGCCTGTAAAGAAGGTATTGGTGCCGATTGTTCCTTTCTCTTGCCCTTTCCTGCCCCCGTTTTCTCCCTCTCCCTCTCTAATTAGCTCATTCACTTCACCAATACTCTTATAGCCAGTCACTACCGAACAAATAATAACATAGCATGCATAAGCTGCTTTAATTCATTTGGCACTATTGATATAAATCTCTCTTGTCTGTGATAGTTATGATATGATATGGCCTATTTTTCATGATGGAAATCTACGAATAAAACCAACTAAATTGTTAATGAAACAAGTAATTTATTCTTTTTTGTCAAAAGCTCAACAACAACAACAACAACCAAATTATGTTTATGATGATTTGATTAAAACCCATTATCAACCACTTTGCTTGAAATATGATGGACATAATATTCACATCCCTATTACTATACTTATCAATATCAGGACCAAAATCAACTTTCCACTGCGATAAAAAAAATAAAGAAAAATAACGGTGCTGACGGTATGGGCCGACAGGGGGCGCATACTCATAATGTGTCACTATGATAAGGCGATCTATTTGAAGATATAAATGACAAAATGATAATGGTGAAAGGCTTTTCATCAACATTTAAAATACGTATTTGAAAAACTATAATGAATAAATGAGCTTATTAATCCCGTATGCAAGCAAACTTTTGTCATATGACACTTATAAAAAAAAAAAAAAAGATTTGAGTGTTTATCAATATGCAGACACATTCTGATCATAATTATAACAGTTATGTTATTATACAGCCATTCTTTTCTTTAGATGAAATAGATAAATATGTTAATCTTATACAAAGGTGAGAGGAGAGAAAGATGAGAGCTAGAAGCATAAAAAAGAACCAGTCTAACATGCAAGGACACACCATTTGTATAAATACGGACACACACACAGACAAAGAGAATAGGAGGAGATAAGGAACAAAGACATAAACGAGAAAATATTCCATTTCACATAATCTTCATCGCAATTCAACCCATACATGCCATAACGATAATTGTTATATTTTCGTTTTTACCCTGACTTGAGCACGGTTGAAATCAAGTGGACCTTTGTTAAAAGAAGTTCAATGTAAAGTATTTGGTTTTCCCCAGACGTACATAACTATGATGGGAATTTTACCCATGATCATGTGATATCTTAAAGCGCAGGGGTATTATGATAGAGGTTAGCAATAGGGCAAACCTGACATTATGTCTGAGCGCCATGTCCTTTTTGTAAATAGGGATCCTGTTAAGATTCTTCTTTATACACTCTATGGATATTATGACCAAAAAAAATAACATTAAGCATTAATTTCAAAACTTCGAAAACTACTGAATATATTATAGAGACAATATTATCTTACCCTATTTAATTATCAAGCCTTTTTTCTTTCACTGCAAATAGAAAAAAGTCAGTTTAAAACTATTAAATAAGTCACGAATTCAAACCCTGAATAACCCCTAACTAAACTTCATATCGTACAAGTTTCATATTTACATCTAACATCGCATTTGGCCATGTTTAATAATACAACCCGATCTTTAATTTACTTTAACTGTAATAAATCCTACATACCATTCTTTTCATTCGTACAATAATACAGGAATCTATACAGACGACGACATGTCACACAATGCCATGCTCAAGTAGGTACGCCGAATGATCGAACTCGAAATCTACTGTAATCATCGTGGTAAAAATGTTCTGCATGATCAGAACAGGGAAGTGTAACACTTCCCTGATCAGAACACAGTACAAAGAGTTAACTACATCGCTGACAAGCTAATATTCTTATTGTATTTACTTGTCGACGGTGCACGAATTTATACAGCTATTATCATGATTGTTACAACACTTCCGTTAGCACTTTGAGCGGACTATGATTTCAGCAACCTAAGGTAATATGGCCGTTTGTATTTTGTTAAACGAGAACATGTATACCATTAGTGAACATCCAATGAACTGAGTAAACTGTTGTGTAGTTAACTGAATGCAGATGCCGCCAGAACATGCACAACAATTTGTGTTTTAGAATTATAGGCCTTATTATATGTGCACAACTATCATTTCTCCTTGTGTCAGCAGATCGGGGGGGGGGCACAGGCCTATACGCCTCCCTTATTTTAAGAAAAAAGAAAACACAATTACGCCCTAGCATGTCTTTCTCCCCGGACAAATTCATAATATCCAATTCCACTGGGGAGAATTGATAATAATGTTATTGAGATCTGATGCCTCCCCTCCCCAACCACCCTTTTGCCAAGCTACTCATTAAATTAACTATTCAACCAGATATACCTGCTATCAAGAGTTCCAATTTTGAGGAAATCAATAATTCACTATTTATTCTTTGAATGATAGACACTAGACATATTACATTTCAGACAAACGATTGACTTTTGAAGACCTAGATTTGGTTTCCTTTGATACATTTGTCATAGAGATATCAGATTTTATATAAAATATCGTTATGTATCTATGGACAGCCAGCCGAATAGAATTATTTCTTCAACGAAAAGGAACTAGCAACAAAAGTATACTCTCTAAGGCTGTATCACAGTATTTTGATAGGCTGTGAAAACAAATTTTTTCACTTCCTTTCAGTTTTCTTCTTTTCCCCCTTAATTCCCCTTCACCACCCCTTTTGCAAATCTAGAGGGCAGTCGCCGTCATGTGCCCCCCTTCCATCCCATTTCCTGTAACGCCATCCCTGCTTTTACCGACGTCATTAAATCCTAACTGAGTTTTTGTAATTGTTTTAATTCCCATTAGACATGGCTTCAGACATGGCTTCAGTGATCCAAGGCCTCGAGTGTTCTCTGTGCTTTAACCTTCTAGAAGAACCGAAGCTTCTATATTGCACTCATTCATTCTGTGAGAAATGCCTTCAACAACTCCATCACTCTCAGGGAAAGAACATCAAAATCGTATGCCCCCTCTGTCGTCAGATCACTCAAATTGGCAACAAAAACGTGTCCAGTCTTAAAACAAATGTTCCTCTCAAGTCCATGGTCGGTGACGCGAAGACAACCAGGAAGATATGTACTGTCTGTGACCCGGAAGCCAAATCTCTGGCAGTGCACTACTGCCAGCAATGTGGAGATTTCCTGTGTCAAGCGTGCCTCGATGCCCACGGGAAGTTTAAGAAGATGGCGAATCACATTGTAGTCAGCGTGGGTGATATCAAGAGCGGGAAGGTGAAAGTCAAGCAGATATGTCGGAAGCATCCAGGAGAAGAGAGGTCATATGTGTGTACATCCTGCAAGGTGTCTATCTGCTTCAGATGCCGCATGCTCGACCACAACGGATCAGATCACGGGGTTCAAGAAGTAGAAGACTTCAAGAAGAACATGAAGGATGAGATTCAATCTCTCCAGAAAAGAGGGATGGAGAAAATGGAGAAAATGAAGTCGTACACAAAGGTGGTCCGAGAGGAGACTGCGAAGGTTGAAGCCATCATTGCCGAGAGAGAAGCTGATATCGAAACGGCATTCGACGAGACACTCCTCTTATTGAACGAGAAGAAAAATGCTCTACTCAATCAGTGCAAAGAACAGAAAAAGAAACTAAAAGAAGAACTTTGCAGAAATGGTAAGAATGAAGATGAGTTAAGAACTCGTCTAAATAGTGCATGTGAGTTGGTTGGTAATGGTGTAAGAGCATTGCTTGAGGGTGAGGCATTGGTGGTACATAGCAATCTTTGTAGGGAATTACAGGCTATGTTAGATAAGGATGATCCTGATGAATCAAAGCCAAAACAGGTTACAATTCAAGCGGAAGGCGTGACATTTACCCGATGCATTCTTGATGATGAACATAATATAGGGATGTTAAACATGAACGACTGGGTACTTGAAAAGGTAGCCGAGTGTAGCATTTCTAAGAAAAAACGTCGTAGCATGGCCCCAACAAAGTATGGTAAGATGTTAGTGGGGTATGCTGATGGTGGTATCGAGGAGTTCACTGTCAGTGGTTCACATGAAACAGTGCTGAAGGACGTAAAAGTGTGGTGTGTGTCTGTCTTGTCTGATGGTCGCTATGTTGTACGTGATTGGGATGAGAAGATCTCTCTCTACTCCACTGACTGGAACAAACTTGATACCAAAGAGTTTAATATGAAGGATAGTAGTGACTGGGGTGGCATGGATGTAGATAAATGTAACAACATCTATGTTGGGTATCATAAATCTGGGACGATACGTGTGTTCACACCAGAGGGTGGGGCACCTATTAGGGAGATCCCCTGCCATGGCTATATTCCCAGCAAGATATGTACAATGAATCACAGTAACATGCTGGTTGTTAGTGATGAATGCACTGTTCGAGTGATCGATCAGCAGGGTACAGCGAAACATGACGTCACACAGGAGGATTACGATGCATGTCCTGCTGTCCTGCATGATGATAGCATCCTGATTGGATGGATGAAGGATCATCTTGTGAGTATAGATCTGTACACAAATCAACTGAGACATGTGAGAACAGTCATTAGTGGGCTGGAGTGCCCAAGTTATCACCGGGCTTTGGGAGAGTTCTCATCAGGAGAGATCGCGTTTTGCGCCGAATCCAAATTCTATGTCTTACTTAAATGCTAGATGTCAAACTATTTTTGAAAAAGCGATGCCAACAACTTTAGACAGATAAATTCACTTTTTATTTCCAAGAGAGACCTTGAAATTGATATTGTCATTTAAAAGCACCATAACCCACTGAACAAAACATGGTTTGCAAGAAATTTCTAGACATTATGCATTTTTAAACATCATACTCAATTTAATTAAAAAGTCAATACGAAATGTTTTACCTCGCAACATGTCTCAAAGCATAAACTGAATTGCCCATTATAGGGTCAAAATGCAAATGCAATTCAAAATGCAAGTTACATGAATTACTCATAGAATTAAAAAATGCTATAAAATGTTGCTTATACTAACAATTAAACTAATTAAACATTCAATATAACTTTATGCTAATACATCCTTAATAGGTGTTATTAATAGTAGTAGCAATTATTCTTAATATATCCCAGTTCATGGTATGGACTGTCCATTATCTTTGCTGTCCGTCATAATACTGAGTCTGCTATTGAAAACTATTGTCAACAAATCCCTGTGTTAAACCTTTCACATTTTTTTATTTATCAAATTTCGATAGGCAGTTTCTCAGTTTTAATGTAGTGTGTGTGGGTATGAGCGGATGTGTATGGTTGCGTTTGTTTAGCATTATGTCCGAGGACATTTTCGGACAGAGAACAAAAAAAAAATCATGACAACAATGGTCCTCGGAAGCCGGACAATAGTCCTCGAACGTCGAACAATGAATTTATGCCTTATTCCGTCGACTGTCCGAGGACGAGTAACAATAGAGGAACAATAGTTGTCCTCGGAAGTAAAGCCATGTAAACGTGTGTTTGTGTCTATTAATGTGTAAGTGTACCTGCGAAATTGGATTTTAACAGAACTCCAATAGACATGTTTACTAAGTGATTCAAATTTATGGATGTTTCTTTCCTGGGGACCTAGTAACGAGGTATCCCATTAACCTGTTATTAATGAATGAAGTACAATACTTGGAATCCAGTTTGCATACATTACTTGTTGCTATGTCTGGCAAGCCTCTGGCAAGCTTTCAGGTTGTCAAGAACAACCTTTGTTTAAAAACTATGCATAAAATTTGAATCACTTTAACAGAAACCTAAATACTGAAATATCTAATGCGCTTTTACAATTACCAATTGTCACAACGATTATTGTTTTATTTTTGCATCAGAGATAGGAGTCTGTCTGTATAACGGATAAATGATATACGGCCATTTTTTGTTGAAAAGTTACCGTTTAGTTTTAAAGATTGCCAACGTATTCTCTCTTTGAAAAGCTACGATTGGCATTATAAAGACAATCCAATTCACCTATTCAACTGTACAAAATAAGTTTTTGCATTGAACGTAAATGTGGGCGCCTAATGTAAGTAGGCGTCCGAAATATAAAATTTTGATTGTAATGCCAACGGTTTACTAATCGTTTCCATTACAAATTTCATCCCTCATTTTTCTCTCCCTCTTTCTACTTTGTTTTCTTGTCTTTGTTGTCTTTATACATAGAAAATGTTTCCCTAGACGCCAGCTTTTATTGCCTATGTGAAATGTGTTTTCTTAAAAGCACTATATTGTATCATGAAAATGTTTAGCTGCTACTTTCGGACTAGTTATGGGGCTATGTACACCGTGTTTTGCATATATCTTTAAATGTATTTCTATGTCAGTGTGTATGTGAGTAAATTATTTCGGTAGGAGTTTTCTATTACAATTTTTGAAATAATACATGTAAATATATTTTTTTTAATGTGGTGTGCTTTTCATGAGATATGCGGCATATGACTTATTTTTTCTTACTCTATGTACTTTGTGGTTGCTGAATGTGCCGCAACTTATAAATTTTATATTTGTGATTTAGTTATCATAATAGGTATTTTTATTTTCTTTCATAAAGATCCCCTCATAGTACATGAGTACATGATCCCCTCATAGTTCTTCTGAAAGAACCCAAACAACTTTCTTGCACTCATTCATTCTGTGAGAAGTGCCTGAAACACCTTCACTATTTCCGAAAAACCCACTGAATTATCCTGTCCACTCCGCTCTAAGGTCACTCGACTAGATTCGGGAGGCGTGCCTAGTCTGAAGACCAATATCCTTCTCAAGTCCATGATCGGAGACCTGAAGACTACCATGACGATTTGTACTCTATGTGACCCGGAAGCCAGATCCGCAGCATTACAATATTGCCAAAGATGTGGGGACTACCTATGCCAGACTTGTCTGGATTTACACTCGAAGTTCAAGAAAACAGCCAGTCACGAAGTGGTCAGCGTAGATGATATCAAGAGCGGGAAGGTGAAAGTCAAGCAGATGTTTCCTAAGCATCCAGGAGAAGAAAAGTAATGGATGTGTACATCATGTAAGGTTGCTATCTGCTTTAGATGCCGAATGCTTGACCACAACAGATCAGATCACGGGGTTCAAGAAGTGGAAGACTTCAAAAAGAGCATGAAGGATGAGATCCAATCTCTCCAGAAAAGAGGGATGGAGAAAATGGAGAAAATCAAGTCGTACACAAAGGTGGTCCGAGAGGAGACTGCGAAGGTTGAAGCCATCATTGCCGAGAGAGAAGCTGATATCGAAACGGCATTCGACGAGACACTCCTCTTATTGAACGCGAAGAAAAATGCTCTACTCAATCAGTGCAAAGAACAGAAAAAGAAACTAAAAGAAGAACTTTGCAGAAATGGTAAGAATGGAGATGAGTTAATAACTCGTCTAAATAGTGCATGTGAGTTGGTTGGTAATGGTGTAAGAGCATTGCTTGAGGGTGAGGCATTGGTGGTACATAGCAATCTCTGTAGGGAATTACAGGCTATGTTAGATAGGGATGATCCTGATGAATCAAAACCAAAACAGGTTACAATTCAAGCGGAAGGCGTGACATTTACCCGATGCATTCTTGATGATGAACATAATATAGGGATGTTAAACATAAAAGACTGGGTACTTGAAAAGGTAGCCGACTTTAACACTTCTAACATGTCCCTTCGTAGCATGGCCCCAACAAAGTATGGTAAGATGTTAGTGGGGTATGGTGATGGTGGTATCAAGGAGTTCACAGTCAGTGGTTCACATAAAACAGTGCTGAAGGATGTGAGAGTGATGGGTGTGTCTGTCTTGTCTGATGGTCGCTATGTTGTACGTGATTACGATGAGAAGATCTCTCTCTACTCCACTGACTGGAACAAACTTGATACCAAAGAGTTTAATATGAAGGATAGTAGTGACTATGGTGGCATGGATGTAGATAAATGTAACAACATCTATGTTGGGTATTATAAAGCTAACACGATACGTGTGTTCACACCAGAGGGTGGGGCACCGATTAGGGAGATCCCCTGCCATGGCTATATACCCAGCACGATATGTACAATGAATCACAGTAACATGTTGGTTGTTAAACATGGATACACTGTTCGAGTAGTGGATCAGCATGGCACAGTGAAATATGTCGTCACAAAGGAGGGTTACCTTGCGTGTCCTGCTGTCCTGCATGATGATAGCATCCTGATTGGATGGGAGAAGGATGGTCTTGTGAGTATTGATCTGTACACAAACCAACTGAGACATGTGAGAACAGTCATTAGTGGGCTGAAGTGCCCAAGTTATTACCGGGATTTGGGAGAGTTCTCATCAGGAGAGATCGCGTTTTGCGCCGAATCCAAATGTTATGTCTTACGTAAATGCTAGATATCAAACTACCTAGAAAGAGTGATGCCAACGAATTAAGACATTTAGATTTCCCTTTGATTTCCAAGAGAGACCTTGAATTTAATTATGTCATTTCAAAGCTGACTGAGCCACTAATCAAAACATGCTTGATTTGCAAGAAATTCCTAGACATTATGCAATTTCAAAATTTGATTCAAAATTAAATACAAAATGGTTTTCACGGCAACAATTGAATTGCACATTACGTGGTATGATCCGATTCTAAATGGAAATTTCATATCAAATTGCACACAGAATAAAAATTTGGGTAAAAACGTTGTTCATACAAACAATTAAATCACTGATACATCCTTCGAAGGTTTGATTAATAGTTTTAGAAAGGAAGTTTATCATTCTCATACCTTCAATTTGGTATATGAACCGAGCATTAGTTTTGCTGTCCGTTATATTGTGTCTGAAACTCCTGCAGAAAAAGTAAAGATGTCAACAAAAGCAATCCTAACCATTGTCATTTTTTAATTGTCAAACCTCGATCGTCATTTCTCAGTATGAATATAGTGTGAGTGAGTGTGTGCATGTTAAATGAATTCTAATGGTAAAAAGTCACTACTTTGACTACTGTTATTATTTTAATTTTTTTTTTATTTATTATTTTATTATTATTATTTATTTATTTATTTATTTATTTATTTATTTATTTTTATTTATTTTTATTTTTATTTTTTTTTTTTTTTGGGGGGGGGGGGTATCAGAAGTATAATGTCTGTTTGCTTTAATGACACCTCACCAACGGCCAATCTCTCTGCTTATAAGATTTTATTTATTATTCTACAAATGGAACGTATTGAATGCACTGAACGTAAAATATTGCCCCCCCCCCCCCTCTCTCTCTCTCTCTGTCTTTTGATCGCTTTCACTTTTCCTTTCTTCTATGGTAACTTTTTCATCAGTTCACTTCTCTTTTTGTTTGTATCTATTAAAATTCTTCTTCCCTCTCTTTCTCTCTCTCTCTCTCTCCCTCTCTCTTTAGCTTCTTTATGCATAGAACAGGTTTCTCTGAACGGCAGTATTTTTCTTTTTCTTTAAAGCACTACATTTTATTTAAAAAAAAACTCTTCAGTTGCCTTATTCTGACAACGTAAGGCTACAATATATTTTGTATATTCCTTTACATGTTTTTCTTTGGGAGCATTTTTTTTTTGTGGTTGTTGAAAGAGTTATCCTATTCTTCAAGATTTCGACATTACTTTATTATTTACAGAAAATGTTATTGTACATTATGATGAATGTAAAATGACCTTATTGCCTTTTCACCAGCAAGCACCCTTTAACATCTTATGTTAGGCAGTTAGGAATCATTCTTTATTGATGTCATGTACATTGTTGTACTAATAACAGTAATAAGTGATTAGCGGTAATAAAGCATTCCATGTCTGTCAAATCAAGGTTCATGCTTCAAGATATTGAGATTATTATAAAACTTTTCTGTGTAAAAAGAAAAGAAAAGAAAAAAAAAGAATGTATGATAAGATATGCAACTAGTTCACACGTGGTGGTTGATAACCATTACTACTATCTACTATTGATATAGTAATGCTATTTTCTCTCAGAAAAAAATACCTAATACTATGAATGACGGGGAGCCTGCATATGTACTTTTTTATTTTCCAGCCCGTATCCCTCTCATCCCTTTCAGCATCAATTTCCATAGCTATGATACTATATTTGTATAGGCCTATGTTTACGAGGCAGATGAGTTTTGAAAAATGACAAACCGGTTGTCATTGTTTTAAACTCATCTGCCCTCGACGAAGGAATCATTAAATGAAGTTTGAAGATTTTTCAACCTGTCGGAAGGGGAACTTCGATTATAAAAGCTACTTTACAATTATTTTCTCTTTTTCTTTCGCATTCCATATTTCGTGTGATATTATAAACGAATTAAATTCGTTTAAATTCGTATTATAGTTAATGGAAGACTACCAACTGGTCAAATATGTACTTTGATTTGCTACATGCATTTATCAAATTTGTGTTAAATGTTCATACCTGCTTTTATATTGGGTGTTACGGAAATGTTGCAGTTTATTTCTAATAACTCATAAATCCTGGCTCCAATATAGTTAAGATATATACAGTGTGAATCTGTATATTGCTTAATTTGCAGTTTCAATTCACTCCCATCACATCATCGTATAGGAAAAAATGAGAGGACTCCTCGAATATTAATTCTGTATACTGATAATTGTTGTATGTATAAGATCACAGATTGCTACATACACTGACATATAATACATTGGAAACATTTATATATATGTTCTTGTTTTTTGTATAAAGGTGTTTTGTATCCTTTTCAGAGTGTTATTCACCGATTCTTTCATATTGCCTGTAAGTTATTATATTCTATTATAATCTTAAATACCCACCGTCACCATTAAATTGAGATTGTCTAGCCTAATTTTATGTACACCTCCTCATTCTTATGTTAGTTGTAAATAAGATGGTTTGATTGTGAGTCATTTATATATGAGATTTTCAACCTCGTTTCCTATATGATCCGACACTTTGTGACGACATTACGTTACGCCTATCACCTATGTTTAGGGTTAGGTACAGTTTCGTCCAGGTGTGAAGAAAAATATTGACTAGCGTCAAAAGTTGACCACGGAGCAACTGTCACAAGAACTGCTCTTAGATGTCACCTGTGCGAGACAATGGGTGTACCAAGATGGCTGTCATTTTGCATTGGTGGCTTTAGTTGTACAATAGCTATTCATTATGCAACATCATATCCATTGTGTACACCTAGATGGACATGTACGACTATGACATCACAGACCCCCCCCCCCCCCCCCCCCATCCCCCATGGGATCATATCTAGCATGAAATCTGCAGACTTTACAGAGATTGATTTCCTTACTGAGTGATCAAATAGGAGTATTTTCAAGATATTTTGAACAGGCTGACAGTTTTCTACGTGATTATCAGCTGCTTGAGTCTCATTCTCCTTTAATAGACCCCTCCACTTATGTTTCCTTCACAATTACAATGTTTACATTATACCAATTATCGCTTTGTCAGTATAAACCATAACCAAGTCAATAAACCTGTTTACTAAGTGATTCAAATTTATGGATGTTTCTTTCCGGGGACCTAGTAACGAGGTATTCCATTAACCTGTTATTAATGAATGAACTACAATACTTGGAATCCAGTTTGCATACATTACGTGTTGCTATGTCTGACAAGCCTCTGGCAAGCTTTCAGGTTGTCAAGAACAACCTTTGTTTCAAAAGTATGCATAAAATTTGAATCACTTAGTAAACAGGTCTATTGAATTCTAGTCTGCTAGTACATATCTGTGTTGTGTTATATCTATGTTTCATTTCATATATTTGTTATGGGACTGTTCACAATTATCATATGTTCTGTTTTATAAAAAAATGTAAAAGATATACACATTTGTCAAAATTAATACACTTTGAAACTTTGAAACTTTAAAGGAAAATCCAACCCTAATGGCAAGTTGCTATGAATGAAAGAAGAAAAATCAAAGAATCAGATTGGTGAAAGTTTGAACGAAATCGGACAAACAATAAGAAAGTTATGACTTTTTAAAAGTTGTAATCACTATACATATGGGAATTTCAAATTGGCCGATTAGGTAACATAACTGTGATGTCGTTGCGGACAACTCCCCCATTCGCTCCAACACACAAAATGACTAAAATGTTTTTTTTTTTTCAAAATGTATTACTCAGTAGGATTTTTTCTTTCATGAGGACCTATAACAATATGCGATCTCCAATATATTTTGAGTACTGCCCCGAGGGTAAAGACGCTTCGGAGAAAACCTCAAATTAATGATATTTTTGTACTACAAACGGGAGAGTTGTCCACAAGTATGTCAGAATCGACTCACCAAATTGCCAATATGAGATTCCCATAGATATAGTGATCTCATTTTTCGAACATCCATAACTTTCTTATTCCTTGTCCGATTTCTCTCAAATTTTCACGATCCTATTTTTCTTATTTTTCTGTTATCACACAAATCAATTTATCACCAAGGTTGGATTGCCCTTTAAAGTATCAATCAAATGTAATTCATATCCTAAAATATACTAGCTCTTAAAAATGATGAATAAATAACCAACTTATGATTGATTGTAATTAGTTGGCAAAACCGGAAGATCTTTATAATCTATTTTTGTTTTCATTCTTATTTGCTGGGGTTTGCTGAATGTGAATGCCATTAGAGTCGATCACATCCTTTACTGATGATGCAACTGAAATGAAAATCTTTAAACTATATCCTTACTACTTCTCCTACAAAGTCGTGTACATTTTCAAACTTTAACTTGATCGCACGGTAGTTTACGTTGTATACGATATTAGAAATTATATTTTAAAACGCTGTAGTAGAAGAATACGAGTATGGAATACTTTTTATGTGAAATGATTAAATAAGAGATGTGATAGGAGAAATTGAGTGACAGAGAGAGAGAGAGAGAGAGAAGGGGTGAGAGAAAAAGAGATTGAATGAGAGAGAAAGAGAGTGAGGGAGAGAGAGAAAGAGATAATGAGGGAGAGAGAGAGACAGATATAAGGTATTGAGACTGGACATTGCAGGGAGAGGGGGAAAAGTGCTCATATCTGTATCCCGTCATATATATATATATATGACGCCTCTGCCTCTGCCTCTGCCTCTTTTGCGCACGCTGCCCAGACGTTGTGTATGTTGGTGAGACTAGCACCAAATTTCGGATGCGTTTTAACAACCACAGATCATCCATCAACAAAAGACGGAATGATCTCCCTGTAGCTAAACACTTCAGCCTTCCCAATCACTCAGTTGCGGATGTCAAGGTTTGCCTTTTCGGTGGAGGCTACAAGTCAGCCGACGATAGGAAAATTGCCGAATTACGGGCAATTGTTAAGAGCAGAAGTTTTGAAGGAAAAGGTCTTAACAGAGATCTTTACTTTCTCAATGGATTTACATATTTTCGCTAAGTTTTTTTGTATCTTTTCAGTCACATGTTCTTTATTAATGATTTGGTATCAATTCTCCTTCTTTGTTTCAATACTATTATTTTGAATCTTTGCCGCTAATACCACTTGGGATATTGTGTATTATTACGTAAATTACGTAGATTACGTAATAATGAAGCGCGCACATTACTCTTTTCTCATGTACATAATTATATCCATCATTTTTTTGTAAAGCGCGCGCATCCTCAGTCAGATCTCTCAGAGAGACGGTTTCTAAGCAACCTATATCTGACTGAGGATGCGCGCGCTAGAACTATAACTATTTCAATTATTTGTATGATACCTTATCATTTATTGTTCTCCTGAAGAAGACGCCAGGGAGCGCCGAAAATTCGAGTGTAAAAATAAAATTGGCCACAATGCATTACAAACGCTTTTAGCAGTTTTCTTTCTATATATATATATATATATATATATATATATACAAATTATGTATAACAATGCGCCCTCCCGGCTATTACCATAATGGCTTTATGGCAACACAAGGACTTGGTACCCTTGTCGTGCGGTTACACATTGTGGGGAAGAATTGCATAGTGGAGTCACCAGAGTGCTCAAACTGCGAGCAGTGAGCATTGCATATAACGCAAATAGTGAACGTCTCACATAGAGACTCTCCACGCAATCTAAGACAGTGCTCAAACTGCATGTGCAGCGAGCGTTAATACAAATTATGTATAACAATGCGCCCTCCCGGCTATTACCATAATGGCTTTATGGCAACACAAGGACTTGGGACCGTTGTTGTGCGGTTACACATTGTGGGGAAGAATTGCATAGTGGAGTCACCAGAGTGCTCAAACTGCGAGCAGTGAGCATTGCATATAACGCAAATAGTGAACGCCTCACATGGAGACTCTCCACGCAATCTAAGACAGTGCTCAAACTGCATGTGCAGCGAGCGTTAATACAAATTATGTATAACAATGCGCCCTCCCGGCTATTACCATAATGGCTTTATGGCAACACAAGGACTTGGGACCCTTGTTGTGCGGTTACACATTGTGGGGAAGAATTGCATAGTGGAGTCACCAGAGTGCTCAAACTGCGAGCAGTGAGCATTGCATATAACGCAAATAGTGAACATCTCACATAGAGACTCTCCACGCAATCTAAGACAGTGCTCAAACTGCATGTGCAGCGAGCGTTAATACAAATTATGTTTAACAATGCGCCCTCCCGGCTATTACCATAATGGCTTTATGGCAACACAAGGACTTGGGACCCTTGTTGTGCGGTTACACATTGTGGGGAAGAATTGCATAGTGGAGTCACCAGAGTGCTCAAACTGCGAGCAGTGAGCATTGCATATAACGCAAATAGTGAACGCCTCACATAGAGACTCTCCACGCAATCTAAGACAGTGCTCAAACTGCATGTGCAGCGAGCGTTAATACAAATTATGTATAACAATGCGCCCTCCCGGCTATTACCATAATGGCTTTATGGCAACACAAGGACTTGGGACCCTTGTTGTGCGGTTACACATTGTGGGGAAGAATTGCATAGTGGAGTCACCAGAGTGCTCAAACTGCGAGCAGTGAGCATTGCATATAACGCAAATAGTGAACGTCTCACATAGAGACTCTCCACGCAATCTAAGACAGTGCTCAAACTGCATGTGCAGCGAGCGTTAATACAAATTATGTATAACAATGCGCCCTCCCGGCTATTACCATAATGGCTTTATGGCAACACAAGGACTTGGGACCCTTGTTGTGCGGTTACACATTGTGGGGAAGAATTGCATAGTGGAGTCACCAGAGTGCTCAAACTGCGAGCAGTGAGCATTGCATATAACGCAAATAGTGAACATCTCACATAGAGACTCTCCACGCAATCTAAGACAGTGCTCAAACTGCATGTGCAGCGAGCCTTAATACAAATTATGTATAACAATGCGCCCTCCCGGCTATTACCATAATTGCTTTATGGCAACACAAGGACTTGGGACCCTTGTTGTGCGGTTACACATTGTTGGGAAGAATTGCATAGTGGAGTCACCAGAGTGCTCAAACTGCGAGCAGTGAGCGTTGCATATAACGCAAATAGTGAACGTCTCACATAGAGACTCTCCACGCAATCTAAGACAGTGCTCAAACTGCATGTGCAGCGAGCGTTAATACAAATTATGTATAACAATGCGCCCTCCCGGCTATTACCATAATGGCTTTATGGCAACACAAGGACTTGGGACCCTTGTTGTGCGGCTACACATTGTGGGGAAGAATTGCATAGTGGAGTCACCAGAGTGCTCAAACTGCGAGCAGTGAGCATTGCATATAACGCAAATAGTGAACGTCTCACATAGAGACTCTCCACGCAATCTAAGACAGTGCTCAAACTGCATGTGCAGCGAGCGTTAATACAAATTATGTATAACAATGCGCCCTCCCGGCTATTACCATAATGGCTTTATGGCAACACAAGGACTTGGGACCCTTGTTGTGCGGTTACACATTGTGGGGAAGAATTGCATAGTGGAGTCACCAGAGTGCTCAAACTGCGAGCAGTGAGCATTGCATATAACGCAAATAGTGAACGTCTCACATAGAGACTCTCCACGCAATCTAAGACAGTGCTCAAACTGCATGTGCAGCGAGCGTTAATACAAATTATGTATAACAATGCGCCCTCCCGGCTATTACCATAATGGCTTTATGGCAACACAAGGACTTGGGACCCTTGTTGTGCGGTTATATATATATATATATATATATATTGATAATCATGGGATAATGCCGCGCAGCAAGATGAATTGAATTCAATGAATTGTTGGAAGCTGCACCAAAAGAAGAGGATATTATCATATCATTTAAACGATACATATACATGTTTTAACACTTCTCTCTCTCTTCTCTCTTCTCTCTCTCTCTCTCACTCTCTCTCCCTTTCCCTCCATCTCGCTTTTCCTTTTCTCTTTCCCTTTCCTCTCCCCGTTCTCTCCCTCTCCCTCTCTAATTAACTCTTTCACTTTACCAATACTCTTGTAACCAGTGACTACCTAATAAACAATAACATAATATGCATAGGCTACTTTGATTCATTTTGCCTTTTTTAAATATAAATCTCTCTGTTTTCTGTGAAAGTTGTGGTATCAAATTGGTCTCTTTTTCATGATGGAAACCTACCAATAACATCCACAAAACTGTTAGAGAAACAAGTAATTTCTTCTTTTTTGTTACAATCTCAACAACAACAACTAAAAAATGCCCACCAGATTAGTTTTATAATGACTTGACTAAAACCCATTATTAACGACGTTACTTGAACTACATGTATGATGCACATAATATTCACATCCCCATTACTATACTAGTCAGGACCAATATCGACTTTCCGCTGCGTAAAAAAAATAGCGGTGGTGACGGTATGGGCCGACAGGGGGCGCATACTCACAGTGTGTCACTACGTGTTGAAGCAATGAATAAAATTGCATTTAAATGTCTCAATGATAATGCGATCTATTTAACTGTATAAATGACATTCAAAATGATAATGGTGTAAGGTATTTCATCAACATTTAAAATAGGTAATTGAAAAGCGGACTTTAATGAATAAATTTGCTGATCAATCACGATTTCAAACAACTTTTGCAACATACGTCATAATAAAAATGATTTGAGTGTTTATCAATATGCGGACATAGTAGTAATTATTTTGATCATAATTTTAACAAGTATATCTTATTATACAGCTTTTTTTGGCCATCAGACGAAATAGACAAATATGTCATTCTTATACAAAGGTGAGAGCGGAAGAGAGATGGCAGCTAGAAATAAAATCCACGGAGACGTAATTTCTATAAATCGACACACACACAAGCAAAGAGAATAGGAGGAGATAAGGAACAGAGACTGAGACGAGAAAAGATTCCATTTCACCTAATATAAAGAATTAACATCAAGCTTTGACTTCAATAACTTCCGGGGAAAAGTCAAGAGAATGTTATCATATTTTAATCAATCATCAAGCTTTTTTTTCCAATGCAAATAAACAAAAGACAGTTTAAAACTATTCAATAAGTCCTCGCATTTCCAACCCTGAATAGCCCCTAACTAAACTTCATATTCTACAAGTTTCATATTTACATCTATCTTTAATGCCATATTTATGATACAATAGGATCTGTGATTATATGCAACCGTATATCCTACACTCAAAAAAGTGAAGTGCTACAAAACAGGTGCTGCCAATGGAGTCGCACCTGCCGTGCTAAATTCAGCACATAAAGTGCTATATTTGGTGGTGCAAAAGGAATGGGTGCTAAAACAACTACTGAGTCAAATGAACCAATGGGGCCATTGCATCAGCACCTGAAGAGCTTTGGCAATTTTCATAATTTTCATATTGTTTGAAGAAACCACACATTTTTGAGGTTTTAGTACAAGTCAGATAATATTATCTCGGTCAGCGACTCAAATATACTCGCCAATAAAAAAAAAAAAGAAAAAGTGATCCAGAAATTAGTCAGTGAGTTTGTGATCATTGATAATTTACTATCCCTTATGATTTAGTAACCAATTTTAATGATGATAAATAAGAATTGTACATGTCATGTAAAGCACATTGTATATGTGCTGGTAAGAACCCCTATGCATAATGTAAAGTTAAAAAGTAGCACCTGCAATGGTGCGAAATCAGCACTACTAGTGCAGTTACTGTACCGATCACTTGAAAAGTGCTGAAAATAGCTCTACCAGCGGTGCTAAAGACAGCATCCTTAGTGCAAAATTAGTACCACTTTGGGGTGCTGTAACAATTAGCACCAGCACTGGTGCTATAGTAGCACAGGCTGTGCTGTCCCTATGCGAGCATCAAAAAGGTACCACGGATGTTCGTTAACTACACCACCAGTAAGCGCTTCGAGGGCGCGGACATTTTGACATATTGTATATGGCTTGGGCATGAGAGGCCGCTAATTATTTGCCGATTCTACTTGATACGGTCAAATGAGGGCGCAAACGTTGTGTTTTGTATAGTGTCCCTGTATTAAAGAGTTGCGACAACTGGGGATTTGAACGCCATTTTGTTTCCACTTTTGCGTAACATTTCTATTCAATTCCGATGAGCACCTGGGTGTTCTCAATTGAAAGAATTCGAACGCCATTTTGTTTCCAGAAAAGTGAGACGTCCATGTCCATTCAAATCCCCAGTTGTCGCAACTCTTTAATACAGGGACACTATACAAAACAGGGACACTAGTTTTGTATTTTTACTTTCCAAAGCTGAAAAGAAATCGTTTAAAATTCCTAATTGAATAGTTACAATTGGTTAGGCATGCTATATTTCAAGATGTGTGTATTTCTGCCCCAAACCTTTAGTTTAATGACGTTAATTCAGGCAATTGCTCACTGAAAGCTCATTCACTGATAGACCCTTCTAGGGAACGGCACACTTACATTTTCCATCGACATTACTCATCATTTATACTCTTTATTTCATGAAAGCAATTTTGTTGTGAAAGAAGGAGAAGATATTTGCTTTCCGAGGCTATTTATCATGCCAGATAATGAGATTTGGCTAAGGGTATAGGACTCGTTTGGTCAAACAGGCATTTCTATATTTAGCCCATCTCTTTGTAATTAGATTCGTCTAATGTATGAAAATGTATCAAGAGTATAGGTAATGGTAATGGCAGGGAAGCTTCCCATTCCCAGTGGCTCATATTCCTGTGTCGATGGCGTGGCGAGAGTATTCCATGACGAGGTCGACATCCTATCAAGCTTAGCTTCCTTACCATGCCCCTCCGTTTCATTGTATATATTAGGTCAATGATGATCCGTTTGTTTAAATTATTTTTTGTCAATACTTATCTCAGTGGTATTGATAGTTTGATTATACAAAATTATTACATTGTTTTATGTTCAATAATTAAATCGATATATATATCATATATGCTAGTTTTGAAACGGAAAACTAAATCATATTAAGTCAAATCAAATATTCCATAAGTAGCATACAACTTATGATGACCCATGCAGACCCAGAAATTCATCCGAAATAGATGTGATAGTCATGCTGCAAAAGTTTTAGAATTAATCCAAGCTACAAGTTGAATGTTTGCCAAAGGGTTCAATGATTGAAACAGTTACATTTCCCTGGTTGAAACATAATCATGTACGACGCCCCACATGCACCTGTGGGGAAAGGAGTGCTAAGCCAGGAATTCTAAAGAAAATAATGTCCCACATTCAAATTCAAATTTAAATTGCCTGAAATAGAATCCTGACATATAGGATTATCATCATCCCATATTGTCATCACATATTATCATCACATGACCCTCCCCTCTTGGCTCTTTCCAAAAAAACCCAGGCACTCCTCTTTGCCCACATTTACATCTACACAATATGAAGTGGAAATACGATCAGAGGTGAAGATGAGCAACCCATGTCCGTTTCTTCGGTCGCTCGTAAAATTTAAAAACAAGATAGTTCGGACAGCGAAAAACTTCATGTTTCAGCAGTGAGATTCATGAATACCCTCAGTCGGGGCAGCGGGATGTCTTGCTATCCTGATCTTCGGGCAAGAAGGTGCCTAAATTTAATTTTAACTATTATGAATATCTAGTTTATTTTGATGGCAAAATCATATATTTCAGAGACAACAAAGTGACTTTTTATTTAATCGTTCGCAAGATTTAGAAACGCCCGGGGTGGTTTCGGGCAGCAAACTCAACGTACTCGGGCAGTGAGGTGCCCGAATGTCCTCACACTTTGCAGCGAGGTTAACGAATACAATTTATGTATCGTGTATTTAATGACGAAATAACATTTCGACCATGAAAAAGTGTCTAGGCCTATTTTATGCTCGTTCACTTCGCTTGCTCAAAATGTAGAAAACAGGATGGTTGTTATTCAGGCAAGAGGTGTCACCCCCCCCCCCCCCCCCTCACCCTCACATTTAAAAATGCTTTAAACAGAATATTGTTAAGGAAACAAACAGTTTATAAACTCCTGACCCCGAGTCAGTCAATGGTTCAACCAACAATTGGTTTGAGAGTTACACCGTACTCTTAAAGTTAAACCAATTAAAGTTAAACCAATTATTTGCCAGTTTGTCTAAAACTAACATTATTTCAGTTTTTTATCATAAGATTTTGCGCATACTGCCCCAATATCAGTAATAAAGAGAAAGGGTTTACAGGAATATCAATGACTAGTAGAATGTTTTCATTCAAAGATCGACGGGATTTACCAATTGTAATCAAAACATCTTTGATTACAATTGGTAAATTTGGTGTATAAAACAGCAATTTACTGCAATAAATCATATATACCTACCTATTATGCTAGTCGCTTGACTACGCGAACCCGTTCGAGAACTTAACACAAATGAGTCACAATATTGTGCGCACCCCCGTAATCCTATTGTTCCCCTTCGCCACTCACGCGCGGCAACACGCAACGGCCATCTTCCTCTTTCTTGCTCGCCCCCGTCGAGTTAGGATGTCGAGTCACTGCGCTCCTGAAATCAGGTCTTTTTGTATCTTTTCAGCGCGCTTTTTCGCATCTTAAAAGCACTTTTCGGTACTTATATTCGTCTAAGATTATAGTACTCTTGTGTTTTATATGTCACTCTTGCCGATCGCAAGGGATTTTTGATTCCTTTCTTGGCAATTATTTTTCACTTTCACGGTCAGCCCCACATAGGTATATCTGTGTGTTTGCGGGTGTTTCCGTTTGCCACCGAGCCTTTAAGGTTCGGTGTTTGTTGTTACGGTTTTTTGCTGTGAATATTTTTTTGTGCGTATCTCCAAATTTTTTATTATTACCTGCACTCAGTTAAAGTATTTCATATTTTGGTATACTTTATTGTTTGTTTTATTGCAGTGTTATGAGTTCGGAAGAAGAAGCAGCTAGGTCGCGGAGACCTGCTTCTTCCGAAGAGTCGTCTAGCAAGACGACTCGGCCTTCCAGAACTCTCCCGAATACTTCTGTACATGGGGGAGGGAGGAGGGCTGCAGGTAAGTTGCCCAGTGGTGTTTCCCTGCAGGGTTTGCCAGCCTCGGAGCTTGCGGCTTCGGGGCGGGTGGCGTTAGTTGAGCTTGGGACGTCAACTCCGAAGCCCACGGCTTCGGGGTGGGTGGCGTCAGGTTCTAGTGGTTTGGATATCACGAATCCAATCCCCCGGTCGTTCAGACCAGAAGGGGGACGTCTGTTTCCCGCACGGTAGCGATGACTCGCTTAAATCCGTTAGGGGAGACGCGTGCCACTACTGCAGGGCAGCTCACGGGCTCCGCCCATGTTGGTCTGGGTTCTCAAACCCTAGGCCCCGGCCGATGCCAAGTGGGGGAACGAGTACTGCCCGGGCTGTCTATATTGCCAGCTGATGGGGAGGCTCCAGCTAACAATTATGGGCGCTCTACGGAGCAACAGGTGTTGTCACCTGAGTGCGCGACTACTAGTGCTCTCCTATTGCCGCTCTCTAGTGGTACAATAGCGAGTTCACATGCCTTTAGTAGTCGGTGGGCAAATACCGGGACCTCCCGGTCCGCCCATGGCTGTTGCATCTTCTTGCTCAGCCAGTATGGGTAATTTGTGCGCGACTTTGGGTTCATACCCTCTCAGCGCACTTCTCCCGTAGAGGGAGGTGAGCGTCCCTCCGCGGAGGGTTCGGTTCGTGTTTCCGAAGCGGCTTCGGGGATCCGAACGAAACCTAATAAACGCTCTAAAAAGCGGGTCTCTGCTTCGACTCTTGTTGAGCCAGCCAAAAATAAGCCTAAGAAAGTGGCTAAAAGAGGCAAGGCTTTGCCTGCCTCTTGCCCGTCTGGCCTGGCTAATCCGCCTGGGTCCTCTCAATCTGAGATGTTCGGCATGATGCGGGCTTTTGCTCAGAGTCAGGGTTGGTCCCTTGTACCGGGCACCACAACCCCTGCTTCTGTCCCTATTGTAGGGTCTGACATTGAGACTAATCAGCCTTTTATGGTTGATTCTTCATTGTCTGAGACGGGATCGCATGCACCTCGCCGGGCGAGGAGACTTATGGTGGTCCATGGGAGGGTCCGCCTGTTTCGTCCTTTGTTTGCGGTCCTTTGTCCCAATCAATTAAGGCGGAACCAGATTTAGAGGCGGCCTCTCAAGCTTCGGTTTCCGAATCGTTTGGGCAGGCAGAGCCTCAGTCGCTCTCCCTTTGTGGGGTAGAAGCGATTGCTTTGTTGTCCAAATATCTCCCTGAATTTCAGTCAGCCCGCGCGCAGGGTTCGACTTCGCGTTGGTTCAGGCAGCAGGATTCCTCCGAGGGTATTTCTCTTGCGGAGGATTTCAAGCTGAAGTATGACCGCATTGAAGCAGCACTTCTAGTTAAGCGCCCTGTTGCGGTTAAGGGTAAGGCCTTTGCCTTTGTTTCCCAAGATAAAGACAGCTTTTTCAAAGCTAAGTCTCTCTCTCTCTCCGGAGATTTTAGCGGTGGGTCGTCGCTTGCGGACGATCAATCCGCTTACCTCTGTCGCTTTTAGGTCTGGGGATAAGCGTTGGAGTAGTGTTGAAAGCCAGGTCAGAGTAGGTATGCGTTTGGCCGCTTTTCAAGGTTTTCTCTCCGCATACTCTTTTTAGTTTGCAGTGGTCACAGCTTTCCACTGCAGCTGCCTCGGTCACGTACCGTCGCAGAGTCTTGGCTCTTTCGGCCCTTGGGGTTAAGGAGTCGGACATCGCGCCACTTCTCCGGGATGTTCCGTCTCGGGGTCCTTCGCTTTTTGGTGGTCAATTCGCTACGGTTTTTCAAAGAGAGATCGATGCGCGAAAGCAGGTCTCTGACATGACTACGCAGTTTCGCGCTCACTCTAAGTCGACGCGGGCCTCTGTCCGTCGGAGGCCTGCCGGTCCCGCTTCGGGGCAACACAGTCGTGTTTCTGGGGTCCCGCCTGCTGAGCCTCAGCCAGCTCCTTCTCGTGGGAGAGGAGGACGTGGCAGAGGCTCTTCGAGAGGTTCTCGTGGCAAGGCGATGGTTTCGCATAAGGCTAAGCCTAGGCTTCTTCTGATGGTCTTCCCCGAGCGCTTGTTCATTTCGACATGGTAGGTGGCCGACTTCGTTCCTTTCTCCCCGCTTGGGAGGCCATCTCCGGGGACGCATTTGTGCTCTCCGTCGTGCGAGACGGATTCTTCATAGATCTATCCGCCCCGCTCCCCGGAGGGGCTATAAGAACTCGTTCACCTCCCATGTCTGCCCTGGCTCGTTCTCATGCCTCATCGGAGATCGAATCTCTGTTGAAAAAGCGGGTTATAGAAGGGGTAAGAGACCGGCCGTCTCTTTCCCTTTCTCTGATTTTTGTTATTTCCAAGCGCTCGGGAAAACTTCGTTTGATACTGAACTTGAAAAGAATAAACAAATTCATTCCTTCAGTACATTTTTGGATGGAGACTCTCGCCTCCATTCTCCCGTTGATCAAGAGGAAGGACTACGCGGTCTCGATAGATCTCAAGGATGCGTATTTCCATATTCCCATTCATCGCCTCAGAGACTTTTCGCTTTCGCGCTCTTCCCTTCGGGCTGCGCCCAGCCCCTCGGGTTTTTACTTAGGTTGTAGCCGTGCTGGCAGCCTCACTGAGGCGCCGCGGCCTTCGGCTATTTTGCTACCTGGACGACTGGCTTCTCCTAGCGGAGTCGCACGATCGTTTGTTGGAGAGACTCGTTTGCTCGTCAATCTTAGTCAAGATTTGGGTTTCCTAATAAATTGGGAAAAGTCAGAGTTAGTTCCTACTCGCAGCCCAGTTTTTCTGGGGGCTGTGTTAGACATTCGGAATCAGTTGGCTCGGCCCAGTCGAGACAGGATTCTCACTATTGTGTCGGCGGCTCGCAAGCTCATTCTGGCCAGAATGGTCAAAGGACAGTGGCTTCAGTTTTGGGGATATCTAGCCTAGTCTAGTCTAGTCGATTTTCTGGAGGATTGCCGGCTCCTTATGAGACCGTTTCAGAGATATCTCCTCAGGTTTTACAAACCAGGCAAGGATTCTCTGTTGGTCTGGATTCCAGTATCAATAGGAATCAAGTCTCTTCTCTCTCGTTCGTCCAACGGGAGAGAAGAGACTTGATTCCTAGTTTCTCGCACGAGGCAAGTTCTTCCGTACCCCCTTCCGTCGATCTCGGTTTCGACGGACGCCTCTCAGTTGGGGTGGGGCGGACATTGCAATGGCAGCACGGTCGCGGGGGATTGGTCTCATCTTGGGACTCTTCCCGATATCAATGTCCTGGAGTTTATGGCAGTTCTTTTAACCCTGCTCCACTTCAGAAGTCGGCTTCTCAGTCGTTCGGTTCTGATCCTCACGGACAATGTCACTGTGGCGGCTTATATCAATCGGCAATGCTACCCTGAATGCAGGTAGCAGCACAGCTGTGGAGGTGGTGTCGTCGCATGGCGATCAAACCCGTTGATTCTTTCATCCCCGGTCAGGAAAACCTCATTGCGGATTTTCTGTCCCGGGGCAGGTGTCTTCCATCAGAATGGATGCTCCATCGAGAGGTCTTTTGCCGCATTCGCAGTTGCCTGGGCCCACTGGAAGTGGATCTTTTTGCGTCGGTCCTGAACCACCAACTTCCGAAATATTGCTCCCGTGTTCGCGATCAGGGAGCTTGGGCTCTGGACGCTTTCTCTCTCAGTTGGGAGAATCTTCGAGGGTTCGCCTTCCCTCCCTTCCAGCTGATTCCGCGAGTCTTGCGGAAGATCAGGGAAGATCGGGCTCGGGTGCTTGTGATAGCTCCTTTTTGGCCCAGGAGGAGTTGGTTTCCGGAGCTAATGAGCCTTCTGGTGGCTCAACCGTTCCTTCTTCCGTTAAGAACGGATCTAGTGTTGCAACCCCTCTCGGGGATTCTTCACCACAGTTCGGAGTCCCTTCATTTGACTGCTTGGCCCCTGTCGGGTCTCTCTGATAGAGTCGCGGACTTTTTAAATGTCCGGTCGTAGAGTTTCTACTAGGGAAATTTATAATTCCCGTCTTTCGGTCTTTCCTTTGGTGTAAAGAGCGAAATCAAACCCCGTCTAAGGCTCCTATTGGTTCAATTGCGGATTTTCTAATCTCGCTATTTGACAAAGGGAGATCCATCTCTACTATCCGAGGCTACCGATCGGCGATCGGGGCCATTCATTCGGGTTCTCAGATGGTTCGGAGATTTCTAATTCCCCGCTGTTGAGTGGTTTGATTCGGTCGTTCTTTCTGAAACGTCCTCCTCGTTCTAAGTTAGTCCCGTCTTGGAGTCTGCCTAAGGTCTTAGAAGCTCTGGCAAAGCCTCCTTTTGAGCCGTTAGGTGAAGCTTCGCTTCACCATCTTACGGTTAAGACGCTCTTGTTGGTAGCCTCTGGGCAGAGGCGCAGTACTCTTCATGCCCTCTGTCTTACTCCTGGTCATGTTCGCTGGGAGAGAAAAGGTGTTAGATTGATTCCTAAGGCTTCTTTCATTGCCAAGAATCAAACGGCTTCCTCTGGCCCTGTTGAGATTTTTCTTTGCCCGCTTTCTGAATTTTCGTCAGTGCGCGAGGACAAGGTTTGGTGTCCTGTTAGAGCTCTCAAATGGTATATTGATAAGACTAAGTCTTATCGTAAGGATGATCAGTTGTTCCTGATCACTCGAGAGCCTTTTTCTCCTGCTTCTCTTGATTCCATTTCTAGATGGATTGTCGAGGCTATTAGGGCTGCTGGCACAGAGGCTCTTTTGTCTGACAGTAAGCCTCATGCTCATGACACTCGTAGTGTCAGCACTTCTTGGGCTCTGTTTCAAGGTGTGGCGCTTGATGATATTTTGAAGGCTGCTTATTGGCGTTCGTCCAATTCTTTCATTTCTTGCTACCTTAGGGATGTCCCTGCAGGTGAGGCTATTTTTGCGTCAGCTACCTTGAAGGCCGCTGTGTCTTCTTTGTAATCCTGTACCCTTCTGCTCTTGAAACATGCCTCCCGGTCTTTGAGTTGGCGCTGGTCTAGCATAATAGGTAGGTATATATGATTTATTGCAGTAAATTTGTAAAATCAGCACTGATTTTCTTATTTACTATATAAATCTATATACCTATGACCTTCCCTCCTTCCCCTTACCTTACAAACAACAAGTATCTACTTGGGGTTGCTCGCAAAAGAGGAAGATGGCCGTTGCGTGTTGCCGCGCGTGAGTGGCGAAGGGGAACAATAGGATTACGGGGGGTGCGCACAATATTGTGACTCATTTGTGTTAAGTTCTCGAACGGGTTCGCGTAGTCAAGCGACTAGCATAATAGGTAGGTATATAGATTTATATAGTAAATAAGAAAATCAGTGCTGATTTTACAAATTTGTTCAAGATTCAAGTGGCAAAATCTCGGGAACTGCAAGGGGCTCCACCCAGTGAACCTAACCCAAATAGGGGATTTGTGGACACATACATCACTCGGGGTAAAAAAAAAATACCTCCCACCCCCTCCATTTGCTCTCTACCGGCCTTGGAGCCATCATCATCTGAGATGACGATGAGCCACCCCCACAAGCGTAGCCAGGATTTTTCAATAGGGGGGCCACAGGGGTGTCGATCCGTGTTCATGATACTAGGGATTATGGCACCCGGGGCAAAAACTGAAGTCCCCCCACCCCCTCCAGAGTGCCCAAACTTATCTTCGTCTGCGAAGGGAAAACTTCCCCCTCCCGCGCGAAGTGCGAAAGCTCTGACGTTTTATAGCAAATTTGAGAGAAAGTTAAAGGCTCGTAGCAAACAAACTTTTAGGCGGAAAGTTATAGTTCGACGCCCCGACTGCTTTTCAGTTATTTGGACGCAATAATGCATTGTATGTAACAGGGGTGGGTGCAGGGAGAGGGAGATTCACCCTTCCGCGCGAAGCGCGAAAGCTCTACGTTTTACAGCAAATCTGAGAAAGATAAACGGCTTGTAACACTTTTTTAGGCCTAAAGTTAGTTTGACGCCCTTGCTGCTTTTCAGTTATCTTGGACGTAATATTGCACTGTAACAAGGATAGGTGCTGGGAGGGGGAGTTTTCCCCTTCCCGCGCGAAGCGCGAAAGCTCTGACGTTTTAGCAAATTTGAGAGAAAGAAAACGGCTAGTAGCAAAACATTTTTTTAGGCGGAAAGTTATAGTTCGACGCTTGGACTGCTTTATTATGTGGACTCAGCATTTCACTGTATGTAACAGTGGGTGCAGGGAGATGAGAGTTACTTCCCCCCTTCCCGCGCGTAGCGCGAAAGCTTTGACGTTTTAGCAATTTTTTAGAGAAAGATAACGGCTTGTATAGCGCCTTCTTTAATAGGCCTTTTTCTCTCACTTCCCCCGCTTTTTCGCTCTCGCTTTTTTTTAGTGGCTGAATAGGGTCTAGCCAGTGGCCACCCCCTCATCAGAGATGAAAATGACCATGTTTCCCCGTGCTTCCTACGTGAATGTCTATCCTATAAATTGATGAAATTATCGGAAATACATATTGCTTTACAATATTATCAAGTCATTTTACTTCAAAGAAACTGCAAAAATAAAGGTATTTGCCGATTAGAATCGAAACCCAATTAATTCATAATTATTCATAAAGTTTGAAAACTGATTTTATTTCTAGAATTAAGGTTACTTCTGATCATATTCAGTTGACGTAAGTTAGCTTTAATGAAAGAGATTGATTCATATATTTTCATACATATTAATTTATCTAAGACATTCCCCACGGGATTCATTGGTTAAACCATATTTTGTTGAATGTTTTCGATCATTATCGCATGGGAGTGGTAATTATAGATGCAAGTCAGTCCCGGCGGTGCTCATTGAACCGGTTCAGTGATTCTCTCATTAACATTTCAAAATGGTCCCTCTCACGAAAAGAGCGGAACAAACACACGTGATGCTGAATCTAGCCCTAAAGTGCTAAAACAGCACATCAGTATATAAAGTGTACATAACATTCTTTTTATTCGTACAATAATGTAATATAGAAATCTGTACAGACGATGACGTTTCACACAATGTCATGCTCATGTAGGTTCACTGAATATTCGAAATAGAAATTTAGTGTAATCATGGTGGTGAATATGTTTTGTATGATCAGAACACAGTACAAAAAGCAAACTACATCGCTGGCAAGCTGATATTCTTATTGTATCTTGACAGTACTGGTCGACGGTGCACTGATGTTATCACTATGAACACGATGACAAAGCGAGCGGACAAAATATACAGCTCCTCATTGTACCCTCCACAATTGCTCTGGTAGACAAAATAACATCCCTTCATTGCTATTATTTAAAATAAGTAGAACGTGTGAATATGCACGTGACACCTGTCTACCAGAGCAACTGTGGAAGGTACAATGAGGAGCTGTATACTTTGTCCTCTTCTTTGTTCGCCATGTTCATAGTGTATACTGGTTGTATTGAAACAATTTCGCAAGCACATCGAACGGACCACAATTTTCAGCAACCTAAGGTAATACGGCCGTTTGTAATTTTGTTAAAAGAGTACAATTATATACCATTCGTGAACATCATATGAGCTGAGTAAACTGTTATATACATGTATTCTTATAAGTATATACCCATCGATATAACGGCAGCAAAACGCGGAATGTAGATGCCCCCCAAAAATGCACAACAATGTGTGTTTTAGGATTATAGGCCTAGTTGTGTACAACTATCATTTTTTTCTTTTATCAGCAGATCGAGGGGGACACAGGCCTACGCCTCCCTTATTTTAAGAAAAAAAAACCCACATAATGCGCCCTAGCTTGTGTTTTTTTTTCCCGGACAAATTCATAAAATCCTATTCCACTGGGGAATGTTATTGACATATGATGCCTCCCCTCCCCACCCTTTTGGCAAGCTACTCATTTAACTAAATTAACTATTCAACCAGACATAGCTGTTTTCAAGAGTTCCAATTTTGAGGAAATCAATAATTCACTTTTCATTTTTGAATGATAGACACTAGACATATTATTGTTGAGACAAACGATTGTTTTGACTTTTGAAGACCTAGATTTAGTCTCCTTTGATACATTTATCATAGAAATATCAGATTTCATATATAATATCGCTATGTATCAGATGGACAGCCAGCCGAATAGATTTATTTCTTCAACGAAAAAGAACTAGCAACAAAAGTAGCCTATACTCTCTAAGGCTGTGTCACAGTATTTTGATAGTTTTCACTTCTTTTCAGTTTTCTTCTTTTTCCCCGTCCCTTTCCCCACCCCTTTGGCAAATCTAGATCGAAGGCAGTCGCCTCCATGTGCACCCATTCCACCCCATTTCCTGTAACGCCACACCTGCTCTTACCAACGTAATTAAATCCTGAGTTTTGGTAATTTTTTAAATTCCCATTAGATATGGCTTCAGACATGGCTTCAGTCATCCAAGGCCTTGAGTGTTCTCTGTGCTTTAACCTTCTAGACGAACCTAAGCTTCTATCTTGCACTCATTCATTCTGTGAGAAATGCCTCCAACAACTCCATCACTCTCAGGGAAAGAAGATCATAATCATATGCCCCCTCTGTCGTCAGATTACTCAAATTGGCAACAAAAACGTGTCCAGTCTTAAAACAAATGTTCCTCTCAAGTCCATGGTCGGTGACGCGAAGACAACCAGGAAGATATGTACTGTCTGTACTGTCTGTGACCCGGAAGCCAAATCTCTGTCAGTGCACTACTGCCAGCAATGTGGAGATTTCCTGTGCCAAGCGTGCCTAGATGCCCACGGGAAGTTTAAGAAGACGGCGAATCACATTGTAGTCAGTGTGGGTGATATCAAGAGCGGGAAGGTGAAAGTCAAGCAGATATGTCGGAAGCATCCAGGAGAAGAGAAGTCGTATGTGTGTACATCCTGCAAGGTGTCTATCTGCTTCAGATGCCGCATGCTCGACCACAACGGATCAGATCACGGGGTTCAAGAAGTAGAAGACTTCAAGAAGAACATGAAGGATGAGATTGAATCTCTCCAGAAAAGAGGGATGGAGAAAATGGAGAAAATCAAGTCGTACACAAAGGTGGTCCGAGAGGAGAATGCGAAGGTTGAAGCCATCATTGCCGGGAGAGAAGCTGATATCGAAACGGCATTCGACGAGACACTCTTCTTATTGAACGAGGAGAAAAATGCTCTACTCAATCAGTGCAAAGAACAGAAAACGAAACTAAAAGAAGAACTTTGCATAAATGGTAAGAATGGAGATGAGTTAATAACTAGACTAAATAGTGCATGTGAGTTGGTTGGTAATGGTGTAAGAACATTGCTTGAGGGTGAGGCATTGGTGGTACATAGCAATCTATGTAGGGAATTAAAGACTATCTTACATAGGGATGATCCTGATGAATTCAAACCAAAACAGGTTACAATTCAAGCGGAAGGCGTGACATTTACCCGATGCAAGCTTCACGATAAGCATAATATAGGGATGTTAAACAGAAAAGACTGGGTACTTAAAAAGGTAGCCGAGTGTAGCATGTCTAAGAAAGAATCTTATAGCATGGCTCCAACGAAGTATGGTAAGATGTTAGTGGTGTATGATGATGGTGGTATCGAGGAGTTCACTGTCAGTGGTTCACATAAAACAGTACTGATGGACGTGAAAGTGTGGCGTGTGTCTGTCCTGTCTGATGGTCGTTGTGTTATACGTGGTTTTGATGAGAAGATCTCTCTCTACTCCATTGACTGGAACAAACTAAATACCAAAAAGTTTAATATGAAGGCTCGCAGTGACTATGGTGACATGGGTGTAGATAAATGTAACAACATCTATGTTGGGTATTGTAAAGCTAAGACGATACGTGTGTTCACACCAGAGGGTGGCGCACCTATTAGGGAGATCCCCTGCCATGCCTATACTCCCAACGAGATATGTACAATGAATCACAGTAATATTCTAGTTGTCAGTGATTACCACACTGTTCGAGTGATCGACCAGGAGGGTACAGTGAAACATGACGTAACAAAGGAGGGTTACAATGCGTGTCCTGCTGTCCTGCATGATGATGGCATCCTGATTGGATGGAAGGAAGCTGGTCTTGTGAGTATTGATCTGTACACAAACCAACTGAGACATGTGAGAACAGTCATTAGTGGGCTGGAGTGCCCAACTATTTTCTGGGATTTGAGAGAGTTCTCATCAGGGGAGATCGCGTTTTACGCCGATTCCAAATTCTATGTCTTACGTAAATGCTAGATGTCAAACTATTTTTGAAAAAGCAATGTCAACAGCTTTAGACAGATAAATTCACTTTTTATTTCCAAGAGAGACCTTGAAATTGATATTGTCATTTAAAAGCACCATAACCCACTGATCAAAACATGGTTTGCAAGAAATTTCTGGACATGCATTTTTAAACATCATACTCAATTTAATTAAAAATTCAATACAAAATGGTTTACCTCACCACATGTCTCAAAGCATAAACTGAATTGCCCATTATAGCGTCAAATACAAGTCAAAATACAAGTCAAACTGCAAGTTACATGAATTGCACATAGAATAAAAAATTGGTATAAAATGTTACTTATAATATCAATTAAACTAAGTCATCATTCAATATAACTTTATGCTAACACATCCTTAATAGGTGTCATTAATAGTAGTAGCAATTATTCTTGAATATCCCAGTTCATGGTATGGACTGTCCATTATCTTTGCTGTCCGCCATATATATTAAATCTGATATTGAAAACTATTGTCAAAATATCCCTGTGTTAAACCTTTCACATTTTTTTTTATTCATCAAATCTTGATAGTCATTTTCTCAGTTTTAGTGTAGCGTGTGTGGGTATAAACGGATGTATATGTGAACGGATGTGTGTCTATTACTATGTAGTTGTACCTGTGAAAGTGGATTTTAACAGTAATCCAATTACTGAAATATCTAATGCGCTTTTACAATTACCAATTTTCACGACGATTATTGTCATATTTTTGTATCAGACATACACACAGAGAAATATTTACTTAATATTTCATTATGTAAACTTCCTTTTGTAAAATTTTTACTTAATATATGTAAAATTGTCTGAAATTAATGTTTTTATGTAGTATTTCACTAAATATTTGCAATGAATTACATTTCGCATATTATGTGTCATGCAAAATGTGAAATTTTATGTAACATTTACTTAGCACTATTTAAGTAAAATTCATTTTGCAAAAGAAATTCCTATTATGTAAAATGTGTTAAGTACAAGTATTTTTAAAGGGAATATTATCATGCAGATGTTATAAGTCATCATTAAGTGAAATGTTTTGTAAACTATTGTGTATAAAATACATTTTACGAATGTCAGTTGACATTAACATGATTTTGATAGACAGTTATGTAAAACTGACTGAACAAATCTTGCAAAATAACGCTGTAAGATATTTCTTCATAAAGATTTTGCAATATTGCCCATTTCGGTAAGTTTATTTAACATGCACAATGTAATTTGTCGTCATTAAGTAAAATGTTTTGCAAACGGTTTTGTAAAAATATGCATTTTCGTACTTTTCCCCCAATATTGGGGAAAACACTTATATGAATATTCATGAATTTTTAGTAGCGTATGGTTTGGGGTGGCCCGATTTCACTAACTGTCACCAAATGCATAAAAAATTATAAGGGGTATATAAAAGGTTGCACTTTCATAATCATATCTGATTGATACACGTCTGTAAAAACCCAATTTTACACACACACACACACACACTAGACTGTACCAACTAGATAGGACTAGGATATGATAGGTTAAGATATAGGATAGCTTAAATTAGGATATGTTAGGAATGATAAGTTAAGACCCAAAAATACATAACAAGCAGGTTTAATGTTTTATCCTAGGTTGGAGGAAAAAGGAAACAATTTGGCAACTGAATTTGCCCAACCACATAATACATGTGTGGAACTGTTAGGTAAAATTTACACATGAATTTTAAGTATCTATATTTAACATGACATTTTACATAATTATCGTCGAATATTTTGTTAGCTAAAATTTACACAAGTTCCTATTTAACAAAACAATTTACATAATTTTGGTAAAACATTTTGTTAAGTAAATTTTACAAAAAAGTTATGGAGTTCCTATTTAACATAATTTTTTACATATTTTTTGTAAAAATTTCTCTGTGTGTGGGGGTCTGTCTGTATAACGGATAAATGATGGACGACCATCTTTTTGTTAAAAAGATACCTTATCTAGTTTTAAAGATTGCCAACGTTTACTCTCATTGAAAAGCTACGTTTGGCATTATAAATACAATCCAATTCAAAATAAGTTTTCGCATTGAACGTAAATGTGGGCGTCTCATGTAAATAGACTTCCGCCATATGCAGATACAGCCATGGAGAAAGATTATTAGACCAAGGAATAGTTACTGATAGTGTTATTTTTGCGGTAAGAAGGAAATAAAATATCATAAAAGCAAGGTATAATTGCTGTAATTGGTATTCATTCAATGGATACAAAGACAAATCATTTTTATAATTTTGTATGCTTATTACAGAAGCTTGGTCTAATAATTTTTCCCAGGGCTATACATGTATAAGCATGATAAGATTTTGACTGTAATTATGCCAACGTTTTGCATGACGAATTCTTACATTATAGGCTTTCCCATTTGGCTCTACCATATCTCTCTCTCTCTCTTTCTCTCACTCTCCATCCCTCTCTCCCCGGCCCTCTCTTTTGATCTTTCTCTCTTCTTTCATTCTATGGTTCATTTTCCACAGTTAACGTTCTTTCTGTTTACTAATCGTTTCCATTACAAATTTCATCCCTCACTTTTCTGTCCCTCTTTCTAATTTGTTTTCTTTCTTTTTTTTTTTGGTTGTCTTCATACATAGAAAATGTTTCCCTAAACGCCAGCTTTTATTGACTATGTGAAGTGTGTTTTCTTAAAAGCACTATAATTATTGTACCATGAAAATGTTCAGCTGCTATTTTCGGACTAGTTATGGGGCTATGTACACCGTGTTTTGCATATATCTTTAAATGTATTTCTAAGTCAGTGTGTATCTGAGTAAATTTCTTCGGTAGGATTTTTTTAATTTTACGATATTTGAAATAATACATGTAAATATATATTTTTTTAATGTGGTGTGCTTTTCATGAGATATGCGGCATATGATTTATTTATTTCTTATACTATCTACTTTGTGGTTGCTGAATGTGCCGCAACTTATAAATTTTATATTTGTGATTTAGCTATCATATAAGTATTATTATTTTCTTTCATGAAGATCCCCTTATAGTACAAATAACTGATAGCCTGCTTACTTTTATAAAATATCATATAAATCATAATAATGTACTATTTCCGGGGTCTGCTCGGTATTTATAAAGACCGCTTTATAAAAAGGACGGCTATTCATTTTAGTCACGCGTTATGGATAGCGGTCCTAATGACTAGCGAGGTTAACCCCTATTTCCAATCCCCCTTCTTATCCCTTTCAGCATCCATTTTCATATCTCTAATTCTTACTCTTTAAAGTCATAGGTCTTTATTTTCTCCCCTCTCTGATCCTTGTTTACCCCCCTATCTCTCTCTCTCTCTCTCTCGTATTGCCTCTATTTACACACGAATAAAAAAATCACTTTCCAAAGAAATGCCGTTAAGTATGTGAAATACATTGCTGAATTATTTACTGATAATTATTGATTTTTTTTGGTCAATTACCTCCATGCGTTCATAAAAACTTTTTTAATGCTCATACCTGCCTTTAGGCCAGGTTTTAAAGAATATATCATATTTTAATTCTCTTAGCTAAAAGATCCCGGTTCCAATTGACTTAAGATTCATATTTTAACAGGCAGTTTTTTTGTCGAATCCCATCATGAAATCTTATAGGGAAAAAAGAAAAGAGGATTTGAAAAAAAAATAGTACATATGATATGCTAGTGATGATTGTTGCATGTACATGATTACACGTTGCTATAAGTATGTTACATTTCCGATAATTATGTATATGTTATTGCTTTGTAAACAAATCTATTTCGAGTGTTCAATAAATTCACTGATTCTTTCACATCGTCAGTAAGTTATTTAATTTATAGGGTATGGACCTATTCTGATTTCATATCACCATCCTCACTTTTAGAATGAGATTGTCTAACTTCATTTAAGTACACCTACTCATTCTTACGTAAGTTGTTAAGGGATAACTCGATTTATTGCGAGTCCTGTATACATGGCATTACATCAAATTTTCCTCCGTGTTTCCGATGATCCGAAATTCGCTCTGGCGACATTTGGTTGGGCTTAGGTCAATGGTCACGAGGGCCTTTCATCAAGTATCTTGTCGGTGATTTTTCACGACAAATTTGCTCTCAGCCTATCAGATGCAATGATTTTAGTAGCTTATATCAGTTTTTGCAACTTGTCATTAAGTGGCAAGTTTCATGTAACAGTGCCCAGATGTAGTGTTCAGTCCGTGGTTGGAATTTTTATTAAAAAGTTGACTAGTGTTAGAAGGTGACCGGGGAGCAGCTGTCGCCAGAAATTATGTTCTACATTTTTCTTTCATCCTAATTTGTACTAATTATTGTTATTATTATTATTATTAAGAATATATTCATGAAACGTTTAATATCATCCTAAAATAGACCAGCTCTAAAAAAGACAACAATATATTGCAAATTCTAAGATCAGATTTATCTGTAAAAATTGGTGTTGATATATTTTCATTCTTTATTTATGAGGTTATGAAACTCAATGCCATTTGTGTTAGATCACAATCTTTGCTACTGTAACTAACATGAACATTTTGAACATAATTATATCCTTAATTTTAATCCAGCTTAGATTAGTTTTTGCTTTTACTTCTCGACTGTATAACCTGATCGCACGGTCGTTACAGTGTTTACGATATTCGAAAATGTATTGAAAAGGATTAAAAGTGGTATATACAATACGAGTATGGAATAATTTATCTTAAAATTTATGATGTCAAGAAAGAGATGGCACAGGAGAAATGGAAAGGCAGAGAGAGAGAGACAGGGGAGAGATGGGGTGAGAGAGAGAGAGAGAGAAAGAAAGGGAGAGAGATAGAGAGAGAGAGAAAGAAAGAGATGGGCTATTGAGACAGGGCATTGCAGGGAGAGAGAAAAAAAGTGAGGTGACAATTATTTTGCTCATGCATTGTATATACATGATTTATGTTAGAAATAATTATGTACACTGTGAATATGAAAATGCTATGACAGTGTTTCACCCTCAGTGATGTATGTAGTGAAATAATAATTTCCAATATTTACATTCATTACAGCACTAGTGCTTTAACTCTTTCACTGCCGATGGCACGTATATGTGACAGATAAATTCACCAATTGCTCGACCACAGGAAAGCTATATGGTGGTCAATGTATGTCAACATTTTTTGAGCTTAAATGAAGCATTCTAAATATGTGATTATAATTATATTCTACCACGAAAATTTCAGAGAAAATGTCAGATTTTTAAAAAGATATTACCTTATTTCAACATTAAACAATAGTAAACAAATGAGAGACCAAAATATGATGGACAAAAAAGAAACTCAAATGTAATTTTCAATAATTCTTATGCATAAAGTTGGGTAAAGTAATAATGTTTGGTATCACAAGAAACAGTAATAAATTTCGTGCAATATTTTGTGAAATAATAGATGGTTAATGAAGTGCAGACATTTGAAAAGTAAGCATTGATCACATTTTGGTAAAATTTTGAAGAGAGCTAAACACCTTGGCACAGTCAGAGTTAAAGATTAAAGTTTTAAAAATGAGTGGAAATTCTTTTATAATGGAATATACTACATGTATCTGTATGACTTTTCAGACCTCAATGCAGTCGTTTTTAAATGATTTGTCGGATGATATTACATTTTCTTCTGAAATCGGATCGCACACCGATCGTAAGGTGTGCGGTAGCCTTTACACACCCCCTTCTCTCCCTCTTCCTCTCTAATTAACTCTTTCACTTTACCAATACTCCTATAACCAGTCACTACCGAACCCAAATAAAACATCATACATATCTTGAATTCAATTTGGCACTTTAAATATAAATCACTCTTTTTCTGTGATAGTTATGTCCGTTTCTTCTCTGTCTTCACTCTTTCGCTCTTTCTTCTATAACTGCTGTACATTCGAGGAATCAACTGCCTGGTAGGTTTGTTATTATATGACAAGTTAGATAGATTTGATGCGCCCGCCCGGGAATTTTTTTTCCTGTACCTTTGGGTCTTTCCAATATGAATATTCATGACTTGGGTCTTAGAGATGAGAGTACGCATGCGCATGACAAGTAATACGGTTTATTCAGTCAAGACTAGTCTGCATGAATATTCATGAAAACGAACTGTAGGGATATGATAAAACGAGCAAGGCCATTGAACAGCTGTTCTCTGTGGCGCAATCGGATAATCTGGAGCGCTATCGATGAAAGGACCGCAAGTTCGAATCTCGGCAGAGGAATATATTATGAAATTTTCTTTTGCTGATTTAAAAATAAGGTGAAACTGAGTAAGAAAATACAAGTCCGATACTTGTAGTCTCTTTCATGAATATTCATACTGGATAGCCCCAAAGGTACAGGAAAAAAAAGATTTCGCCGCCCGCCCCGGTTGTGTCAATACGTGAGTGTCAGAATGTTGAAGGGAGCGGCGTAACGCCGCATTTCGGGAGCATGCAGATGTATTCTGAATTCCCAAATCCTATCCATATTTTTTTTTTCATCCTGGTTCACTTAGAATCATCGGCTCATAGACACTCACCAAATCATGGGCACAAGTTGACTATGTCTCTAAGAATTAGCGAGGAATTAAAATATATTTCTTCCAAATATGTATTTGACCATACTTTCCCTTCTATTTCTCTTTTTTTTTTCTTTTTTCAACAGTTCAAGTGTCTTTTTTTACCTAATCTTATCCATCCCAATGTTCTTGATTCCTTTTTATGACCCTCGTTTGGTATTATTTTATTTTATTTCGCTCTCTTCACTTTCTCCCTTCCCCTCTCCCCCCCCCCCCCCCCCTCTCTCTCTCTCTCGTGCTCTATTTACATAATTTATTTACCAAATATTCTTCTCAACTCCAGTATTCATGAACTAGGTAAAGTGCATTTTTTGAAAAGAATTGCATCACATCGTCCTTGAATTCACGAAGTGGCACAACGCCGAAAATAGCGTAAAATATCATATTTCATTTTTTTCAATTTTTATCATCTATTTACCATCATTTATCACATAACGAAGTTTCAAGTATCAATTTTGATTTATTCTGCAAAAAAACGGTATGATCAAAACGGCAGGAGCCTCAAAAAGGCCATTTAATTCACAAAGTGACACAATCGTTTAGAATCTGAACTAGCCCGCAATGTGTCGTGTAATAATATGGTATGAAAATACATTCCTTTGTAAACAAACTCGTTCGATGATAGTTTTCTATTAACTTATTTAAGATAAAGCTGTGACATTACTTTCATTTTGCAGAAATACTCTGTACGTATGTATGTATTTAAAAAAATATACGTACTTTATTCATGCCATGATGTCCCTTTCATCAGAATAGACCCTTCACCTTATTGATTTATTTCAGGAAAAACATTAAATTTGTTTTATATTGCATATTATTGTCAGTTGTGAAAACGTATGCCATGTTAATCAAGGTAGATATCAAAGTATGTATGTCATAATGTTACGATTAAATTCAGTGCAGTAGCAACGATAATTTTCATGGTGGAGAAACTGAATTGTAGGTTTAGTTATTCAGGGTTACACCATGTAATGTAAGGGGAGTTATCATTCAGCGAAAAAAATCTGGCGCTTGATCTTTATTCAGAGAAAACAATAGCACCGCCCGGTGCTTTCTCTGTGTACTACAGGAGAATTATAGCGCCACCAGTGACCAGAATGAGAATGCAGCCGTGAATGAAATGTGAATCTGATTCCTTCGTGGGCAATAAATAACCACGACTGGGCAGTGTTCTATTTATTCTCCTGATGACGATCAGAGCATACTGATCGAAACGCCGAGAACCACAGGGCTCTTAGGCAAGCTCACCAGCCCTTTGCAGGGTTCTTATTCTTTGAAAGATTGCATGGTGTAGCCATGAAGAACTAAACCTACAATTAAAGATCACATTGCAAGAAAATCACAAATATGGCAATTAATGTATCACTAGAAACTGGGAAGCTTACAGATGGCAATCGTATACGTTTTATGTCAACTGCGTATCTGATGATTATAAAAACAACATAAATAAAAGCTCTTCTAAGCATCTGGAATATCCGAGGATTCGCCAGAAATATAGCGATGTTTTGATGTCGTCACACTCGGGATCGATCCTGCTTAAGCAGACGACGTCCTATAATGAATGAACGTAATTGCAATGCAATTATTTATCAAATTATAAAGAGTTTGGTATATTTAACATGACCTTATTTCACGCCATTCTAAAAGGGAAACTGAAACTGATTCTGATAACTAAAACCGTTTGATTGTAAATACACAGGAGAAGGGTCAATGATCAATTAAATAAACCCCATTTTCAAATTGAAAAGCCCTCCGAATAATATCACAGGTTGTATTCGTTCCCTCTTGAAACGCCGAACCTGCCCCGGTGCAAGCAGCTGAAAATACAATGGCGTCTTATTTTGTTTACAAGTGACTGATTCCTGTATTTTTTTTACGCTGCATTTTTCATCAAAATAATACCATACACGAAGTTAAGAGTGAGGCAACAGACTAACATGAAGACTGACGCTAGTCAAGTAAGAGAAATAAGTGAAGAGGAGATGACAAAACAGGCACTGAAAAATGTGTAAGATGTTATGGGACATCGTCTGCTTAGACAGGACTGGTCCTTCGTGTGTCGTCACACATCTCAGCAGCGTTCAAGGAGCTCTTCAGCTGCTATATCGGGGGCTGTATTTTACCGTTTTATAATTGATAATAATCATTAATTCAAATGTTTCCAAGCGTTGAATTTGGATAACCTTGTATAATTTATGCCATCTATGCAATAATAAGTATTAAGCCAATATTTATTTTGATGGAATTTTCTTGCAATGTGATCTTTAAGATTAAATTTGCATGAAAGCTGTCGAAGAATTTCATTGTAGAAGCATAATTAGTGTGTAAATACATATATCCGTCTACACGAGTGCTCTTTGTTCATGTTGGTTTGTAAATGTGTTGCAACTTTGGCTTCTTTTTCTTGTTCTTGTAATGATGGTTTAGCTTTTATGAAAGCATTATTATTTTCTGTTCTTTCTTATGTTTTTAATGACTGTTAACTTTTTGAATTGATTCAAGAAGGGCGGATAAATAAATATTTACATATTTTTTAACTGTATATATTCATACATAATGTTCATCATAAAAAATCGCTGACGTATTTCGTCTTAACAATGTATACCGTCATTTTATACAATGTGAATACTGACAATTATTTCATTCGTTAAGCAATCACTTAAATGTTATGTAGCATGAGAATGTGTATAATTGTGCAATGTGTTTCTGTTAAATCTATATTGAGTGACGTCACATGAAATAAGCAGAGCCAGGATTTCGAGAAAGACTGAGGGAATGTAAATTGTTTGAAAAGTTTGACAAAAGCCCATTATTCCCGGAAAAACGAAGGCAGCATCGCAACGCGTATTAATCAATTATAAAACGAAGGCCTAGCATTGAATTTCCCCTTCATTAATATGGTCCTCAATATGATTTTTACAAATGCCGCTAGTCCTCAAATACCTGATCTGTGTATGTGGGTTTGTGGGGGGAGGGTGTTGGTGAGAAAGCGAATGATTTATATTTTTCTACAAAATCATTTGATGATATTACTGGAGGTATGGGAATTTATTCGAACCAATTGTGTCAACCACCACCTTTACCAATCGTGTCGCTACCACAAATACATTTATATTTGTATTATATGCTGATACTCAGCCTGTGACTAATTTGATGAAGTTTTACTTTTTACCATTATGATTTCCAAGTTAAATCGTGGAGTTAATTCATGGTAACCTTTACAGTGTTTTAAAAAATACTGAAAGGTATTAATCATAATTATAAAAAATCGCATGATAATAATAAAGGTGTAAATTAAAGACTGAGTCTTCGGTGGGAGCAGTGATGAGAATAAAGCAGAAATGGATTGCATAGAAGAAATGGACAGGAGGAGAGAGAAGGGAAGAGCAAAAATGAGAAGAGGAGATAGACATGAAAAAAGGTAGAGATATGGGAGAGGGTGAGGGAGCCAAATAGTGCTTGTTGTATGTCTATATTTAGACAATGTTAGAAAGTAACGATATAATTTGTCATCATTAGTTTACTTTATGGGGGTGGTGGCTAAAATTATGATTTTGGTTGCTCTGTAAACATCGTGTGTCGTTTTATAACCTGTTCATGCTCTTTAATGATACTTATGCTAGGGAACCTGAATTACGAGCTTTACTTCCCAAGGTTTCCTCCACAATACAGCTAGCATTTATTTACTTACCAATTGCAGTGTAAATTTCATTTTGTTTTAAAACCGAATTTATGCACCAGATTTCATTCTTAGTTTTTTTTCTATGCTCATAGTGATTTTGTAAACTGAAAGTCTTTGTAAATTATTAGTTGATATTATGGAAATAAATGAAATGAAATGAAATGAAATGTAAGATGTAGTGGAAAAAATAAATAATATGATTGACCCTGCAAAGTATTTTATGTATAAAGTTTCCAATCATATTCAACAATGTTGCATGTACGTCTGTAGGTTGTCAGTGTAGGCAAATTTAATATTGACTCTCTGCCATTGGAATTCTCAAATCGGAAACTTATATACATGTAGTAACAAAGCCTAACCTGAAATCGGAAATTTCGCAATGGTTTCATGCACTGGATTAAGTAGTGAAGGATCTGCAGCCCCCTTTTAACTACTAAAAATAGGATGAGAGGAAGTGAGCGGGAGTGAGAGGGAGAGAGAGAGAGAGAGAGGGGGGGGGGGGGGTTAAGAGGGAGAAGTGATGGAGGCATAGGGAAAGATGGCACCCCTTCCTAACCCTCCCCTGCTCCCTGGCTTTAGTGAGGATCATTCTCTGGACCCCCCCCCCCCCCCCCCCCATCCCACCGCGATCAACATGGATTGACTGATCTTTTAACCTCCAAATGGCGGACTATGCTAAAAAAATGTATCTATACTACTGACCTTTAACTACCGACCCTCAGATACCCCCCCCCCCCCCTCTCTCTAAAAAAATATAATTAGACGAAGGAGAAAAAAAAAACCCACACAGCTCTTTATTCCAATTACGAACATGCCGAACATGCCCTTAACACCCACCCATTTTTTAAAGCTATTTTTTTTTCCTCGGAAGGGGAAGTGAGGAAAACACTCATATTCCCAACAGCACTGAATGATAGGCCTAGGCAGCTACATGTACTAAAATGACTGATATCTGTAAAGGACTCGCATAGAGGTTGTTGTGGCTTAACATTGAATTCCACTAGAACTTGAGGTAAGGTGGTATATTACATGTATGTAGAGTCTATAATCTTTAGAACGCATAAAGATCACTAGTCTAAGTAGTCATAATGTACAAAATAGCGGATAAGCTCATTTATCTAAAGTGAACCTAGTCTTATGAATGTCATGGCATGATTATTAGCTGCATACTGACACATTCAAAAAGTTGAATTTCTCATGGGAAAGTAAAGAAGATAAAAAAATCTGGTTTTAAAAATTAGGTTGGTTCTAATTCATGTTTCATCAATTTCAGTTTTGTTCCAGAATAATTAAACAATGACGTGCATGAATAATCGCAACTGACCTTCAGTTTCCCACCAAACGATGCAATATGTCCAATGTATGTATGGGGTGCCGATTTCAGTTCCAAAATATGCTATATCCATCATATTTTAAGCAATTAATCAATTAAAGCACCTACATGTTCAAAGTGATGCTGATCCAAAGTATGAGAAATTAAATTCTTGTTCTTCTCAGAGTTTTGGTTTATGGATGTAGCATGTTTTGGATCCAAACCCTCCATATAGCATGTTCTGATAAGAAATACCAAGGAAATGGTAATGTCCTTCTGAATAACAACAACGACAACAACATCAAATGATTTTAGAGAAACTACAAGACAAAAACAAAAAGTGTTTGATTTGGTTTGTTATATTAGACTGCCATCATGTCAACAGAAGTTGCAACAGTGATCCAAGGTCTTGGGTGTTCTCTATGCTTCAACCTTCTGGAGGAACCTAAGCTTCTCTCTTGCACTCATTCATTCTGTGAGAAATGCCTGGAACAGCTTTACAATTCTCAGCGTGCTCAACGAAAGGTCAAGGAACTATCGTGTCCTCTCTGTTGCCAGGTCACTCGATTAGGGAGCATAGGGTTTTCTGAACTTAAAACGAATATTCCTTTGAAGTCATTGGTCGGAGACGTGAAAAAAAGTAGGAAGTTGTGTACTGTCTGTGAGCCGGAAGCTAAATGTCCAGCAGTGTACTACTGCCAGGAGTGTGATGAGTTCATGTGTGATGTGTGTCTGAAAGGTCATGGTAAGTTCAGAAAGATTGCAAGCCACGTTGTAGTCAGCGTGGATGATATCAAAAGCGGGAAGGTGAAAGTCAAGCAGCTCTGCCATAAGCATCCAGGAGAAGAGAGGTTATGGGTTTGTACATCCTGTAAGGTCTCTATCTGCTTCAGATGCCGCATGCTCGACCACAACGGATCAGATCACGTGATTCAAGAAGTGGAAGACTTCAAGAAAAACATGAAGGGTGAGATTCAATCTCTTCAGAAAAGAGGGATGGAGAAAATGGAGATTATCAAGTCGTACACAAAGGTGGTCCGAGAGGAGACGAAGGTTGAAACCATCATTGCCGAGAGAGAAGCTGATATCGAAACGGCTTTCGACGAGACACTCCTCTTATTGAACGAGAAGAAAAATGCTCTACTCAATCAGTGCAAAGAACAGAAAAAGAAACTAAAAGAAGAACTTTGCAGAAATGGTAAGAATGGAGATGAGTTAATAACTAGTCTAAATAGTGCATGTGAGTTGGTTGGTAATGGTGTAAGAGCATTGCTTGAGGGTGAGGCGTTGGTGGTACATAGCAATCTTTGTAGGGAATTACAGGCTATGTTAGATAAGGATGATCCTGATGAATCAAAGCCAAAACAGGTTACAATTCAAGCGGAAGGCGTGACATTTACCCGATGCATTCTTGATGATGAACATAATATAGGGATGTTAAACATGAACGACTGGGTACTTGAAAAGGTAGCTGAGTGTAGCATTTCTAAGAAAGACCCTTGTGGCATGGCCCCAACGAAGTATGGTAAGATGTTAGTGGGGTATGAGGATGGTGATATCGAGGAGTTCACTGTCAGTGGTTCACATAAAACAGTGCTGAAGGATGTGAGAGTGGGAGGTGTGTCTGTCTTGTCTGATGGTCGCTATGCTGTACGTGATTGGGATGAGAAGATCTCTCTCTACTCCTCTGACTGGAACAAGGTTGATACCAAAGAGTTTAATATGAAGTATAGTAGTGACTGGGGTGGCATGGATGTAGATAAATGTAACAATATCTATGTTGGGTATTATGATGCTAGTACGATACGTGTGTTCACACCAGAGGGTGGGGCACCTATTAGGGAGATCCCCTGCCATGGCTATAGACCCGACGTGATATGTACAATGAATCACAGTAATATGCTGGTTGTTAGTGATGTTTTAGCCACTGTTCTAGTGATCGACCAGCAGGGTACAGTGAAACATGACGTCACACAGGAGGATTACGATGCATGTTCTGCTGTCCTGCATGATGATAGCATCCTGATTGGACGGATGAAGGATGATCTTGTGAGTATTGATCTGTACACAAACCAACTGAGACATGTGAGAACAGTCATTAGTGGGCTCGAGTGCCCAAGTTATGATTGGGGTTTGAGAGAGTTCTCATCAGGGGAGATCGCGTTGTGTGCCAAATCCAAATTCTATGTCTTAGGTAAATGCTAGATATCAAACTATTTGCAAAAAGCGATGCCAACAAATTTAGACGGATAAATTCACTTTTTATTTCCATGAGAGACCTTGAAAATGATATTGTCATTTAAAAGCACCATAACCCACTGAACAAAACATGGTTTACAAGAAATTTCGAGACATTATGCATTCTTAAACATCATACTCAATTTAATTAAAGATTCAATACAAAATGCTTTACCCCACATGTCTCAAAGCATAAACTGAATTGCCCATTATAGTGTCAAATACAATTCAAAATGCAAGTTACATGAATTGCACATAGAATAATAAATTGGTATAAAATGTACGTTATACTAACAGTTAAACTAATTAAACATTCAATATAACTAATGCTAATACATCCTTCCTTAATAGGTGTTATTAATAGTAGTAGCAATTATTCTTGATATATCCCAGTTCATGGTATGGACTGTCCATTATCTTTGCTGTCCGTCATAATACTGAGTCTGCTATTGTATTGTCAAGAAATCCCTGTGTAAACCTTTCACATTTTTTTATTTATCAAATTTCGATGGGCAGTTTCTCAGTTTTAATGTAGCGTGTGTGGGTATGAGCGGATGTGTGCGGTTGCGTCTGTGGGTCTGTTTATCAGTGTGTCCGAGGACATTTTCGGACAGAGAACAAAAAAAAAATCATGACAACAATGGTCCTCGGAAGGCGGACAATAGTCCTCGAACGTCGAACAATGAATTTATGCCTTATTCCGTCGACTGTCCGAGGACGAGTAACAATAGAGGAACAATAGTTGTCCTCGGAAGTAAAGCCATGTAAACGTGTGTGTGTGTGTGTGTGTATTGATGTATTTTCAATGAAATCTCTAATAAAAACATGATGGAAAAGAAGTACCTGCGAAATTGGATTTTAACAAAACTCCAATTAATGAAATATGTAATGCGTTTTTACAAATACCAATTGTCACAACGTTTGTTGTTATTAGATATCATAATTGATAGGATTGAAGTAAATTGAATATATCATAAAGAAAGTTGGTTGAGCACTGGTCATCTAATCCAGGGTCCTGGGTTCGAATCCCGGTCGGGGCATTGTAATTTTCTCACATTTACTTTCTTTATGATATATTCAGTTTATTATTATATTTTTTTATCAGACATTGGAGTCTCTCTGTATAACGGATAACGGACGACCATCTTTTCGTTGAAAAGTTACCTTTTAGTTTTATAGATTGCCAAAGTAGTCTCTTATTGAAAAGCTACGTTTTTCATTATAAAGACAATCCAGTTCATCTCTACAATTGTACAAAACAAGTTTTTGCATTGAACGTAAATGTGGGCGCCTAATCTAGATAGGCGTCCACCATATAGAGATATAAGATTTTGATTGTAATTATGCCAACGTTTTGCATCACGAAGTCTTACATTATAGGCTTTCCGATTTGGCTCTACCACCTCTCTCTCTCTCTCCATCCCTCCCCCCCCCCCCCCCCCCCCCCTTTAAATCTTTCTTCTTTTATTCTATGGTACATTTTCCACAGTTAACTGTCTTTCTGTTTACTAAACGTTTCCATTACAAGTTTCATCCCTAGTTTTTCTGTCCCTCTTTCTGCTTTGTTTTCTTTTATTTGTTATCTTTATACATAGAAAATAAACGCCAGTTTTTATTGATTATCTGCAGTGTGTTTTCTTAAAAGCACTATATTTCACCAGACAAGGTATGGGGCTACACCATGTTTTGCAAATATCTTTAAATTTATATATGTCAACGAAGAAGCTTGACTGGGGAGGAATTTTTAATTTGTAAACAAATCTTTAGGCATTTTACTCCCAGTGTTGTTCAGTCTGTTTGTTTTTTTGTTTTTTTCTTCACTCTATGTATTATAGTTTGTGGTTGCTAAATGTGCCGTAACTTATATATTTTATATTTGTGAATAGGTATCAAATAAATATTGTTATTTTCTTTCATAAGGATCCCCTCATACTACAAATAACTCATAGCCTGTTAATTGTTTTATGATATCATAATAATGCTCTATTTCCAACCCACCTTCTTATCCCTTTGAACATCAATTTTCATATTATCTGATTCTGATCTCCTTAAAGTCATATGCGTCATGTTTTCTCCCTTTTCTGATCCTTGTTTATCCCCCCTTCTCTCTCTCTCTCTCCCCCTCTTATTGTTTCTATCTGCACACGAATAATAATCACTTTCTAAAGACATCCCGTTAAGTATGTAAAATACACTGATGAATTATTTACTTTTAACTTTATTGAATTTCTTATTTGCTACATGTATACATGAAACTTTTTTAATGCACATACCTGCCTTTATGCCAGGTTTTTAAAGAATATATCATATTTTAATTCTAATAACTCAAATATCTCGGTTCCAATTAAGAGTTAAGAGTTAAGATTCATAAAGTGTGATATTTTGTATTATTAACTATTTCAAAAGGCAGTATTGTGTCCAATCCCATCATATATAATCTTATAAAGAAAAAGAAGCGTTTAGTATCGTATGCTAGAGATAAGTGCTGTATGTATATGATTTACCCGTTGCTATATATGATACATTTCTTATAATTATGTATATGTTATTGCTTTCTGGACAAATCAGTGCTGTATCTATTGCAGAATGTTCATTAAATTCACTGATTATTTCAAAGCGTCAGTATGTTATTTTATTCATAAGGTATAGACCTATTCTGATTTATTATCTCCACCATGTTAAGTCAAGGGCGGATCCAGGATTTTGTATAAGGGGGGGGGGGGGGGGGGCACACAAATGCAGGATTGACAACTTTGGGAAACTGCTTGGAGGGACATCCGTATTTGTTTGGCCTCGCCAGCCCTCCAAAAGTAGCTCGGTAAGGGGGGGGGGGGGGGGAAGGGGTGGTATGGCGGACCAGTTTTCCTCCAAAATTATCTGACAAGCAAAAAACAAAAACAAAAAACATCGAAGGTTATCTGTTTTAAAAGGGGGCACGATGCATACTTTTCTTCCAAACGGGGGCGGGGGGGGGGGGGGGATCGCCCCCTCCCCCCCCCCCCCCCATCCGCCACTATTGTGAGTCCTGAATATATCAAATTTTTTAAAGGTGATCGGGGAGCAGCTGTCGCCAAAATTCATGTTCTATATTTTTCTTTCAAAAATCAGAATTATCTGTAAAAATTAGTGTTTTTCATTCTGTATGGCCGAGGTTTAGAAATTTAATGCCATTTGTGTTAGATCACAATCTCTGCTACTGTAACTAACCTGAACATTTTGAACTTATTGTATCCTTAATCTTTATAGTCCAGATTAGTTTAGTAGAACGCACGGTCGTTTACAGTGTATACAACATTCGAAAATGAAAATGATTAAAAGTAGTAAAAGAATACGAGGCGTATGGAATACATTTTAATGTGAAATGACAAGAAAGAGATAGCACAGGAGAAATGGAGAGACAGAAAGAGGGGGATGAAAGGCAGAGAGAAAGAAAGAGAGAGGGGGGGGGGGAGAGAGAGAGATGGGCTAGAAACAGGGCATTGCAAGGGACAGGAAAAATGGGGAAGTGAACAAATATTATGTTCATACACTGTACAGTTTATACATGATTAATGTAAGAAATAATTATGTGCATTGTGAATATGAAAATTACATGACACTTTTACAACATCAGTGTGTGATGTATCTAGTGAAATAATAATTTCTAATATTTACATCCATTACAGCACAACTGTTTTAAACATAACTTATGTGTTTAAAAAAGGAATTTAAATGATTTGATAATCATGGGTTGATGTCGCACAGGTAGACGAATTGAATACAATGAGTTGGAAGTTTACACAAAGTAAGAAGACAACCTTTTATCATTCAAACGATTCTTGATTACATGGAACACTCCCCCCCCCCCCCCCTCCGTCCTCCGCCACGGCCCTTAACATGCCTGCGTAGGGGGGGGGGGGGGGGGGTGTGGAACTATCAATGAATAGTGTGTTTTAAATATAAATGCATGATATTTCTCTCTCTCTCTCCCTCTTGCTGTTTTTTTTTTGTTTGCCTCTCTGCCTCCCCCCTTTTCTCTTCACTCCTCTCTCTCTCTCTCCCTCTCTTTCTGTTTCTCTCTCCCTCTTGCTTTTTTTCATCTGTCCTTTACAAACCCCCTCCTCTCCCTTTTCCTCTCTAATTAACTTTCATTTTACCAATACTCCTCTAACCAGTCACTACCGAACCAAACATAAAACATCATACATACTTGAATTCATTTTGGCACTTTTAATATAAATCTCTCTTTTCTGTGATAGTTATGATATCAAATGGTCTATTGTACATGATGGAAATCTATTACGAAAACCCACAAAACTGTTGAATGAACAAGTCATTCCTCCTTTTTTGTAAAAATCTCTACAAAACACCTGATTTGTTGTTTATATTGTCGTTTGAACCCATTTTAACCGCTTTGCATACACATGCCTTACTCTTCACATCCCTACTATATTGGTCTTCTTTCTGCATAAAACTTGCACACACGTATGTTTTATCGTTTGAGCTACATTCAACTATAAAACGGTTCAAAAGTCAAGCTGTCTACTTTATTTTTTGCTCTTATCTGCTTAACTTCAAGAAGCAATGGAAAATGATTTTTTTTTAACGCCTACATTTAGCACATCTGTGTTGGGTTTATGACTTAAACCCATAGAATTAATCAATCCAGTAAACTAATAAATTTAGAAAGATTAAGAGAACATTTTTTTATATTTTATGGAAATATTGCTTTACAATTCTAGTACAATTTGATAAAAGTGAAGCATCGACCAACATATCATTTGTATAATAATCCAGCCATTACTCTTTTAGTTGAATGAAAACTATTTTTTTGCCTCAATTTCTAACTAACACAATTAGACCAATTCGAATAACAATCAATGAATTTCATTTCATTTTTTCTAATTTTTGTACTTAATAAATAGCTCAATTTTAATATCAAAACAATATATCTGCCTCGAGCCTCAAAACCTAATACTGATGACATGATGACCACTGCAGAACAGAGTTAATCGGTACGTTGAAAGCTTGAAAAGATTTCTCGTACATTGCCTTGCACATTTTCTTTATTTTCCAGATTTTTATCATTTTACAGCTGTGTGGTTATTGTAAACAATTTGTTAAAATTTTAGACAAATTAAAGGAAGCAGACACAGGCAATACATTTATATTTCCTACAATTCTTCAGTTTAGCTACATGTATGTGGCACAACGATGTCAATAGCGATATTTGACTATTCCAGCAGTGCACACATCTTTAGATGTGCACAATTTATCTTTAAAGTCAACAGTTTTCAAGATATATATATATATATTGATATATATATATATATATATATATATATATATATAAGCCACATCATCAGGCTTTTCCTGTAAAGATTTTCCTGAACATTAAAAAAAAATTGTGTGAGGCTAATTTCACACACTTAAAGTGGCATTAAACTGGCAGAATTTGAACAGCACCATCTTACAGTGATTGCTAAATTAAGATTGTAATTTAAAAATCAATTGCATTTTATTTGGAATTTTGACAAACAGCTTGTTGGGATAATAGGCAAATGTTATATTTCAAACTATTATTTTTGACTTGGCATCTTGGAAAATTGTGTGCAGGTACATTCTAAGCTTCTACAAACTAGAATGGGGCATGATGGGAAAATGTGGGGTTATCAAATCCTGTCGAAAGATGGCGCTATTGAGGAGCTCCAGTTTACTGTCACTTTAAAGTGTTAAAATCAGGAAAATGGAAGTTAAATGTGCATGGTAATTTTCTAGCAAAATGTATAAAATGTATGGGTTTTTTTCTATAATTTCGATACAATTTTCCATCCTACTGTTGCTTCCTTGTTTGACTATTATGCTTTGTTAGTGCATCCATGTAGTAAAATGATGCGCATTGAATTAAATAACACAGAACTGGGCCCCGTTTCATAACAACTGCCACATTTCTATGGCAAATTTGATCTCAGCCAATCAGATTGAAGGATTTCAGTAGCTTATAACAGTTATTGCAACTTTGTTATTGATAAAAAGTTTTATGAAACAGGGCCCTGGACATTAAATAAAAGATACCCTTGGCAAGAATTGAGAAGGACAGAAAAATATTCCATGAGAATTTCTGCATCAGCACTAAAATCACCCATAATAAAACTCAAATCAAATATATGGCATATTTACACATAATCGTATGACACTTACATGTAGGCCTACATAATAACAATATGTTCATCAACATATCAATAACATAAGAAGAAACTTAAAAGACGCATATTTAACATCGCATCACTAAAACTACTCGCTTTTCCATTGTCATTTTGCAAACAAAAAGTTGCCTGTGTGAAGAACTTATTTAAACCAGCCATTTCCGTGAGTCTGAAGGGGACCCTTTATCCCAGTATATGGATGGGTGACTCTCATTCTGTATTCATTTGCATTTGAAAAGACTAAACCCTAGCTGCTATAACAGGCAACCCCTAACTGGTGTTTGGTAGTTATTGTGTGTACTGTGTGTACTGCACAGGGCAATGCATGTAGCTATAGCTCAGCAGACTGCAAGAAGCAAGCATAGGTGCAGCAGCACTGGCAGCAGCTCTCATGCTGGTAAAGTCGCCATTTTGGTGCCACGCCTTCAGCATGTAAGCCAGCAGTGTTTGGTTCATTGGAGCAGTTCAGAGGTCCAAACTGTAAGTAAAGACAGATTATTATGTTTATAAAAAAGAAACTTGTATAAACTTAGAAACTGAAGGTTTTAAGAGTTGTAAGAAAATGAACATGAGTTAATGATTTAATCATATCAAAGAATGTATTATCTTTATATTCAATGAAGATATCCAACATTTTGTGATGCATATTTTGCATTAAGTAATATGATAAATGTTATAGTTAAATCTTAAACATATGAAAGGATTGATCTGATGAAGTGAGATGGGTATTTCAAATATTATACATGTCTTTTGGGAATTAGATATTCAATTCTTTATGAAGTCATTCATTGCATATTATATAGAGATGTTATTTTAAAGCTTATGGTTTATCTTAATTCTTGATTGAGAAGATTGGTGTTTGTACATGAAAACGCTTTATCATGTGATCAATGTTTTATCCTCGTAAAACCGAGTACATATTCAATGCCCTTTACTCTCATGTTTATTGTATGAAGCCGAAGTGTATAGCATTTATTCTGGAAGAAAAGGTATGGACTCCAGACTGTTAAACTTTGCGTATTTTCTTCCAGACGGCCGTTTTCCTGTTTCCCATTACCGGGTTTTCCCCGTTTCACGTTTCTGGGTTGCCCGTGACGTTTATATTCTGCACTTTACTACGTTTACGGCGTGTCCTGTTCCCGGTTATCCGGTTTCATCGCTCTGAGTATCCCTGTTTAGAGATATCTCCGCACCGTTTTGTCTTCGTGTATGAAGCTTCTTCATCTTAAAGGACATTCATCTTGGGCAGTGACATATGACGTCTGATACTGTATGATGAGTGAACACTCGAAGAGACGGACTTTCTACAATATCCCCATAATATAAAGTCGGTATACTATTCCATAATTAGACTAAAAGTGAAACAGATTGTCTATCAAAGTTGATATAACTTGTTGAGAGCTTGTAAACCATCATTGAAGCTATATTTTGTTCTGTAATAAATCAAGTTTGATTTGAAACGTACATTCTTTCTCATAAGAGTAATTCCTAGGTGGTCAAACAGCCTGTTAGACGAATGAGTCAAGTTCACATCCAAACACAATGTGACAGCCTGATGGCAAAAATTTAAAAAATGAATGATAGCGTTTTCGCTACACTATTTACGCAAGTATATCTTTCAAAACATTTATAAAACTGATAAAAATCTACAGTCCAAAATCCTAAAATTCGTTTCACAAAAGTAGAGGGAAGAGTATATAAAAGAGAAAAAAAAAACATGCAGCAATTAGGCTATAGCTAAGTTTGACAAAATCTGGAAGATTTATAGCATAAACAGAATTCTAACACAGTATCATGTTAGGTAACCATCACGTTGTCCTCTCGCGGAATAAAAACGTCCACAATCTGCGGTAGAAAATCGCTTTAAACCTCCGCCGTGGAGTAAAATAAGCGCAAATAAGCGTAAATAAGCATATATAAGCGCAAATTACTGTATGCTCACTGGACATGACGACATGCGCGTACTACGCCTATGGAGGTGTACACCACAGGTTAGATAAACCTCTTGCGTGAATTCGGGCCAATCTTTTTCCTAGGTTCATTTAGCACTGACACTACTCGTTACTAGTAATGTTGAAAATTGGGACAGAAATTAGAGCACAGAGTTAGATCATCTAAATTTAAAGCTTTGTTCAAAATTCTTTTTTGTTGTTGGGTAGTAGTCACAATCCTGACAGTACTTTGATAGTTCCTCTGCTCCATAGCCTCCATCCAAAGATATTCATTCACATTTTGCTCATGTGCTCACTGTGAAAGCCATCAAGGCAGAAAGCAGACATTTGACTATTTATTTCAGAATCCCTTTTTTGACAATACCATAGAAAACAATAACCCGGCTTCAGTTGAAACAAAGCTCCTAGCTTCATTACACTGCATTAGCTACACGTGTATATACCAGGTATGAAAATAGTATAGACACATCTTCTGCGAGTCTCGCTCGCATGTAGAAATATGAATATCAGGATCACAATTGGAGTAACAACCAACGCAAAGAATAAAATGTGGAAAAGATTCACTAGAAATTTTTGCTTGTTCTTCCTGAGTTTGTAGTAGATATGCACTTCAAAAAACACTGATATTCTCCTTACAAAATTAAGCCGGGGAAATTCACAAAACTGCTATTACCCGACACAATTTGCCAAAATAGAACTACAAAAGGCAACTGCATGGAAATAAGCCAGTTCGGGGTTAGCGCATGGTACAAATGACCCCAAATATCCACAGATATTTTAGACATGGAGGGTCCCTTTATGTGCACTTCAGAAAAATAACTCTGGGAGTGATAGAGGTGCCTCATGAATAGCTTTTGTTTCCCCCTTTAAAAAGAATACTTCCACCTGGATATCATGGAATGCACCATTAGTGCATAATTGAATAATGATTACATGCCATTCATGAGCACATATCGAATATTAGTGTCAGTGGGTTTTAGAATTTGGTACAGATGACCTTTATCTGCTCATGCTCAGATTGCATCTCCGAAGTGGCTTATTCATTATGCTCAATGTATCATACGAGTCTGATCATTAATAAAAAAAGAGACGGTATCAAATCTACAACTACTACTCTGTTAGAACGCAGACAGAATGTATCGTCATTACATCGCCCCCTTCCTCGCCTTTCTTGTCTGTTCCAAGAGTATAATACCATTGATAATATTCCGTTCTTGTATATATAGCGCATATCACATTTTGATATAACGTCTCTTTGCGCTTCCAAAAGACTTTGGATGGTATTACCCTGGCTTTAGCTCTGGCAACCGTAGCGCTCAGTGCATTCAAGGAATAGATCCTACCAGGTACCCACTTACTACACATGGGTCGAGTGAGGCAAATATGGATTAATGTCTTGCCAAAGGACCTTGGTGCTGCGACAGGGATTCTGACTGCGGTTCACAGTCCGGAGACTTATCCACTAGACTACACCTTATATCTTTTACTTTGAAAATGCTGTTAGGCTAACAGCATTTTCAAAGTAAAATCCCCAGCATTCAGCACATACCAAAAGCCAAGCCTTGAACTCACTGAATTCCTCACATGGGGAACGCAATCACACACAAAGTCACAGTGTGACTATCAGGCATGAAGATAATGAATGTCATTAGCATACTGAAGTAGAGGTGTTGTAGTCTAGTGGATTATGAAAACTTTATAATGGGCAAAATTAAAGATCGCACAGCAACATTCATTCACACAGTGTTAAGAGTGAAAAATTACTAACTGCCATTCCTTCACTATTCCATCTACATGTATATGTACATATATACATATCACAGTGATCCCCATAACACTGTGTTCTGTTAGCCTTTATTTTTAATATAGCCACATTACTGGCTCTCTGCCACTGGAATTTCCAAATCGGAAACATAAAGTAAAACTCCATTGTTTCAAGGCGTTACGTGCAAACGGAAATGTTGCCTTGACATTGATGTATTTCTCAGTAAAGGGCAGATGGGGAGAAGCGCCCCCCCCCCCCCCCTCTTGACAAGCCAAAAAAGATGCGGAAAGGGAGAGAAAGGGGGAAAGGAAGAGGGGAATTTTAAAAGGTGAGACCCCTGTCTGCTATTCCCCCGCTCGCTCGAGATTCATTTATCTATACTAACACCAGTGTCCCCCCCCCCCCCCCCGAAACAAAATAATAACGCACACACGCAACACCCAATATGACTGTACCCAAGTTACGCAACTGATCACTTAACTTCAAAAGGGGCGGGGAAAGTGACCGTGGAAATTTCGTTGCGACAGGCCCACTCTACCTACTATCCATAGGCCCTCTTACCATTTACCACCGGCCCGACTATGAAACCAAACATCTACATGATCTAGTGGCCGTACGGCATAACTCACACACCTCCCGATAAAATGCCGCCAGCAGTCCGCCCCTGTCATTTACACAAACCAAACACTAAAGCTACTTTTTTATCCGAAGGGGAAGTAAAGAATAATCTCATATTCTCAACATCGATGAACATTATAGGCCTAAGCTGGAACTTGTACGGAAGAGAGTAATATTTGAACAGGCGTGTTGGCTCTACATTAAATCTATAACATAGGTAAGTTCATTTATTGCTTGTCACTGAAATCGCTGGAAAAAACGTTAGAAAGAGTTAGAAAGAGAATAGGAATCATTATAGAAAACGAAAGTTTAGCCGTAATTTACGGTCTGTGGTGCAAATATTATCACGACCAAAGTCTAGTTCAGTAAATGGCAAATATGTCCTGCTGGCTCTACCATCTCACTCTCTCTCTCTCTCTCTCTCCCCCTCTCTCTCTCTCTCCCCCCTCCCCCCCCTCTCTCTCTCTCTCTCTCTCTCTCTCCATCTCTCTCTCCATCTCTCTCGTCCCGGCCCTCTCTTTTGACCTTTCTCTCTTCTTTCCTTCTACGGTACATTTTTCACAGTTAACGTTCTTCCTGTTTACTAATCGTTTCCATTACAATTTTTATCCCTCATTTTTCTGTCCCTCTTTCTACTTTGTTTTCTTTTCTTTGTTGTCTTTATACATAGAAAATGTTTCCCTAAATGCCAGCTTTTATTGACTATGTGAAGTGTGTTTTCTTAAAAGCACTATATTTTCCCATGAAAATGTTCAGCTGCCAATTACGGACAAGTTATGGGGCTATGTACACCTTGTTTTGCATATATCTTTAAATGTATTTCTATGTCAGTGTGTATGTGAGTAAATTTCTTCGATAGGAGTTTTCTAATTTTACGATCTTTGAAATAATACATGTAGATATATATTTTTGTTAAATATGGTGTGCTTTTCATGAGATTTGCGGCCTATGACTTATCTTTTTCTTACCCTATGTACTCTGTGGTTGCTGAATGAGCCGCAACTTATAAATTTTATATTTGTGATTTAGTTACCATATAAGTATTGTTATTTTCTTTCATAAAGACCCCTTCGTAGTACAAATAACTGATAGCCTGCTTACTTTTATAAAGTATCATATAAATCATAATAATGTACTATTTCCGGGGTCTTTTCGCTATTTATAAGGACCGCTTTATAAAAAGGACGGCTATTCATTTTAGTCACGCGTTAACCCGTATTTCCAATCCCCTTTCAGCATCAATTTTCACATCTTTGATTTTTTTCTTTAAAGTCATTTGTCTTTGTTTTTTCTGATCCTTGATTATCCTCTCTCTCTCTCTCTCTCTCTCTCTCTCTCTCTCGCATTTCTAAAGAAATGCCGTTAAGTATGTGAAATGCATTTGTTGAATTATTTACTGATAATTCATTGTTTGTTTGTTTTTTAGCTACATGCGTTCATTAAACTTTTTTAGTACTCATTACCTGCCAGGTTTTACAAAAATATATCATATTTGAATTCTCTTAGCTCAAAGATCCCGGTTCCAATTGAGTTAAGATTCATATAGGGTGATTTTGTTACTATGAACTATTTTAACAGGCAGTTTTTTTGTCGAATCCCATCATATAATCTTATAGGGAAACAGAAAAGAGGATTTTGGAGAAAAAAATCAGTAGAAATGATATGCTACTGATGATTGTTGTATGTACATAATTGCACGTTGCTAAATACATTGGCGGATCGAGGGGGGCACAGCCGGCCCGTGCCCCGCCCCCTTTTGGAAGAGAAGTATGAATTTTTACCATAATAGACGATCCGCCATTTTCTCGATTGTGCCCCCCCCCCTCCCTTTTAGAGTGAAGACCGTTTTTTTTCTTTTTTTTTTTTTTTTGCTTGTCAGGGAATTATGGAGGGAAACTGGACCCCATAACCCCTTACTAATCGATTTTTGAAGGTTTGGCGAATTTTTTTTTTTTTTTTTTTTTCATCCGTGTTTCCGATGATCCGAAATTCGTTCTGGCGACACTTAGTTCGGCTTAGGTCAATGGTCAGGGGGGCTTTTCATCAAGTATTTTTTGTAGCTGATTTTTCACGACAAATTTACTCTCAGCCTATCAGATGCAATTATTTCCGTAGCTTATAACGGTTTTTGCAACTTGTCATTAAATGTCAAGTTTCATGAAACGGTGCCCAGATGTAGTGTTCAGTCCATGACTGGAATTTTTATAAAAAGCTGACTAGTGTTAGAAGGTGACCGGTGTAGCGGCACATACGGTTCTCCGGCAGATACCGTATCCGCCGGCAGATATCGTTCTACCTCGGAACCATATCTGCCGGGTTTGACGTTTGCAGATTTGGTTCCCGGGCGGATTTGGTTCCACGGCGCTGCAGATAAGGTGTATTGTATATTGGTAGATTTGTACGAGACACTCTCGTGCCTAATAGACCTGTTTACTAAGTGATTCAAATTTATGGATGTTTCTTTCCTGGGGACCTAGTCAGTGGCGTATCCAGGGGGTGGCGCAAAAAACTAGCAAAAAAAAGTTGTTCATTAAATAGGCTTCAAAATTGGTCACATATAGGATTATTTTGCATCTCAGCCCTTCTTCAGAAGCAAAAATTTTCCAAAGGGGAGGCCCCCTCCCCTTAGACCCCTCCCCTAGGACGGCGATCAATAATGCCTGGCGCCCCCCCCCCCCCCCCATTGGGAAATCCTGGATACGCCCCTGCTAGTAACGAGGTATTCCATTAACCTGTTATTAATGAATGAACTACAATACTTGGAATCCAGTTTGCATACATGATTTGTTGCTATGTCTAGATAGGTATGGTATCTGCCGGGGTTGGAACATGATCCGCCGGCAGATAGTGTTCTTGGCCGTTTTTAGAACGGTATCTGCCGCTACACCGGGGAGCAGCTGTCGCCAGAAATTATGTTCTGCATTTTTATTTCATTCTTATGTTTACTAATTACTAAGAATAAATTAATGAAACGTTTATTATCATCCTAAAATATACCAGCTCTAAAAAGACATCTATTGCATATTCTAAGATCAAAATTATCTGTAAAAATTAGTGTTTATATGTTTTTCATTCTTTATGGCTGAGGTTATGAAACTGAATGTCATTTGTGTTAGATCACAATCTTTGCTACTATAACTAACATGAACATTTTGAACATATCTTTTATTTTAGTCCAGCTTAGTATAGTTTTTGCTTATACTTTTCGGCTGTTTAACCGGATCGCACTGTCGTAATCGATATTCGAAAATGTACTGAAAACGATTAAAAGACGTATAACAATACGACGAGTATGGAATAATTTTATGTGAAATGTCAGGAAAGAGATAGCACAGAAGAAATGGAGAGGCAGAGAGAGACAAGGGAGAGATGGGGTGAGAGAGAGAGAAATAAAGAGAAAGAGAGAGAGAGGGAGAGAGAGATGGGCTGTTGAGACGGGGCATTGCAGGGAGAGAAAAAAAAGGAAGTTGGAAATTATTTTGCTCATACAATGTATATACATGATTTATGTAAGAAATAATTATGCACACTGAATATGAAAATGCTATGAAAATGTTTTACCCTCAGCGAAGTGTGATGTACGTAGTGAAATAATAATTTCCAATATTTACCTCTATTACAGCATTAGTGCTTTAAAGATTATGTGTGTATTAAAAAAAGGGTGGAAATTCTTTTATAATCATGTGTTGATTTCGCGCCGGTAGATCAACTGAATACATTGAATAGATGGAGGTTTACACCAAGTAAGAAGACAACCTTATATATGTCAAACGATACCTGATTACACAAGATCCCCCCCCCCCCCATCCCGGTCCTACGCCACGCCCTCTACATGCCTATGTATAGGGGTGCGGATCTTTTGATGAACATCTAGTATGTTTTAAAAGTACATGTATTGAAATTTTCTCTTTCTTCCTCTACACTGTAAAAAAAACCTGTAATTTTACAGAAAATCTGGTGTCAGCAGAGTCGCCATAACTTCTGATGTAAAAATACAGATTAGTTGTAACTTTTTCCTATGCCATTGATGTACAAATAACATCAGATGAGCTGTTATGAGTAAATACAGAACTAATCAGTACTTTTTCCCCTGTAAAAATACAGATATTTTTACAGTGTTTTATTTTCCTCTCATAAGTTCCCCTTCTCCACCCACTCTCTTTCCCTCTTGCTGCTTTTTTCTCTCTTGCCTCCCTTTCACTTCACTTTACCAATACTCCCATAACCAGTCACTACCGAACCAAAAATAAAATATCATACATACCTTGAATTCAATTTGACACTTTTAATATAAATTTCTCTTTTCTGTGATAGTTATGTCTGTTTCTTCTCTGTCTTCACTCTTTTACTTTTTCTTCTATAATAGTTGTACATTCGAGGTATCAACTACCTGGTAGGCTTCCTATTGTTTGACAAGGAATATAGATTTGATGCACCCACGCCGGTTGTCTCAATACGTGGGTCTCAGAATGTTGAAGGGAGCGGCGCAACCCCGCATTTCGGGAGCATGCAGATGGATGCTGATTTCCCAAATCCTATCTTTTTTTTTTTCTTTTTTTTTAATTTTTGTTCATTCTGGTTCACTCAAAATCTTCGGCTCATAGACACTCATAAATTCATGGGCACAAGTTGACTATGTCTCTAAGAAATAGCTAGGAATTAAAACGTATTTCTTCCAAACATGTATTTGACCATACTCTCTCTCTCTCTCTCTCTCTCTCTTTCTTTCCTCCTCTCCTCCAATATATCTTTTCAACAGTTCAAGTGTATTTTTTTACATAATGTTATCCATCCCAATTTTCTTGATTCCTTTTTATGACCCTCGTATTTCGCTCTCTTCACTTTCTCCCCCCCCCCCCCTCTCTCTCAGGCGTTCTGTTTACATAATATAAACAAAAAAAACTTCATTATTCATGAACTAGGTAAAGTGCGTTTTGTGAAAAGAACTTCACCATATTTGCATCTAAATACCATCTCCTAACTCTATAGCTGCATGTATATAGGCCAAAGGGTGTCTTGTAAATATAACCTTGTATTTATTTGTTAACAAACTGTTTACATTATAAAAAAAATGTTTCCCTCAACACCAGTAGGGCCTATCCATGAACTATGTAAAGTACGTTTTGTGAAATGCATTGCATCATATTTGCACATATAACCTTCCCCTGTCTCTAGTCGATTGTCCATAGGTCTGTAATAGGGCGGTTTACTTAGTATATGCACAGACATTTAATTTTGCACACGGCCCGCAACCTCGGGCAAAGGAACTGTCGACGTCGACTGCTGGGGGCTGCTCTATTAGTCCCATCTAGTACGTGTAGAGTACTGATAGAGTGCGTCGCATCAAAGCTTATCTCATCAATACTTGAAAGAAAATCAATTCTACATCACATCGCACACCGTAGATCTAAATCAAGGTTTAATTTCACATGAGAGAGTACGCCAAAAGAGGATTTTTCTCCACAGTTTCCGCAAAATGGGAGGAAAACATTGCTGTTAGTGTTATGGAACGTGCAACAGCGATTCACGGTATTGGGAAAAGGCCCGAAATGCTGGCGGTGTTTTTCATCCCTTTCCCGAAACCAAAGACATATTTGGACAAATTAATGTACAACCTGGATAAAAATGTGTGGTCGAAAGGACTTTGGAATAGACCGAATCACCAAGGATACCTACATCTGTTCCAAGCATTTTGTGGGAGGAAACGGCCCGACAATCGAACATCCCCTCCCCATTCCAGCTGCAGTCACCGAGCTTGAGCGCGCGACAAATTGCCACAAAACCTCTGCGGTCTCCGCCCCGAAAGCGGTTGTTGGAAACTCCGCCTCTAGCTCTGCCTCCGAGTCCAAAGAGCCATCAGGCAGTTCAAACAGAAGAAATTCAAGACATGCAAGATGTTCCCCCGAATGTTCCCCCTGATGTTCCCCTGGATGTTCCTGTCTACAATTTTGTGGATCGTAGTAATAAATATGTATAAATCTAACCCCCCCCCCCCTGTCAGAAGGAAGCATGAGTTATTGTTCCTATTGCCCCATACTCCCTTCTGTCAAGTGGGGGGGGGCAGTATATGAATTACAAATAACTATTCATAACTCTTTATTTTTACTGAAATTGGTTTGTATTTAAAAGTTTGAGTCAATAGATGAGTACAAAATGTGAGTGAGGGGGAGGGGTGTATAGCATATAGGCCTACATACTTTATTTGTGTCTATCGCATGTACAAGTAGTTATTCATCATACTTTCTTATTTGTATCCTTTGTTATTAAAGACATTAGTGGGACAATGTGGGGAACTGTCAACTTTCTTTCCATCTATACTGTAGGCCTACATGTAACTTTGTTACACATATTTTGAAGCTACATACCGGTATAGCATTTCTTATTGAGAGATGAAAAGTGTGATTACATGACATCATCACAGACATCCTCAAATGATTTATAACCTTTGAGTTTTTCCCGTCATAGTCTGTTCTGTTAATAATCAAATACGGTAGTTGAAAATATGGAATAATCCAAACTCAGGAATGTCTGAGAAGTCTCTCGTATATTCTGTCAGTTTCGTTGGGTCCGGGCATCCGGCTCGCGAGAGTTTCTCCCGCAACGTGCCGGCGGTATCTACCTGGGTGAGATCGGGGTCCACGGAAGATCCAAGTCACCGACAGCCGTATCAAGTTTGACAAGTTTTTCCTTATTATACCCGCTCGTACTCACACCTCTTTGTCTCAAGAAGTCTGTCAAATCTCTGACTGTCCAATCCTTCACTGACTTCCTTGACGATGAACTCGAAGTCGATGCCATTGTAAGAAATTATGAAATAACTATCGTCGATAACAGCTAGGGAGAGACGCACATTGACTTTGCATGGAGATCGGGCAAAATCCAAGATGGCGATCGGTCAAAGCTTGCCCGAGTTAGTAACAGTAACTAGGAAGTAAGGGGTGTTGACGTCATCGCGTAAACCGCCCTATTAGTTCAGATTCTGAAATATTCCCTCATTACGGGATCTCCCACTAATGCCTAGTTTACATTTGCTACGGTCTTCGTACGATGGATTAGTCTACGATTTTCCTTGCGATTTGGGGGACATAGTAGGTGGCTACGGGCTACGATTTTTATGTTTACATTATTTACGGTCATCGTGCGATTTCATGTACTGGGCATCGTAGAGGAGCCAAAGACAAAGCCGTACAGAGGCTGTACGGAGATCGCACAGAGATTGTACGGAGGTCGTAGGGAGATCGTGCGATTTCTGCGCGGTTACAGTAACATATTTACGGAAATCGTACAGAGATCGTGCGATTTCCGTATAAAGGCTGTGTGATGATCGTATCAGTTTACGGTCACCCTACGATGATCGTAGACCAAATGTAAATGGGGTATACTGATGCCAGGCCGAGGATTGCGTAACCCCAAAGTCGTACGGGCGAGGAAATTCGGGGTCACGCCATCTCTCGGCCTGGCAACAGTAGTGGGATATCGCGTATATTGGGGAGCTTGCTCTTAAATAAAATCGTTTAGAATCTGAACTAGCCCGCAATGTGTCGTGTAAATATGGTATGAAAATGCATTCCTTTGTAAACAAATTTGTTCGATGATAGTTTTCTATTAACTTATTTAAGATAAAGCTTTGACATTACTTTTATTTTGAAGAAATACTCTGTACGTATGTATGTATTGAAAAAAAAAAATATACCTACTTCTTTGTGTTTTTATTAGGAAATCAACAGAAATCACAACAAATACAAGTGATTTACATGATTAAAAACAAAATCATTGAGCTAAAAAAGGAAAACAAAAACAAAAACAAAAAAAGTAAATATAAAGCAATTGGAACCAAAATTAAAAAAAAAAATAATAATTAAGATGGCAGAAAACTGAGTTACAAAATAAGTATACATGTAGTTCAAGAACGAAGCTCCGAGACTGAAAAGGTGAACCCAAGGATCGCCGCTGACACCAACCTACCCGCATGGACAAACGACCAAAAACAAAGTCTCAACCCCACCGACAACCGAAAACATCTGCCCACTACGGAGAGACTGGAATAAGCAGGACCCAGGAGCGGAGTGATCCACATAAACACAAACACCCCCCCCCCCCCACACACACACACACCCACACACACCCTCAAAAACATCCTCACCCCTCCCCCACACACATACACTGATTGATAACAGCGAGATTAAAATTCTTGGTTATTCAATTATTAGGAAAGACCGGAATCGGAATGGTGGCGGTGTGGCCATCTACATTCAAAATGATATAAAATATAAAGTCTTGGAAGACCGGTCGTTTGATTTAGAGGCCATCCTTATTTCGATTGAAATGAAAAATTCCCATCCCATTCTGTTTTTGAATTGGTATAGGCCACCCAGTTCTGGTCATGATGTCTTAGATGCTTATGAAAATCTATTAACGTTTATGTGCAATTTCAATGTTCATTCACTGATTATGGGTGATACTAATTTTGATATCTACAGAAAACCAGCTCTTTCACATACAAAAAAATATGATCAAGTGAATAAAATGTATGGCTTTCAATATGTAAATACGACTAAATGTACTAGAATAACTAGTGAAACAGCCTCTCTTATCGATCATATGCCGACAAACCATCTCGACAATATAAAAAGGTCTGGTGTTCTTGAGGTATCCATGGGTGATCATTTTATGAATTATATGGTCTGGAAATCACACAATGTAACCACCCATAGTCATAATAATGTGACTTTTCGAAAGTCTAATGGTACTGACTGGTGTTCATTTCGTGAGGATTTGTGGAAAGTTAATTGGAATGATATTGTAACATGTGATGATCTCGATGATGCCGTCGAGAAATGGGAAAATATTGTTAATGTAATTAATAAGCACATGCCTTGGAGAACAAAACGCATGCGGAAGACATACTCGCCTTGGTTAAATGCGTCAATTTATAAATTGATAAAACAAAGAGATAATGCTAAAAAGAGAGCTATTGCTCAAAAGAAGGAAGAGTTGTGGAAGGAATATAGGCAACTGAGAAATAAAGTGACGTCAGTCATTCGGAAATCAAAAAAGCAATATTATACTGAGAAGTTAGCGAATTGTTCCGACAGAAATGAATCCTGGAAAATTCTGAAATATTTTTTTACCGAATAATAAATCCTCGTCCAACATCTCTTGCGATAATTCAGACAGTAAAGCAACCGAATTCAACAATCATTTTGCCGGCGTTGCGTCAGAATTGTTGAGAATACAACACAATGCTAAAGAGGAAGTATTTATCGTTCCCGAAGACAGCAAAACACATATACCTTGTCAGAATACACTCACATTTACTATTGTTTCCGAGAATGACGTTATAAATGAAATCAAAAAGTTAAAAAATAAAAAATCAGTCGGAATTGACGGTATTTCCGTTCAGGTTCTGAAGGCGTGTGCAGATATTCTAAGTAAACCAATTACGTATTTCATTAAAGGGAATTAACCTCAGCGTATGAATTAGCTTATTTTGAATGGTGTAGTATATGCCTCTTATTTGATACATGCAATTTCATGTAAAAACACAGGATATAGATATAAATCACTATTTTCCAGCCAAGTTATCGTCTGCTAGCAATAATAAGGGGGCTGCCATTACTTTATGTGTACACGAACATATTTTTCATCCCAAGTAAAATTTCCTTCATCGTTAACTTGTAATTGATTTTTAGAGGACAAATATATATTAGATAAAGTCACATATTCTGAAATGTAAGTTTAGTTTTATATATTTTTTAAAAGGTCTTAATTTGTTCATAAAAAATATACTTCATAAAAAATATACGTCAAGGACGGAGAATTGACGTCAAGGACGGAGACAATCGTAACAATACCAAAACAAAGCGAGGAATCTGCTTTACAGGATGGCTATTAGAACTCATGGGTCGTCAATTATCTAGGCCCATGGCCAATAACAATCGTAATACAATCAGAACAAAGCGACGTATCTGTTGTAAAGGTAGGCTATTATCAATGCATATGGTACCTAATGATCCGTGTCATGCACAAAATGGCAGCCTCCATGGAAAGACGTAGCAGACAATAGGTGCATCTAGAATATCACGTGGGGTTACTTGTCCTTTAATAGATCAATTACAGAAGGAAAAGTTCCAAAATCATGGAAAATAGCGAAGGTAATACCGCTTCATAAAAAGGGGGACAGGTCAAACCCAGATAACTATAGGCCAATTTTTTTGTTGCCTTGTACTTCGAAAATATTAGAGCGATTAGTTCAATCTCAATTGTTACGTTTCCTTCAAGAAAACAACATACTTTCATCAGTTCAGTCTGGGTTTAGGGCTAAGCACTCTTCTGTGACGGCGCTTGTGAAAGTGCTGGATGACTGGATCATGGCCATGGATGAGGGCGAATATACTGGTGCAATATTCGTCGACTTAAAGAAGGCTTTTGACACTGTCGATCACAAAGTGCTGCTACAAAAACTGTTTGACATTGGAGTGAGGGGTTTAACCCTTAAGTGGTTTGAGAATTATTTAGTTAATAGGAGAATAGTAACAAATGTCAATAATTCTTTATCGGAAGAAAAACAGTTAACCCACGCTGTACCTCAGGGTTCCATTTTAGGACCTTTATTGTTTTGTATATTCATCAACGATCTCCCTGACATTTTTAAATTGTGCCAAGTTCATCTCTATGCAGACGACACCGTAATCTATTTTTCTCATAAAATTCCAAATGTCGTAGAATCTGCTCTAAATACCGAGATGGAGGTTTTGGACAAATGGATTTCTAAAAACAAATTATTGATTAATTATACGAAGACTGATATCATGCTCATTGGCACGCGTAACATATTAGCAAAGTATAATACCCTTAATGTGAAAGTAAATAATATGATCTTACAAAAGGTTGAAAGTACTAAATACCTTGGACTTCATATTGATAAGGAATTGAAATGGGATATTCATATAAATAACATGTGTCAAAAAATTAGCAAGCTTGTCGGTTTCCTTGGTCGATTAAGACATGTTGTAAATGAATCAAGTTTAAATTTAATCAATAAATTGGTCATTATACCACATTTCGATTATGGAAATGTTGTGTGTCAATCTGCTCCTAAAAGTTTTCTTTCACCTTTGCAAAAAATCCAAAACAGAGCGGGTCGCATCATTATGAAAATCAATCCTTTTTCTCATATATCAAATCAACATATTCACGACAAATTGGGTTGGGACCTTCTTGATTGCCGCTATAACAAACACATGTGTACAATGATTTATAGGATTTTGCATAATTTCACCCCAAATTATATTGTCTGACAATATCACAATAATAACTTCCAATTACACACTCCGCTCTAATTTATATCTCCCAAAGCCAAAGTCTAATCATTGTAAAATAACTTTTTTCTACAGGGGAATTTCCATTTATAACCAACTACCCAATGAAATTCGAAGTGCAACATCTATTAGATCCTTTAAACTGCTATTGAATCAATATTATAAATGAGCATATAAGTGGGGGGGGGGGGGGGGGGGGGGGGGGGGGTTGTCTGGGTTTGGGCATAGTCATTTTCATTTTATTAATTTGTAACTTGGTTTGACTGTAGTTTGCAAATTTGATTGATTTGTGTTTTTTTTAATTTTGTTTCTCTTTTTTGTTTTTTTATTATATAATTGTGTTATTATATAATTTTTAATCCTCCGTTTTTTAAGCTCATGTATACGTTGTATTTTATGAAATGTATGTGGTTTTTTTAATACGGAAATAAATACAAACAAACAAACACTCATTCACAAGCACCCCATCCCCCCCCCCCCCCCCCACACACACACACACACAAACGCTCAAACATTTAAAAAATCGCTTCACCACCCGATCCGGCCCATCGCAGCCACTCCGCACGGGATCCTGCGAACCCCACACCCAAAGCCAAAACCTGTCAAATTAGAGCCCCCACCAAATAAATTCAGCGGCTGCACGGTCAGCCGGTCACGCCGAGGCCAGCGGAAGTCTACGGGTAAATTCCCGGGAGATCGCCCTTGAAGTATATGAACTGGCAGCTATTGGCAGTGATGACAATAGGCAAATAATACAATGTGGCATTCTACTGAGCGAAAAGCAATAAGCCACAATTAAACACTCCAGTCTATTACCTTGGTCCTAGGATAGCAGATTCAAATCTCAAAACGCCATTTCCTGAAATGGGCAGTCAGTTTGTTTTTCTTCCTTGCTAAAAAATATACAATTTCTTTCTGCTTTTTAACAAAAGATTTAAATGATACAATATTAGGGAGACTGTTGTTAAATGATGTCCCTTTCATCAGAATAGACCCTTCACCTTATTGATTTTTTTTTCAGGAAAAACATTAAATTTGTTTTATATTGCATATTATTGTCAGTTGTGAAAACGTATGCCATGTTAATCAAGGTAGATATCAAAGTATGTGTGTCATAATGTTACGATTAAATTCAGTGCAGTAGCAACGATACTTTTCATGGTGGAGAAACTGAATTGTAGGGTTACACCATGTAATGTGAGGGGAGTTATCATTCAGCGAAAAAATCTGGCGCTTGATCTTTATTCAGAGAAAACAATAGCACCGCCCGGTGCTTTCTCTGTGTACTATAGGAGAATTATAGCGCCGCCAGTGACCAGAATGTGAATGCAGCCGTGAATGAAATGTGAATCGGATTCCTTCGTAGGCAATAAATAACCTCCACTGGGCAGTGTTCTATTTATTCTCCTGATGACGATCAGACCATACTGATCGAAACGTCGATAACCACAGAGCTCTTAGCGGAGCTCATCAGCCCTTTTCAGGGTTCTTATTCTTTGAAAGATTACATGGTGTAACGATGAAGAACTAAACCTACAATTAAGATTAAATTTGCATGAAAGCAAATTGTAGAAGCATTAGTGTGTAAATACATATATCCGTCTACACGAGTGCTCTTTGTTCATGTTGGTTTGTAAATGTGTTGCAACTTTGGCTTCTTTTTCTTGTTCTAGTAATGGTGGTTTAGCTTTTATGAAAGCATTATTATTTTCTGTCCTTTCTTATGTTTTTAATGACTGTTAACTTTTTGAATTGATTCAAGAAGGGTAGATAAATAAATGTTTACATATTTTTTTAACTGTATATATTCATACATAATGTTCATCTTATAAATATCGCTAACGTATTTCGTCTTAACAATGTATACCGTCATTTTATACAATGTGAATACTGACAATTATTTCATTCGTTAAGCAATCACTTGATTGTAGCATGACAATGTGTATAATTGTGCAATGTGTTTCTGTTAAATCTATATTGAGTGACGTCACATGAAATAAGCAGAGCCAGGATTTCGAGAAAGATTGAGGGAATGTAAATTGTTTGAAAAGTTTGACAAAAGTCCATTATTCCCGGAAAAACGAAGGCAGCATCGCAACGCGTATTAATCAATTATAAAACGAAGGCCTAGCATTGAATTTCCCCTTCATTAATATGGTCCTCAATATGATTTTTACAAATGCCGCTAGTCCTCAAATACCTGATCTGTGTATGTGGGTTTGTGGGGGGAGGGTGTTGGTGAGAAAGCGAATGATTTATATTTTTCTACAAAATCATTTGATGATATTACTGGAGGTATGGGAATTTATTCGAACCAATTGTGTCAACCACCACCTTTACCAATCGTGTCGCTACCACAAATACATTTATATTTGTATTATATGCTGATACTCAGCCTGTGACTAATTTGAAGAAATGTTTGACCTTTTACCATTATGATTTCCAAGTTAAATCGTAGAGACATGATAACGAAGCTTTTCGACCTGCACTCATCAGGTTATCACGCTGGTATATAACAAATTACTTGAAATCAACTATATATTATACTCGGTAAACCCGGACGCAACCTAGACGCCGTAATTTCAGAAAAATCGCAAAGCTTGGACGAACTCCTTTTGTCTGCACAGAAGAGGTTCATGGGATTGAATGTAAGCGGCTTCCAGAAAACGTAAATGCGCTGAGCTTCTGGCCCGGGACATAATTGAGAATAGGTCGTCGGCATAGCTTTGTGCGCAAGCTGGATTGTTCAGCTAGTGGATACCAATCGCTGAATCGCATTTGGCTATCTTTGGTCTGTTAGCGTGCATTTCAGATTTGCAGGCACGGACGGGCTGCGTGCGCTGATTGGTTTTACGGTTCCGAATAGTCGAGGGGATGTATTGTTTAATGCGATCAGCCAACCGCTGAGAAGTACGGCACACGTACCTGGCATCGCACCGGCACTGAAAAGCGCCTGCTACAGAACGCCACCGATCTTAAAGGTCCCCTGTTATGAAATTATAATTCTTGGTATTTTGTACATGCATCTCATCTAAATTGAAAAATCACATCCGTTTGCAATAAATACGTATCAAGATATTTTTAAAATAATATTTCCCCCAGGTATTCATGTCCAAAACAGTCTGCTAAGCTCCGCCCCCTTTTAAACCCCGAATTCTCGTTCCGCGAGCATGATTGACGTGTGACGTCACAAACCGACATTGCCGATGCTTGTTTACAATATTGCCTATGTATTACATGTGCAAACTAACTTGCTGTTGTGTATACCACCTCGAAAACCACCTCTAAAGCGAAGTATGCCGCAACGCTGCGTTGTTGCAGGTTGCATAACACCACAAAGGAGGGTGTCAGTCTACATTTATTCCCTAAAGACCCAAATATAAGAAGGAAATGGACAGCAAAAGTAAAATTAACTCGCGCCCATTGGAAGGGGCCGAGTGAGCACAGTGTTGTGTGCTCCGAGCACTTTTGTGCGGAGGACTTCGTCGATAGCACGGGGCTGCGTATGGCATCAAGAAGAGGCCGTCCCTGAAACAAGTTTGATCATACATGTATCAATAATATGAAATTTGGCGACTCTGAGCTTTACCTCACAAGCACCTCTGTCAATTGGTCTTTACTATTAAAAATGATTTTTTTTTGTTCTTGATGAAGAAAAAGATCTTTCTCCATAAAGAGTGTTATAAAAATGTTTATCATGGTAGAGTGGAAACTCAGTATAAAGAGGTCTGATACAACAATATTCCTGATATAACAAGGCAATATTTTGGTCTCAACTTTTTATATTCTTTTTTTTTTTAACTGATGTAACGAGATTCTGGATTTAACCAGGTAATTTTAATAGTCCCAAGGACCTCGTTATACTAAGTTTCCACCGTATAATATATTGATTTTTGTTACCACCCTGAATGTAGTGAAAGTGTAACGGGCAATTTTCAACCTACAACCCCCCCCCCCCCCCCCTCCTTCGGCAGGAAAAAGGGGTATACATCACAGTTACAGGTTGATTCCTACTTCTCTACATTATACATGTAGTTCATTTGACAGAAAATCTGTTTTCCAATGACTCCCTCTCTCTCTTTCACCTTTTCTTCTCTTGTGCTTTCCCTCCCTTTCTCCCTCTTTTTGCCTAAAATTCTCCACTTACACACATCTTCCCTCAACTTTTTATCTCTTTTTCCCCCAATGATTCCCTCTCTCTCTACTTCTCCCCTTGTGCTTTCCCTCCATTTCTCCCTCTTTATGCCCAAAATTCTCAACCTTTATGCCCAAAATTCTCCGCTTTCACACATCTTCCCTCAACTTTTTTATCTCTCCCTTTTTCCCCCAATGATTCCCTCTCTCTCTATTTCTTCCCTTGTGCTTTCCCTCCATTTCTCCCTCTTTATGCCAAAATTCTCCACTTTCACACATCTTCCCTCAACTTTTTTATCTCTCCCTTTTTCCCCCAGTGATTCCCTCTCTTTTTCACTATTTCTTCTCTTGTGCTTTCTGTCTCCCTTTCTCCTTCTTTTTGCCCAATATTCTCCAATTACACACATCTCCTCTCAACTTTATCTCTTTTTTTTTTCTTTTTCCATTCTGCCAATTGTTGGTTTTGATCTCATTCACGCACTCACACCTTTCTTTTCAATTGTTAGTTTCATTCACGACAAGCCTTGCATAGTAAATGTGTTTGAGCTCTTCCAGAGATGGCAAAAATATTCAACTGATTTGAAATATATTATTACTTCTGGAGAAATGTAGATATAGATGTATCCAGGAAATGGTTGTCTTACAATTGACCATCAAAAATTCAATAGGAGAATGTCCACCCCCCCCCCCCCAAAAAAAAAAACACATAACAAAACAAAACAAGCAAAACTGATTAGCTTCCAAAGTGTGTTTCATTAACAAATTAAACAACAAATGCCATAAAAAATAACAGACCTCATATGCCATTAACAATAGAGTTATCATTCTTGACTGAGATACATGCATCTTTACAACATCCATTACAAAAAATGCTCTGGGCAAATACTTAGATGTGAACTCAGTTACCCAATTCCAATTTTATTTCTGACAGTGAAAATGAATATTCAATTCAAAATAAGCCTCCTAGACTACTCTTTTCCTCTGATACTTGAAGCAAAAACAGCAATAACATTTTTACCACATTGTCACAGTGTAGCACACCCTCATGTAATAAACCCAACTTTCAGGAAAACTGATATCCATGTATAGGAATTAAATATCATGAAAAGATAGACTGAACAATGACGTACTAGCATTTTTAACATTTCTTATAAACAGTTATATACATGATAAATGTATATGCTACCTAAGCGTTATCAAGTTAACAACTAGACCAACATATATCAGTACATAATAATAAATACAATAAATCAAATGAAAGAAGAAAAAATAATGTCAATTTGAAAAGAAATATGATGTGAAGCAACAATAATGATGATCACATGAATGACCCAATTAAATAAAAGATGTTTGCCAGTCATTAGTACTGAATATTTTTTCTTTCAAATAATGACTTTGTGTAAATGTTTACACTGATGGAACAACAGTTCTGATACATAAATATTTTTAAAATGTTCAATTCTACTATCACCTTTGCTTAATGTTGAGATTTGTGCATGTCATATCCAAGCCCCAGTAAAAAAAAAGTATGAGAATAATGGTTGCATAGCTTAAATTAAAGTTCCACAGAGCTGCCCTCCCTTTTGATTTTTTTGCAAAGGTTAAAAAATATATATACATACAGTAAACTTTGAAAAGAAAATACCCTAAAGAGGTAAAATGCAGGGAATATTTCCAATTTAAAAAAAATATCTTTGAAAATCTATCTTAGAACAGTAATAAAAATCTCAGTAATAAGGTGGAAGTAAAACATATATTTTTCTGTAAACATAGATCTTGACAAGGTGGGCAAAAACAGCAAAATTGTATGTAGGTCTACGCCTCTTCAAAGCCCCTGTTCTGTTCTGATCCAGGATTGAGTAAAAGAGGGGCACAAAAATGAAAGTTTGTCAAAAGGTAGACCCGTATTTTTCTGGTCTCGTCAGCTTCACGAAATGTCGCTCAGTGAGGGGGGGGGGGGGGGGGGGGGCAAAAAAAGAAATTCGCTAAACCTTCAAAAATCGCTCAATAAGGGTTATTGGGGTCTAGTTTCCCCCCATAATTCCCTGACAAGCAACAAAAAAAATCATACTTCTCTTCCAAAGGGGGGGGGGGGGGGGGGGACCGGGTCAGCTGTGCCCCCTGGATCCGCCAATGGTTCTGATGGAAATGCTGCACGGATTCTTGTCACGGCACAAGATGGGAGAGGAACACGTCCTGCCCTGCCTGGCTTTCCTATAAAAGATTTTTTTTTTAAGAGTACAAAGGAAACTATGATTAGACAACTTCAAAACAATGCACAGTGTAGTCTATGATGTAGGTGATAGCGAGGTAACTTTTACTTTGAACTTCACAAATAAACAATAGAAGATTAGCTAATAATTTAGTTGTCAACATCGCAGTGTAAAATGTTGTGATGGGGAAAGAGGAAACAAACGTTAATCTGCACATAGGACAAGAAAATACATGTACACTGCAAATAGAATAATCTTCCTCTATTTACATTAAGGCTAAAACATTATTTTATAGAATATCGTAATATTAAATAAGGAGCCAAATTGGCATATTGCATCCAAACTGCTTTATATAATACAGGAATACTGCAGTAAGGATTAAAACAAAAAATATGGTGTACTCACTGATTTTCAGTTGCATCCTGCCTTGCCTGTCCGCCATACTGCTGCCGATACAGATAGCTAGTAAGCAGTTTCCATCACATACCGCTCCAGACACACTGGATGAAACCCTGGGTGGAGAAGAAGAAGAAGAAGGAGAAGAAAAAGAAGATCATATCTATTGTCAACTAAAACGGTACCTATATTTACTTAGTGTACCAGCACAAAGAAAACAAGCAAGATAACAGGAGAGCTAAGAGTTTTTCTGGATATCAATGTTAGAATTTACTAGAATCAAACGCTACCACCCATGCACCAGTAAAACTGGCCAAGCGCAAGCCCAGGCAGGGTCAGCAGGCGAACAACCAAACAGCGCGGGGTGTACCCCGGCCCTGCGCACATCGAGCTCACTGCCTCGATCAGCGAAGTATCAGCTCAGCCTCTCGGGCAATTTGCAAGCGTAAACAAGATTCATAATACGTGGATATGCGTGAATTAAACTTTAATCGGTAATTTATTATCAAAAAATAGTTACCAATTGTGTCTCCCGTCGATATCCTCTCCGTTATTAAAATCAGGGACGTCTCTGTCATCATCAGAATCTTGCCCAGAATCCGACATGTCTGGCTCAAACATAGTATACGGCCGGGCCCCTAATTCCTCTTCAATTTCTTCTGGGACTTGATGCTCCAAATCAGATATATCTGATCCTGAATAAGTGTCCTGGCTGAAGAAGATGATGCCATCGTTGATGTAGGATTTTGTCTTTAAAAAGCTAAAATGAAGGGCTGAAATGGCACGAAGTCGAAGGGATCTACACGAAGCTCAATAGCCATAACACACACACATCGATACTGATCCAGCTTGTGTGAGTCGAGCGTTCTGTGGGTGACGTCACATGACGTCATCGATCGCTGGACCGATTTTCCAAAAATTTTAGGGGCGTTCCCAGTTATTTTTTATTTTCAAGGTTACAGATTAATGAATGAATTCAGGTAATATATTGACAGATCTGGATTCACAGTAGAAAAGTCTATTAAATGAAGTTCCTTTGTAATTCCATAAAAGGGGACCTTTAATATAGTCCCGCATGTGTATTGTCGGTATGTTGATGATACGTTTGCAATTTTTGATAACCGCGCAGCGTGTGAGGTTTTCCTTACACAACTGAACCGGCTCCATCCCGCGCTAAAATTCACATGTGAAATTGAACTGTCCAATGCGCTCCCATTTCTCGACGTTCTCGTGGAGAGAAGTGATGGAAAATTTATCACTTCCGTCTACCGCTCAAGCTCAATACACATTCACGGCAATACACGATGGGGACTCGTACAGTGCAACTTCATACAAGATTGGGCTCATTAGAAACTTAGTGTGCAGCGCCCTTCGGATTTGCTCTGCGTGCAAATTAGCTCCCGAAATCGCGAAAATCAAAACTATTCTCCTTGACAATGGTTACCCTGAGCATGTTGTATCTCGCACCATAACACGGGGCATTTGGCAGGTCCAAATCTGGTGTCAGATTTGGATTCTGCCAAATGCCCCGTGTATCTCAAACTACCCTGGAGGGGTAAGGTATCTGACAAATACGCCAGTCAGATCAAACACTCAGTGTCACGTTGCTATTACGCGGTTTCGACACGCATTGTGTTTTCTACACACCGTCAACTAGCAAGGATGTACTACCCACCCCCCACTTGAGTAATGTTATTTACCAATTTCAGTGCCGGTGCGATGCCAGGTACGTGGGCCGTACTTCTCAGCGGTTGGCTGATCGCATTAAACAACACATCCCCTCGACTATTCGGAACCGTACAACCAATCAGCGCACGCAGCCCGTCCGTGCCTGCAAATCTGAAATGCACGCTAACAGACCAAAGATAGCCAAATGCGATTCAGCGATTGGTCTCCACTTGCTGAACAATCCAGCTTGCGCACAAAACTATGCCGACGACCAATTCTCAATTATGTCCCGGGCCAGAAGCTCAGCGCATTTACGCTTTCTGGAAGCCGCTTACATTCAATCGCATGAACCTCTTCTGTGCAGACAAAAGGAGTTCGTCCAAGCTTTGCGATTGTTCTGAAATTACGGCGTCTAGGTTGCGTCCGGGTTTACCGAGTATAATATAGTTGATTTCAAGTAATTTGTTTATACCTGCGTGATAACCTGATGAGTGCAGGTCGAAAAGCTTCGTTATCATGTCTCTTTTTCGTGCCATATTGAAATTGTGTAGTACCAAGAAATTATTTGTTAAATCGTAGAGTTAATTCATGGTAACTTTTAAAGTGCTTAAAATAATACTGAAAGGTATTAATCATATTATCAAAATCGCATGATAATAATAAAGGTGTAAATTAAAGACTGAGTCTTCTGTAGGAGCAGTGATGAGAATAAAGCAGAAAATGGATTGCATAGGAGAAATGGACAGAGGAAAGAGAAGGGAAGAGCAAAAAATGACAGGAAGAGATAGAAGAAAAGAAGAGAGAGATAGGGAGAGGTGTGGGAGCCAAATAAAAAAGTAACGTACGATAAATAATTTGTCATCATTAGTTTACTTTATAGGGGGGGGGGGGGGGCTAGCATACAACCAAAATTTCCTTCGAAAATATTTCCACTATGATATGGATACGTATAGGATATTACTCCCCGTCTCCCTCGCGCTGGGCGACGGGAGGGTAGTAGGAAAAAGTCAATCCGTCGTCCTCCCAAGACCCATATAAGGGAGCCATAATCCCCCTCAAAGGAAAATGACAGTAAATTCTCCCCCCCCCCCCTTTTGCATCCTTTACAAGGGACGTACCGCTAATTATGCATGTTATGTTTTCATGGCCTTAATTTCTCTGAGTATTAAACCACAGAAACATGGCAAGATTAAATCTCTCCCTGTAGGTCTATGCATGGATAATCTACTCGAACATAATTATATCCATATCATTTAATCTTCATCAAGATGAAAATGTATTTTCTGCAGAACTCATACAAGCTTTGGATAAATGAGACATACTCACATGTTGTAAATACTTCTTGGTAAAAAAATAACTTACCCGACTTTTTTTTAATTCACTTGATTATTGTGACAAATACGGTATAAACACAGCTAGTGCCCGTGGATGTCCACGGGCTGCTTCTTCTAGTATTTATATCAAACGATACCGGTTTACACAAGAGCCCCCTCCGCCTCGCCCTAACATGCCTATGTAGGGGAGGGGGGGGGGGGGGTGCGGATAGTTTGATTAACATGCAGTATGTTTTAAAAGTATAAAATTCTCTCTCTCTCTCTCTCTATCTATCTCTCTATCTCTCTGTCTCTCCCGCTTCCCCTTCTTTTTATTTTCCTCTCTCAAGTTCCCCTTCACCACACTCTCTCCCCCTCTTACTGTTTTTTTTCTTTTTCCTCCCTTTCTCTCCACTTCTCTCTGTCTCTCTCTCTCTCTCTCTTTCCCTCCCTCCTGCTTTCTTGCCTCTGTCCCTTACACACCCCTTCTCTCCCCCTCTCTAATTAACTCTTTCACTTTGCCAATACTCTTATAACCAGTCACTACCAAACCAAGAATAAAACATCATACATACCTTGAACATGTTGAATTCATTTTGGTACTTTAATATAGTGTAAATCTCTCTTTTCTGTGATAGTTATATCTGTTTCTTCTCTGCCTTCGCTCTTTCACTTTCGCTTTTATAATTGTTCTACATTCGAGGAATCAACTGCCTGGTAGGTTTGTTATTGTATGACAACTTGACAAGGTAGCTAGGTTTGATGCGCCCGCCCTGAAAAACGCCAAGACTTAAAATGTGTTAGTATGTGCATGACGTGGGGTCTCGGAATGTTGAAGGGAGCGGCGTAACCCCGCATTTCGGGAGCATGCAGATCGATTCTGACTTCCAGAATCCTATTCCTTTTTTTTTTCCATTCTGGGTCACTTAGAATCATCGGCTTAGACACTCATCATTCATCAGCACAAGTTGACTATGTGTCTAATAAAAAGCTAGGAATCAAAATAGATTTATTCGAAACATGTATTGACCGTACTCTCTCTCTCTCTCTCTTTCTCTCTCTCTCTCTTTTCCCCTCTCCTCCAAGATACCTTCTCAACAGTTCAAGCGTCTTTTTACCTAATGTTATCCATCCCAATTTTCTTATGACCTTCCTATGGGATTGTTTTATTTATTTCGCTCTCTTCACTCTCTCCCCCTTCTCTCCCCTCCCTCTCTCTATTTCTCTCTGGTGCTCTGTTTACATTATATAATTAAAAAAATATTTTTCTCAAGGCCAGTATTCATGAACTAGGTAAAGTGTGTTTTATAAAAAGAGTTGCATCATATCTGAATCTAAAAAAAATTCCCTGATAGCTGATTTTATATAGGCCCAAAATATGTCTTGTAAATACCCCCATAAACATGTATTCTTTTGGAAACAAACTGTTTACATCATATAAAATATTTCCCCCAACACCAGTAGGCCTATCCATGAACTATGTTGAGTACGATTTGTGAAATGCATTGCATCATATAACCGTCCCCTGTCTCTAGTCGGTTGTATATAGACCCGCAATTAGTTCAGATTCTGAACGATTCCCTCATTATGCGATCTCCCACTATAACTGCTGCCAGGCCGAGGATGGCGGAATCCCAAATTCGTACGGGTGAGAAAATTCGGGGTCACGCTATCTTTCGGTCTTGCAACAGCAGTGGGATATCGTGTATATCGAATATTTTGGGGAGATTGCTCTTAAATAAAATCGTTTAGAATCTGAAGTAGCCAGCAATTCCGGGGAAAAAAGCAAGACAATAAGTATCGTGACGTGTACTAATCAATTACAAGCTGCAAGTCCTCAAATACTAGGTACCTGTGTGTGGGTTGGGGGGGGGGGGGGGGTTGGTGAGAAAGCGGAGGATTTTTTTTTTCGACAAATGATATGAATGTACAAAAGGTAGGGAAATTTATTCCGACCAAATGTGTTAACCCACCCTTTAATGATCGGGCCGCTATACCGCAAATGCAAATGCATTTGTATTTTAATGCTATAATTGATACTCGTGTGACTTGTTAGATGAAATTAATGTTTTACCATGCTGATTTCGCATGAGAATAGAGAAGACCGAGTCTTCTTTACGGGCAGGGATGAGAAAGAAGCAGAAAAGAGATTGCATAGGAGAAATGGACAAGAGGAGAGAGGGGGAGAGCAAAAAAAGGGAGGGAGAAAGAAGAGGCAGAAGAGATAGAGAGGGGGGGGGGGGGAGGGAGACGGAGAGGGAGAGAGGAAAAGTGGGAAGCTCAACTGTCTTTCTATATTTAGACAATGTTAGTCTACCCTATGTGAAAGGGAGGGATTGAAGTTTTTGTTTGTTTGTTTGGTTGGTTTCGTGTGATAAACCAGGGAGATAAACTCCTATCTTCCTGGTTAAACATAATGAGAATACTTGTATATCATGTAAAATGAATGCAAAAGTATCCTTCACCAATTAAAGGACACTGAGCTACTTTTCAAATAAAAAAGATGCCTCATTCACTTGCAATACTGCAATTAACCCTGCAAAGAGTATTTTAGTATAAAACTTCCAATTATGTTTTTACATGTTGCATGTACGCCTGTACCCTGCCAATTTAGGAATTTAGGAATCGAATCAATGCCATTGGAATTCCCAAAGCGGAAACATATAGTTACAAAGCCTAACCTGAAATCGGAAATTTGGCAATGGTATCATCTACTGGATTAGGTAGTGAGGGATTTGCAGCCACCTTTAAACTGCTAAAAATCGGATGGGAGAAGTGAAAGAGAGAGAGAGACAGAGAGGGAGACAGACAGAGACAGACAGACAGACAGGGGGGGGGGGGGGAGGGGTAAAGTGAGAAGGGAAAAAAAGGCTGTGATGGAGGCATAGGGGAAGATGGCAGTATCTTACTAACCCTCCTCCTGCTCCCTGGCGTAAGTACCGATCATTGTCTGACCCCCTGCTCCCCCCCCCCCCCCCCCCTCCATCCCAACGCGATCAACATAAACAGACTGTTCGCTTAGCATCCAAATTGCGAACATTGGTAAAACTTGACCTGATATGGAAAAATGAACTTGATGTAGAAGAAGGGGGGAAAGAGTATATATAAACAAACAAACAATAATTACCCCAAAACACATACAGCTCCCTATTCCCAGTCCGCCTCTGCCCTTAGAACCCACCGAACTTTAAAAGCTATTTTGTCATCGGAAGGGGAAGTGAGGAAAACACTTGCATGATTCTCAACACCACTGAACATGATAAGTCTACGTAGCGACATGTACTGAAGAGAATGATATTTGTAAAGGAAAGAAGGGCTGTGGTGGCTTAACGTTAAATCCATTAAAAGTCAGGTAAGGAACTGTATTATGCACCGTCATTTAGAAATGTGGGTAGTTGCAAAATATCGCAGTCTATTTCTTTCCCTCTAGTCAAAATGCAGAAATAGTGGATACGTTCATGATATTTCCTTAATGGCAACCTGGTCTTATGACTGTCATGGCATGATAACCTTCTATTTTAAATACATACACCGACACATCCAAAAAGTTCAATTTTCCATGGAAGAGTAAAGAAAAAAAAATCTGGCTTTAAATCTTAGTTTGGTTCTAGTTCATGTTTCATCCATTTCAGCGTTGTTACAAAATATGCTACATTTATTAAATAATGACGAGCATGAATGATCGCAAAATGACCTGCAGTATCTATCGCGATGATGATTTCAGTTCTAAAACATGCTACATTCAGCATTTCTAATAGTTATTAATTAATTTTTTTTAAATGAAAGCACTTCGAGCGGACCATGATTTCAGCAACCTAAGGTAATACGGCTGTTTGTATTTTGTTAAACGAGTACATGTATACCATTAGTGAACATCATATGTGACCCGCCGCTTCAAAACCTACAATAAGTCGCACGGACCACAACGTAGCAAACAGCCCAAAATAGTAAATTTGCTTGGATCAGTCGATTTTCTGTTTTTGATAGAAATGGGTAGTTTCATTATCATTCTATCATGTCTCAAGTTTGTGAGTCGTAATTCGACTTAGAAATATGTTTTGGGGGCATTTTAAAATGACTCCTCCTTTTTTCACCTGTCGAGCTAATGAATGTTTGGAGAGCATTTGTAATACTTTCAATTCAATGCCAAATTACTACTTTACCTCTAAAGGTATTAAATTGATTTTTGGAGTGAGTAATGAATAGGTCCTCCTGGAGCAGTGTGCCAAAATTCAGCCTAATCTGATAATCCCTTCAGACCGGTTGCTATGGCCATTTGAATACCCAGTTTTACTTGGGCGCACACAGAGAGCGAAGGTTTAGCACTCTTTTGTTCCGAACTTAAATGGCCATTTTCTCTGAATAGGAGTTATTGATTGCTGGTTACATACTTATTGTAGGTTTTGAGGCGTCGGGTGTGACCCGCCGCCTCAAAACCTACAATAAGTCGCACAGACCACAACGGAGCAAACAGCCCAAAATAGTAAATTTGCTTGGATCAGTCAGTTTTCTGTTTTTGAAAGAAATGGGAAGTTTCATTATCATTCTATCATGTCTCAAGTTTGTGAGTCGTAATTCGACTTAGAAATATGTTTTTGGGGCATTTTAAAAGGACTCCTTTTTTTCACCTGTTGAGCTAATGAAAATTTGGAGAGCTTTTGTAATACTTTCATTCAATGCCAAATTACTACTTTACCTCTAAAGGTATTAAATTGATTTTTTGAGTGAGTAATGAATAGGTCCTCTTGGAGTAGTATGCCAAAATTCAGCCTAATCCGATAATCCCTTCATACCGGTTGCTATGGCCATTTGAATACCCAGTTTTACTTGGGCGCGCACAGAGAGCGAAGGTTTAGCACTCTTTTGTTCCGAACTTAAATGATATTTAAAGGTGTTATTGAGTAAATTAGGCAAGTGATATACCATTGGAAAGCTGAGAATCTCTACTTTCAGAAAATGTATAAAACAAAAATAAAAATTTTGGCGACTTATTGTAGGTTTTGAGGCGTCGGGTCACATATGAACTGAGTAAACTGTTATATAGTTAACTGAATGTAGATGCCCCGGAACATGCACAACAATTTGTGTTTTAGGATTACAGGCCTAGTTGTGTACAACTGTCATTTCTTATTGTGTCAGCAGATCGGGGGGGGGGGCGGGCAAAGGCCTATACGCCTCCCTTATTTTAAGAAAAAAAACATAATTACGCCCTAGCATGTCTTTCTCCCCGGACAAATTCATAAAATCCTATTCCACTCGGGAATGTTATTGACATCAGATGCCTCCCCTCCCCACCCTTTTGGCAAGCTACTCATGAAATTAACTATTCAACCAGACATACCTGCTATATTTGAGGAAATCAATAATTCACATTTATTCTTTGAATGATAGACACTAGACATATTACAGTTGAGACAAACGATTGTTTTGACTTTTGAAGACCTAGATTTGGTCTCCTTTGATACATTTATCATAGAGATATCAGATTTGATATAAAATATCGTTATGTATCTATGGACAGCCAACCGAATAGAATTATTTCTTCAACGAAAATGAACTAGCAACAAAAGTATACTCTCTAAGGCTGTGTCACAGTATTTTGATAGGCTGTGAAAACAATATTTTCACTTCCTTTCAGTTTTCTTTTTTTTCCCCTTCCCCTTCCCCACCCCTTTGGCAAATCTAGATCGAGGGCAGTCGCCTTCATGTGCCCCCATGTGCCCCCATTCCACCCAATTTCCTGTAATGCCACCCCTGCTCTTACCAACGTAATTAAATCCTTACTGAGTTTTGGTAATTGTTTTAATTCCCATTAGACATGGCTTCAGACATGGCTTCAGTGATCCAGGGCCTTGAGTGTTCTCTGTGCTTCAACATTCTAGAAGAACCTAAGCTTCTATCTTGCACTCATTCATTCTGTGAGAAATGCCTTCAACATCTCCACCACTCTCAGGGAAAGGGCGTTGACCTCTCATGTCCCCTCTGTCGTCAGATCACTCACATTGCCAACAAAGACGTGCTCAGTCTTAAAACCAATGTTCCTCTGAAATCCTTGATCGGAGACGTAAAGACAACCAGGAAGATATGTACTGTCTGTGACCAGGAAGCTCAATCTCCGGCTGTGCACTACTGCCAGGAGTGTGATGAGTACATGTGTGATGCGTGTCTGAAAGGTCACGGTAAGTTCAGAAAGAATGTAAGTCACGTGGTAGTCAGCATGAACGACATCAAAAGCGGGAAGGTAAAAGTCAAGCAGATCTGCCATAAGCATCCAGGAGAAGAGAGGTTATGGGTGTGTACATCCTGTAAGGTCTCTATCTGCTTCAGATGCCGCATGCTCGACCACAACGGATCAGATCACGTGATTCAAGAAGTGGAAGACTTCAAGAAAAACATGAAGGGTGAGATTCAATCTCTTCAGAAAAGAGGGATGGAGAAAATGGAGAAAATCAAGTCGTACACAAAGGTGGTCCGAGAGGAGACTGCGAAGGTTGAAGCCATCATTGCCGAGAGAGAAGCTGATATCGAAACGGCATTCGACGAGACACTCCTCTTATTGAACGAGAAGAAAAATGCTCTACTCAATCAGTGCAAAGAACAGAAAAAGATACTAAAAGAAGAACTTTACAGAAATGGTAAGAATGGAGATGAGTTAATAACTCGTCTAAATAGTGCATGTGAGTTGGTTGGTAATGGTGTAAGAGCATTGCTTGAGGGTGAGGCATTGGTAGTACACAATACTCTTTGTAGAGAATTACAGATATTATTAGATAGGGAGGATCCTGATGAATCGAAACCAAAACAGGTTACAATTCACGCGGAAGGCGTGACATTTACCCGATGCATTCTTGATGATGAACATAATATAGGGATGTTAAACATAAAAGACTGGGTACTTGAAAAGGTAGCCGAGTGTAGCATTTCTAAGAAAAAACCTCGTAGCATGGCCCAAACTAAGTATGGTAAGATGTTAGTGGGGTATGGTGATGGTGGTATCGAGGAGTTCACTGTCAGTGGTTCACGTGAAACAGTGCTGAAGGACGTAAAAGTGTGGTGTATGTCTGTCTTGTCTGATGGTCGCTATGTTGTACGTGATTGGGATGAGAAGATCTCTCTCTACTCCTCTGACTGGAACAAACTTGATACCAAAGATTTTAATATGAAGGATAGTAGTGAGTGGGGTGGCATGGATGTAGATAAATGTAACAACATCTATGTTGGGTATTATAAAGCTGGGACGATACGTGCGTTCACACCAGAGGGTGGGGCACCTATTAAGGATATCCCCTGCCATGGGTACATTCCCCGCTTGATATGTACAATGAATCACAGTAACATGCTGTGCCGGCCGCACAGAAACGTTGTTAGCGTCAACAGCGCGCTAACAGTACCGATAGCGATGATTTGGCCGCACAGAAGAGTAATGTTAGTCAAATTCACTAACAGCGCTGTTAGCCTAACATTTCAAGGCCGCACAGAAGCTAACAGTAGTGGTAATGTTTTAACAACTCACTAACGGTGCCAGGGGCACCAATAGTGACAATGTTAGTGAATAATTTCTTGTGTGCGCTATAACTTGCCTCTCCTTTTTTTGATACCAAGTACTTAAACATAGACCCAGACTAATTAAGAATGTGGTGGGTAACGGGTGACATAGATTTTGCTGATAACGGCACAAACTTGTTGTATGTTATTTAGTAATTCAATCTCATCTCTTGATGGTAATGTATTACTTAAAAACACCACAATTAAAATGGTCGAGTAGTTAAAGTTTCTTGGTTTACTTATTGATAATAAGTTATCTTGGAAACCACAGACTCTGTATCTAAACAATTTACTCTCTAGAAATGTTGGTATTATAAAAAAATTGAAATATTTGTTTCCCTCTCATGTATTACTCTTGTTGTATTCCACCTTGGTTCTACCCTACATAAGTTATGGTATTCTTGCTTGGGGCAACTGTACTAAGTCTCAGTTGGATAGACTCTCAGTTATACAAAAACGGGTGATGAGAATAATTTTGAAAAAGCCTAGACTAGCTCCGTCTAAAATATTATTCTTTGAAAATAAATCGTTGAGACTAAACGATTTGTTTTATTACCAGTTAGGCAGTTCAATGTATCAAGTACGAATTCATGAATTGCCTCAGGTTTTACAATCAATGCTTAAAACGAATGATGGAATACATAGGCATTCTACACGACAATCATCTTTCTTTCATTTACCACTTCTTCGTACTCAGTTTGCCCAGAAAACATTAATCTAAACTATGCCCTTCTATTGAAATCATCTTGATTCAAATCTAACGCAAGCTTCCTCTCTTAAATCTTTTAGAAGAAATCTTAAACATTATTAAATTAGCTCTTACAGCGTAAGTCTATAACAGGGGCGTATCCAGGATTTCCCAATGGGGGGGGGGGGGCGCCAGGCATTATTGATCGCCGTCCCGGGGAGGGGTCTAATGGGAGGGGGTGCCCCCTCCCCTTTGGAAAATTTTTGCTTCTGAAGAAGGGCTGAGATGCAAAATAATCCTATATGTGACCAATTTTGAAGCCTATTTAATGAACAACTTTTTTTTTCCTAGTTTTTTTTTTTTTTACGACGGCCAATAGGGGGGGGGGGCGCCTGTTGCGCCACCCCCTTGATACGCCACTGCATCTGTACAGTATTTAGTTTTCTGCCTGTGTCTAAACAGAACATAAACAAAACCTTTATTAAGACATCTTTTTATTCATACTTAATACACATACATGTATTATGTGTATCTGGTTTTTCTACTACTATATAAACGCGATAGGCTGACATTAACTGCTAGTATAATACTAGTTCATAGTATGCTTATTTTATTTTGATGTTATAGTGATGTTGTGTGTGCATTTATTTTTTTTCCCCTTTTACACACGTCTTGTCTCGTCTCTTTATTGCTATATATGTATATGTATACATAATTACATACATATATTTCTTAGTTCTCTCTGTTATTGGGGAACCTAGTTTTAACAAGCTGTGCTTTTCCTTAGGTTCTCCCATAATACTGCTTTTTGGAATTGTTATTAATGTATCTGTATTCGAAATTTTGAACGATGTATGCTCACCAATAATGTTCATGGCAGATTTCTGCAGTAATATGAAAAAAATAATTAATTAATTCATTCATTAAAGTATAGGTTTTCCAAAGCAGTGTTTGAAGACCTTTTTAACATTGTAGGCCCTGCTTTGGAAAAAAGAACGTTACGGTGAGTAACCATGTACCATACCTTAAGTACAGTCAATGTAACTGAATAGTGTAAAAGGCAGTGGCGGCACCAAGGGGGGCATGGGGGCATTTGCCCCTCCCCCCCCCCCCAGTCAGAAGCATTGCCCCCCCAATAATTTTCGGAGTGAAAAAAACAATAGGGTGGAAAAAAATTGTGTGCACCCTTGCCCCCCCCCCCCAACATTTTCCTTTGCCCCCCATTTGCTCCCCCCAACCCCACTTTAAAAATCCTGGTGCCGCCACTGGTAATAGGCTACATACGCATCAGCCACTGATGATGAGAAGCATCATGATGAAAATCATCATTGGCAAATAAGCCTACTCCCATGACTGAAGAGCTAAAAAATAAACAATAAATAAATAAATAAATAAATGAGAAGTGGGCTTGCATTTTTTTTTTTGTGGTACAGTATTTTAATCTAAAAGCTAAATGCTAGTAGTTGCAGCAAGCAATAATTTCACGCGAAAGTCTTTGGAATCAAAGTTAACTGTTCATATATTGTCGTAGCTAATCTAGTAAGTTTATGCAATCAGAAACTTGAATAACCTTTGTTAAAGAATGAAACATACGCTGAAAACCAAGCACACATTAGACCACCAACATAGATATAGTGGGAACGTGTAGTATTATTGATTAGTAAAAGACCCGTCACCCGGCAGGAATGTCATGTTTATTTTGGTAATTTGTCAGCAAATATAAATTTTAAAACGTGAATACACAACGCATGCGCACTGTGCTATGCTGCATCAACAAGCTAGATTCATCAATCTATACATAGATTACTACGCACAAATCATAGATTTTGCCTAACTCTATGGCTCAAATCCATTAACAGCGCTGTAACAGCGCGAGTGTCAAACAGCGTCCTAACAGCGCTTTCTGTGCGGTCATCTTACCCGTGTTGTTAGTGGCTGATTTGTCTGTGGCTTGTTAGCGCTAACAAAGCCGCTACTAACAGCGTTTCTGTGCGGCCGGCACTGGTTGTTAGTGATAGGCAAACTGTTCGAGTGATCGATCAGCAGGGTACAGCGAAACATGACGTAACAAAGGAGGGTTACAATGCGCGTCCTGCTGTCCTGCATGATGATAGCATCCTGATCGGATGGGAGAAGGATGATCATGTGAGTATTGATCTGTACACAGACCAACTGAGACATGTGAGAACAGTCATTAGTGAGCTGGAGTGCCCAAGTTATTACTGGGATATGAAAGAGTTCACATCAGGGGAGATCGCGTTTTGCGCCGATTCCAAATTCTATGTGTTACGTAAATGCTAGATGTCAAACTATTTTTGAAAAAGCGATGCCAACAATTTTAGACAGATAAATTCACTTTATTTCCAAGAGAGACCTTGAAATTAATATTGTCATATAAAAGCACCATAACCCACTGATCAAAACATGGTTTGCAGGAAATTTCTAGTCATGCATTTTTCAACATCATACTCAATTTAATTAAAATTCAGTACAAAATGGTTTACCTCACCGCATGTCTCAAAGCATAAAGTGAATTGCCCATTATAGGGTCAAATACAATTCAATATGCAACGTAAATGAATTGCACATAGAATAAAAAGTTGGTATAAAATGTTACTTATAATAACAATTAAACTAAGTCATCATTCAATATAACTTTATGCTAATACATCCTTAATAGGTGTTATTAATAGTAGTAACAATTATTCTTATATATCCCAGATCATGGTATGGACTGTCCATGTGTTAAACCTTTCACATTTTTTTTTTTAAATTCATCAACTCTTGATAGTCATTCTCTCAGTTTTAGTGTAGCGTATGTGGGTATGAACGGAAGTAAGTGTGAACGGATGTGTGTCTATTACTGTGTAGGTGTACCTGTGAAATTGGATTTTAACAGAACTCCAATTACTGAAATATCTAATGCGCTTTTACAATTACCAATTGTCAAGACGATAATTGTCATATTTTTGTATCAGACATAGGAGTCTGTCTGTATAACGGATAAATGATGGACAACCATCGTTTTGTTAAAGTACCTATTCAAAGAAAATCACAAATATGGCAATTAATGTATCACTAGAAACTGGGAAGCTTACAGATGGCAATCGTATAAGTTTTATGTCAACTGCGTATCTGATGATTATAAAAACAACACAAATAAAAGCTCTTCTCAGCATCTGGAATATCCGAAGATTCGCAAGAAATATAGCGATGTTTTGATGTCGTCACACTCGGGATCGATCCTGCTTAAGCAGACGACGTCCTATAATGAATGAACGTAATTGCAATGCAATTATTTATCAAATTATAAAGAGTTTGGTGTATTTAAACATGACCTTATTTCACACCATTATAAAGGGAAAGTGAAACTGATTCTGATAGCTAAAACCGTTTGATTGTAAATACACAGGAGAAGGGTCAATGATCAATGAAATAAACCCCACTTTCAAATTGAAAAGCCTTCCGAATAATAGGAGGATGGTATTCGTTCCCTCTTGAAACGCCGAACATGCCCCGGTGCAAGCAGCTGAAAATACAATGGCGTCTTATTTTGTTTACAAGTGACTGATTCCTTTATTTTTTTAACGCTGCATTTTCATCAAAATAATACCATACACGAAGTTAAGAGTGAGGCAACAGACTAACATTAAGACTGACGCTAGTGAAGGAAGAGAAATAAGTGAAGAGCTCTGAAAATGTGTAGGATGTTATGGGACATCGTCTGCTTAGACAGGACTGGTCCATGGTGTGTCGTCACATATCTCAGCAGCGTTCGAGGAGCTCTTCAGCTGCTATATCGGGGGCTGTATTTTACCGTTTTATAATTGACAATAATCATTACTTCAAATGTTTCCAAGCGTTGAATTTGGATAACCTTGTTTAATTTATGCCATCTATGCAATAATAAGTATTAAGACAATTTTTAAAATCATTAACGTTCTACTTTAAAAGGATACCTTCTAGTTTTAAAGATTGCCAATGTTTTCTCTCATAGTGGCCCGGCTTAGCTCAAATATTCAAAGGAATTGTGCATTTTGTGATACAAGCACCAAATTTGGCACACATGTACATTAATATGTTGCAACATTTTCAGATATTGAGCCACTCGGAATTCTCTCATTATGTCCGCCATATTGGATTTCAAAATGGCCGCCACTTGAAATCTACATTTGCGATTATCTGTGGGTCTAATGCTGCTATTGACTTGATTCTTGGGTCTAAATGTATGTTTTGGGGGTGAAGGAATCCAATGGTAACAATCTGCATTGCGTATTTTTACCATTGGGCCGCCATATTGGATTTCAAAATGGCTGCCACTTGAAATATACATTCTGATTATATGTGAGTCTAATGCTGCTATTGACTTGATTCTTGTGTCTAAATGTATGTTCTTTGGGTCAAGGAATCTAATGGTAACAATCTGCATTGCGTTTTTTTACCAATAGGCCGCCATATCGGTTTTCAAAATGGCCGCCATTTGAAATCTACATTTGCGATTATCGGTGGTCTAATGCTCTATTGACTTGACTCTTGTGTCTAATTGTATGTTTTGGGGAGTCAAGGAATCCAATGGTAACATTTTAAACTTTTATGTTATCTTTCAAAGTCTGGTATAAACTTGTATTTGGTAATTATCTAGGCAATTATTACATTGAACACGATACTTTGAAAATAATTTTATAAAAGCATGTTAAATGGGTGTAAAAGTCTTTGGTCTGTAAATGTCTTAGGTACAGCTGCATGCCGAACGTGAAACAAACAATCTCAGCACACAACAAGCAGACACTACGCAAAAACAACACACAAGACAAGGAAAACAATAGCACATGCAATAGACCATTTTCGTTATGTATTAAAATGTATGTATGTTTCGTTCCCTGTGCCACGACAGAAACTATTCAGATAACTTGCTGAAGACGATTGGCTAGGTATACATCGGTACTGAAGATACATGCACATAACCAGTGTCATGTAAACAAATTCAGCACTGCCACAAGTACATATATGTTGTATACTCATTGTCTTGTGCAGTCCCCTTCACACACACAGAGGGCTGTGCACTGAAGGGCAGCCTTCTTGCATTTGCAGTGCCTCACACATCCTTTCTGGCACTTGCAAGACACCAGTTCAATGCAGCTGTGAGCTGCCTCAGGTAGCCTGGTCCAGTATGGTGTGTACCAGTCATCGACCAACCCCAGTTGGTTGGTGAAGGGAGCTCTGATGCTGGTAGCAGTATCTGACCCCACAAATGTCCACCTTGATACACTGCCCTCTTGACATGTTCTTCTAAAGCTGCCTTCGTTGGATGGATCAGCTGCACATTGTTCTTCCTTGCGAAGAGTTTCCTCCTGGTCTTGTTGATGTCCGTGCATTTGCTGGTTCGATCATACAAGAGAATCACAAACCTCTCGATGATGGACATTGCATCGTCTGGTATGTCACGTGGTGCGGAGGACAACTGCACAAGCGCCTCAGTGAGTTCTGGTAGTACCGTCCAGACTGCCCACGCAGTCTTTTTGCCATGTCTGGCAAAACTTGACACAGTGTCGCATCCAGTTACAGCGTGGTAGTGCATTGGTAGTGCAAGAGCCTTCTCTCGTCCCAGTCCAGCTGCTATTTCGTGTGCTGCTAGGTATGGGAAACTTTGGCCTGTTCCAAATGCCAGCCATAGTTCGTCTTCTGGGGCCGTATTCTGAAAACGGTGTTATCTTTCGTGTTAAGGAAAACTGTGTTAATTGCCATAACAAATTGAAATTGCGCGCAATAAACACTAATTATTGGTGCTTGCGCAGATGTCTCTGTTAACTTTACGCGGGCACAGCCATCTTTGCGCAATCATTAACCAATGACTTGTCCTGATTTTGATTTGTTATGACATTTAACATCGTTTTACTAACATAAAAGATAACACCGTTTTCAGAATACGGCCCCTGGTTGCAGCTCCTGTACCACAGACACTGCCAGCACCACAACATCAGTGTCTACAGTCCGGATGAGTATTGAATGGTGTCCATGCTTAGCTGCGTGAGATACATGCAGCAACATCCGACTGTTAGCCTCTTCATGGCTACATTGGGCGAGTGAGGTCAGATCTGGTAGTAGTGGCTTGCTCAGCACTGCCTCTCCATCAGTAATAACGATTTGCTTGTCCTCTTGGTCAAACCATTCCGTGAGGGCTACTGAGAGGAACCTGAACAGCTCGGTCTTGTTGTTGTCAACTCGTAGGAAGTTCTGCCAGTTTCCTGGTATAGCTGCGTTGGCCACCACACGTCTACACACGCCTTGTCCCCGCTTTGCACGTGTACTACATTTAAGTGAATCAACAAGGTAAGTATCCCAGACCAGATCCAGGCGTGACACTGTTTGCAGCTTCGTAGACATCAAGGGGATGAAGATCTGATGTGCATACTCTGCAAAGGTCTTTGATGCAGCCGGCTTCAGCATCTGGACGATGGCTGCTCCATCAAGCACGATACAGGTCGTGACAGGGGTCTCTTTCTTGGCGTCAGAGCCTTCTTCCAAGCATGTGATGAGATCACTCTTGGTACTAGTGAAAAGTTTTCCACCATCAGACAGTGCAGGAATACATGCCTGGTTCTCGTGACGAAAGAACTCCTCAAGGTTTCCATCCCTCCTCTGGCAGCCAATGTACAGGCGTGCGAAAAAGTTCACAGTCATTTTTAACGGAGGCGAGCCATTTTGAAATCCAATATGGCGGCCCATTGGTAAAATACGCAATGCAAGATTGTTACCATTAGATTCCATGGCCCAAAGAACGTACATTTAGATACAACAATCAAGTCAATAACAGCATTACACCCACAGATAATCGCAAATGTAGATTTCAAGTGGCGGCCATTTTGAAATCCAATATGGCGGCCAATTGGTACAAAATATGCAATGAAGATTGTTACCATCGGATTCCTTGACCCCAAAAACATACATTTAGACACAAGAATCAAAATAATACCAGCATTAGACCCACAATTAATCGCAAATGTAGATTTCAAGTGGCGGCCATTTTGAAATCCAATATGGCGGACATAAAGAAAGAATTCCAAGTGGCTCAATATCTGAAAATGTTCGCAATATGTTAATGTACATCTGTGCCAAATTTGGTGCTTGTATCACAAAATGCACAATAAGTTTGCTATGCTCCCCCACTATCATTGAATAGCTACGTTTGGCATTATAAATGCAATCCAATTCAAAATAAGTTTTTGCATTGAACGTAAATGTGGGCGTCTCATGTAAATAGGCGTCCGCCATATGCAGATACAGCCATGGAGAAAAATTATTAGACCAAGGAATGGTTACTGATAGTGTTATTTTTGCGGTAAGAAAGAAATAAAATATCATAAAAGCAAGGTATAATTGCTGCAATTTGGTATTCATTCAATGGATACAAAGACAAATCATTTTTATAATTTTGTATGCTTATTACTGAAGCTCGGTCTAATAATTTTTTCCATGGCTATAAATGTATAAGCATGATAAGATTGCATGACGAATTCTTACATTGTAGGCTTTCCCATTTGGCTCTACCATCTCTCTCTCTCTCTCTCTGTCTCTATCTCTCTCTCTCTTTCTCTCTCTTTCTCTCTCTCTCCATCCCTCTCTCCTCGGCCCTCTCTTTTGATCTTTCTCTCTTCTTTCATTCTATGGTTAATTTTCCACAGTTAACGTTCTTTCTATTTACTAATCGTTTCAATTACAAATTTCATTCCTCACTTTTCTGTCCCTCTTTCTACTTTGTTTTCTTTTCTTTGTTGTCTTTATACATAGAAAATGTTTCCCTAACGCCAGTTTTTATTGCATATGTTAAGTGTGTTTTCTTAAAAGTACTATATTGTACCATGATAGTTATGGTACCGTGTTTGCATATATCTTTAAATGTATTTCTATGTCAGTGTCCATGTGAGTAAATTTCTTCCATAGGAGTTTTCAAATTTTACGATATTTAAAATAATACATGTAGATATATTTTTTTCAAATATAATAATAATAATACATAACATTTATAATGCGCTTAATACAAATGTTTCTAAGCGCCGAAGTATTATTACCCCGGCTGTAGCTAGGCTACCGAATTCGGTGCTCACAGCATTCAAAGAATAAATTCCTACCGGGTACCCATTTACTACACCTGGGACATTAGTGCCGCGGCGGGACTTGAACCGCCAACAATGAGATCCACAGTCCGGTGACGTATCCACTAGACCACGACACCTCTACTATATGGTGTGCTTTTCATGAGATATGCGGCCTATGACTTATTTTTTCTTACTCTATGTACTCTGTGGTTGCTAAATGAGCTGTAACTTATAAATGTTTTATTTGTGATTTAGTTATCATATAAGTATTGTTATTTTCTTTCATAAAGATCCCCTCATAGTACATATAACTGATAGCCTGATTACTTTTATAAAGTATTATAGAAATCATAATAATGTACTATTTCCGGGGTCTGCTCGGTATTTATAAGGACCGCTATATAATTATAAAGGATCTCTATTTATTTTAGTCACGCGTTATGGATAGCGGTCCTTATATAGCGAGGTTACCCCTATTTCCAATCCCCCTTCTTATCCCTTTCAGCATCAATTTTCATATCTCTGATTCTTATCTCATTAAAGTCATATGGAGATTGTTTACCCCCCCCCCCCCTCTCTCTCTCTCTCTCTCTCTTATTGCCTCTATTTACACACGAATAAAAATCACTTTCTAAAGAAATGCCGTTAAGTATGTGAAATACATTGGTGAATTATTTACTGATAATTCATTTTTTTTTCAATTACCTACTTGCGTTCATAAAACTTTTGTAATGTTCATACCTGGCTTTAGGCCAGGTTTTAAAGAATATATCATATTTGAATTATCTTAGCTCAAAGATCCCGGTTCCAATTGAGTTAAGATTCATATAGTGTGAAATTTTGTATTATTAACTATTTTAACAGGCAGTTTTTTGTCGAATCCCATCATAATCTTAGAGGGAAAAAGAAAAGAGGATTTGAATAAAAAAATCAGTATATATGATATGCGAGTGATGATTGTTGTATGTACATGATTACACTTTGCTAATTATGTTACATTTCCTATAATTATGTATTATGTTATTGCTTTGCAAACAAATCTATTTCGAGTGTTCAATAAATTCACTGATTCTTTCACATCGTCAAGAAGTTATTTCATTCATAGGGTATGGACCTATTCTGATTTCATATACATGGTACTACATCAAATTTTCATCCGTGTTTCCGATGATCCGTAATTCGCTCTGGCGACATTTGGTTGGGCTTAAGTCAATAGTCAGGGGGCTTTTCATCAAGTATCTTGTCTGTGATTTTTCACGATAAATTTGCTCTCAGCCTATCAAATGCAAGGATTTCAGTAGCTTATAACAGTTTTTGCAACTTGTCATTAAATGCCAAGTTTCATGAAACAGTGCCCAGATGTAGTGTTCAGTCCATGGTTGGAATTTTTATTAAAAAGTTGACTAGTGTTGGAAGGTGACCGGGAGCAGCTGTCGCCAGAAATTATGTTCTACATCTTTTCTTTCATTCTAATTTGTACTAATTGCTAAGAATATATTAATGAAACGTTTAATATCATCCTAAAATATACCAGTTCTAAAAAAAGGCAACAAACTATTGCAAATTCTAACATCAGAATTATCTGTAAAAATTAGTGTTTATATGTTTTTCATTCTTTATGGCTGAGGTTATGAAACTGAATGCCATTTGTGTTAGATCACAATCTTTGCTACTGTAACTAATATGAACATTTTGGACATATATCCTTACTTTTAATCCAGCTTAGATTAGTTTTTTTTTTTACTTCTCGACTGTTTAACCTGATCACACGGTAGTTTACAGTGTTTACGATATTCGAAAATGTATTGAAAAGGATAAAAGGGGTATAACAATACGAGTATGGAATAATTTTATCTTAAAATTTATGATGTCAAGAAAGAGATGGCACAGGAGAAATGGAGAGGCGGAGAGAGAGAGACAGGAGAGAGATGGGGTGAGATAGAGAGAGAGAGAAAGAAAGAGAGAGAGAAAAAAGAGATGGGCTATTGAGACAGGGCATTGCAGGGAGAGAGAGAAAAGGGAGGTGACAATTATTTTGCTCATACATTGTATATACATGATTTATGTAAGACATAATTATGTACACTGTGAATATGAAAATGCTATGACAGTGTTTCACCCTCACTGGCGTGTGATGTATGTAGTGAAATAATAATTTCCAATATTTACATCCATTACAGCACTAGAGCTTTGAAGATAATTTGTGTGTTTAAAAAAAGAGTGGAAATTATTTTATCATGTGTTGATTTTGCGCAGGTAGATCAATTGAATGCAATGAATAGATTGAAGTTTACACCAAGTATGAAGTCAACCTTATATAATTCAAACGATACCTGATTACACAAGACCCCTCCCCCCCGTCCTTTGCCACGCCCTTTACATACCTATGTTTTAAACGTACATGTATTGATTTTTTTTCTCTCACTCTCTTACTCTTCTTTTTATTTTCCTCTCATAAGTTCCCCTTCTCCTCCCACATTCTCTCTCCCTCTTGCTGCTTTTTCTCTTCCCCCCCCCCCTCTCTCTCTCTTTTCTCTCTCCCCACTCCTCTCTCTCTCTCTCTCTCTCTTTTCTGTCTCTCCTTCCCTCCCTCGTGTTTTCTTTCTTATGTCTCTTAAGGCCACGTACCACACACCTTACGAATGGTCTGCGATCCGATTTGTGAAAAAAAAATCGCTATGGCATAAAATATTGGCATTTTAAGAAATTAAATCTACCCTATTCAGGTTCTGAAAATTGATTCCTTTTATGACCTCGTTTGGGATTGTTTTATTTCATTTCGCTCCCTTCACTTTCTCTACCCTCCCCCTCCCCCCCCCCCCCCCCCTTCTCTCTCTCTCTCTCTCTCTGGTGCTCTGTTATATATTTTTCTCGTCGCCAGTATTCATGAACTAGGTATAAAGTGCGTTTTGTGAAAAGAATTGCGTCATATCTGCATCTGAAAACCTCCCCCCGCCCCCCCCCCCGAGTCTTTATCTGTTCGATTGTCTATAGGCCTACAATTAGTTCAGATTCTGAAATATTCCCTCAGTACGCGATCTCCCACTAACTGCTGCCAGGCCGAGGATGGCGTAATCCCAAATTCGTACGGGCGAGGAAATTCGGGGTCACGCTATCTCTCGGCCTGGCAACAGTAGTGGGATATCGCGTATATTGGGGAGATTGCTCTTAAATAAAATCGTTTAGAATCTGAACTAGCCTGCAATGTGTCGTGTAAATATGGTATGAAAATGCATTCCTTTGTAAACAAACGATGATAGTTTTCTATGAACTCATTTAAGATACAGCTGTGACATTGCAGAAATACTCTGTACGTATGTATTATACAAAAAAATACGTAATTTATTCATACTTTGATGTCCCTTTCATCAGAGTAGACCCTTCATCTTATTGATTTATTTCAGGAATTACATTCAATTTCCTTTATATTCCATATTATTGTCAATTGTGAAAAGGTATCTCATGTTAATCAAGGTAGATATCAAGGTATGTGTGTCATAATGCTAGGATTAAATTCAGTGCAGTAGCAACAATACTTTTCATGGTGGAGAAACTGAATTGTAGGTTTAGTTATTCAGGGTTACATCATGTAATGTAAGGGGAGTTATCATTCAACGAAAAAATATGGCCCTTGATCTTTATTCAGAGAAAACAATAGCACCGCCCGGTGCTTTCTCTGTGTACTACAGGAGAATTATAGCTCCACCAGTGACCAGAATGTGAATGCAGCCGTGAATGAAATGTGAATCGGATTCCTTCGTAGGCAGTAAATAACCACCACTGGGCAGTGTTCTATTTATTCTCCTGATGACGATCAGACCATACTGATCGAAACGTCGAGAACCACAGAGCTCTTAGCGGAGCTCATCAGCCCTTTTCAGGGTTCTTATTCTTTGAAAGATTACATGGTGTAACCCTGAAGAACTAAACCTACAATTAAGATTAAATTTGCATGGAGGTTGTCGAAGAATCTCATTGTAGAAGCATAAATAGTGTGTATATTCATATATCCGACAACACTTGTGCTCTTTGGTCATGTTGGTTGTAAATATGTCGCAACTTTGGCTTCTTTTTGTTGTTCTTGTAATGGGGGTTTACCTTTTATGAGAGCATTATTATTTTCTGTCCTTTCTTATGTTATTAATGACTGTTAACTTTCATTTTATACAGTGTGAATACTGACAATTATTTCATTCGTTATCACTTAAATATTATGTAACATGACATAGTGTATAATTGTGCAATGTGTTTCTGTTAAATCTATATTGAATGGCGTCACATGAAATAAGCGGAGCCAGGATTGCGAGAAAGATTGAGGAAATGTAAATTGTTTGAAAAGTTTGACACAAGTCCATTACTGCGGGAAAGGCGAAGGCTGCATCGCGACACGTAATAATCAATTATAAGAAGAAGGTCCAGCATTGAATTTCCCCTTCATTTTTTCTCCTGAATATGATTTTTACAAATGCCGCTAGTCCTGAAAAACCAGACCTGTGTTGGGGGGTTAGTGAGGGGAGTGTGTTGGTGAGAAAGCGGAGGGTTTATATTTTTTCTACAAATTATATTAATTTGTTCAATAAATCATTTGATATTATTACTGGAGGTATGGAAATGTATTCGAACCAATTGTGTTAACCACCACCAGTCAGACCGCAGGTCGTATGCAAATGAGCAAAAATCGCGCATTTTATTTCCAGTGCCCGAAATGGACTCTCTCCCTCCACCCAGTCGGCTGTATCGCATGGTCATGTTTAAAGTTATGTTATTCAATAAATATTAATGCTGTGCTCATTAGACTTTCTGCAAAAATAAATGAATAGCTTACCAACACAGGGATATTTTGTTTCAGTCAGAATTTTAGAAATAAGTTGTTTAAAAACAACTGATGAAATAGTCATACAAAAGCCTTTTTTTCACAAGATTTCAAGTTGTTAAAAGCCATATAAAAAGTATATGAGCCGCCATCAAGACACATATGTATGGAAACGCTGGAATCTCATCTTTTTCATCGTTACATTCAAAACGTCCATAAATTTATGACAGAGTCAGGATGCAGCAATATTCAGCCGCAGATTATCCGTTGTCAAGACCATGGTCAAGACCATAGAATCTTAGCCCTGTGATTGACAAACAAGCCATCTGTAACCAAGTACGCGTTGAATGAAACAATGCGCAATCTGTTGCCTGGCTGCGAGAAAACATCTTGCGTGGTGGTAACCAATCGGAATGCAGGATTTACTTTTTTAAAGACAAATTATGTACACTGGTTACATATTGCTGGATCCTGACCCTGTCATGAAGTGCACATTAATGTTATTTCAATCTTTGGAAAGTACAGAAAATGCCCTTTACGCTCATGTCAAATTTGCCCTGGCTCACAATAAAACTATGGTAGCTTTGGCCAGATTTATATTTCATTTCATTTCCATTTTTTGTCATAAAAGGAACACCATTTTTTACCAATTTCGTATGTTATTTTGAACACAATAAAAGCATATCACAAATCTCTGATCCCTCTTCTTTTATTTGATGTATAACTCATGACAATTGGTGAATGATAAGTAGTATATTCAATAGTTTGCAAATGAGATGTTCCTGGCTGTTCTTGCTCATTATGTATTCATAGACAGGCAGAACTGGAAATAAAATTAGGGGACCTGCGGATTGGCTGCCACCTTTACCAGTCGGGTCGCTACCACAAATACATTTCCACTTGTATCATATGCTATTACCTATACTCAGCCTGTGACTACTTCGATGAAGTTTTACCTGTTAACATTATGATTTCGAAGTTAAACAGTGATGTTAATTCATGGTAACTCTTACAGTGTTTACAAAATACTACAAGGTATTAATCAAAATTATTAAAATCGCATGATAATAGAAAAGGTGTAAAGATTGAGTCTTCTGTAGGAGGAGTGATGAGAATAAAGCACAACATGGATTGCATAGGAGATATGGACAGGAGAGAGAAGGGAAGAGCAAAGATGAGAGGGGGATATAGAAGAGAAAGCAGAGAGACAGAGACAGAGACAAAGAAAGAGAAAGGGGGAGAGGGTAGGGAAGACGAATAGTGCTGTACTGTCTCTCTATATGTAGACAATGTTAGAAAAGTAACCTACGATAATTGATATGTTATCATTAATTTTGTCTACTAAAGGGTGGGGGTGGCTTATTTATTTTTATTCAGGTGTCGTTTGTTAATCTGTAAACATAACGAGAAAAATGATATATTAAGATGGAGTGGAAAAAAATAACCTACACCAAAATGCACTGTGTTACATAATGAAAAAGAGGCGTCTTAAATTACTATGATTAACATGGTAAAGTGTTTTATGTATAAAGTTTCCAATCATATTCAACAATGTTGCTTGTACGTAGATCTGTGGTTTGTCAGTGTAGGTACGTGTAATATTGACTCTCTGCCATTGGAATTCCCAAATCGGAAACATCTATACATGTAGTAACAAAACCTAACCTGAAATCGGAAATTTCGCAGTGGTTTCATGATTAGGTAGTGAAGGAATTTTGTAACCCCCTTTTTAAAATAAGATGAGAGGATGTGTGAGAAACAGAGACAGACAAACAGATAGAGAGGGGAAGGTAAAGAGGGAGAAAGGAATAAAAATAGTGACGGAGGCATAGGAAAAGATGACACCCCTTCCTAACCCTCCCCTGCTTCCCGCCTTTAGTGAGGATCATTCTCTGGACCCCTCCCCCTCCATCCCACCGCCATCAACGTGGATAAACTGATCTTTAATTAACCTCCAAATGGCGGATTATGGTAAACATTTTAATTTTACGACTGACTTTCAACTACCGACCCTCAAATCCCCCTCCCCCCCAAAAAAAAATATTAATTTGACGAAGAAGAAAACATATATATGTATACCCCTCCAAGTCCGAGCCTGCCCTTAACACCCGCCCATTTTTTTTCAATCTATTTTTTTTTCATCGGAAGGGGAAGTCAGGAAAACACTCATATTCCCAACACCACTGAACATGATACGCCTAGGCAGCTAAAGCATAGATCTGAGGTTATTGTACGTGGCTTAACGTTGAAAACTTGAGGTAAGCTGTTATATTACATGTATGTAGAGTCTATAATTTTTACTTTTACTTTACTTTACTTTAATCCCATGATGATATAGGACGAATGCCTGTTCTTCGATCGTAGCTTGTTGTATCATGAGATTATACATCAAATTCAAGTTTCAATTTTCAAGTTTATTTGTCTTTCAAATCATTGTACATGTACAATTGTGAAATAACAAAACATGAAGTTTATATAGTGTAGGCACGACAAATGCACAATGCAAAATTTTTATACTGTAAATAGTTGAAAAGAAAGACGAGGAGACCTTGGTGAAAGCAATGCTTGTAAAATTAAGGCCCCTCGTGGCATGTTAGTAACTATTTCCAATTAACACGGAAAAAAAATAGATGCAATAAGTGCATCTGACAGTGAGATGTATTTACAAAAGGTATTACGGGGGAAACAAGATCACTGGTATAATCCAGGATACAAGTAAGTGAAAGAGGTGAAGATGGAAAAGACACATTTACATTTACATTTTCCATAGCATGTCATAACAAATTGAATATGTGTCGGGAAAGGACAAACATGTGTGAAAGATTCATGATATTGACTCATACAGCCTATACTGGCTCGTAAATGAGATCATAATTATTACACCAGTATTTATCTAGTCTATTCTTGAAGGAATTTACAGAAGTTGCTGAGGTAACATTTTCAGGGAGACTATTCCACAAATCCACAATTCTATTGCTGAAAAAATGTTTCCTGAAATCAAGCCGAGAATATTGTTTGTCCAGTTTCATTTTGTGGCCTCTGGACCTCCTGTGTGCCAAGTGAAAAAGATTGTGTTGAGTGTCATACACTCCTGTCAAATACTTCAAAGCATCAATCACATCACCCCTCCTTCGCCTGTGGGCAAGAGTTGGTAATTTGAGTTTCATGAGGCGTTCACGATAGGACATATTTCTAAATCCTGGAATCATTTTTGTGACCCGCCTCTGCACACTTTCCAATTTCCTCTGCTCACCTACTTTGTATGGCGACCATGCTGCCTGACCAAATTCTAAAATGGGTCTAATAAGACCCTTAAACAAAAACAACATTGTATCTGCATCAATATTCACAAATGTCCTTCTAACAATTCCTAAAACTCTATTAGCTTGCAAGGTGGCTTGGGAGACTTGATCTTTGAAAGACAATTTTGAGTCTACTAGAACCCCTAAATCCCTCTCAGCGTGGACCTCATTTAGAGCTACTGTGCATGATTCTCTCTTCATGAGATATTCAATATGCACATCTGTACTTTGTTTCCCAAGCCTTAGAACAGTACACTTCTCAGGATAAAAACGAAGCTGCCACTTTGCGGCCCATTCTTCCATTCATTTTCGATAAATCACTTTGAAGTTGTACAACAGAGTCTCTCGTATCTAAGCGTGCATACAATTTTGTATCATCAGCAAACATAATGATGTTGGATTTAACTATACCTGGAAGATCATTAACAAAGATTAGAAAAATGCTCGGACCCAACACACTCCCTTGCGGCACTGCACTCAATACTTTTCCCCAAGAGGACTGCTTTCCACCAACCACTACCCTTTGCCGCCTACCAGTCAAAAAAGACTTCAGCCATGAAAGATAAAATCGCCAAATATCAAAACTTCCTGAAATCTACTTTGACCAACTTCTTGAAACAACAGACATAATTTATCATTCATCTGCTCGCTAGCATTGGGGCTTCTAGAGACAAGCCCAACTAAATGGTTACCACCATCCTGTAACTCTATACAAGCAAAAACTGCCTCCTTAAATTCAAAGTCAGAAAAACCTGCATAAGCCTCTGCTTTGAGGTCTTTTCGAATATACAAACAAATTCCACGTCCAACATCATAGAGATTGTGAAAAACATCAAATCCTTCCAGCTTAACTTCTGCTGGGTCAACATTAAAACGTGCTTTTTGGGGTTTTACTTCCGTTAAACCAATAATTTGGGGGCGGTGCAATGATAGAAAAAATTCTAGTTCATTTCTTTTATTTAACAATTAATCAAAATTCGTATATACACACTTTATATTACTAGTACTTAAGGTTACATGTTTATTTGTGGAAAGTCCTCTCTGTTCTCCAGATTTGGAGGAACATGAACCTGAACCTGGGACTTCCTCTCGACCTCCCTCTTTCTTCCATCTCTCTCCTTTTTTTAAATCCTGATTTTGGTCTAGGGCTGCTTTTATGTACATTCCTATGTTCACCACTTTTCCCCTTCTTCTTACCCACTGAGCAGTCGTATCCCCCTACTGGGCCGACTCCTCTTTCTTTTTTTTGCCATTCCCTGCGCAAGTTGTTTTCTTCTCCTCTTTGCAATGGGGTGAGGTCTTTACGGATCACAACATGCTTCAGCACCACTTAATGTTTCAGCACCACTTGTCATGCTTGATGTTCTAATATATTCACATAAGCAAACTACTATTAACTTAAATGTACTCACTTGTAATGTTAGTGTAATTGTGAATTTGGTAGTCTAATGAAGTAGATGTACAGTCAACAGTAGAGCCAACTTCAATGTTAGAGCTTTAGCATTTATTCTAGCTTATCACTATATATGGCACTAACTAACTAAGTAAGAAGTAATCTTATGTCACTCAATCTCATATACTCACTACCTATACCACAGCTCAGTCATAAAAATGCAGAGAAATAACAAGCATGCTGCCTTGCTGGACTCCAACACTGCACTGAGACAAACAGATTTAGCTCACATCAAAGTGAGTGCCTGGGACTGCACACTATCCAATGAAAAACACAGGGCAACTCCAGAAAAATGTGCAGAATATCAGCATTAAAAGACACTGATTACCAAAAAACAGCAATCAAAAGGTACATCAGTATTCCAAATAACTCCTCAATAAAGTCCACGACAATAAATAGTAGCGATGTAAAAGATTTTTTTAGATTTTATCCCTAATAACAAACACACACACTTGTCCTTTCCGTAGCAATCACAATATAGCAAAGGACACTCAAGAACGCATAAATAGCAGTAGCCGCAAAATAAAATGTGTGTGGTTGCAAAAACTTACAATCTATTTCTATCTATTTGTCTATGTATAAGAATGATTACAGATTGCTATATGATAACCTTCAGACATGTATGTATATGTTCTCATTTTGTGTATAAAGGTGTGTTTTATTATTTTTTTTCAGAGTGTTATTCATTAATTCTTTCATATCGCCTGTAAATTATGTTGTCAATAGGGTATAGACCTAGGGTATAGACCTATTATCCTCTCATGTACACTCTTAAAGTAGAACTCTGATGATTTTAAATATTGGCTTAATACTTATTATTGCATAGATGGCATAAATTAAACAAGGTTATCCAAATTCAACGCTTGGAAACATTTGAAGTAATGATTATTATCAATTATAAAACGGTAAAATACAGCCCCCGATATAGCAGCTGAAGAGCTCCTCGAACGCTGCTGAGATATGTGACGACACACCATGGACCAGTCCTGTCTAAGCAGACGATGTCCCATAACATCTTACACATTTTTCAGAGCCTATTTTGTCATCTCCTCTTCACTTATTTCTCTTCCTTCGCTAGCGTCAGTCTTAATGTTAGTCTGTTGCCTCACTCTTAACTTCGTGTATGGTATTATTTTGATGAAAAATGCAGCGTTAAAAAAATAAAGGAATCAGTCACTTGTAAACAAAATAAGACGCCATTGTATTTTCAGCTGCTTGCACCGCGGCATGTTCGGCGTTTCAAGAGGGAACGAATACCATCCTGCTATTATTCGGAGGGCTTTTCAATTTGAAAGTGGGGTTTATTTCATTGATCATTGACCCTTCTCCTGTGTATTTACAATCAAACGGTTTTAGCTATCAGAATCCGTTTCACTTTCCCTTTATAATGGTGTGAAATAAGGTCATGTTTAAATACATCAAACTCTTTATAATTTGATAAATAATTGCATTGCAATTACGTTCATTCATTATAGGATGTCGTCTGCTTAAGCAGGATCGATCCCGAGTGTGACGACATCAAAACATCGCTATATTTCTGGCGAATCCTCGGATATTCCAGATGCTGAGAAGAGCTTTTATTTGTGTTGTTTTTATAATCATCAGATACGCAGTTGACATAAAACTTATACGATTGCCATCTGTAAGCTTCCCAGTTTCTAGTGATACATTAATTGCCATATTTGTGATTTTCTTTGAATATCTACTTTAAAATGTTGGGTAAATTTAATTGGATAACTGCTGGTTGGTTAAAAATATGCCCAATTCTGGGCTATTATTAACCAACTGGACACTCGAGTGGTGTAACAAATATTGGTCAATCATTTTTACCTAAATATTGGGCATATATTTACCATCAGTGTTTGGTAAGTATGGGTTGGGTACTTGTTGACCTGTAGTTGTGTAATTTTGTTACATTCCCTTTGCCAGTTGGGTAAATTTTGTTGGGTAACTGATGGTTGGTTAGAAATTCGTATTTTCCCCCCAATATTGGGGCAAATAATTACCCAACCGAGAATATAACCAACCGTTGGGCAATTGTAGAGTTGGGTAAAATCTGATGGGTCACCAACTGATGGGCAATTTAATTTGCCCAACCACATAGCAAACTGATTACCCAACATCAGTTGGGCAAATTTTAACCAATAGTTGTGTGGACACCATGTTGCCCAGTGTTGGTTAAAAATTGGGCAATTTTTTTCCCATCTATTTTAAGAGTGTATCCACCGTTTGACTATGAGTTATTTATATATTATCAGACTTTCACCCTCGTTACCTACGATCCGACATTTTGTGGCGATATTATATGTTACGCCTATGATGAGGGTTAGGTACAATTTGGTCCAGGGGTGAATAAAATATGGACTAGTGTCAAATGTTGACCACGGAGCAACTGTCACAAGAAAATTATATTGCACATTTTGTTGTTGCTTTTTTTCATGCCTTGTATACATTGTTCAGGTACTAAGAATAAATAATTGTAACAATTTTTTTTTCCAACTGGGTCTATGAAATACAAGCCAGGTTATTTTAATTGATTCCTCCACTTATGTTTTCTATTACAATTATACACTGTTCACATTATACCAATTATCGCTTTATCAGTCTGAATCATAACCAAGTCCATTATGTTTTGTTATATCTAGTTTTCAATTTCTGTATACGTTATGGTCCTGTTTTTATTGTTCATATGTACTGTTTATTTTTAAAAATGTAAAAGATGGACATGTTCGTGAAAATCAATCAACTTTGAAAATCTGAAACTTTGAAATATCAATCAAATGTAATTCATATCCTAAAATATACTAGCTCTTAAAATGACAAATGAATAACCAACTTGTGATTGATTGAAATTAGTTGGCAAAACCGGAAGATCGGCATCATCTGTAATGCTGTGTGTATATACGATTTTTTTATTATTTCCTAAGGTTAGGAAAATGAATGCAATTGCTATTAGAGTTCGATCACATTCTTTACTGATATAACTGAAATGGAAATCTTTAAAACTGTATCCCTTTTCCTTATAGTCTTACACCTTTTTGTACTTTAACTTGATTGAAAGGTAGTTTTAGTTGTATACGATATTTAATAGAAATAGTACTGAAAACCAGTAAATGTAGTAGAAGAATACAACATGTATGAAATACTTTTTATTTGAAACTATGAAAAGAAAGAGTTGCCATAGGAGAAATGGTGTGGCAAAGAGAGAGAGAGAGAAAGGGGTAAGAGAGAGAGAGGGAGAGAGGGAGAGGGGGAGGGAGAGAGAGAGAGAGGGGGGGAGACAGACAGACAGACAGAGATAAGCTATTGAGATCGGGCATTACAGGGAGAGAAGGGAAAGTGCTCATACTCTCTATCCCGTCATATATGTAAGAAATAATTATGTACACTGCAAATATGAAAAATCTATAAAATGTCACAACCTCAAACGATGTGTGATATATCGAGCGAAATAATCATTTTAATATTTATTATATAATTTGTTATATATATATAGGGAGAGAGAGATAATCATGGGATAATGTCACGCATGAAGATGAATGGAATTCAATGAATTGATGGAAGTTGCACAAAAATAAGAGGACAATATCATATCATTTAAACGATACCTGTACGTGTTTTTACACTATAGAACTTCCTCTCCTCTCTCTCTCTCCCTTTTCCTTTCTCTTTCCATTACCCGTACCACTTCTCTCCCTCTCCCTCTCTAGTTAACTCTTTCACGTTACCAATACTCTTGTAACCAGTGACTACCAAATAAACAATAACATAATATACAAAGGCTACTTTGATTAATTCTGCCTTTTTCAATATAAATCTCTCTTATCTGTTATAGTTGTGGTATCAAAATGGTCTATTTTTCATGATGAAAATCTACCAAGAACATCCACAAAACTGTCAGTGAAACAAGTCATTTCTTCTTTTTTTGTAAAAATCTCAACAACAACTAAAATTCCCCACCAGATTAGATTTATGATGACTTGATTAAAACCGATTATTAACGATTTTTGCTTGAACTATGATGCACATAATATTCACATCCATATTACTATACTAGTCAGGACCAATATCAACTTTCCACTGCGATAAAAAAAATAGCGGTGCTGACGATATGGGCCGACAGGGGGCGCATACTCAAAAGGTGTTGTTGCAATGGAGAAAATTGTATATTGTAAACTAAATGTTTCCATGATAATGCGATCTATTTAAAGGTATGCATGTCACAATGATTATGGTGAAAGGCTTTTCATCAACATCTAAAATACGTAATTGAAAAAAACATCTTTAATGAATAAATGTGCTGATCAATCGCGTATTCAAACAAAATTTTGCGACACATGTAATGATACTATCAAAAAAATGATTTGAGTGTTTATCAATATGCAGACAGCTTTTGTTCATAATAATAACAGTTATATCGTATCATTTTTGTTGTCTTCAGGCGAAATATATTCTTATACAAAGGTGAGAAGGGGAAAGAGATGAAAGCTAGAAATATTTTTAAAAGAGCCAGTCTAAAATGCAAGGAGACGCAATTTGTATAAATAGGGGCACACACACACAAGCAAATACCCCTTTCCCACTGCCGTCCAAATTTGGTCCGCACCAGGTCCGGACCAAATTATGTCCGTCGCAAGTGCTTTCACACCGCCGTGAAGATTTAGGCCAGACCAAACATATCCGTCGCAGTTGCCACGGAAACCACTTACCCCCCTCATGAAGCGCGCAACATTTGGAACTGGCTAGCTAGCTAGCTTCGCGCGAAACCCTAGCTCTCTCACGATCACGTACGTACGTGTACGTATGTTTGTGTAAAGGGACTGTTTTTATTCTGTTCTTCTTCATCATGAAAAGTTTACTCGAGTTGATTTTTTCAGTGCGTTTACTAAACACTGTGTTAAGACTGATTTAGATCAATCCTTCCGTAGAGAAGTGAAAAGGAGAGTGCTGTTTGCTCTTGCTCAAGAAGAAGGGAGTCGCCGGTGTAGCGGCAGAAACGGGGATCGGCAGATACCGTTCTAAAAACGGCCAAGAACACTATCTGCCGGCGGATCATGTTCCAACCCCGGCAGATACCGTACCTAGACATAGCAACAAATAATGTATGCAAACTGGATTCCAAGTATTGTAGCTCATTCATTAATGGAATACCTCGTTACGAGGTTCCCAGGAAAGAAACATCCATAAATTTGAATCACTCAGACAGGTCTATTACTTTGGTATCAGTGGCGGATCTAGCCTGGTAAGACACAATACATTCTAGGGGTCCGCCATTGTGCACAAACAAAGCGGACCCCTAGAATGTATTGTGTCTTACCAGGCTAGATCCGCCACTGGGTATTAGAGTGTCTCATACAAATCTGCCAATATACAATACACCTTATCCGGCAGATATGGTTCGGAGGTAGAACGATATCTGCCGGAGAACCGTATGTGCCGCTACACCGGCGTAGTCATTCTCGCCGCCGAAGACTGCTGATGATGATGTCGTACCTCGCTGCAGTATATGCAATGGGCAGTACAGCTGACCGACGTATTTGGTCATTTGACAGGTATCATGGTGAGATATTTTGGACCCAAACTGTGTCAGGTTTTACCGATGATCAATGGAAAAAACATTTTAGAATGAGCAAGGCAACTTTTGACTTCATCGCTGAGCAACTTCGACCTGCATTGGAGAAACAGAACACAAATTTTCGAGAGCCTATTCATTATCGCCGTAGACTTGCATTTGGTCCGGACCAAATTCTTTGTGCTTTTCACACCAAATTTGGTCCGGACCTAAAACACCTATTGGTCCGGACCAAATTTTGGTCTGCACTAACTTTTTAGTCCGGACCAAATGGTTTCATATCAAGCTTTGGTCCGGACCTGGTCCGGACCAAAGCTTGATGTGAAAGGGGTATTTATAGGAGGAGATAAAGAACAAAGACATAAACATGATAAACGAGAAAAGATTCCATTTCACATATACCCCTTTACCACTGCCGTCCAAATTTGGTCCGCACCAGGTCCGGACCAAATTATGTCCGCCGCAAGTGCTTTCACACCGCCTTGAAGATTTAGGCCGGACCTGGGCCGGACCAAACATATCCATCGCAGTTGCCACGGAAACCACTTACCCCCCTCATGAAGTGCGCGACATTTGGAACTGGCTAGCTAGCTAGCTTCGCGCGGGTCATGCATTTGGTCCGGACCAAATTCTTTGTGCTTTTCACACCAAGTTTGGTCCGGACCTGGTCCGGACCTGAAACACCTCTTGGTCCGGACCAAATTTTGGTCCGCACTAACTTTTTAGTCCGGACCAAATGGTTTCACATCAAGATTTGGTCCGGACCAGGTCCGGACCTGGTCCGGACCAAAGCTTGATGTGAAAGGGTTAATAATCTCCCTTGCACATCAAATCTTAACAATAATTGTTATATTTTCGTTTTTACCCTGACTTTAGCACGGCTGAAATCAAGTGGACCTTTGTTAAAAGAAGTTCAATGTACATTATTTTGTTTTACCCGGATGTACAGATATATGCTATGAATTGTACCCATGGCCAGGTGATATCTTAAAGCGCATGCGTGCTATGACAGAGTTTAGGAGCATGGTAAACGTGACAATATGTCTAATTGTCAGGTCGGTATGAAGGTTCTTTTTTATACGTAATGGATATTATGACAAGAATTAACATTAAGCATTAACTTCTAACACTTCGGAAACAACAAAATAAATCCAAAGAGAATGTTATCATACTCTAATCAATCAAGCTTCCCCCCCCCCAAATGCAAATAAACAAAAGTCAGTATATAACTATTCAACATGTCCACGTATTTTAAAAACTGAAAAGCCCCTAACTATAAAACTTCATATCCTACAAAATTCATATTTACAACTAATATTGCATTTGGTCATGTTTAACGATAAAACATGATCTTTAATTTACTGGAACCACAATATATCCTACATACTATTCTTTTCATCCGTACAATAATATAGAAATCTGTACAGACGATGACATGTCACACAATGTCATGCTCAAGTACGTACACCGAATGATCGAACTCGTGAATCTATTGAAAGGATCGTGGTAAACATGTTTTGTATGATCAGAACATAGTAGAATAAGATGAATGCGACTGCGTCTCCTATATGCCTCCGCCTAAATTCAGTTGATGGCTCAAACTGTTCTAGAAATATTTGATAACGAGGCTAAAAACCAGTAATTTCATGTAAATTGACCTCCGTGACCTCTGACCTTTTACCTACTTACCCCAAAATCTAATCAGTTCATCTTTCTATGGGGATACATACTGGTACCAAGTTTGAAGTTCTTACCTCAAATAGTTCTTGAGATATCGCGGTAACGGTGCTAAAAACCAGTAATTCCATGTAATTTCATGTAAATTGACCTCTGTGACCTCTGAACATTGACCTACCTACCCCAAAATCTAATCAGTTCCTCTTTCTATGGGGATACATACTGGTACCAAGTTTGAAGTTCTTACCTCAAATAGTCCTTCAGAAATCGCGTTAACGGTGCTAAAAACCAAGAATTTCATGTAATTTCATGTAAATTGACCTCTGTGACCTCTGACGTTTGACCTACTTACCCAAAAATCTAATCAGTTCATCTTTCTATGGGGATACATACTGGTACCAAGTTTGAAGTTCTCACCTCATATAGTTCTTGAGATATCGCGGTAACGTTGCTAAAAACCAGTAATTCCATGCAATTTCATGTAAATTGACCTCTGTGACCTCTGAACTTTGACCTACCTACCCCAAAATCTAATCAGTTCCTCTTCGTATGGGGATACATACTAGTACCAAGTTTGAGGTTCCTACCTCAAACAGTTCTTGAGATATCGCGGTAACGAGAAGTGAGACGGACGGACGGACGCACGGAAGCACGTACACACGTACACACGGACGCACGGACGCACGGACAACCCGAAAACATAATGCCTCCGGCACCTACCTTCGGTGGGCGGAGGCATAAAAAGCAAACTACATCGCTGGCAACCTGATATTCTTATTGTATCTTGACAGTACTGGTCGACTGTGCACTGATGTTATACTGCTATTATTACAACACTTCCGCTGGCACTTCGGGACCCATGATTTACAGCAATAAGGTAATAAGGCCGTTTGTATTTTGTTAAACGAGTACTTATGTGAACATTCTATGAACTGAGTAAACTGTTATATAGTTAAGTGATTAAGACTAGATAAAATATCATTGTATACCAGAAAGCTGGAGTTATTCTAAGATTCTTTCATAAGTATACCTATCGATATATTGGCAGCAAAACGCGGATTGCAGATGCCCGCACAACGTGCACAACAATGTGTGTTTTAGGATTATAGGCCTATAGTTGTGTATAACTCTCATTTCCTCATGCATGAGCAGATCGTGGGGATGGGGGTCACACAGGCCTATGCCTCCCTTATTTTAAGGGTAGCATGTCTTTTTCCCCGAACAAATTCATAAAATCATATTCCACTGGGGAGAGGATTGATAATAATGTTATTGACATCTGAAGCCTCTCCTCCTCACTCTTTTTCCAAGCTACTCATGAAATTAACTATTCAGCCAGACATGCCTGCTATCAATTTTTGGAGGAAATAAATAAATCACTATCTATTCTTTCAATGACAGGCACTAGACATATTATAGTTGAGACAAACAATTGTTTTGACTTTTGAAGACTAGATGATGCCTCCTTTGAAATATTTATCATAGAGATATCAGATTTAACAGAAAGTATCGTTATATATATCTATGGACAGCCATCCGAATAGAATTCTTTCTTCAACAGAACAAAAGTATACTCTTAAGGCTGTGTCACAGTATTTTGATAGGCTGTGAAGACAATATTTTCACTTTCGTTCAGATTTCTTCTCTCCCCCAACCCCCTTCCCCTGCCCAGCACGTACCCCTTTGGCAAATCTAGAGGGCAGTAACCCATGCTCTTACCAACGTAATTGAATCCTCACTGAGGTTTGGCCATTGTTTTAATTCCCATTAGACATGGCTTCAGACATAGCTTCAGTGATCCAGGGCCTTGAGTGTTCCCTGTGCTTCAACCTTCTAGAAGAACCTAAGCTTCTATCTTGCACTCATTCATTCTGTGAGAAATGCCTTCAACAACTCCACCACTCTCAGGGAAAGGGCGTTGACCTCTTATGTCCCCTCTGTCGTCAGATCACTCACATTGCCAAAGACGTGCCCAGTCTTAAAACCAATGTTCCTCTGAAATCCTTGATCGGAGATGTGAAGACAACCAGGAAGATATGTACTGTCTGTGACCAGGAAGATAAATCTCCGGCAGTGCACTACTGCCAGGAGTGTGATGAGTACATGTGCGATGCATGTCTGAAAGGTCACGGTAAGTTCAGAAAGAATGTAAGTCACGTAGTAATCAGCATGAACGACATCAAGAGCGGGAAGGTAAAAGTCAAGCAGATCTGCCATAAGCATCCAGGAGAAGAGAGGTTATGGGTGTGTACATCCTGTAAGGTCTCTACCTGCTTCAGATGCCACATGCTCGACCACAACGGATCAGATCACGTGATTCAAGAAGTGGAAGACTTCAAGAAAAACATGAAGGATGAGATTCAAACTTTTCAGAAAAGAGGGATGGAGAAAATGGAGAAAATCAAGTCGTACACAAAGGTGGTCCGAGAGGAGACTGCGAAGGTTGAAGCCATCATTGCCGAGAGAGAAGCTGAAATCGAAATGGCATTCGACGAGACACTCCTCTTATTGAACGCGAAGAAAAATGCTCTACTCAATCAGTGCAAAGAACAGAAAAAGAAACTAAAAGAAGAACTTTGCAGAAATGATAAGAATGGAGATGAGTTAATAACTCGTATAAATTGTGCATGTGAGTTGGTTGGTAATGGTGTAAGAGCATTGCTTGAGGGTGAGGCATTGGTGGTACATAACAGTGTTTGTAGGGAATTACAGGCTATGTTAGATAGGGATGATCCTGATGAATCAAAACCAAAACAGGTTACAATTCGAGCGGAAGGCGTGACATTTACCAGATGCACTCTTGATGATGAACATAATATAGGGATCTTAAACATGAACGACTGGGTACTTGAAAAGGTAACCGAGTGTAGCATTTCTAAGGAAGAACCTCGTAGCATGGCCCCAGTAAAGTATGGTAAGATGTTAGTGGGGTATCAGGATGATGATATCAAGGAGTTCTCTGTCATTGCTTCACATAAAACAGTGCTGAAGGATGTGAGAGTGATGGTTGTGTCTGTCTTATCTGATGGTTGCTATGTTGTACGTGATTACAATGGGCAGATCTCTCTCTACTCCACTGACTGGATCAAACTTGATACCAAAGAGTTTAATATGAAGGATAGTAATGACTTTGGTGGCATGGCTGTAGATAAATGTAACAACATCTATGTTGGGTATTATAGAGCTGATACGATACATGTATTCACACCAGAGGGTGGGACACCTATTAGGGAGATCCCCTGCCATGGCTATAGACCCTCCGTGATATGTACAATGAATCACAGTAACATGCTGGTTGTTAGGGATCATAGTGCCACTGTTCGAGTGATCGATCAGCAGGGTACAGTGAAATATGTCGTCACAAAGGAGCGTTACATTGCGTGCCCTGCTGTCCTGCATGATGATAGCATCCTGATTGGACGGAGAATGGATGGTCTTGTGAGTATTGATCTCTACACAAACCAACTGAGACATGTGAGAACAGTCATTAGTGGGCTGAAGTGCCCAAGTTATTACTGGGATATGAAAGAGTTCTCATCAGGGGAGATCGCGTTTTGCGCCGATTCCAAATTCTATGTCTTACGTAAATGCGAGATATCAAACTTATTTTTGAGAAAGCATTGCCAACAACTTTAGACAGATAAATTCACTTTTTATTTCCAAGAGAGACCTTGAAATTAATATTGTCATTTAAAAGCACCATAACCCACTGATCAAAACATGGTTTGCAAGAAAATTTCTAGACATTATGCATTTTTAAACATCATACTTAATTTAATTAAAATTCAATACAAAATGGTTTACCTCACCACATGTCTCAAAGCATAAACTGAATTGCCCTTTATAGCGTCAAATACAATTCAAACTGCAAGTTACATGAATTGCACATAGAATAAAAAAATTGGTATAAAATGTTGCTTATACTAACAATTAAACTAATTAAACATTCATATAGGATTTGAAGGTTTGTATGGTGAAGTTGTAATTCAGAAAAAAAAGGTTTGCGGTAAAACCATGTGAGATGCAATAACTCCACGTTCCGGTCAGAATGCTCTGGCCGTCGTCAGGAGAATAAGAATTAAACATTCAATATACATGTAACTTCATGTTAATACATCCTTAACAGATGTTATTAATAGTTGTAGAAATTATGCTTAATATATCCGTGTTAATAGTATGGACTGTCCATTATATTTGCTGTCCGTTATAATACTGAGTCTGCTATTGAAAACTATGGTCAACAAATCCATGTGTTAAACCTTTCACAGGTTTTATTTATCAAATTTCGATAGGGAGTTTTAATGCAGCGTGTGTTGGTATGAGCAGATGTGTGCGGTTGCGTGTGTGTGTGTGTTCGTGGGGGTGTACATGTTTCCGTGAAAGTACAGGCCACCGGGATGGTGTATCATCGCACGATGGCTTCAAGTTCAAGCTCAGCCTCAGGGTCAGGGGAAGATGGTGACAGGTAAGCATTATATTAGTCTGTTCGTAGCTTCAATTAATTTAATCTAGTTTTGTTACCTTTACTTACGTCTACTGACTACCATCGATCGACATCTTCAAGACACGAGTCAAAGACGTCGGCATACATTAACCCAAAATATGAGAACAATTTGTATATAGTGTAGATGCGTTCGTTTTGGGAATTCTCTCTTTATATTTCATGTTTTTCTTTGCATTATCCTTCTATTGTTTTCTTTATTCCCTTGTTTGTCGTTTTTAGCCTGAAAACGGGAAAAATCATACTGAGATGGACTCTTTTTCAATTTGTCCCCTTGAAGACACCTTCCTGAAAAATGTTCGAAAATTTCTACCAACGCGACGCGACGTTACCCGACTGTTTAGCAAAAGCCTTCCTGATCACCTACAAGTATAATATAGTTGATGCGCATTCATCAAATGGTTATTTCGAAATTGTGATTTAAAACACTAAAATCCTATATTATTAATTGACCTCTGACTATAAAGCAATATAATCAGTTGTTCTTGAGATATCGTGGAAATGTAGCCAAAATCTGTATCAATATCATGTAAATTGGCCGCTGAGACCTGCAACCTGTGACCTTTGACCTACTTACCCCCCAAATCTAATCAGTTCATCTTCGTATGGGGATACATACTAGTACCAAGTTTGAAGTTCTTACCTCAAACATTTCTTGAGATATCGTAGTAACGAGGCTAAAAAGCAGTAATTCCATGTAATTTCATGTAAATTGACCCCTGTGACCTCTGAACTTTGACCTACCTACCCCAAAATCTAATCAGTTCATTTTTATATGGGGATACATACTGGTACCAAGTTTCAAGTTCTTACCTCAAACAGTTCTTCAGCAATCGCGGTAACGGTGCTAAAAACCATGCAAGAATTTCATGTAATTTCATGTAAATTTACCTCTGTGACCTCCTTATCCCAAAATCTAATCAGTTCATCTTCGTATAGGGATACATACTAGTACTAAGTTTGAGGTTCCTACCTCAAATGATTCTTCAGATATCGCGGTAACGAGAAGTGGGACGAACGGACGGACAACCCGAAAACATAATGCCTCCGCCACCCACCTTCGGTGGGCGGAGGCATAAAAAGGAAAGAGGATTTTTGAAAAAAAATCAGTAAAAATGATATGCTAGTGATGATTGTTGTATGTACATGATTGCACGTTGCTAAATACGTTACATTTCCGATAATTATGTAATTATGTTATTGCTTTGCAAACAAATCTATTTATACTTTTCAATAAATTCATTGATTCTTTCACATCATCAGTAAGTTATTTCATTTATAGGGTATAGACCTATTCTGATTTCATATAGCCATCCTCACTTTTAGAATGAGATTGTCGAACTTCATTTAAGTACACCTACTCATTGTTACGTAAGTTATTAAGGGATAACTCGATTTATTGCGAGTCCTGTATACATGGTATTATATCAAATTTTCCTCCGTGTTTCCGATGATCCGAAATTCGCTCTGGCGATATTTGGTTGGGATTTGGTCAATAATGGTCAGGGGGGCTTTTCATCAAGTAGTTTTTCGGTTATTTTTAACGACAAATTTGCTCTCAGCCTATCAGATGCAAGGATTTCAGTAGCTTATAACAATTTTTGCAACTTGTCATTAAATGTCAAGTTTCATGAAACATAACCTTTTGACAAGGCCCTCGTGACTTGGCTATTGTTCTCGGCAAGTAAGCTAGTAGTGACTGCATAACAAGACTAGCCGCCCAGCCCGGTGAATGCGCGATTGAGCGACGTGAGTCCGAGGGCCTTTTGGAACCTGCCCTGTATTTCTTATGCTATCCTTTGTTCCTGGCGAGGATCTCCTACCTTATAGGTAGGAGCCAATCAGCGAACGTATCTTTGCATGACGTCAGCATAAATTTGGTATCCAAATTCGCGAGCTTGCTAGCTCGCCCTTCACCCGAGCAAGCAAGCCCCGCAGATACCTATGGGGCGCCAAGTGTAAAGCCACGTATTTAGACAATTTCGTACGAAATTTTTTACAAAATGCAATTCCGTACACGAAATACTTTTTTGACCCATGCGAAATAGATTTCGTTGGTTCGTCATGTAATTGCGTTCACAAAATTAATTTCGTAACCACGAAATACAGTTTCGCGGTACGAAATGTAAATTGCGTACACGAAATCCATTTCGTGACTTTTGGGACCGAACGAAAATTATTTCGTCGCGACGAAATAAATTTCGTGTGCTACTCAACGCAATTGTGTACACAAAATTGCTTTCGTTGAACGAAATACAGTTTCGCGGTACGAAATGTAAATTGCGTACACGAAATCCATTTCGTTGCAACGAAATGACTTTTGGGACCGAACGAAAATTATTCCGTACCGAACGAAATAAATTTCGTGTACACAAAGGTTATTTCGTCGCAACGAAATGTATTCCGTACCGAACGAAATCAATTTCGTGTACACAAAAGTTATTTCGTCGCAACGAAATGTATTCCGTACCGAACGAAATAAATTTCGTGTACACAAAAGTTATTTCGTCGCAACTTAACGCAATTCCGTACACGAAATTTATTTCGTTCGGTACGGAATACATTTCGTTTCGACGAAATAACTTTTGTGTACAAAAAAAATTATTTCGTTCGGTACGGAATACATTTCGTTGCGACGAAATAACCTTTGTGTACACGAAATTTATTTCGTTCGGTACGGAATACATTTCGTTGCGACGAAATAACCTTTGTGTACACGAAATTTATTTCGTTCGGTACGGAATACATTTCGTTGCGACGAAATAACCTTTGTGTACACGAAATTTATTTCGTTCGGTACGGAATACATTTCGTTGCGACGAAATAACTTTTGTGTACACGAAATTTATTTCGTTCGGGACGGCATACATTTCGTTGCGACGAAATAACTTTTGTGTACACGAAATTTATTTCGTTCGATACGGAATACATTTCGTTGCGACGAAATAACTTTTGTGTACACGAAATTTATTTCGTTCGGTACGGAATACATTTCGTTGCGACGAAATAACTTTTGTGTACACGAAATTGATTTCGTTCGGTACGGAATACATTTCGTTGCGACGAAATAACTTTTGTGTACACGAATTTTTTTTCGTGGTACACAAAATTCATTTTGTAATCGTTTCTCTTGCTTTTGTAATCGTTACTCTTGATTTTGTAATCGTTACCCTTGATTTTGTAATCGTTTCTCTTGCTTTTGTAATCGTTACTCTTGATTTTGTAATCGTTACCCTTGATTTTGTTATCGTTTATTTTTATTTTTTCTTCGTTTTTCTGTGTATGTTCTCTTCTCAGTTTATGTTATATACATGTATGTATTACTTTGTTTATTTCCTTTTCCCTTGTGTATTTCATTGTCTCCACCTTCTTCAAGTTTACTTTCTATTCTTATTCATTATATGTGTTTTTTTCTATCATCTCGTTTTTTTTTTTTTTTAGTTATGTAGTTCTTTTTTTTTGTTTAAATCTTTCAACCTCTCTTTCAGTATACCCCAAAACATTTGTTTCCTTCCACATTATTATTATTATTATTATTTATGTGTTTATTTTATATATAAATAAATATATATATATTGGGCGTGATTTCTCTCTCTGCATGTGGATTTATTTATTCTTCTCTTTCTTCTCTTTTTGGTTATGCATTTCTTCGTTTGCCTTCTTTCACCTTGTATTTCTATCCCTTTCTCTTTCCATATCCTTTCATTTATATCTTTGTTTTTCACTTTCCATTTTTCTGTCTTTCCTTATTTTTCATTCTATCATTTTCTATTTCTCATTTACTTACGTCTTTTTGTATATTTTTCTTCTCTTATTTTCTACATGTAGTTCTTTGTGTTTCCCCTTCATCAATCTTCTCATTTTACTCCTCCTGTATTTCTCCCCCCCCCCCCCCTATCGTCTGCACACAAAAAAAATCCCTGTGCATTTCTTTGCTTTTCTTTCTCTCCTTTTCTTTTCTTGATAAAGCCAACCCCTGAATTGTGTCATACCGCGGTGTAAGGGGGGGGGGGGGGGATTAAGGGCCCGATTTGTGCGCTAGTTTACGACCCATCCCTAATAAAAGGGGGCTAGCTTCTGACACCTTTTTTAGGTGTTGCCGGGATCTTATCTGAAAGAGATGTGAAATAAAAAATGAATTGAATTGAATTATAGACCAGCTGGGTCTTTGGGATATGCCACAAGAAGATGGAAACGCAGCCATACCCATTGCTCCCTGACCTCTCAGATATTGTTGGTTATAAATCATTACGGTGGTTAAAAAATGAACCTACCAACTGTTTGTTTAAAAAAGAATTGTATGTAGAACAAGGGGATTTTTTTTAAACACCAACCTAATAATTTTTTCTGAGAGTGTGCATCCCGAAGAAGAGGAATTGGCAATGTGGTCACCCCCTCGAGCATGTTTTTTTTCTCAAAGCTATTTATAAAATATCCCTTTGAGGTTGGCCATGGAATGGGTATAATCTATGACTGCAGTAAATACATATTGTTGAGATCTCTATAGGCAGTAAACTATTGACACAGAAAAAAAGAAATATCTAAAGATATCTGCAAATATCGTACTTTCATCCTAATTTGTGTTCGGGGGGGGGGGGCGCCTCTTACTGGAAAATTCTTAGGGGGCTACCCCCCCCCCCCTCCTCCGAAGTAAGAAATCATTTTTAAACATCTCTTAATTTAATGCTACCTAATCCCAGTAATACAGAGAGAGAATTTCAAAACAATTACGTGTATAGATCAAGCAATGATGTGTTTGTGTGATTAAAAGTGCTCGAAAATGCAAAGTTCCAAACTACAAATACAAAATTTGCAAAGCTCTATCATTTGAAAAAAACATTTGAAAAGGGTAACAGATCAGCATTTATGTACCAGTCAGCAAATGATTATTATCAAATGACTAAAAATAAGGATACTGATTTTCATGGGGTTTCGCCAGCCTCCATTATTTTTGAGAAACCATAGGCCTACGGCCTACCTTGAATACAGCTGACATGACCCTCATCTTTTTTGTTTGTAAGAAGATAAAAATTATTTTTACCACTTCATAAAAACAGCCAAAGTCTGAAAGAATAGCCTATGGTAACAAACAGTTAAATGAAATAAAAAAGACAATGACATGCAAAAACACACCAAGGGAAATTTCATGAAAAGGTTACGGCGAGATGAAAGCTAAGGCCCACTCCACCCCCCCCCCAAAAAAAAAGAATAATACAATGACAATTACAAATATACACAATAAAGGATTGTTATTATATTCAAAGTTTCTGCATCAGGAGAGGTTCTAAGTCGTGCTTGAAATGTTCAAAAGTACACAAATTCAAATTCAAATTTATTGATGTAGAATTCTCACATAATAGAATTATTATCAAAACAAAGCAAAACAAAGCAAAACTCGGCAGAGGCATGAATGCTGAATATATAGATACAGAATACAAAAAATTAAAGGCACGTTATATTAAATCAAAGTTGTACATAATTATTATCAGATTATACTTGATTGAAAAGGAATGTAGCTACCCATATAAACAAAACAAAACATGATAGCAGCATACTGAATATTAATAAAACCTTGACATGTCGGAAACTTATATCAGAACCAATTCGCTGTGGAATTATACTCTACATAAAGTAATCATAGTAACAAAAAAAAACACACACACACAACGGAATGATGAATAGAAGCAAAACCTGTTACGTACTCAACTGATAGAAATGTTGCTATCATTTCAAACAAACAGATGAAGAAAAAAACCCGAATAACACCCAAAAAAAAGAACAGCGTTTATTTTTTTATCCTTTTTGGGGTGGAGGGTAGATTATCACAAAGAGTGGGTCATATCACTACTATAGATGCATATAGAATATACTATTTTAAGAATTACCACAAGTGACGAGCGTCTGTTGAAGTTATGGTAAATTATCTAGGGATATCTCTGTCGCTCTCAGCCCCGATAGCAGAAAGTGTCAAAAAATGACGTGATATTTACGTCGTGGTTTTCGTCTTTTTTACGTCCTGTAATTACGTCAATAAGACGACAACTTGCACCAACGCAAGACGTCAAGAGGACGTCTTATTTTGACGTCATCTCTACGTCTTCATTCCTCTTCCCTGGTAGCAGAAAGTGTTAAAAATGACCTGATATTTACGTCGCGGTTTTCGTCTTTTTTACGTCCTGTAATTACGTCAATAAGACGACAACTTGCCCCAACGCAAGACGTCAAGAGGACGTCTTATTTTGACGTCATCTCTACGTCTTGTACACTGTAAAAACTAAAGTGCTACTTTTAGAGGCATGTATAGTGACTGCACCTGAAATGCTGTTTATAGCACTTGTAGTGTGCTAATTTACCAGCAAAAACAAAATGTGACCGTGGCGAGCCTCGAACCAGGTTGCGCTGATTGAGAGGCGCTGACGTTACCGATGGACTAACGAATGCTTCTTGCAATCCAGTTTAGTCATGGGAGTCAAGTAGATAACATGAACTATGTGGTGTCGTAAATTCACTATGTAACAATATGATCTGCTCTAAATCGTACAATGTGAGTTAGTCTAGCGGTAATGCCAGCAATTCTCGATCAGCGGACCCTGGTTCGAAGCTCGCCCAAATCATTTTTTTAATGAATGTTTAGCAGTTTAAGGAGCCGGTCCAGCTCCCGTGAAAGTGCTGAAATAGCACGCTGTGTGCATTCAATAGCTCTCTGAGTGCAGTCCCTATGCATGCCCTCAAAAAGTGCTATATACAGCACTTCAGTTTTTACAGTGTACAGATGACGTCAAAATAAGACGTCCTCTTGACGTCTTGCGTTGGTGCAAGTTGTTGTCTTATTGACGTAATTACAGGACGTAAAAAAGACGAAAACCACGACGTAAATATCACGTAATTTTTACCACTTTCTGCTATCAGGGAGGTTATTACCAAATATTTTGTTATTAATATGATAAGAGGTTATTTATGACGCATTCATGAATTAACTATTGTTATTTTTGTTATTTTTGTTGTATGTATATGATCACACATTATAAATCTGGTAAAAATGTCATATTATCTTTTCCGTGTGTTTATTAAATGCATTCATTCAGTCTCCCATGTTTTATGAAGGCTTCAATAGGCCTATATTCGTAGTGAAATGGAAAAACAAAGATAATACAAACACTATCATTTTCATGTTTGTTTGTAACTTAATATAATATATAAGTTAAGATAAGTCAAATCACTCTCAGCGCCAGGATGTTTTTCAGGGAGTTGACACTATAAACATAAAAAAATATTATACAATTACAAATTTGTGATAAATTTTATGTATGAATGAATAAGTATCATTATATCAACATGAATTAAGCCATTTGTTGTTTTTATCATGGACATTAGCATCATCTTTATCATCTTTATCATCTTCTATTTAAATTTCTTTAACAAGAAAAGAAAAATCAAACAAACAAAAAAGTGATGGTGAACTTCAACTATCGAAGCTAATGAAAACCACCATCTATGAAATATCAAAGAAAGAAAATATATGATGAAATAAATAGTTTAAAGAGTGAAAGGCTAGAGGAAAACACCAAAACTGTTTTATCTTCAAAAGGAAAGAAAAAAAAAGAAATTCATCTACATGTACCTGGATATATATCTTGACATTCATCATTATCCCCTTGTATTTATTCATGTATTTATTGTCTAGTTATTCAAGAAATTTTAGTTTTCATTATAAGAGGACCATGGGGGGGGGGGGGGGGGATGGAATAACTTGTTGGCGGATGCATGCAGGGACTAGGAGGTACGTGCCCCCCCCCCCCGCACCCCTGCAAACCTTTTCCCCTTCCTTCAATTTATTTCACTTAATTTCTTTTTCTTTTACTACTTATCAACATAAAAAGCTTTGAAAGTATTGTTGACCTATTTTATCATTTATTCATTTTCATATCCCTTCTTTCTATCTTTACTTTTCATTGTGTGTTAGGGTGAGGGGCTTTTACAGTACGGACCCCTTCACCGCCCTCACCCCCCCCCCCCCACCCCCCAAAAAAGGGGGAATAAAAGAAAGAAAATATAAAACATATGAATGAATATTATTTTTTTTTTTTTTCAAAAATTAAGTCTCATTATGATTGCCACTACTTCATTTTGTATACACTTACGGTTATTGGTTAAAAAATAATATTAGATACACCCTGCTTGTGGCCGAATGGAATATGGAACCAGAACGTAGATATTTCCCGTATTCCGTGAGAACCAAGGCCGTACGCAGAAATTTTTTCCTGGGGGGGGGGGGGGGGCAAGATGATCGCTTTCAAAGGAACCCATAACTTGAAGTCTAAAACCCGATTTAAAAAAAAGTATGATTTTGAAATTTCTGGGCGGTTTTTATTAGGACCGATATTGCTATACGCTTTTTCTGTGTATATTGAGTCGAGCGCGCTAGTGTTTTGTGTTGCATGCTGAGATATTCGAGACGAAAAAACAAATGTAAGTATCTTTCATAAATGATGAGTTAGAATTTGTAGGGTTGTGTTAATTTAATTTTTAAATAGTTTTAACTGTACAATTATCGAAATTATTATAGTGTTAGATATAATTGACTCCAGAGGCAGAGCACTCGAACAAAGTATAGGTATGCCCGTGCGTGGAAATTGGTCAGGTTAGTCCCATATGTTGTGATTTGTGTAGTCTGTATGAATCACAATATGTGGGACAGGCAAATCCAATGCCAATGGCCTGGGCCTAACACTAACAATAACAAAGAGACCACTCGAGACTTCATGTGCACAAATGGGTGACCGTTTTCATGCAGTGGTGGCTCTCCAATCTGCTTTGAAATTCAGCCTTTTATAAAAAAATTCTGAAATATTGATTTCATGTGCAGAGTAAGTTAAGACTAAATCAATGATTTAAACTAAAGTTAGGGTGTCTGAACACACACAGAAAGTGTCAGCACGAAATCTTGCCAAATTCATGGAAAAAATGGTCAACTTTTTCTGCAAGTTCATCGCGTAATCACAATATGATCTGAATTAATTTTTACATCATATTTGTTATGTGTGGAAAGAGAAATTTCTGGGCATCTTAAAATGATTTAAGCACGCTAAGATATTTTCACCAAAAATAAAGTTACGAAAAATCTGGCAAACCCTTCAATATTGTGTGCATTTACGTTGCCATTTCCCCATGCATTTCCTATGGGAAACCGAATATACCCGTTTTCTCATAATTTTGTCACTTTGTCACAATTTTACTACATGATCTGATTTTCAAATCTAGGAAAAATACCCATCATTGGAAAGAGCGTTAAATTTCCTACATGTATCTGTCACTTCAAGCACGTTATAAGTTTCATGAAATATAAAGTCGTATCACCTCATCGAATACGAAAATATGAACTTCTGTGTGTACCATTTCTTAACTACATAGCTTATGGCACAGAAAATCTGAAAAATCGTCCGCATTCTTTCTTATATTTCACGGTAATTTTTTCAATTTTTTCAAAAAAAATCTTATTTAAATGATAGTTTGAAGGTGAATAGTTTCCATTTTCAGAAAGAAATTTTGATATTATTGATCGAGCTATCTTGGAAAACGACAAGCCTGATCTCTGGTCTTTTATGAACATAATCCCAGTGCCAATGGCTGGTGACCTGTCAAACACCAATAACTACCGAGGAATTAGCTTGATATGTGTCATAGCAAAGATCTACAACAGAATGATCCTTAACCGCATACGCAGTGTCATAGACTTGAAGCTCCGGATAAACCAGAACGGCTTCCGCCCCAAGCGTTCCACAGTGGCTCAAATCCTCACATTGAGAAGAATCATTGAAGGAGTTAAGGCGAATCATTTACCTGCTATAATCACCTTCATTGATTTTAAGAAGGCATTCGACTCTATTCACAGAGGAAAGATGATGAGAATTCTGAAGGCATATGGCATTCCACCAAACCTGCTGAGGGCAATTGAGGGCATGTATTCCAACACCAAGGCAAGAGTCGTGACACCAGATGGAGAAACGGAGCAGTTTGATATCACTGCTGGCGTCTTGCAAGGAGATACCCTGGCACCATTCCTATTTGTCATTGTTCTTGATTACGCAATGAGGAAAGCGATGGCAGACGGAAAGGAGGAGGAGCTTGGGTTTACCATAACCCCTCGCAAATCTAGGAGGCACACCAAGCAAGTCTTAGCGGACCTCGACTTCGCTGATGACATTGCCCTGCTGTCCGATGCGATGGAACAGGCCCAGGAACTGCTTTTAAGAGTCGAGCACGAATGCAACAAGGTCGGCCTCTGCCTAAACGGTTCTAAAACGAAGTACCTGGTGTATAATGCAGATGTGGACCACTCCACACTCCGCACCCGCGATGGCACCACCCTTGAGAGGAAGGAGGACTTCAAGTACCTTGGGTCTTGGGTTGATGAGGCGTTCAAGGACATCAACATCAGGAAGGCACTCGCCTGGAGAGCTCTCAATGGCATGAACGAGACCTGGAAGTCAAACTTGAGCCCCGGGATCAAGAAGAGATTTTTTATAGCCACAGTGGAGTCAATCCTCATGTATGGATGTGAGAGCTGGGCACTCAACAAAGCAATGGAGAAGTCCTTAAATGGTACATATACCCGCATGCTGAGGAAAGTGCTGAATGTTCACTGGAGTTCACACACCACAAACAAAGAACTCTATGGCAACTTGCCCGCAGTCACGGATAGACGACTCCAACTTGCTGGACACTGCCACCGCCACCCAGAACTGACCACTCAGAAATTAGTTCTGTGGGAACCGAAGCATGGTCACAAGGGAAGAGGACGACCTCGTACAGATTTTATAGAAGTCCTCAAGCGCGACACTAGAGCCCAGAATACCAGGGAGCTGGCGACGAGGATGATTGACAAATCGGTGTGGAGGTCCCATGTACCTGTCCCGCCAGAGGGCGACCTAAGTATTGATCGAGAAGCAAAATAATTTTTTTCTCCAGACACCCTACTAAAGTTAAACATATAATTTTAAGATTAAGGTCAATAAGGATTCCAAACTGACCAATTTCCACGCACGGGCATACCTATACTTTGTTCGAGTGCTCTGCCTCTGGAGTCAATTATATCTAACACTATAATAATTTCGATAATTGTACAGTTAAAACTATTTAAAAATTAAATTAACACAACCCTACAAATTCTAACTCATCATTTATGAAAGATACTTACATTTGTTTTTTCGTCTCGAATATCTCAGCATGCAACACAAAACACTAGCGCGCTCGACTCAATATACACAGAAAAAGCGTATAGCAATATCGGTCCCAATAAAAACCGCCCAGAAATTTCAAAATCATACTTTTTTTTAAATCGGGTTTTAGACTTCAAGTTATGGGTTCCTTTGAAAGCGATCATCTTGCCCCCCCCCCCCCCCCCAGGAAAAAATTTCTGCGTACGGCCTTGGTTCTCACGGAATACGGGAAATATCTACGTTCTGGTTCCATATTCTATTCGGCCACAAGCAGGGTGTATCTAATATTATTTTTTAACCAATAACCGTAAGGGTATACAAAATGAAGTAGTGGCAATCATAATGAGACTTAATTTTTGAAAAAAAAAAAATAATAATATTCATTCATATGTTTTATATTTCTTTTTCTTTTATTCCCCCTTTTTTTGGGGGGGTGGGGGGGGGGTGAGGGCGGTGAAGGGGTCCGTACTGTAAAAGCCCCTCACCCTAACACACAATGAAAAGTAAAGATAGAAAGAAGGGATATGAAAATGAATAAATGATAAAATAGGTCAACAATACTTTCAAAGCTTTTTATGTTGATAAGTAGTAAAAGAAAAAGAAATTAAGTGAAATAAATTGAAGGAAGGGGAAAAGGTTTGCAGGGGTGCGGGGGCACGTACTTCCTAGGCCCTGCATGCATCCGCCAACAAGTTATTCCATCCCCCCCCCCCCCCCCATGGTCCTCTTATAATGAAAACTTAAATTTCTTGAATAACTAGACAATAAATACATGAATAAATACAAGGGGATAATGATGAATGTCAAGATATATATCCAGGTACATGTAGATGAATTTCTTTTTTTTTTCTTTCCTTTTGAAGATAAAACAGTTTTGGTGTTTTCCTCTAGCCTTTCACTCTTTAAACTATTTATTTCTTCATATATTTTCTTTCTTTGATATTTCATAGATGGTGGTTTTCATTAGCTTCGAGAGTTGAAGTTCCCAATCACTTTTTTGTTTGTTTGATTTTTCTTTTCTTGTTAAAGAAATTTAAATAGAAGATGATAAAGATGATAAAGATGATGCTAATGTCCATGATAAAAACAACAAATGGCTTAATTCATGTTGATATAATGATACTTATTCATTCATATATAAAATTTATCACAAATTTGTAATTGTATAATATTTTTTTATGTTTATAGTGTCAACTCCCTGAAAAACATCCTGGCGCTGAGAGTGATTTGACTTATCTTAACTTATATATTATATTAAGTTACAAACAAACATGAAAATGATAGTGTTTGTATTATCTTTGTTTTTCCATTTCACTACGAATATAGGCCTATTGAAGCCTTCATAAAACATGGGAGACTGAATGAATGCATTTAATAAACACACGGAAAAGATAATATGACATTGTTTTTGTTCAGAAAATAACATCAAGTTTACCAGATTTATAATGTGTGATCATATACATACAACAAAAATAACAAAAATAACAATATTTGGGGTGACCACATTGCCAAATTCCTCTTCCTCGGGATGCACACTCTCAGAAAAAATTATTAGGTTGGTTAAAATATGAGCCTACCAGATGTTTAAAAAAAAATAACAATAGTTAATTCATGAATGCGTCATAAATAACCTCTTATCATATTAATACTACGTGTAATAACAAAATATTTGGTAATAACCTGAGAGCGACAGAGATATCCCTAGATAATTTGCCATAACTTCAACAGACGCTCGTCACTTGTGATATGACCCACTCTTTGTGATAATCTACCCTCAAAAAGGATAAAAAAATAAATGCTGTTCTTTTTTTGTGTGTGTTATTCAGGTTTTTTTCTTCATCTGTTTGTTTGAAATGATAGCAACATTTCTATCAGTTGAGTACGTAACAGGTTTTCGAGCACTTTTTATCACACAAACACATCATTGCTTGATCTATACACGTAATTGCTTTGAAATTCTCTCTCTGTATTACTGGGATTAGGTAGCATTAAATAAAGAGATGTTTAAAAATGATTTCTTACTTCGGAGGGGGGGGGGGGTAGCCCCCTTAGAATTTTCCAGTAAGAGGCGTCCCCCCCCCCCCCGAACACAAATTAGGATGAAAGTACGATATTTGCAGTTATCTTTAGATATTTCTTTTTTTCTGTGTCAATAGTTTACTGCCTATAGAGATCTCAACAATATGTATTTACTGCAGTCATAGATTATACTCATTCCATGGCCAACCTCAAAGGGATATTTTATAAATAGCTTTGAGAAAAAAAACATGCTCGAGGGGGTGACCACATTGCCAAATTCCTCTTCCTCGGGATGCACACTCTCAGAAAAAATTATTAGGTTGGTTAAAATATGAGCCTAACAGATAACTAAAAAAAAATAACAATAGTTAATTCATGAATGCGTCATAAATAACCTCTTATCATATTAATACTACGTGTAATAACAAAATATTTGGTAATAACCTGAGAGCGACAGAGATATCCCTAGATAATTTGCCATAACTTCAACAGACGCTCGTCACTTGTGATATGACCCACTCTTTGTGATAATCTACCCTCAAAAAAGGATAAAAAAATAAATGCTGTTCTTTTTTTTTGGTGTTATTCAGGATTTTTTCTTCATCTGTTTGTTTGAAATGATAGCAACATTTCTATCAGTTGAGTACGTAACAGGTTTTGCTTCTATTCACTATTCCGTTGTGTGTGTGTGTGTTTTTTTTTTGTTACTATGATTACTTTATGTAGAGTATAATTCCACAGCGAATTGGTTCTGATATAAGTTTCCGACATGTCAAGGTTTTATTAATATTCAGTATGCTGCTATCATGTTTTGTTTTGTTTATATGGGTAGCTACATTCCTTTTCAATCAAGTATAATCTGATAATAATTATGTACAACTTTGATTTAATATAACGTGCCTTTAATTTTTTGTATTCTGTATCTATATATTCAGCATTCATGCCTCTGCCGAGTTTTGCTTTGTTTTGCTTTGTTTTGATAATAATTCTATTATGTGAGAATTCTACATCAATAAATTTGAATTTGAATTTGTGTACTATTGAAAATTTCAAGCACGACTTAGAACCTCTCCTGATGCAGAAACTTTGAATATAAAAACGATCCTTTATTGTGTATATTTGTAATTGTCATTATATTATTTTTTTTTGGGGGGGGGGGGGTGGAGTGGGCCTTAGCTTTCATCTCGCCGTAACCTTTTCATGAAATTTCCTTTGGTGTGTTTTTGCATGTCATTATCTTTTTTATTTAACTGTTTGTTACCATAGGCTATTCTTTCAGTCTTTGGATGTTTTTATGAAGTGGTAAAAATAATTTTTATCTTCTTACAAACAAAAAAGACGAGGGTCATGTCAGCTGTTATTCAAGGTAGGCCGTAGGCCTATGGTTTCTCAAAAATAATGGAGGCTGGCGAAACCCCATGAAAATCAGTATCCTTATTTTTAGTCATTTGATAATAATCATTTGCTGACTGGTACATAAATGCTGATCTGTTACCCTTTTCAAATGTTTTCTCAAATGATAGAGCTTTGCAAATTTTGTATTTGTAGTTTGGAACTTTGCATTTTCGAGCACTTTTTATCACACAAACACATCATTGCTTGATCTATACACGTAATTGTTTTGAAATTCTCTCTCTGTATTACTGGGATTAGGTAGCATTAAATAAAGAGATGTTTAAAAATGATTTCTTACTTCGGAGGGGGGGGGGGGGGTTGCCCCCTTAGAATCTTCCAGTAAGAGGCGTCCCCCCCCCCCCCCCGAACACAAATTAGGATGAAAGTACGATATTTGCAGATATCTTTAGATATTTCTTTTTTTCTGTGTCAATAGTTTACTGCCTATAGAGATCTCAACAATATGTATTTACTGCAGTCATAGATTATACTCATTCCATGGCCAACCTCAAAGGGATATTTTATAAATAGCTTTGAGAAAAAAAACATGCTCGAGGGGGTGACCACATTGCCAAATTCCTCTTCCTCGGGATGCACACTCTCAGAAAAAATTATTAGGTTGGTTAAAATATGAGCCTACCAGATGTTTAAAAAAAAATCCCCTTGTTTTATATACATACAATTCTGTTTTAAACAAACAGTTGGTAGGTTCATTTTTTAACCAACGTAATGATTTATAACCAACAATATCTGAGAGGTCAGGGAGCAATGGGTATGGCTGCGTTTCCATCTTCTTGTGGCATATCCCAAAGACCCAGCTGGTCTATAATTCAATTCAATTCATTTTTTATTTCACATCTCTTTCAGATAAGATCCCGGCAACACCTAAAAAAGGTGTCAGAGGCAAGCCCCCTTTTATTAGGGATGGGTCGTAAACTAGCGCACAAATCAGGCCCTTAATCCCCCCCCCCCCCTTACACCGCGGTATGACACAATTCAGGGGTTGGCTTTATCAAGAAAAGAAAAGGAGAGAAAGAAAAGCAAAGAAATGCACAGGGATTTCTTTTTTTTTTTGCAGACGATGGGGGGGGGGGGGGAGAAATACAGGAGGAGTAAAATGAGAAGATTGGTGAAGGGGAAACACAAAGAACTACATGTAGAAAATAAGAGAAGAAAAATATACAAAAAGACATAAGTAAATGAGAAATAGAAAATGATAGAATGAAAAATAAGGAAAGACAGAAAAATGGAGAGTGAAAAACAAAGATATAAATGAAAGGATATGGAAAGAGATAGGGATAGAAGTACAACATGAAAGAAGGCAAACAAAGAAATGTATAACCAAAAAGAGAAGAAAGAGAAGAATAAATAAATGCACATGCAGAGAGAGAAATCACGCCCAATATATATATATTTATTTATATATGAAATAAACATATAAAATAATAATAATAATAATAATGTGGAAGGAAACAAATGTATAGGGGTATATTGAAAGAGAGGTTGAAAGATTAAAAAAAAGAACTACATAACTAAATAGAAAAAAAAACGAGATGATAGAAAAAAAACACATATAATTAATAAGAATAGAAAGAAAATTAAACTTGAAGAAGGTGGAAGGAAAAAGGAAATAAACAAAGAAATACATACATGTATATAACATAAACTGAGAAGAGAACATACACAGAAAAACGAAGAAAGAATAAAAATAAGCGATAACAAAATCAAGGGTAACGAATACAAAATCAAGAGTAACGATTACAAAAGCAAGAGAAACGATTACAAAATGAATTTTGTGTACCACGAAAAAAATTTCGTGTACACAAAAGTTATTTCGTCGCAACGAAATGTATTCCGTACCGAACGAAATCAATTTCGTGTACACAAAAGTTATTTCGTCGCAACGAAATGTATTCCGTACCGAACGAAATAAATTTCGTGTACACAAAAGTTATTTCGTCGCAACGAAATGTATTCCGTACTGAACGAAATCAATTTCGTGTACACAAAAGTTATTTCGTCGCAACGAAATGTATTCCGTACCGAACGAAATAAATTTCGTGTACACAAAAGTTATTTCGTCGCAACGAAATGTATGCCGTCCCGAACGAAATAAATTTCGTGTACACAAAAGTTATTTCGTCGCAACGAAATGTATTCCGTACCGAACGAAATAAATTTCGTGTACACAAAGGTTATTTCGTCGCAACGAAATGTATTCCGTACCGAACGAAATAAATTTCGTGTACACAAAAGTTATTTCGTCGCACCGAAATGTATTCCGTACCGAACGAAATAAATTTCGTGTACACAAAAGTTATTTCGTCGCAACGAAATGTATGCCGTCCCGAACGAAATAAATTTCGTGTACACAAAAGTTATTTCGTCGCAACGAAATGTATTCCGTACCGAACGAAATAAATTTCGTGTACACAAAGGTTATTTCGTCGCAACGAAATGTATTCCGTACCGAACGAAATAAATTTCGTGTACACAAAAGTTATTTCGTCGCAACGAAATGTATTCCGTACCGAACGAAATAAATTTCGTGTACACAAAGGTTATTTCGTCGCAACGAAATGTATTCCGTACCGAACGAAATAAATTTCGTGTACACAAAAGTTATTTCGTCGCAACGAAATGTATTCCGTACCGAACGAAATAAATTTCGTGTACGGAATTGCGTTAAGTTGCACACATAATGGATTTCGTTCAACGAAAGCAATTTTGTGTACACAATTGCGTTGAGTAGCACACGAAATTGAAAATAAAAATAAGCGATAACAAATCAAGGGTAACGATTACAAAATCAAGAGTAACGATTACAAAAGCAAGAGAAACGATTACAAAATCAAGGGTAACGATTACAAAATCAAGAGTAACGATTACAAAAGCAAGAGAAACGGTTACAACATGAATTTTGTGTACCACGAAAAAAATTTCGTGTACACAAAAGTTATTTCGTCGCAACGAAATGTATTCCGTACCGAACGAAATAAATTTCGTGTACACAAAAGTTATTTCGTCGCAACGAAATGTATGCCGTCCCGAACGAAATAAATTTCGTGTACACAAAAGTTATTTCGTCGCAACGAAATGTATTCCGTACCGAACGAAATAAATTTCGTGTACGGAATTGCGTTAAGTTGCACACATAATGGATTTCGTTCAACGAAAGCAATTTTGTGAACACAATTGCGTTGAGTAGCACACGAAATTTATTTCGTCGCGACGAAATAATTTTCGTTCGGTCCCAAAAGTCATTTCGTTGCAACGAAATGGATTTCGTGTACGCAATTTACATTTCGTACCGCGAAACTGTATTTCATGGTTACGAAATTAATTTTGTGAACGCAATTACATGACGAACCAACGAAATCTATTTCACATGGGTCAAAAAAGTATTTCGTGTACGGAATTGCATTTTGTAAAAAAAATCGTACGAAATTGTGTAAACTTGGACAGAATACGTGGCTTTACACTTGGCGCCCCATAGATACCGTTGTGATTGTTCGATAATCCTCGTTAGGCGTGTTAGCATAGGAATGTCAACTCGTGAATAATTCATATAGGACGATGGAAACCCAGGTTCCAAAAGGCCTCGCGACTAAAGTCGCTCGATCGCGCGTTCACCCGGGCCGCGTCTTTCTTTTTTTCAACCAAGCCTAGGCAGAAACCCTTTTTTGAAGACTTTGAAACAGACTACAAGTATCGGGACTTGTATTTTCTTGTATCGGACTTGTATTTTCTTACTCAGTCACTTTATTTTTAAATAAGCAAAAGAAAATTTCGTAATACAAACTTCTGCCGAGGTTCGAACTCGTGGTACTTTCACCAAGAGAGGACTGGATTATCCGATTGCGCCACACACAACGGCTGCTCGATGCCCTTGCTCGTTTTATTATATCGCTATAATCCGTTTTCATGAATATTCATGCAGATTAGTCTTGACGGAATAAACCGTATTAGTATGAAAAATGCGAAATCTGCCTAGGCTTGGTTGTAAAACGTAAACGCGCACCCGGGCCTTGTTGATTCTTTTCGTCGCCGGCTAGTCTCATCTCAGGCACAGCATGACAAGGAAAATAGCCAAGTCACGAGGCCTTGTCAAAAGGCTCCATGAAACAGTGCCCAGAAGTAGTGTTCAGTCCATGGTTGGAATTTTTACAAAAAGTTGACTAATGTTAGAAGGTGACCAGGGAGCAGCTGTCCCCGGAACTTATGTTCTACATTTTTCTTTCATCCTAAGTTTTACTAATTGCTAAGAATATAATGAAACGTTTAATAACATCCTAAAATATACCAGCTCTAAAAAAGACAACAATCTATTGCAAATTCTAAGATCAGAATTATCTGTAAAATTGGTGTTTAGATTTTTTCATTCTTTATTTATGAGGTTATGAAACTGAATGCCATTTGTGTTAGATCACAATCTTTGCTACTGTAACTAACATGAACATTTTGAACATATATCCTTAATTTTAATCCAGCTTAGATTAGTTTTTGCTTTTACTTCTCGACTGTTTAACCTGATCACACGGTCGTTTTCAGTGTTTACGATATTCGAAAATGTATTGAAAAGGATTCAAAGAGGTATTACAATTATACGAGTATGGAATAATTTTATGATTTTATAAAATTTATGATGTCAAGAAAGAGATGGCACAGGAGAAATGTAGAGGCAGAGAGAGAGACAGGGGGAGATGGGGTGAGAGAGAGAGAGAGAGCGGAAGAGATGGGCTATCGAGACAGGGCATTGCAGGGAGAGAGAAAAAAAAGTGAGGTGACAATTTTTTTGCTCATGCATGGTATATACATGATTTATGTAAGAAATAATTATGTACACTGTGAATACGAAAATTCTATGTAATGTAGAGGCAGAGAGAGAGAGACAGGGGGAGATGGGGTGAGAGAGAGAGAGAGAGAGAGAGAGAGGAAGAGATTGGCTATCGAGACAGGGCATTGCAGGGAGAGAGAAAAAAAGTGAGGTGACAATTATTTTGCTCATGCATGGTATATACATGATTTATGTAAGAAATAATTATGTACACTGTGAATACGAAAATTCTATGACAATGTTTCACACTCAGTGACGTGTGATGTATGTAGTGAAATAATAATTTCCAATATTTACATATATTTCAGCACTAGTGCTTTACAGATAAAAGTTTTAAAAAGGAGTGGAAATTCTATTATAATGGATTATACTATCTGTATGACTATTCAGACCCCAATGCAGTCAAAAATATTTTTCGTTTTTAAATGATTTGTCGAATGATATTACATTTTCTTCTGAAATCGGATCGCAGACCGATCGTAAGGTGTGCGGTGGCCTTTACACACCCACTTCTCTCCTTCTTCCTCAATAATTAACTCTTTCATTTTACCAATACTCCTATAACCAGTCACTACCGAACCCAAATAAAACATCATATATCTTGAATTCAATTTGGCACTTTAAATATAAATCTCTCTTTTCTGTGATAGTTATGTCCGTTTCTTCTCTGTCTTCACTCTTTCGTTTTTTCTTCTATAATAGTTGTACATTCGAGGAATCAACTGCCTGGTAGGCTTGTTATTGTATGACAAGTTAGTTTTCATGCGCCCTCCTCGGTTGTGTCAATACGTGAGTGTCAGAATGTTGAAGGGAGCGGCGTAACCCGCATTTCGGGACCATGCAGATGTATTCTGAATTCCCAAATCCTATCCATTTTTTTTTTGTTGTTCATTCTGGCTCGCTTGATCGCCTCATAGACAATCATCAAATCATGGGCACATGTTGAATATGTCTCTAAGAATTAGCTAGGAATTAAAATATATTTCTTCCAAACATGTATTTGACCATACTCTCTTTCTCTTTCTCTCTCTCACTCTCTCTCTCTCTCTCTCTCCTCCCTCTTCTCTAAGATATTTTTTTCAACAGTTCAACTATCTTTTTTTTACCTAATCTTATCCATCCCAAATGTTCTTGATTCCTTTTTATGACCCTCATTTGGGATTGTTTTATTTTATTTCGCTCTCTTTCCTTTCTCCCTTCCCCTTTCTCTCCCCCTCTATCTCTTTCTCTCTCTCTCTTGTCTGTGGTGCTCTATCTACATAATTTATTCACAAAATATGTTTGTCAACTCCAGTATTCATGAAGTAGGTAAAGTGCGTTTTGTGAAAATAATTGCATGATATCTGCATCTAGCCCACCACCCCCCCCCCCCCCCCCCCCCCCGCGGAGTGTTTATATAGCTGATTGTATGTAGGCCACATAACATGTACTATATTGTAAACAAACTGTTTACATTATAGAAAATGTTTCCCTCAACAAAGTAGGCCTATCCATGAACTACGTGAAGTATGTTTTGTGAAATTTTGCATTGCATCAAATCTGCATCTATAAACCTCCCCCTGTCTCTATTCGATTGTCTATTCATTCAGATCCTGAACTTTTCCCTCATTACGCGATCTCCCACTAACTGCTGCCAGGCCGAGGATGGCCTTATCCCAAATTCGTACGGGCAAGGAAATTCAGGGTCACGATATATTGGGATATAGTCATGATAGTGGCATATCGCGTATATTGGGAAGACTGCTCTAAAATAAAATCATTTAGAATATGAACTAGCCCGCAATGTGTCATCTTAGTATGGCAGTTTTCTATTACCTCATTTAAGATAAAGCTGTGACATTGCTTTCATTTTGCAGAAATACTCTGTACTTATGTATGTATTTTTAAAAATACGTACTTTATTCATACTATGATGTCCCTTTCATCAGGTTAGACCCTACATCTTATTGATTTATTTCAGGAATTACATTCAATTTGTTTTATATTCCATATTATTGTCACTTGTGAAAAGGTATGCCATGGTAATCAAGGTAGATATAAAGATATGTGTGTCACATTGTTAAAATTAAATTTGCATGAAGTTTGTCAAAAAATTTTATTGTAAAAACATAAATAGGGTGTATATTCAGATTTCCGACTACATGTGTGTCTTTGATCATGCTAGTTAATAAATGTGTCGAAACTTTCGCTCCTTTTTATTGATGTAATGGTGGTTTAGCTTTCATGAAAGCATTATTATTTTCTTTCTTATGTTATTAACGACGGTTAACCTTTTGAATTGATTAAAGAAGGGTGAATAAATAATTTCGTACATATTTTTTTCAACTTTATATTTCATACATAATGTTCATCTTATAAATATCGCTGACGTATTTCATCTTTACAGAGTATACCGTCATTTATACAATGTGAATACTGACAATTATTTCATTCGTTAAGCAATCACTTAAATGTTATGTAACATGACATTGTGTATAATTGTGCAATGTGTTTCTGTTCAATCTATATTGAATGACGTCACATGAAATAAGCAGAGGTATGATTGCGAGAAAGATTGAGGGATTGTAAAAAGTTTGACAAAAGTCTCTTATTCGGGGGAAAACGAAGGCAGCACGACGTGTAATAAACAATTATAAGAAGAAGGTCCAGCATTGAATTCCCCCTTCATTTTTTTGTTCCTGAATATCATTTTAACAAATGCCGCTATGTTGGTGAGAAAGCAGATGATTTATATTTGTCTAAAAATCACTTGATTACTGGAGGTATGGAAATTTACCGTTTTTACCGTTATTATGATTTCGAAGTAAAATCGTGAAGCTAATTCATGGTAACTTTTACAGTGTTTAAAAAAATACTAAAAGGTATTAATCATAATTATCAAAATCGCATGATAATAATAAAGGTGTGCATTAAAGACTGAGCCTTCTGTTGGAGCGGTGATGAAAATAAAGCAGAAAATGGACTGCGTAGGAGAAATGGACAGGAGGAGAGAGAAGGGACGATGGAAGTGAAAGAAGATAGGGATAGGAGAGAGGGTGAGGGAGCCAAATAGTGCTTATTGTATGTCTATATTTAGACAATGTTAGAAAAGTAACGTACGATAAATAATTTGTCATCATTAGTTTACTTTATGGGGGTGGTGGCTAAAATTATACTTTTTGGTTGGTCTGTAAACATAACAAGAAAAATCGTTTTATATCCTGTTCATGCTCTAATTCTATTAAATGATACTTATGTTAGGGAACCTGAATTACAAGCTTTACTTCCCAAGGTTTCCTCCACAATACAGGTAGCATTTATTTACCTACCAATTACAGTGTAAATTTCATTTTGTTTTAAAACCGAATTTATGTGCCAGATTTCATTCTTAATTAATGTGCATGGTTTTCTTTTTCTATGCTCATAATGATTTTGTAAACTGAAAGGCTTTGTAAATTATTAGCTGATATTATGGAAATAAATGAAATGAAATGTAAGATGTAGTGGAAAAATAAATACTATGATTGACCCTGCAAAGTATTTTTTGTATAAAGTTTCCAATCATATTCAACAATGTTGCATGTACGTCTGTAGTTTCTCAGTTTAGGCACATTTAATATTGACTTTCTGCTATTGGAATTCCCAAATCGGAAACTTCTATACATGTAGTAACAAAGCCTAACCTGAAATCGGAAATTTCGCAATGGTTTCATGCACTGGATTAGGTAGTGAAGGATCTGCAGCCCCCTTTTAACTACTAAAAATAGGATGAGAGGAAGTGAGCGAGAGTGAGAGGGAGAGAGAGAGGGGGGGGGGGGGTTAGGAGGGAGAAAGGAATAAAGATGGTGATGGAGGCATACGGAAAGATGGCACCCCTTCCTAACCCTCCCCTGCTCCCTGGCTTTAGTGAGGATCATTCTCTGGACCCCCCCCCCCCTGCTCCTTGGCTTTAGTGAGGATCATTCTCTGGACCCTTCCATCCCACCGTGATCAACATGGATTGACTGATCTTTTAACCTCCAACTGGCGGACTATGCTAAAAAAAAATGTATCTATACTACTGACCTTTAACTACCGACCCTCAAACGCCCCCCTAAAAAAATATAATTAGACGAAGAAGAAGAAGAAAAAAAAAAAAACGCCACACAGCTCTTTATTCCAAGTACGAACATGCCGAACATGCCCTTAACACCCACCTATTTTTTAAAGCTATTCTTTTCCTCGGAAGGGGAAGTGAGGAAAACACTCATATTCCCAACAGCACTGAACATGATAGGCCTAGGCAGCTACATGTACTAAGTTACCCGCAGAATCATTCATCAATCGTGACACATCTGCTGGTAGGCTTTTTTTTTTTTAATATAGTCAATATAGTGCATGATGGTGTTGGGTGTTTGTTTGGTTGACACTTCAAAAACCGTTCTACTTTTCCATTTTGATTGTGACCCTAGCAAGATAACTTTCCACTTTAAGGGGTATCTATAGCGCATGTTGGTATCTTATTTCACCACCGTCGATGTTTTGCCGTTCAGTTCGACCCACTTGAGAAAGGTACGGGTAGACAGTGAAAGTTTTGTAGCTTTTTAAATAGGAAACCATAGATTCATTACTTCAGACTGGGTTTGAGGGAACTATAAGCTTTGGATAAATAATAATATTATTTTTTTTTCCCGTCGTATCGCACGTTGAAGAAAGACAAATAAACTTGATCTTGAATCTAGTTCTTCTTGTATGTGTGTATGTGGTAGTGTGTGTGAGTTTGTTTAGCATTATGTCCGAGGACATTTTCGGACAGAGAACAAAAAAAAAAATCATGACAACAATGGTCCTCGGAAGCCGGACAATAGTCCTCGAACGTCCAACAATCAAGTTGTGCTTTATTTAGTCGACTGTCCGAGGACGAGTAACAATAGAGGAACAATAGTTGTCCTCGGAAGTAAAGCCATGTAAACGTGTGTGTGTGGGTGTGTGTGTGTGTGTGTGTGGTGTATGTGCATGCTATCGGAGCAACGTAAGCAATACGTTGCCATGATGGCACGATATAACTATTGCGCAATGACTATATATATGATAGGAAGGGTGCTAGAAAATACGTCATCAACGATGACGTCACGATCTCATTGGTGTTGCAATAGGATGTCGCAATGACATTAAAATCCTGTGGCGTAATCCACGTGGCGCAATAGGTATTGCGCAATAGCGATGCAATACCGATGGTAATGGTCCAAGGTCGTGGCTGACCGGAAGTCGAGGTCAATGGTCAAGGGGTCAAAGGTCAAGGGTCAAGGTCACCAGAGGTCACCAGCGGTCAAAGGTCAATGGCCAAAGGTCAAGGGTCACCAGAGGTCACCAGAGGTCGCCAGAGATCAAAGGTCAAAAGGTCAAAAGGTCATCAGAGGTCAAAGGTCAAAAGGTCAAAGAGACTGAGGTCTATCCTCTAACTACTTCTAATCCCCCTTCTTATCCCTTTCAACATCAATATTCATATCTCTGAATCTTATCTCTTTAAAATCAAATGTCTTTGCTTTCTCCTTTCTCTGATCCTTGTTTATCCCCTTCACTCTCACTCTCTCTCCCTTCTCTCTCTCTCCCCCCCCCTCTCTCTCACACACACACACACTCTCTCACCCTTTCTTTCTCTCTCTCTCTCTTATTGCCTCTATTTAGACACGAATGAAAATCACTTTCTAAATAAATGCCGTTAAATATGTGAAATACATTCGTGAATTATTTACTGATAATTATTGATTTTTGTTTTCTCAATTAGCTACATGCGTTCATACAACTTTTTTAATGCTCATACCTGCCTTTAGGCCAGGTTTTAAAGAATATAACATATTTTAATTCTCTTAGCTCAAAGATCCCGGTTCCAATTGAGTTAAGATTCATATAGTGTGAAATTGTATATTATTAACTATTTTCACAGGCATTTTTTGTCGAATCCCATCATAAAATCTTATAGGGAAAAACGAAAAGAGGGTTTGAAAACAAATTCATTACATATGATATGCTAGTGATGATTGTTGTATGTACATGTATATGATTGCACGTTGCTATAAGTATGTTACATTTCCGATAATTATGTATATGTCATTGCTTTGCAAACAAATCTATTTCAAGTGTTCAATAAATTCACTGATTCTTTCACATCGTCAGTAAGTTATTTCATTTATAGGGTATGGACCTATTCTGATTTCATATCGCCATACTCACTTTTAGAATGAGATTGTCTAACTTCATTTAAGTACACCTACTCATTGTTACTAAGATGTTAAGGGATAACTCGATTTATTGCGAGTCCTGTATACATGGTATTACATCAAATTTTCCTCCGTGTTTCCGATGATCCGAAATTCGCTCTGGCGACATTTGGTTGGGCTTACTAGGTCAATGGTCTGAGGGGGGGGGGGGGGGGGGTTCTTTCCATGAAGTATCTTGTCGTTGATTTTTCACGACAAATTTGCTCTCAGCCTATCAGATGCAAGGATTTCAGTAGCTTATAACAGTTTTTGCAACTTGTCATTAAATGCCAAGTTTCATGAAACAGTGCCCAGATGTTACTACACGGCTCCTCGATACAATTTTAAGGGATACTTAAAATTTTCTGTAGAATCTGATTTGTTGTGCTATATCCCCTATTTTGGGGGTGCTAAACATGAATTTACTTGTTGCCATTTTTTTAAATGACGTCTTCGGTCGTTGCCATGGTAACGAATTATTTTCTAAAGAATAACATATATCTCTTAACAAACAACATAAAAATTTAATATTAGTGATGAGGTGTATCAATTTCAAGCAACCCGTTCGATTAAAATCAAAATCACAGTTGTCAAAGGTCATGTTATGCTCAAAAAGGGCCGTTGTTATGGTAACGCCTAGATTTTTTTTCAGAAAATAGCACATTTCTGCAATAAAAACATAAAAACATAATATAAGTGTTTAAATATATCTATTTCATGCCAAAACTTTGATTTCCATCAAAATATTGGTCTTGCAAAGTCATATATGTGCACAACATGGTCGTTGCTATGGCAACGATATTGTAGAAATTTGTATTTTAAGAAAAAAATTAGCATTTCTGTATCAAAACAAAACACACAACATAATAAGAAATGCCATAATACACATACCGTCCACTTTACGATTCTTTTCAGTCGAGATGTAGATTTTGAGGTAATAGTCATGCCTGATAGGGCAGTTGCTATGGCAACAAATGATGCAGAAGTTAAAGTAGGTATGTATGGTTTATAAAATTAATATCAGTGCATTTGTTAACATACCTAAAATCTACCCCTTCCCCTTGGACATATTTTTTCCCCCTCACTCTGTTCTTTCTTGTTACCAAGATGTCTCGGCCATCAATATCATTATCTGCCTCTTTGCCATAAAAAGGGATGGTGGATTAACGTGTCAGAGACGTTGCCATGGTAACAAATTAATTTCATAAAGTAAAATATCTTTGAGTAAACAACGTAAAGGCATAAAGTTAATATCTAAGAACATCTCTTCCAACTACAAGTTAGGCTTCTTACGGAAAGTTTTTACATCGGCGGGCCCTCGGCGGCGCCGATTGATTCGGCGCGCCTGCGGCCCGGCTTTGTTCTCAACACGCCGACTGAGCGATGCGGCGGAAGTTCTATTTATCTCGTTTAGCAGGTGGATCGCCGTAAATAGCCCGCACTGACATTGTTGGATAGTTTTTGAGATCGCGGTTGTTGAATACCCCCCTCTAGTGTTTGGTTTATGCATATGCTAGAAGCCAAATTAATACATGAAAAATACAGCGAACAGCGACGACTTTATTGGATACATGTCAACTGGTATATTTATTATTTTACTTCTCACGGTTAAATATCTAGTACTAGTGTTTATGGTTAATAGTTATGCTATTAAAAGATGCCGACATCTTAATTGTTCAAAAGGAGGCAGTGCAACACTCATGAATAGAAAATAATATAATTATATAGTATGTCGAGTAATTCCCTGCTTTAAAAGAGTTATTTCAAATTAAATGAAATCACTAATACAACAGCCATGAGTTCTTTCTTCTTCTTAACTATTTTATGTTTCTTCTTTCTTTTTACCATAAAATATTACGAACAAAAAGAGGGTGAATGTATTTTTCGTTTGGTGGTATTCCCTCGGATTACACAAAACTAAATAAGCTATGAAGAAATAGGTACTAGAAAATCTAATTTGATTAATTACTTATCTAAATTTATGACCAAATATTTACTATTCTGCCTTGATGCTGATATATTTTTGTAAAATATTAATGTAATCGTTGGCCATGTACAGCGCGTTCGTTTCATTGTGTATTAAAGTTTTATACTGCTCATGACGCTTTCGCATTATGGCGGAGATATTATTGTTATTGACGGCTTAATCTATGCCTGGGGTGTTTCATAATAAAAGCTGTTCGTAAAGTTACGAATGACTTTACGAACAACTGGAACATGTTCTTGGGTGCTATACTAATCAGATTCTCAATCATTTAGTACAAAAACTGACCACCAATCGTGCGTAAAGTCGTGCGTAACTTACGAACTGCTTTATGAAATACCCCCAGATGAAGTTGAATTTTACTATTTAGATATTTATCTATTCTAATTATGAAAAATTTGATCTAATCCAATCAAGTTTAACGTTTACAGTAGCTCATAAGAACATTTGTTTGTGTTTGATAACAAATGTTATTCGTTTCAGTGGCATATCTACGGGAGGAGGGGGGGGGGGGGGGGGAGGTGGCACGTGCCCCAGCCGCGCCTTTTTTTTTTGTACACAACTGTTTAGCCATATCGCGGAAAAATTTGTTCCATTGCCCATGCTGAAATATTGAAGACAGAAATACATAAAGAGAGAGAAGAGGATAGATTAAGGGGAAACAAAAGAACTGTACAATGTTTTAGGAAAGAGAAGAGTACAGAAAACAGGGAAAACAAAGAAATGTACGAAAAGGGAGAAGAGGAAGCTTAAAAAAGTTCCTTTCCCAGTATTAAAAGCGCGAAAGCTACGACGTTTTAGCAAGTTTGAGATATGCGGCCTGAGAAAATCGAAGAAACCAGCCCACTTTTACACCATTTATTTTACTCATTACTACATGAATAAACATAAATCCTTACTGATTCGAATGATTGTACATTTGACATAGTGGTTTGCTTTGTTTTACTTTGAAATGATAACGATTTGGGGTAGAAAAACAGTTTCAAAACCTCTTGAACTCGAATCGAAAAGCGCACATAGCAACGCTCAGGCTCACTGCCGAGAACCGCCCAATCAAAATAGGCTAGTTGTGCACGCACGCTCTACATTTCCATATGAATTACGTGTACCCTCGATCTCTGCCTTATTTGCATAGTTTATGCAAATTAGATCGATCGACCACTTCGCCTCGCGGGCCGGGTTCTTTTTCTCCAGCTTTGCCACCGGATTGATTTTCATATAGAAACTTTTTTTCATTTTTTAATATATTTTCCACGAAAGTTTATTTTATCATTGATCGGATTTTTTTTTGACGTGTTGGAGCTGACAGAGTAAAGTTTGAGCAAATGAAAGTAGTAGTAGGTCGAGGCCTACTGTATTCGTAATTACACTTTCAACTTTGAACTCCTGAAGTGATCGCGCGTGCAATGGAATCATGCAGCTGTTTTTTATCGCGGGAAGGAGTCATGAGGCAAAAAAAAAATCAAATGCATAATGAAGTATAGATGAAAATCTTTTGAGGGCATTTCTTCTACTTTTTTTCTCTTACATTCATAGGTTTATTATGGAGTTCACAATTTCTCATCATCAGCATCACACAAACTTTCATTATTGCTTCGTCTGCTGAATTGTTTTTCTGTATAAAAAAGTAACATTATTCACATTTTATTGAACTCAATATATTCAGTCAAGCGACATAAATTACGAACGATAAACTGAGCGCAGCTTAGGTTCTAACGGTTTCAAAAGCATGAATAGATTTCCTGTCTTTTCATTGCAGATGAGAACAAAGAAAATACGAACGAAGCAGTTCAGCTAATCCCCGATTTTGTCAATGGAGCTCCAATTCGGGCATTTTACACGTTGAATAGTGTTCTACAAATTGTCGCTACACATCCATTTCCGGGGGGGGGGCAATGCCATGACAAGGTGCGCACCATGCCTGTACACAAAAAAACATTAAAGGTTTTTTTCTTTCTTTTCAATACCCGGCGATGAACGTGCCCATCATGATGATATAATAATACAGTGAAATGGGTATAAAAAATGCTAAAATCAGGGGGGGGGGGGGGGGTTATACTTTTCACAGCCTGACATTATCCCCCTTCATGTTTAGGGTGGTGAACACATTACACAATACTTGTTTCGGGTATTCTGAGTTCGAAAGTTGATTACTTTTCAGGGCCCATTTTGTAAATTCCTGTATGGGCATGTTGTAATAACATTGCCCCCCCCCCCCCCCCGGATCGGAGTTGGTGGTTATAAACAAGAATAATCCCGAATATATAAATAAATTCATATATATATATAAACGACTAATGGGTACATTAGGAGGACAGTTTTTGTTCTTTTTCTTTGTTCAACTGTCGACCTAATGTACCAACTGTCGACCTAATGTAGGGGTCGCTATTATGACGGAATAAACTGCGTTGTTAGATGTCGACTTAATGTACCCGTTAGTCAAATATCCATATATATATATATATATATATGTTGTATATGTTATTTCCTTACAATTGTTAATAATTATTCTAATGTATACATGTATCTCATAGCATTCGCTTGGATCCAGCTGAGGCATGCGGCTTGTCATTGTTCAAAACTCACCTGCTCCTGACAAAGGAATTAATTAATAAGGTTGACGATTTGTCAAATCTGTCGGTCAATTGAATCTGGTATCGTCGAAACTACTAACCCGTCTCCGTGGTCTAGTGGTTAAGGCATTGGCGTTCTAAGCCAACGACCCGGGTTCGATTCCCGGCGGAGACATTTTTTCAGCCTTTGCAAAAATTTCAAAAAGGGAGGATAGCTCTGGGGAACTTTGATTTGAGCTACGCAATCATTATTCTCTCATTTCCTTTCGCATTGTATTTATTTCCACGAGAGTTGGCAAAGCTGTTGTATATGTTATTTCCTTACAAATTGTTAATAATTATTCTAATGTATACATGTATCTCAAAGCATTCGCTTGGATCCAGCTCAGGCATGCGGCTTGTCATTGTTCAAAACTCACCTGCCCCGACAAAGGAATTAATTAATAAGGTTGAAGATTTGTCAAATCTGTCGGTCAATTGAATCTGGTGTCGTCGAAACTACTAACCCGTCTCCGCGGTCTAGTGGTTAAGGCATTGACGTTCTAAGCCAACGACCCGGGTTCGATTCTCGGCGGAGACGTTTTTTCAGCCTTTGCAAAAATTTCAAAAAGGGAGGACAGCTCTGGGGAACTTTGATTTAAGCTACGCAATCATTATTCTCTCATTTCCTTTCGCATTATATATATATATATATATATATATATATATATATATACTCTTGTACCAGCGTACCAATCATAACAGAGGAGTTATTATTGAACATTTTCCCCTATTTTATATTTTTTAGACGTTAGCGAAAATTGAACTGATTTAGTCCGTTTTGAACTCTCTGATTTCATAAGTCTTCCGACCGCTGAGAGCTTATAATCTGTGGCAAAAATGAGAATAGATAACGACAGAATACCCACGAAACGATTCTGTAAAGATGATTATAATAAAAAAAACAAATAAACACATGAATACTGTAAAAATGGTTACCGTAGTTCTTTTCTTATTACGAGGCGGCTAAAGTTATAAATATTAATATCTTATAATATTTTATAAATACATCAACAAAGTTGAACAGCTTGAAAATGGAGGGAAAAAAATGGAAAATACAGAAGGAATCAGAAAAGTGGAATTAGTCTCGCTAAAATAATAAAACACATTTCCCAAAATAAATGTGACCCGTCACGTCAAAATGAGACAGAAGTCGCATTTTTTGAAATTGCATTTTATCATTGATTATTATTCTCCGTTTCATAAGCTTTAATTTGGTATATAGTTCAACTCTAGAGAGTGAGTATTAGTGGAGATAATAGCTTTTGAATCTTGAGTAAAGTAGGGCTGTGGCAAAGTATTTCTTCGGGAAAAACGCTTCCAAAGTTTGACTTCCGTTTTGCAGTCATGCAGCATTTTCGTTTGTAATGTCAACTAGATTTTTATAAAGCCCTTAGCAACCGTTTATTAATTCTAATAAAAACTAGTCCTTATGTTTCTTTAGGATCTCTTTTCATGAAAACATGAATTTTAATTCATTTAAGCCATGAATTCTAACGCTTTAAAGGGTAACAAATCAAGTAGTTTCACGGCACTGAAAAAGCTTCCCGCATCAACTTCATGCTTTTTTCGTTGAGCCTTTCCTATGCCGGTATGATTTTCTTAAAGGGTTGATTAACCTAGCTATAGTCAAAAGGTTTATAATTCTGTCATTTTGTGCGGGGAAATTTATTAGATTATGGTTCAAACTTTCAGAGGTTTTTATATCATATCTTTTTCTAAATTAATCATGTAAACTTGATTTCTTTCAATGTTATTTGCTTTCTTTTTATAGCTTGGATTCGATTGTCGCAAAGTCATTCAATTTTGGCAAATTTACTGATTAGACTAGTCTTTACCAAGAATAATATTGACAGAGATCGTTGATGTCTGCGTATGAAGCTTACATTTTTTACTATTCGTCTTGTAAAAGAGCAATAGAAATCGCCGCTTTCTTAAGCTGAAGAATTAACACACGATTTTCTCTCTCTCCTTATACATCACGCGCCTGTTATAATCTCCACAGTTTTATTTCTTTCTTTTGAATGCTAACTCTCTTTTCGGTTCGCTCTTTACTTATTACCAGATTAAACAACGATGGAAATAAACAGAATCATAATAAAGAAATTGTATCCTGCTCTAGTTAGTTCTACCTTTAAAAAATGTTTATAAAAGCGTCTTTCTTTTCTTTTCGCCATATCAAAGAGGTATAGAATTCGCCCCTTTCAAAGAACAAGGATTAAGTCACATCCTGCCTTCGCGAGACGATTGATTTTTCTTCTCTCCCATTGTCCTTCTCAGGGGCCGCGGAACGTCTTGGAAAGTGGAGGGGCTAAGGGGGGGGGGGGGGGGCTGCGTGTATAACCACATTTTTGCACTGCCATACGTTTGCACGTGTTTACTGAAAAAAGTGAGGGGGGCTGCAGCCCCAGCCCGGTTCCGCGGTCCCTGCTTCTCAATCACGAGCTTGTGTCATAATCTCCACACAGGTCCTTTTCTGTATGGTTAAAAAGCTTCATTTCTTTTATCATCAATTCCCCATGTTCAACAGCAGGATAAAGATAAACTGCTTCTTAGCGCCGCTCTATAGTTAATAGAGCTTTATTTTTTTTTTAAATTAACGCCCGAACAATCTCTCTCCTTCTAAATCTTTCACCTGTATCATAATTTCGACTGTTCTTCTTAATTCTATTTTGAAAGCTAACTCTTTCTTGTCTGTTCGGCTTTTTTAACGAATAAGAGATTTGGCCGCTAATTATCATCATGTTGACTGGCGGTATGAACATGACGAAGACAAACTGCATCTTAGCTAAAACTCATCGTTTCTCCCCGCCTAATAGTTAACTCAAGCTTAAAACAAATCAGATACTTGTTTCACTATCGCAACCGAGGGCCTTTTCATTCTAGCTTTACAAAATAATTTTCTTTTATTTTCGTCTGTTAAAAAGAGTTATAGAATTGGCCGCTTTTTATCGTCATGTTCAAAAGCGGGATAGAGATAAACTGCTTCTTAGCGCCGCTCTAGAGCTTTAAAAAAATAATAATGACAACTGCTTTTTGTAAAAATTGACACCCAGACAATTCTATCTCTTCTTCTAAGTCTGTTAAAAAGAGTTATAGAATTGGCCGCTTTTTATCGTCATGTTCAAAAGCGGGATAGAGATAAACTGCTTCTAAGCGCCGCTCTAGTTAACTAGAGCTTTAAAAAAATGAATAATAATGACAACTGCTTTTTGTAAAAAATGACACCCAGACAATTCTCTCTCTCCTTCTAAATCTTTCACCTGTTAATTTTTAAATTAACGCCCGAACAATCTCTCTCCTTCTAAATCTTTCACCTGTATCATAATTTCGACTGTTCATCTTAATTCTATTTTGAAAGGTAACTCTGTCTTGTCTGTTCGGCATTTTAAACGAATAAGAGATTTGGCTGCTAATTATCATCATGTTGACTGGCGGTATGAACATGACGAAGACAAACTGCATCTTAGCTAAAACTCATCGTTTCTCCCCGCCCAATAGTTAACTCAAGCTTAAAACAAATCAGATACTTGTTTCATTATCGCAACCGAGGGCCTTTTCATTCTAGTTTAAAAAAATAATTTTCTTTAATTTCGGCTGTTAAAAAGAGTTATAGAATTGGCCGCTTTTTATCGTCATGTTCAAAAGCGGGATAGAGATAAACTGCTTCTTAGCGCCGCTCTAGTTAACTAGAGCTTAAAATATAAATAATAATGACAACTGCTTTTCGTAAAAATTGACACCCAGACAATTCTCTCTCTCCTTCTAAATCTTTCACCTGTATCCAAATTTCGACTGTTCTTCTAAATTCTATTTTGAAAGCTAACTATTTGTCTGTTCGGCTTTAACGAATAAGAGAATAAGCAGGGGGGGGGGGGCGCAAGGGGCGTATTGTGTTGACAAAGTATGCCCCAGACCCCCCAGATGGCCGTTTGGCTTCGTCAAACGGAGGGTTCCTCAGTGTGTGCCCCCTTTCTGGAAATCCTGTATCCGCCCCTGGCTAACAGGTAGTATGAACATGATGAAGATAACGCGCGTCTTAGCTTGAAAGTCATCGAGTCTCTCCGCTTTATAGTTTACTCCAAAAAAAAATGTGTACAATCTACTGGTGTCTAATAGCTAATTTCTTTTCTTCTTCCCCATGTTTTAAAGAGGTAGAGAATTCGCCCCTTTCAAAGAACAAGGATTAAGTCACCTCCAGCAAGAGACGATTATTGATTTTCTCTCTCTCTCTTTGTCCTTGTTTCATAATCTCTACACAGATACATGTACTGTTCTTTCTGGTTAAAAGGCTTATTTTCTTTTCGGCTTTTCAAAGGATTACAGAATTTACCCCTTATTATTATCGTGTATCAATAGTTTCGTTGTTCGTAAGTCATCTTCCCAGTTCTTCTTACTTCTGTTTTGAAAGCCAACTCTTTTGTATTTCCTCTCTACTTTCAATAGATTAAACAGCGATGGCTTAAACCAGCTTCGCAATGAAGAGATCTTGACGATGAATCGTGTGAATAAGTGAGATATAGAAAGTTACAATTCAGAATTCAAATCGAGATCCATATAATCCGATTTTGCTACATCAACCTTTCTTCTGTCTCGCACGGTCCAGTGGTGTATTAAACGGAGCGGATAGAGGGGGCACATGCCAAGGGCAGCACTTTCGGGGGGGGGGGGATGGAAATGAAAGACAATGACGAAAATGTGTGGTCTTGGATTACTACGCACCCAAATCATTAATAAAATGCATATTTTATAGAAACAGTGTTTTTAAGGCCTCGGATGAAAAAATAAATGAAGCTTGGCAGCTCTCTCGGATTTGTTTTCTCAAAGAATCTCGTAATATCTCCTCAATGTACGTAGAATATACATCTAGTTTATAGAAAGCAGTGTAAAGGGTTCATATTTACATTTTCTCTTTTACTTTATTTTTCAATCAATCGGCCTTTATAAAGAACACATAACGATGGACTGTCGAACTAGCCAAAATACGGTCCGGTCAAGGGGGATACTCAACACACAAAATCGCCCCATGGCTGGAGCTCGCTACAAAAGGGCACCAGCAATTTCTTTCTTTCTTTCTTTCTTTTTGCTGTTGCTTGTCGAAGATTTTTCGGACATGTGACAACCACCCCCCCCCCCCCCCCCTCATGTTACTTTCTTTGTATAGACTTGAATTAAGATTTGAATAAATGTACCGACACTCTTTATCATAAATAATTAATAATTCAGTTCATATTATAATTCTTTTCATGTTATAATTTTGGATTGGTATAGACTTGTGCATGTACTACAATGAGAACGAATGACATGACGTCATCCCATCGGAGTCCATGGATTCGCTCAGCTCCAAGTGCCAGTCGTCGCTGCAGCTTGACTCCATGTTGAAATCCTCGTTCTGGCTTGATTGTTGATTTGAAGAAACGATGCTATCCATGGTGAAAAGCTTGTCAAAAGATATCCTGCTTTATATAAACCACGGAAGGATCCAAAAGCCAGGTCAAATTTGCATATGCCGCATTGTTTGTGACGAAGAGTCAAATCACGGACGCGTGTCCGGCTCTATTGAAACAATAATATAACGCACGAATGTTGGCTTGCCTTGATCTTCTTATACAATAGAGATTTACAAGTCAAAGGTGAAATAAGGCATTCACATTTTCTATAGATGTAACTGCGGCGTTCAATTTCAGGGGAAGAAAATCGTCTGTCCAACAACAATTTTCTTAGTAAACGAAGAAGCTTGACTGGGGAGGAATTTTTAATTTGTAAACAAATCTTTCGGCATATTACTCCCAGTGTTAAAGATCGTATGCTCGATCTGTAATGAAAAACACAAGTCAGAAAAAATTGGAACCAGCGGGATTCGAACCTGTCATCTACTGCTTGCCGGGCAGCGACTTAACCACCAGGCTATTCTGGTTCACGGCCAAGTCACGACGAACTAGAATCAAATACCCAAGATCCTCTTCTTTCTGACTCATTAATATTCAAACGGTCCGCCGTGGAACAATGGTTAGTAAACGAAGAAGCTTGACTGGGGAGGAATTTTTAATTTGTAAACAAATCTTTCGGCATATTACTCCCAGTGTTACAATTTTCTTATTCCACTCCACATTCAATGAATAAAAAAAGAAAATGAGGGGGCTGAGTCAGTGAGAATTTGAATTATCCCTTTAAGTACCAGAAACGAAAATAACACTTTTCAGATATCAATACCCCATATACCCCGAAAAATAGACTTTTCATTTATATCATATAACAAATTTTCAACATAGTGAATGCCTTTGATAAAAATAAATCTGAATGTTATTTTGCAACAAATTGATACAATTTTATGTTCTGCAATTTGAAACTTTGCAAACAAACATTCAGTTAGTATATTGTGTAAATAAAATAGGGGATTTCACTGGGGTATAAAGAGAGGGAAGTTCCCCAGTTTCTGCTGTAAAAAGATAAAGGTTTATCTCCTTGTCTGGATTCAAAAGATGCATATCGGTATAGGGATCGAGGTCTGCATGTGCATATGGAGTTTCTTTACAACAGCGCATGTGAATGGAAATGACCATCTTTTATTAGTGATTACCCACGCCGATGAAATCGGCAGGGTTATGTAAAGGGCTCCGTATGTTTGTTTGTTTGTTTGTTTGTGTACAACAGAACGGGTGAACGGATTCGCACCAAATTTTCATGGAATGTTCGGATAGTGACAGGAAAGAATCGATTAGATTTTGGTGATGATTGGTTGACCCCTGCAAATTCTGTGTGACCTTGAAGTTTTGACCCCAACTTCATTTCGGATAGTGACAGGAAAGAATCGATTAAGAAAAGAATGGATTAGATTTTTTTTGTGATGATCGGTTATAGAAACTTCAGTTCGGAGAGTTCTTTTTTTGTTTTTAAGAATATTTTATTACTTCCTTTTTCAAAATAACATTTTTCACAATAATCAAGGTAAAATACACAAACAAATATATTCACACCCAGTATCGTGCCAAATTACATAATAATAACAATAAGTAACCATAATATTTTACATGCATGTATTAAATACTAGATTATGCCAAATCTAGAAGTCTTTATTGCGATAAAAAAGGAGAAAAATATAAAATATAGTGACAGGAAAGAATCGTTTAGGGAAAGAATGCAACTACTCTGTAGCGCCGCCTTTGACGGCCTTTCTAGTTCTCCAATGTCTTGCAGATACAAATGGTTCGCATGGGCCACAGAACAGGAACTGGGGTGGATGCAGTCCCCACCACCACAACCACACACAATTATTGTACACACTTTATATAAAAACACTACCCTCTGATACCTTCGGGGAAACCCTATCATCACTGGTGTAGACAGGGGGCACCGGGGGCCATGCCCCCTCCCTATTCAGCCACTACAACAACAAAAAAGCGAGAGCGAAAAAGCGGGGGAAGTGAGAGAAAAAATGCCTAAAAAGGCACTACAAGCCATTATCCTGGCTCTCAAAATTTGCTTAAAAAGTCAAAGTTTTCGCGCCCACCCTTGTACCATGGGTGTCGATCCCGGGGGGATGGACGCATATATCCCCCAAAATATTTGAGGTGGGAGGATGGCCTGTATTATCACTCCCAATATATTTGGATAACATAAATAAGAATTATGATTAACTTGAAACTAATAATTATTTAAACTCATGATGTTTAATCTTGAAAAAACACATTCTTTAATGATTAGAAGAAAGGAAATAAAAAAATGCCATAAGTTCAATACGAAAATATTGAAGAAAATTAGTTCACTCGCATTGTTTTCATTAAAAACATTTTGGTATGCTTTAAAATGCAAGTTTTATAGACAGATTCCCTGATGTAGGAGAGGGATACTCACTCCCACCCCTGCTCGGTCTCTTCGCTCAGTGGTGTGTCTGGGGGGGGGGGGGGGGGGGGGGGGAGCACGTGCACTAGGAAACACTTGAAGGGGGCGCAAACGCAAAGGAGAGAAAGAAAAATAGGGGAGTGAAGAAACATTATAATCGTTACGGCTTTACGACCCGTACCCAGCCCTGTTACATACAATGCAGTATTGCGCCCCAAATAACTGAAAAGCAGCCAGGGCGGTGAACTAATATTCCGCCAAAAAAAAAAGATGCTAAAACTTCGGAGCTTTCGCGCTTCGCGCGGGAAGGGGGGGGGGGGGGGGACTCCCCTCCCTGTACCCACCCCTGTTACATACGGTGCAGTATTACGTCCAAATAACTATAACTTTCCGCCTAAAAATTGTTTTCTACGAGCCGTTATCTTTATCTCAAAATTGCGGGGGACAAGGGGGGGGGGGGGGTGAAATGTGAATCGACCTATAAAGCATTCACGAATTCACGACTTCCACTTCTCCGAGACAGGGTCAATTTCTCCTTCATCCTGACAGTCTCTCTCTTTCTTTCCCTGCCACCCAGTCCCCCTTGTCTCTCTGCCACCTCACTCCACCCTCTCCCTCTCTTTATGCCATCCATCTTCTACATCAATCTACATGTATTTTTAATGTTACTTACAGTTTCCTATGGGACAGGGCATCTCACCAAACATGGTGATGAAATAGATCCTTATGAAGGTTAACGACAAGTCAACAACCTTATCCGGGGACAGGCGCAATCACGAAAGTTTGTAATCGTTCCGTAATTCTTAATAACTTTAATAAATTACCTCGCTCTCTCGCTCTTTTACTCGATCCCTCTTAATACAACAAACGGACTTATCGAATCACTTTTCTCCCCATTTTCCCCATATTTTGGAGTTCATTTTTAAGACCAGACGGCTGATCGAGATCGATATTTCAAAAAATAAAACACATCGATAATGTTTTAATTTCAATAAAGCGCTCATTATATAACTGCCCAATCATGCTGGTTTGTAACAACATTACCCAAAGCACTAAGTCATATTTTTTTACTTCATGCACTCGAATAAAGTGTGCTTAATATTATTCCGAATTACCCAATAGATGTTGTTGACATATATAACGAAAACGTTAAAAATATAGGGCAAAGCCAAGAAAGAAAGAAAGGCTACTCTTTCAACACAGGGGCGTTTTTGAAAGTGTGTGTGTGTGGGGCTGATTTGATTTCACTCATTAATGATAATATATTAAGCTAATTCATACATTTTATGAAATGTGTTTACTCAAAAAAGGGTGGAGGGGGAAGGGGGTGGGCTGCAGCCCCCAGGCCCCGTCCCCAGTTCTGGTTCCGCGACCCATGCAAAAGTAAAGTTGTATTTATATTCAGAAATCCGGTCTTAACTCGAGAACATTAAGTTTTTCGTTGTGATATTTCAATTTCATTTTTTTTATTCGCAGCCATGACGGCTACATACAACAGCTATTAACATGTGAAAGTGAATTTATAATTGCATTGCTTGGAAACTACACAATGTATTTTTGGGATTGGATTTTTATTGTTATTAGTTGAGGTTTTTTTTTTGGTTTGGAACATAAAGCAATATTTTGAATAGTTGTCCGTCCTTTATTTATTCGTGTATTAATTTTTATGTCGTTTATCATTACTATATATTTTTGTGGTGGGCTCGATGTGGGAAAATTAAATGTTAGGGGCCGACTTTGTCATGGCACAAACCTAGGTATTTTTTTCTCAGAAAACTATGACAAATGATACGTACGGTACTTTGACGGAGACTTCAATACATTCGTACTTTTTCCAAAGAAAATAAGAAGCAAAATGAAGCAGAATGAGTCACCATTTAAACCGTAAGTGGCGCTCTTTCAAAACACTAAATATACAACTTCCTTCAAGGCAGAACAAAAATAAAGAACAGGAAGTCGGCGAAATCGAAGGAATCGCAGGGTGGGTCTCTAAACAAAAGCTCGCGCTAATCCCGCTGAACGGCGACTTCTTAGAGTCGCCGATGGATATGACAAGATCCGGGAGATAATCCCGCTAATCGGCCTTTTTAACTTTGGCCGCGGTGAAAACGGTGACAAAACTTTCCGTAAGAAGCCTTAGGCTGCAATTAACATCAGAATTATCCCAGTTCATGGTTATGCTCTAAAATGGCCGTTGCTATGGTAACGTCTGAATATTCAGAAAAGTAGGTATTTGTAATTGAACAATCATTCAAGTCAGGTAGAACTTCCGAGATCCATTGATAAGTTCTTTCCAGCAACCTTTCTCATTCATGAGTTCAGAGATGTCTCGCGTCTCCTGGAGACCGTGTCCATCATTAATGAATCGACATGTCCTCCTAGGTCTCCCTCTTCTTGCATCTCCATGAAGGGGTTTCCACAGGACCACTCAGTGTAGTGTGAGCTCTGGATGCCTTTGATCATGACCTGAAAGCTTCAATCTCCTCTGGGTAACTTTTGAGCTGACCTTTGGAAGGTTTCCCTACAGCTTCGAGTTCCTCAATTGATGCTCAGAGCCATCCTTTACATTCTAGTGTAGCACCCATCAAACATCTGATTAAGTCTCTTTGTAAGGGTCCGGGTCACTGACCCATACCACAAAACAGACTCCACCGTAGCTGTGAAGAGACTTATCTTTAGGTCTTTACGGAGGTCTTTATCGGCAGTCCTACATTTACAGATACCTCCTCCACCTCTCTCAGTAACTCCTTTGCTTCCTTTACTGTGTTTGCCAACAGAACTATGTCGTCAGCAAACTCAGCATATGAGATCTTCTTAGCCTTAACTCTCCTGCTCCAAGGCGGATTTCCAAGGCGGATTTACAGTGAAGCCAGAGTCCTGGTGTTTCTCCAGTGCCAGGTTCAATTACGATCGCAAAAAGATATAAAGGTAATATATCACCCTGGAGTACTCCAGTCTGTATCTCGAACTCTGTCAGCCCATCGGGTGTGATGACCTGGGCTTTGGAGTTTGTGTATAGGAGGGATATCAGGTCCATCTTCTTGGGGATTCCATAAGCCCGTACAATGTTCATCAGGCAGTTTCGGTCTACAGAATCAAAGGTTTTTCTGAAGTCATTGAACACAATGACAGCAGGGAGGCTCTTTGCTCTGGCACCCTCAAGAATCCTCCTGACTAGTGGTGGATCTTACCTCTTTAAAGCCATTCTCTGAGCTGCTTCTCAATCTCTGGGTGGATTCGGTTCAGAATCATCATGTTGAGGGTCTTTGCAGCAAGTAACGTTAGTGAGATGCCCCTGTAGTTGTTGGTGTCAGTGAGGTCACCTTTCTTTGGTACTGGGACAGTGTTACTTATCCTCCATTGATATGGGACAACACTCTTCTCCAGTGCCTGATTACAGAACTCCAGGCTGATATCACTAAAATCACATCTCTTCATCACCTCCCGCGACACTCCATCATCTCCATACCCCTTACCCTCCTCGACCCCCCCCCCCCCCCCCCCCCGCTGGCTCTCTAAAGCTACTCACTGGTGAAGGGCCCTCGATATCCATTTCATTGAATAGCTGCCTGATCACCCTGGTGTTCTGATCTGTGGGAGGGGTTTGTCCTACTAAGGTCTTAAAATGGTCCAGTCACTTCCCCTTCCTATCCTCAGGGCATGTTCCTTGAATCTGACTCGAACTCCCTCTCTTCCTCCCGTGATCTCGTTGACGATTGTCCAACTCTCTATGCTCTTGCAACTGTCAACTCTCCTGATCTTCTCAATCAGCAAGGACTCCTCCATAGCTTTAGTGTAGTTGGCACGAGTTCTTCCTTCTTATCCTCAACACACTTCTTCTTCTCTCCGAAGGATCAGCACGGAACTCGTCCATAGCAGCTCTTAGGTGTTCTCTGGCTGCACACACTCATCTTCAGAGTAGTCATTTGTCATCTTCCTCTTCTTCTTCGGAATCAAGGCCACTCCAGCTCCTGTTACTGCAGTGGTGAAGTGAAGAAACTATAGTTGATAAAGTAGGAACATGAATGAGGAAAGCATTCCCCGTTCGTTTTGTACACCAAACTCAGAAATTTTCCATTTTCGGGCTGACATGAGGTCACAAAAAGTCATGTGAATTGGTAACGGTATGACCGATTTTTTGAAACATGTCATAAGATGTGGAAGACTTGAAAGAAAAAGTCAGAACGTGACATGGCGTGAAATGCAGTGGTTCGAAGGGCGTGGCGATATTTGTCTGGGGGCCTCGGAGCCCCCCCCCCCCCCCACAGTACAAAGTGTTAATTACCCAGGTCTCAGCTGTTATTATATACCTGTTTGGCATTAAACAGATGATGGGTGTTGAATATTGGAATTAAATAAAAAAAAAACACTTTGTGGCTCACATCATGAAAATGGAAAATCAGAGTCTAACGTTATATGTGCTTTTCTGCAAGATTCCCCAAACGATAAAGGCCATGGTTATGCTAGACAAGGGTCATTGCTATAACAAACCTGTGATAGACCAAAAAAAAATGTGTAACAAGATTATTTTTGAATAGTTGACATTTGGCAACGGATTTGTAGCTGAATCTGGACTGTTGCCGAACAACGTTCAGCTGCAAAAAAAAAGGCGGAGTTAAAAGTATATGCGTGCTAGGCCTACAAAATTAATGGATATAAAAGTAATATTGGCGGCTTCGAAATTTTATCCTCCTGCCTCTCCTGTGTAACATAATGCATGTTGTAGGATATGAACTTGTAGATCGTGCCCATCAATAGAGGGTTTTCAGTTCCTGCAGATTATCAAAATGGCCTAGAGGATGACTATTGCATGTTCCAGCTAGCAAGGTCTTATCTGCAACCAATAGGTGCCATTTTAAGATCACAGCTGAGTTCTACAAAGTGTTAAACCTGAGTATAAATGAGCACAGGAGGAAAACTGCTTGAGGAACTGGTAGATCTAGTCTCCTTCTGGGCCGGACCTGATCTAGATCTAGTTTATATGCATAAAGCTAGGTCAGAGCAGAATTTGAGACCTCATAGGGTGCCTCCAGACCTCCAGGTTCATGTAAGCATCTGAGAATGCAGTCTTAGAAGATTAGAGTAACAACCGCTGCATGCAGGGCTGTGTGACATCTACTCAGGCATAAAAGATCAAGAGTTGTCTGCTATTTTCAAGGGAGGTTGAAACTGGAGTTTCAGAAAAAGGATTTGTTGGCATTATTTGCTTTTGCCCAGATATTTTCAAAATTGGCATCGGAAACTGGTTTCATTTTACCATTCTTTTTTTTTTTTACCACGATCTACGTATTTAATGTTTTCAAATTGCTACAAATATTGTAAATATTGAAATGTATTGCCTCTTAGAAGTAATAATACAATCATATCACATCAATCATATCAAAAGAGCCTCCTTTGAAGCCCCACACTATCTACATGTAGGCAGGCTGTTCAGGTCATGAATATTTTCATAACAAACGGGCAGATGATAGCTACAAAATGCTTATAGGCTAATAGAAGAAGATAAAGGAAAGATGTGTCTAATACGACAGGTACGTATTGCAGAAGATGTACTCCGCTGGTTTTCAGTGTATTTTTTTTTTTACTATCGCCATTGAGTTTGATGTCCTTTGGAGGGAGGATTGTATTTATTCGTTGGAGTATGACCTTCGCCCCTTTTTGGCCAGTATCTTGTTAGTGTATGATCAAATAAACGGTTGGTAGACATGATTGTGACTGGTAGTCGTTCAATGATGTCATGGTTGCAGCGGTGGGATAATAATGTCATATCAGGACGTTGCCATAGCAACGTCTATGTTTTGCCATAAAGCTGCCTATGAATAAAATAACAATTTAATGAATATCAAAGAGGTACGGTGAACTACATTTTATATATTCTTGGACACTTGTATTATGCTTTTGTATGTTATATTTAGATATATGTAAAGGCTATATTACATTTTTCTTCTTTTACAATTTCAAGATTTAACTGATCGATTACCATGGCAATGTCTCTGGAATGTTTGGATGTATCACTCACCACCAGTTTAACAGCAATCGGGGAAGATTATGATCGAGAGGCTGTTGGTAGATCCCATTAGACAAAACTGTTTCACGGGCGGGAGTACACTTTCTACATATTAGCCCATTCACTCTTATTATTGATTTCATAAGTCGAGCATACTTTCTTTTCTGTTTTTTTTTTCACATCAATGTGTTGTCATAGCAATTATTTTATCAGACATGACCGTTATCTTAAAAATATATCTAAAATACATCTTTAATGAAAATAATAGGAGAGTTGGAGAGTTGTGTACTTAGACATTTTTACTACTTACTTAGACAATGTGTTTTGTGTAAGTGTTAAGATAGAGAAATACCCTATTTTTTATCAAAATATTAGTCTCAACCTGGTCGTTGCCATAGTAACGACCATATTTTGGTATAAATACATTGTTGTAAGACTTTGTATGACCAAGATTTTGATGGCAATCAAATCTGGAGCATGGAACGAACAAACGGAGACACTTGTTATGTTTATATGTTGTTGTATCACAAATATATGGCATTTTCTAGAAATTCAGATATTACCATGGCAACGGCCAATTTGGAGCATAACCATGACCTTGGATAAGTCAGATGTTAACTGCAAGGTAATGTGCAGCTTGGAAGAGATATTCTGAGACATTAACGACATGTATTTATCACTTCAATCTACCCAACCATTCAATTGATGACCTCAGGGTCTGCATCTTCGGGGGTAACTACAAATCGACTGACGAAAGGAAATAGGCAGAATTGCGCTACATAGTCGAATCTAGGAGCTTTGAGAACGGCCTTAACAAAGACCTCGCGTGGCTCAGCCCCAACACATTTTTCCGTTAATCCTGTTGCTTCTGCGTCCTTCTTTACAGGGCTTTCAGACTTGATTGTCATTTCTATTATTTTGTTATGGTATGACCATTCTTCTTTATGCCAAGTGCTTTGTCTCTGTCTCTGTACAGCTTTCGCAGTCTAAACGTCTTCATATTAATTGTGACGTCTTTTTCATTGTGACGTTTATTACGTCATAATGCCTAATTTTAACCCCAGCAACACTAGCGCATAATGCATTTGTAATATACGCTTAGACTGCGTTTGCTTTTATTTTATTATTGTTTGTTATCAGTCGAAATCACTTCACGTTTTCCCTGACGAAGGGGGAGGACCCCCGAAAATTTGGAGAATAAAATTTCTGTAATTGGCAATCAATGCATTTCAGTCATCCTTTATTTTGATATCATCATAGCCTATGCCAATACGTGGAACATTATGAATTTATTTATGTTGCATGTATTTATATTTACGAAAAATATGTAATTTTCTGAGAAGTAATTTGTTACCATGGCAACGTCTCTAGCACTTTCATCCACCACCAACTGATGGCAAACAGGCACATAATGATAACTGATTCATCTGGGTAACAAAAAATAACAGAATGGATGAAACTGTGTCTAAGAGGATGGGGTACGTTTTGGGTTTATTAGCCTATACACTTTTGTTATTGATTTCATAAGCTATTCATACCTATTTTAACTTTTACATCATTTTGTTACCATAGCAACTGTCCAATCAGGCATGACCTCAGAATCTACATCTAGACCTAAAAGAATGTGAAAGTGGAAAGTAGGTGTACTTAGACATTTTTTATATACTTCGTTTTTTGTTTCGATACAAAAAGCTATATTTTTTCTTAAAATACCAATTTCTACCATGTCGTTGCCATAGCAACGACCATGTTGCGGAATAAATATGACTTTACGACCAAGACTTTGATGGATATCAAAGTTTTGGCATGAAATAGATATATTTATACACTTCTATTATGTTTATGATTTTTCATTACAGAACTATGCTATTTTCTGAAAAATTCTAGGCGTTACCATAGCAACGGCCCTTTTTGAGCGTAACCATGCCCTTTGACAACTGAGCTTTTGATTTTAATCGAACGGGTAGCTTGAAATTGATACACTTCATCACTTACATTATATTTTTATGTTGTTTGTTAAAAGATATATGTTATTTTTTAGAAAATATTTCGTTACCATGGCAACGGCCGAAAACGTCATTTAAAAAAATGGCAACAAGTAAATTCATGTTCAGCACCCCCAAAATAGGTGATATAGCACAAAAAATCAGATTCTACAGAAAATTTTAAGTAACCTTTCAACTTGCCATGTACTATGTAGTGTTCAGTCCATGATTGGAATTTTTATAAAAAGTTAATTAGTATTAGAAGGTGACCGGGGAGCAGCTGTCGCCAAAACTTATGTTCTGCATTTTTATTTCATATCTAATGTGTACTAATTGCTAAGAATATATTAATGAAACGTTTATTATCATCCTAAAATATACCAGCTCTAAAAAAGGCAACAATCTATTGCAAATTCTAAGATCAGAATTATCTGTAAAAATTGGTGTTTATATTTTGTCATTCTTCATGGATGAGGTTATACAACTGAATGCCATTATTTTGTGTTGGATCATAGTCTTTGCTACTGTAACTAACATGAACATTTTGAAAATATATCCTTAATTTTAATCCAGCTTAGATTTGTTTTTGCTTTTACTTCTCGACTGTTTAACCTGATCACACGGTAGTTTACAGTGTTTACGATATACGAAAATGTTTTGAAAAGGATTAAAAGAGGTATAACAATACGGGTATGGAATAATTTTATGTTAAAATTTATGATGTCAAGAAAGAGATGGCACAGGAGAAATGGAGAGGCAGAGAGAGAGAAACAGGGAGAGATGGGGTGAAAGAGAGAGAGAGAGAGAGAGAAAGAGAGATGGGCTGTTGAGACAGGGCATTGCAGGAAGAGAGAAAAAATGAAGGTGAAAATTATTTTGCTCATACACTGCATATACATGATTTATGTAAGAAATAATGGTGTACACTGTGAATATGAAAATGCAATGACAATGTTTCACCCTCAGTGATGTGTAATGTATGTAGTACATTAATAACTTCCAATATCTACCTCCATTACAGCACTAGCGCTTTAAAGATTAATTGTGTGTTTTAAAAAAGAGTGGAAATTCTTTTATAATCATGTGTTGATTTCGCGCGGGTAGATCAATTAAATACAATGAATAGATGGAAGTTTATACCAAGTAAGAATACAACCTTATATAATTCTTTTTATTTTCCTCTTCCCCTTCTCCACCCACACACTCTCTCTCTTCCTTCCCTTTCTCTCCACTCCTTCTCTCTCTATCTCTTTCCCTCCCTCCTGCTTTCTTTCCTCTGTCTCTTACACACCCCCTTCTCTCCTTCTTCCTCTCTAATTAACTCTTTCACTTTACCAATACTCCTATAACCAGTCACTACCGAATCAAAACTAAAATAAATAATATTATCATACATACCTTGAATCCATCCCAATTTTCTTGATTCCTTGTTATGACCCTCGTTTGGGATTGTTTTAATTTATTTCGCTATCTTCACCCCCCCCCCCCCCCTCACCCTCACTCTTTCTCTCTCAGACGTTCTGTTTGCATATAAAAAAGAAATTCTCATCGCCAGTATTCTTGAACTAGGTAAAGTGCGTTTTGTGAAAAGAATTACATCATATCTACATCTAAAAAGCTATAGGGCAAAAGTGTTTCTTGTAGCGTATATATTTACCTGTGTAACCATGTATTTATTTGTAAACAAACTGTTTACATTATATTATATTATATGTTTCCCTCATCACCAGTAGGCCTATCCATGAACTATGTAAAGTACGTTTTGTGAAATTCACCGCATCATATTTTCATCTATAAACCTTCCCCTGTCTCTTTGTCTATAGACCTACAATTAGTTCAGATTCTGAAATATTCCCTCATTACGTGATCTCCCACTAACTGCTGCCATGCCGCGTCTTTTTTTTTTTTGTAACCAAGCCTAGGCAGATTTCGCCTTTTTCATGAATATTCATGATGCAGGGTCGGGAAACGGTTCCGATTGGTCTTCATGAAAGCACGGTCGGTGGGGGAAAAAAAGTCCCTGGCCTGCACGTACGTACGCATATTACGTGCAGCGCTATATTTCGATCGTGTGTGTTCAACGTGTAGGCGCCTAGCCTACGTTCATGTATGTATTGTTTAATTCTCAACATATTCACCCCACCTATACAATGTGACACGTAAAAAAATTGGACTGAGCAGTCAATTTCAAAATCAAGTTTTGCATAAATTTATTGCATGTGCGTAGATCTAATTTAGTAATTAGCTCTTTTGAGGACACCCTACTTTTCCGACCAAAATTGACACTGCCACTGGCATTACTCTGAAAATAGGTCTAGGACTAGGCTATGCGTATATTGACAATTGCCCATTGTAATGTTCTCCACAAATGAACTTTACAACGATATGCAGAATCAAGACACAGACTCTAGGCTAGGTCTAACAACGTTAGAGTCTTACTGTTCACGTTAGAAATTAAATTTCCTTGCATGCACACTGTAATTAGCACTTGCACCCTGCTCCTGTAACGCACATTGCCCTGAGTTAGAAGAACTGCAAGAGTCTTCAGGACTGAAAGAAGCAGACTACTACTAACGTTCCAAACTAGTACCAACGTTAGTACCAAGAAAACAAATTATTTTGGTGACCTTTTAGCTGATGAAAACAAAGTGCGTAACTAGTTATTGTAGGTAGATCTAAAATCATCTAGATGTAGATCTACCCCCATCATCAATCATTTACCAGTACTGATTAGATCTAGGTCTAACTCATCATGCTCATTGACCTTAAAATAACATTTACTTAATCTAAACTTAACTGAAATTGAAAATTGTAACAAAATTGGTCTAGTTAGAGTAGATCTAGAGTAGTTAGAGTCTTGGCTAGACATACCTGCAAATTTGATGATATCACACCATCACATTCCGATTCCATTTTGAAGTTGGGTCTACCACACGTCTATTATTAGGCCAGCATTTTGAGGGATACGTGGAGGCAATTCTAACTCTTATATTAAGATCTAACTTAGATCGATAATAGATTTAGTGCAAAAACGTAGGCTAGGCGCCTACACAGTCAGACCGCAGGTCGTATGCAAATGAGCAAAAATCGCGCATTTTATTTCCAGTGCCCGAAATGGATTCTATCCCTGCACCCAGTCGGCTGTATCGCATGGTCATCTTTAAAGTTATGTTCTTCAATAAATATTAATGCTGTGCTCATTAGACTTTCTGCAAACATAAATGAATAGTTAACCAACATAGGGATATTTTGTTTCAGTCAGAATTTTAGAAATAAGTTGTTTAAAATAACTGATGAAATAGTCATACAAAAACCTTTTTTTCACAAGATTTCAAGTTGTTAAAAGACATATAAAAAGTATATGAGCCGCCATCAAGACACATATGTATGGAAGCGCTGGAATCTCATCTTTATACCCCCGCCAAACGAAGTTTGAAGGGGATATTATAGGAATCAGTCGATGGTTGGGCGGGCGGTCGGTCGGTCCGTTGCAAATCTTGCGGATCGAACTACTTCCTCAGTTTTTGACCGAAAGTCATGAAATTTGGTAGACACATTGGTCTTGGTGGGAAGATGTGCAAGACATATTTTTCGGATGTGTCGGAACTGTGTTGCCATGGTAACGGCATATTTATGGAAGAAAATCAAGGAAATACCTTGCGGATCGAACTACTTCCTCAGTTTTTTGGTGTTCTTGGTGGGAAGATGTTTTCGGATGAGTCTGAATCTGCGTTGCCATGGTAACGGCATATTTATGGCAGAAAATCAAGGAAACACCTTGCGGATCGAACTACTTCCTCAGTTTTTGACCGAAAGTCATGAAATTTGGTACACACATTGGTCTTGATGGGAAGATGTGCAAGACATTTTTCGGATGAGTCGGAATCTGCGTTGCCATGGTAACGGCATATTTATGGCAGAAAATGAAGGGAACACATTGCGGATCAAACTACTTCCTCAGTTTTTGACCGAAAGTCATGAAATTTGGTACACACATTGGTCTTACTGGGAAGATGTGTACAACATATTTTTTTTTATGTGTCGGAAGCTGCGTTGCCATGGAAACGGCATATCTATGGCAGTAAATCAGGGAAAAATCTTTCGGATCGAACTACTTCCTCAGTTTTCGACCAAAAGTCAAGAAAGGCTGTTGTCACGGGGCGGGGGTATTAATCATCATCTTCAGTGATATTTCTAGTTTTCATCGTTACATTCAAAACAGAGTCAGGATCCAGCAATATTCAGCCGCAGGTTATCCGTTGTCAAGACCGTGGTCAAGACCATAGAATCTTAGCCCTGTGATTGGCAAGCGAGCCATCTGTAACCAAGTGTGCGTTGAATGAAACATTGCGCAACCTGTTGCTTCATCCTTGCGCAAACATGCGCATAGCTGTTGCCTGGCTGTGAGAAAACATCTTGCGTGGTGGTAACCAATCAGAATGCTGGAATTGACTTTTTTAAAGACCAAGTGTGTACATTGGTTACATATTGCTGGATCCTGACCCTGTCATGAAGTGCACATTAATGTTATTTCAATCTTTGGAAAGTACAGAAAATGCCCTTTACGCTCATGTCAAATTTGCCCTGGCTCACAATAAAACTATGGTTGTTTTGGCCAGATTTATATTTCATTTCATTTCCATTTTTTGTCATAAAAGGAACACCATTTTTTTTTACCAATTTCGTCTTTTATTTTGAACACAATAAAAGCATGTCACAAATCTGTGATCCCTCTTCTTTTATTTGATGTATAACTCATGGCAATTGGTGAATGATAAGTAGTCTATTCAATAGTTTGCAAAAGAGATGTTCCTGGCTGTTCTTGCTCATTATGTATTCATCAGGCCCCTAAAGCTCCGCCATCTTGTCGGGGTCCATTAGAAGGCCGGATAAGCACCGTTGCATAATTCATGAGCGTAAATGCATGATTCATTTTGTAAGATGCTCCCCGAGAGTAGCGTGTGTTTGTATGTGGTATGAAAACAAATTCGCACATCAGCTTGGGCATGCGCAGTAAGAAAGGTCAAATTCAGTAATATATGCATTTATGGTAATGTATTCATTGCTTCAACGCAACAGATTCGGCGAATCAGCGATGGCAATTTCTAATTATGACAGATGGGGCTCGGTCAATGCACTTTAATTGTAATCGATCTCCAAATCAAAATCTATCGCTTTGCAAATATGTAAACAAGTAAATAAAGCTTTAAAATGTAACCGGACGGGACCGAATCAAATGTAATCATGAACAAAGATAATGTAAAAATAATGTGAAGTATTTGACACGTCGCCAGTGGCAAAAGTCTCTTTTCTTGTTGATATACTTAATACCCGTGAATGTATTCATTAAATATGCGTTAAGTATAATGATAAATAAATACATAAATAAATACATAAATAATACATGCATAATGAATAAAAAACAAAGAAGTTATCTTTCAAAGTAAGATTTTTTTCAGGGATGGTTTTCTTAATAAGAAGGATAATCTTCATTTGGGGTGTGGCGGTGGGGTCCTTTAGTTAATTGAGGTTTTTTTGTACCATTTTATTTAGACTTGATGTTAATGTAATTTTGTTTTTATGTTGGCAATTAAATAAAAGTGTACGTTTATTCTCTTTTTTAAGGGATTTTTTTTTATTTGTCAGGAATAATCAAATTACCGGGAAGAAGTATATGTTCTATATTAACGTTTACTTTGCATTTGTGAGTAAAATTTATGTTGCCATTCCTTTCCAGCTTTCATGCCTGTAAGTCACCACTCAATCACATGTCTTACAATACCATCCATTTACTTCTACTTATGATTAACCATTAGCGTCAGAGCTTATTGTCTTCACTCTTCCTTTCATTTCAAGCAGGAGTGTCGCTAGAGCATTTTGAATGGGGAGAGGTGGGGCAATACTAACCGTGCCGAAAAAAAAAAAATCCCACAAATTTTCAATAATGAACAAAGAAAATGGAAGTTCTATTAGTTTTATATATTTTTTGACATGCCAAAATACCGACAGTTTGAAAATTACAAATATTAAGGTGTATTACCCTCCACCACCCTAGGGGTGCATCCAGGATTTTGTAAAAGATGGGGCACACGTTGCAGAAAATTCTCTGACAAGTTGAAAAAGAAAAAGGGGGGTACAATCTTGGAGTTGTATACTGAAGGTATGCCACTTTGTATCAAGGGGGCATGGGCTGCAAGCCTTCTCTCTCTGCCTCCACCCACCCCTACCCCCTCCAGCGATACCACTGCTTTTACTCTCATTTTGTATCTTTCTCATTCCTTTTAGTATAAAGGTCACTCTAGCTTACCTTTCACAGAAATTTTAAATTTCACATTTCTAGTTATGGAACCCTCCCACTTTGAATCCTCTCATACATAAAAGTATATCACATGAACATTATCACTGAAAGGAGAATTTTGAATTTGACAAGCTCTAAAAAAATGTAAATATTTAAGGCAACTAGATGACTTTTCATCTCCTTAACATAAGAGAGATAAACTAAATCTTTTTGTTGTTGTTATTGTTGTCTATTTAATAACAATAAATATCAATTAAAATAACAAGTTTATAATTAAACAAAAAATAATAATGAAAATCTTTGCAGACGTCTAAATTTTCACATCACATATAATTGAATGAATATTCAGGTTTTTTTCAACAGTTTTCAAGAAATATTCATGACAACCGCTTCATTCTATTATACTGTTGCTGGTCACAAACATAATTCAAATCTAGGTTTGGTTAAATTTCATTCAGCTGAAGGCACTTATTTGTTAGGCTTTCAGCAAATGCAATATTCCAATAGAAATCCTCCCAATCAGAAACCATTGTTAGGGATATCAGTTTTGTTTTATTTTTGAATGAAAGCCTCACCTTCATTACATGTCTCCACTTGTGAGACTGCTGATTAATGAGGACCTTACAAAAATACATATTGAGCTAGTATAATATTAAATTGAAAGTTCACCCTGATTATAAGTTGGTTTTATAAGAAGCAGAAAACTTAAAGAAACAGATCAGTGAAGGTTTGAGCAAAATATGATACGACATAAGAAACTAGTATTTTTTGAAGTTGTAATCAATCAAAGATAAATTGGCAACTCTGTGTCGTATCTTGTGAGCTCCCATTTGCACTGTACCCCAAAAATCATTAATTTCCATCTAAAGAAAATATTCAAACATACATGGAATGCACCTTAGATATGTAATCATTGCTCATACAATTTTTTTTTACAAAACCTGTAGGAAAAAATCTATTCCTTCATCAGAAACTAAGAAAATGGAAATTTATGAAATTTTCTGTACGGAGCAAATGGGAGAGGAGCTCAAACCTCCACTGATCTGTTTAATTTTTCTGCTTCTTTTATAACCAACTTAATATCAGGGTGGACTTGCCTGCTAAATTGTATGAGTTTATTTTTTGAACAGTTTTTGAACATCCACTGCTGGCATCTGAAGCACATGGTATCATGACAAGGTAGATGTCTATGAAGAGCTGTAGTGGTATACCGTAAGTCTGTTGAATGAAAAGAGAAAATAGAACAAATTAAAAACTACTAAGGACGTACACAATATGACAGGACTGCAATGTGCCAGATATGTGTATATGCATGACTGAAACAGAGTAAATAAAGCTTGATAAAAAGCTATTTTACCCACATTCATTAAAATCAAGTTCTTTTGTAAGCATGAAAATGGGAATGATGAATATCCTTTGAAAAAAATTCCCATATTTGACTAAAAATTCTTCTTTTACAGGTCAGAGGGAATGAAATTACAATTATTTCAAATAACTTGCTTCCTCCTCTACAAGTTGTGTACTAGTGATATATTATATATTTTTTATATTCATGTATTAAAAAAAAAATTGTTGTGGGGGGGGGGGGGGGGGGTGGGGGGATTACCAAATTTAATTGTACACAGTATAGGCCTACCTCTCCAAGCTTGAGCAGGTCAGTATTATTATATTTGCTCTTTGTTCATCTCTCCTGATTGTGTATCTCAATATTCTTTCACCATCCATTGTAAAGAATCATGCTGTGTAAAAAAAAGGATAAATAAATAAATTTATAAGTATATGAAAGTAATTTAGAGGTTCACGAGATATATTTCGCAGAAAAACTTGTACTCCACTAATTCTTATTTTTTCGATCTTCTTAAACATCTAGATTCATGTAGAAATGTACATCTAATTTAGATCATAGATTAAAGCTCAAAAGAAACCGTTTTCATAGAATGTATTGTGAATAAATGTGCAATCTTCTCCTTCTCCATGCTTACACACAATGGTGGGCTTTGTTAGTAATGGTTTCAAATAATGTTTACATAGTTTAAGGACAAGCTATCAAAATATCAATGGGAACTAGGGAGGGTATCTGTAATATGATTTTAACGAACACTTTCAGGGACCCCTGGAAGCCCTAATTGCTTTTATATTTAATGTTATTGTTTCCTGTTAAATTGATTTGAATTACGTAGTAAGCATATACAATACTCATGAAAGATGAATGAAAATGTTCTGTAAACTTACCTGTAATTTAGGAGGGCTAAATTTCTGCTTCATCATGTACGGTCAACAGTTGTCGCAATGTTTGAATAACACTTCTTGGGTTCCTTTCCATTTAGATCTGTTGTAAAACAAGAAAGAAGAAAACACAGTTGTAACTTTTTTTTTGGTCTTTCTAATTGATACATGTCATAGTTACATTGATAATAATTATTTTTATCACGCAAATACATTTGTAAATTCCAATCCATTATTTGTAATAGGTAAAAATTCAATATTCATCAGCTGTCTTATATTTATTTATTAAGGTGCATTCAAGCTTTATAAGATTCTTGGAAAGAAAAAGAAACAACCTCTGCAACTTATAGTGTGTCTGAAATTTTCAAAAGGGTCCATAAACTGGCTTAATTTACACCAGACTGAAATTTTGCCCAAAATACATTTGCCTACCCCCCCCCCCCCCCCCATTAAAAAAAATCAGTCTATCGGACTAATATTTAACTTCGTCAGTTAATTGACCAAATGGCATGAACTGAACCAAGTATGATAATAGATCCAAGTCTTTTGAGAACGAAAACAAAGTCAGGCACGAAAGTGAAGTTGAACAGAGTCTACATCCATCTTAATTTCTTATCAAACATGGTTACTTTGAATTCGTTCCCCAAACACAGCTTTAGCCCTAGGCCTAGCTAAGTGAGTCTACATCTACTCAAGATACGGTACTATTCTTCAGACTTCGGTTTATGGAATAAAATGTCAACAATTATTGTGAGTTGAAAACAGTAAATCCCACCATACAGTCGCACAGTCACACTCAGTCTCCAAATCTATTCTAACCGTACGTTTAATAGATCCAAGATCCCAAGGCCAAGTTGGACTAACTACTATACACTTGTGTGCAGCATATAGATGAACAACATGAGGAAAAACTTATGCAATAGTCTATCATAATTCAAAGAGTTGACTAACGTTATATCTAGATCTAGATCTAGGCCTACTTAGATCCAATATTTCTTGCTTGCATGCACTGCATTTTTGACGCTGTCGAAATAGCCACCGCGCCGGTGGCTGGAACTGACCCGGGACTGCCTGGGTAGCTGTCATGAGCCGCAGCGTGTGAGGACAGCCATCTCCGTGTCAAACTACCTCTCGACGATAAATTTAGAACTGTAATTTCGAAAGAAAATTGTTTCTTTTCTTTTTCAACACAACTCTTGTAAATCCTTTTAAATTGTAGAGAAATTATTATAGATCACCTAGAATAGTACAACTAATTGTTATTAATGAATTAAATTATATAATTTACTCGCAATTTGAGCTCTACTCACCTTGTACTTTTGAACTAAAATCTCTCATTTCGTGCGGGTGACGTCATTGCATATAATCTGCATAATTAATTGATCTTGAGTGACGAATTTGAGGTCAAAAAAATTAACATAACCCTGATCGATACTATCGAAATAGATACATATTCATAACATAGCATCCAATCAAAGTCTCACAATAAAATGACAAGCGCAAGAAAAATTAATAATGCAACAGCTATTATCGATATCACGGCGATAACGGGTGCTTATCGTCCTTTCTAATGGTCCCAAGAGGCGTGGCCTAATTCCATTCGCGTAATGATTTACGCGCGTGCTGCTTTCCGTCTAGTAAATCTATAATACGTCTATGGTATTCATAGTCAGGCAGAACTGGAAATAAAATAGCGCGCTTTTAGGGGACCTGCGGATTGGCTGTATACGTTGAACACATACGATCATAATATGCGTACGTGCGTGCAGGCCAGGTACTTTTTTTCCCCCACCGGCGACCGTGCTTTCATGAAGACCAATCGGAACCGTTTCCCGACCCTGCGTCATGAATATTCATGAAAAAATGCGAAATCTGCCTAGGCTTGGTTACAAAAAAAAAAGACGCTGCCAGGCCGTGCCAGGCCGAGGGTTGCGTAATCCCAAAGTCGTACGGGCAAGGAACTTCGGGGTCACGCCATCTCTCGGCCTGGCAACAGTAGTGGGATATCGCGTATATTGCACTGGCCAGTGGTATTATCATAATTAAGTACATGTGGAGCACACCTGAAAGGAATGGAGCACACCTACATTGCGGGTGAAGGAAATAACTATTCAAGTACGAAACATTAAAATAACTATTATAATAATCAACTTCATGTGGAGCACATCTAGAGGGAGTGGAGCACACCTGCAGTGCTGGTGAAGAAAAAACTCTTCTTATTTTCAATGATTCAAATAGGAAACATTATTAAAATAACCATCAAAATCAACTTCATGTGGAATGCATCTAGAGGGAGTGGAGCACACCTGCAGTGCGGGTGAAGAAAAGACTCTTCTTATTTTCAATGATTCAAATATGAAACATTATTAAAATAACCATCAAAATCAACTTCATGTGGAGCGCATCTAGGGGGAGTGGAGCACACCTGCAATGCGGGTGAAGAAAAGACTCTTTTTAATTGCACTTTAGTTCACAGTTGCAATTGATATCAATCTCAAATCAGTTGATATTGATATCATTTCTTTAATGTAGATCTACCCTACCTTCCTGAGACAGCACATGTATGCAAATACACAGCCGAAAAGTTTCTGGCGGGTCTTTCGCGAGGTTGACGTCATGTTATGCATATGCAATACCTACCAACCTACCGTAGCATGACGTCATGATACGCATATTCATTACCTCTCTCTTGGTGTGCTGCAAATGAGACACCCGTGTACTACAGGAGAATTATTATACCAGAATGAGAATGCAGCTGTGAATGAAATGTGAATCGGATTCCTTCGTAGGCAATAAATAACCTCCACTGGGCAGTGTCTATTCTCCTGGGCAGGGTTTCATCAAACGGTCATAAGTACAAGTTCGCCGACATCCCATTGAAACGCGTGTATCAGAATAAGCCAGTTCGGGGTTAGCGCATGGTACAAATGACCCAAAATATCCACAGATATTTTAGACATGGAGGGTCCCTTTATGTGCACTTCAGAAAAATAACTCTGGGAGTGATAGAGGTGCCTCATGAATAGCTTTTGTTTCCCCCTTTAAAAAGAATACTTCCACCTGGATATCATGGAATGCACCATTAGTGCATAATTGAATAATGATTACATGACATTCATGAGCACATATCGAATATTGGTGTCAGTGGGTTTTAGAATTTGGTACAGATGACCTTTATCTGCTCATGCTCAGATTGCATCTCCGAAGTGGCTTATTGGGGAGGTTGCTCTTTCAAAAAATTGTTTAGAATCTGAAGCAGCCCGCAATGTGTCATGTAACAAATTTTGGCAGTTTTCTATTACCTCATTTAAGATAAAGCTGTGACATTACTTTCATTCTGCAGAAATACTCTGTACGCATGTATGTATTTAAAAAAAGTACTTAATCCATACTGTGATGTCCCTTTCATCAGAATAGACCCCTTCATGTTATTGATTTATTTCAAGAATGAAATTCATTTTGTTTTATATTCCATATTATTGTCAGTTGTGAAAAGGTATTTCATGTTAATCAACGTAGATATCAAGGTATGTGTGTCATAATTTTGAGATTAAATTCAGTGAAGTAGCAGCGATACTTTTCATGGTGGAGAAACTGAATAGTAGGTTTAGTTCTTCAGGGTTACACCATGTAATGTAATGTAATGTAATGGGAGTTATCATTCAGCGAAAATCAGGAACTTGATCTTTATTCAGAGAAAACAATAGCACCGCCATGTACTTTCTGTGTGCAGGATAATTATAGCGCCACCAGTGACCAGAATGAGAATGCAGCCGTGAATGAAATGTGAATCAGATCCCTTCGTAGGCAATATATAACCTCCACTGGGCAGTGCTCTATTTATTCTCCTGATGACGATCAGAGCATACTGATCGAAACGTCGAGAACCACAGAGCTCTTAGCGCAGCTCAACAGCCCTTTTCAGGGTTCTTCTTCTTTGAAAGATTACATGGTGTAACGATGAAGAACTAAACCTACAATTAAGATTAAATTTGCATGGAGGTTGTCGATCGAAGATCTCATTGTAGAAGCATAAATAGCGTGTATATTCATTATCCGACTACACGTGTGCTCCTTGGTCATGTTGGTTTTAAATGCGTTGCAACTTTGGCTTCTTTTTATTTGTGTTGTAATGGTGGTTTAGCTTTCAGGAGAGCATTATTATTTTCTGTCCTTTCTTATGTTATTAATGACCGTTAAATTTTTGAATTGTTTAAGAAGGGTGGATGAATATATTTTTTAACATGTTTTTCAACTTTATATTTCATATATGATTTTTCACCTTATGAATAACGCTGACATATTTCCCCTTTACCGAGTATATCGTTATTTTATACAGTGTGAATGCTGAATTATTTCATTCGTAAAAGCAATCACTTAAATGTTATGTAACATGATATTGTGTATAATTGTGCAATGTGTGTCTGTTAAATCTATATTGAATGACGTCACATGAAGCAAGCAGAGCCAAGATCGGGAGAAAGACTGAGGGAATATAACATGTTTGAATAGTTTGACAAAAGTCCATTATTCCGGGGGAAAACGAAGGCAGCATCGCAACGCGTAATAATCAATTATAAGAAGAATTACTAGCATTGAATGTGCCCTTTATTTTTTCCCCATAATATGATTTTTACAAATGCCGCTAGTCCTAGTCCGCTAGATCTGTGTGTAGGGTTAGTGAGGGGAGGGTGTTGGTGAGAAAGCGAAGGGTTTATATTTTTTCTACAAATTATATTAATTTGTTCAATAAATCATTTGAAATTATTACATAAGTGGAGGTAGGTAAATTTATTTGAACCAATTGTGTTAACCACCACCTTTACCAATCGGGTCGAGACCGCAAATATGTTTGTACAGTATTTGTATATTGATACTCAGCCTGTCACTAGTTCGATGAAATTTTGCTTAGGATTTCGAAGTTGAATCGTGGTGTTGATTCATAATAATGTTTACAAAATACTACAAGGTATTAATCATAATTATCAAAATCGCATGAGAGTAGAAAAGGTGTAAAGACTGAGTCTTCTGTCGGGGCAGTGATGAGAATAAAGCAGAAAATGGATTACATATAGGAGAAATGGACAGAATGAGAGAGAGAGGGAGAGCATAAATGGGAAGGGGAATTAGAAAAGAAAGACGAGAGAGGAAGAGATAGAGAGAAAGAGAGAGAGAGAGAGAGAGAGAGAAATGTAGTGGAAAAAATAAAACACTATGATTGACCCTGCAAAGTATTTTGTGTATAAAGTTTCAAATCATATTCAACAATGTTGCATGTACGTCTGTAGTTTGGCAGTGTAGGCACTTGTAATAATGACCCTCTGTCAATGTAATAACAAAGCCTAACCTGAAATCGGAAATTTCGCAATGGTGTCAAGCACTGGATTAGGTATTGAAGGATCTGCAGCCCCCTTTTTAACTACTAAACATAGGATGAGGGAGAGGGAGAGAGGGACAAATACAGAGACAGACAAACAGACAGACAGAGAGACAGAGACAGACAAACAGACAGAGAGGGGAAGGTAAAGAGGGGGAAGGGAATAAAGATGGCGATGAAGGCATAGGAAATGATGGCCCCCCTTCCTAACCCTCCCCTCCTCCCTGGCTTTAGTGAGGATTATTTTCTGGACCCCCCCCCCCCCCCCCCCCCCTCCATCCCATCCCATAGAATAGAATGATCTTTTAACCTCCAAATGGCGGACTATGGTAGAAAAAAATATATTATATATATATATATTACGACTGACCTTCAACTACCGACCCTCAACCCCCCCCCCCCCCCCCCTCTAAAAAGAATGAATTTGACGAAGAAGAAGAATATAAAACGTTAAATTCCACTAAAACTTGAGGTAAAGTGGCTAATTAAATGTGTGTGGAGTCTATAATCTTTAGAACGCATAAAGAGCAGTAGCCGTAAATTAAAATGTGTGTGGTTGCAAAAACTTACAATCTATTTCTCTCTATCTGTCTATGTATATGATTACAGATTGCTACATGATACCTTTCAGGCATGTATGTCTATGTTCTCATTTTGTGTATAAAGGTGTGTTGTATCTTTTTTCAGAGTGTTATTCACTGATTCTTTCATATCGCCTGTAAGTTATGTTGTTAATAGGATATAGACCTAATATCATCTTATGTATCAACCGTCACCATTTTATTTACACCACAGTCACACCGCCAAACTGACCCACACCGACTCCAAACGGTCCGATTCTTGACCATTGGCGGCAATGTTATTTTCTTTTTCGGTCTGTTGTCGGTCTTATTTGTGTCACTGTGGTATAGGATTGTCTAGCCTCATTTTATGCACACCTCCTCATTCTTATGCTAGTTATAAATGAGATGGTTTGATTGTCAGTCATTTATATATCAGAGTTTCACGCTCGTTACCTACGATCCGACATTTTGTGGCGATATTATGTTACGCCTATGAGGGTGAGGTACTGTTTGGTCCAGGGGTGAAGAAAAATATGGACTAGTGTCAAATGTTGACCACGGAGCAACTGTCACAAGAAAATTATATTGCACATTTTGTTGTTGCTTATTTCCCATGCCTTGTATGCATCTTTCAGGTACTAGGAATAAATAATTGTAACAATTTTTTTTCTCCAACAGGGGCTATGAAATACAAGTCATGCTTCTTTAATAGACTCCTCAACTGATGTTTTCCTTTACAATTATAATGTTTACAATATAAAAATTGTCGCTTTATCAGTGTAGACATTGAATTATGTTCTGTTATATCTATGATCAATTCATATATTCGTAATGTCCCTGTTTTTAATTTTCATATGTACTATTTTAAAAAAGTGTAAAAGATATACATGTTTGTGAAAATCAATAATCATTGAAAATTTGAAAATTTGAAATATCAATCAAATGTAAATTATATCCTATTTCTAAAAAATGACAAATAATTAACCAGCTTATATATTGTAATTAGTTGACAAAAACAGGAAGATCGGCATCGTTTGTAATATTGTGTAAATATACCATTTTTTCCCCTCATTTTTATTTCCTAAGGTTAGGAATCTGAATGTGATTGCCATTAGAGTTCGATCACAATCTTTACTGATGTAAATGAAATGGAAATCTTTAAACTATATCCTTATTCCTAGTCCAACAAAGTCTAATGCCTTTTGGAAGTTTCCATATTCGAAATGGTATTGAAAACGATTAAATGATGACAAGAAATAGATGTCATAGGAGAAATGGAGTGGCAGAGAGACTGAAAGAGAGAGAGAGAGAGAGCGCAAGAGAAAGGGTGAAAGAAAGAGAGAGCGAGTAAGGGAGAGAGAGAGGGGGGGGGGGGGAGAGAAAGAGAGAGTGGGAGAGAGCGGGAGACAGACATAGATAATCTATTGAGACCGGGCATTGCAGGGAGAGAGGTAAAAGTGCTTATACTCTGTATCCAGTCATATTATGTAAGAAATAATTATGTACACTGTGAATATAAAACAAAGCTATGAAAATGTCACAACCTCAAATAATTGTGATATCGAGTGGAATAATCATTTCCAATATTTACATTCGTGGCAACACCAGTGTTTAAAGATAATACGTGTATCAAAAAGCAAAGAATTAATAAAAAAATAATGGGATGATGTCGCGCATGAAGGTAAATTGAATTCAATTCATTGATGGAATTTGCAAAAAGAGAAGAAGATAATATTATATCATTCAAACGATACGTATAGCTGTTATACATGAAGGGCAGTTGGTGCGGATTGTTCGATGAATCGCCATGCATGTTTTAAAAATATAGAACCTATCTATCTCTTCTCTCTTTCTCTTCCTCCTGTGTTTTTTTTTCTAATTCCCTTTCCTGTCACCCTTTTCTTCCTCTCCCTCTCCCTCTCTAATTAACTCGTTCACTCTACCAATACTCTTATAACCAGTTACTACCAAATATAAAATAACATAATATGCATAGGCTTCTTTGATTCATTTTGGCACTTATACAAATCTCTCTTTTCTGTGATACTTATTCTTTTTCTTTATTTGGTAAAAATCTCAACAACAAACCCACCTGATTATGTATATAATGACTCGATTAAATCCAGTAATTAACCACTTTGCTTGAACAATGATGCACACAATATTTACATCCATATTACTGTACTAGTCGGGACAAATGTCGACTTTCAACTGCGAATTAACAAAAAAAGAAAAGAAAAATAGCGGTCCTGGCGGTATGTGCCGACAGGGGGCGCATGTGTCACTACGTGTGGTAGCAATGAAGAAAATTGCATGCCATAAACTAAATGTTTGCAAGATAATGCGATCTATTTAAAGTTATAAATGACAAAATGATAATGGTGAAAAGCGTTTCATCAACATCTGAAATACGTAATTTAAAAGCGAACTTTAATGAATAAATGTGCTGATTAATCGCGTTTTCAAACAAACTTTTGCGACATATATCATAATACTTTTTTAATGATTTGAGTGTTTATCAATGTGCAGACACCTTTTGATCATAATTAGAACAGTTATATTTTATCATACAGCACATTTGTTGTCTTCAGATGATCGAAGTAGAAGAATATGTTATTCTGATCCAAATGTTAGAGGGGGAGAGAGATGACAGCTAGAAATAAAAAGAGAGTTAGTCTAAAATAATCCAAATCAGACACTATTTTTATAAATAGGGACACATAAACACAAGCAAAGATAATAGGAGGAGATGAGAAACAAAGACATGAACGTGATAGATTTCATTTCACATAATTTCCCTCGCACATCAACCCTTAACAATAATTGCTATTTTCGTTTTCACACTGACTTTAGCACGCCTGAAATCGAGTGGACCTTTGTTAAAAGAAGTTCAATGTACATTATTTTCTTTTACCCAGATGTACAGAGATATGCTATGAATTGTACCCACGGCCATGTGATATCTTAAAGCGCATTAGTGTTATGACAGAGCATGGAGCATGGTAAACGTGACAATATGTCTAAATGCCTGGTCGGTATCAAGGTTCTTTTTTTATACGTTTATATTTAGATTTTTAGATTTAGATTTATTTTATTTCAATTCTTTTCTTTTCAGCAATCAACATACAAATCAATAATAATATAAATACAAATCAGTAATAATGAACACACAAATCAACAAGTAATCATCATAAATATAGTGTATGGGTAACATGAATAATAATATTACTCATCAGAATCAATTTAGATAATAAAATGATTTAAATACATGTACATAGTTATTCAAGTGTGTGATTTAAAGTAAGAAAAGAAATGAAAAAAGAGACCAGCAAAAGAAGCAGAGCTTGTACAAAACGCTGGCCCCTGGAATGATTACACTGTAAAATATTTCAACAAAAATAAATACGGGAAGCCGTTATTTTTTAATTTTTTTTTTTTTAAGCACATACAAAATTTTAATAAAAAAAAAAAAAAAATGTTTTTCAAGTGTATTATTGTTTCCAGCGTATCAATTATTAATTAATTATTTCGAGTTCATTAATCATTTTGGCAGGAAACTGTAGGCAATTGTAAGCAATTATACATGAAGGATCCACAAGGAAGTGAAATAAAGGCCAAAAGCGCAACACAAAACAAAACAAAACAACAAAACAGAAAAATCCAGCACAAACACTAAACAAACAACAAACAAACAATAACAAAGGATAAAGTGACAGGAGCGGATGGGGATGGGGGTGGAGGAAAAGTTAAAGGTCGAGTTGTGTATTTTTTTAATAAACACTATTATACTTATCGTTTTAAATACATATACAAAAAGATTATTGAGGGGTTGGTTTTAGTGTGTATAAAAAGCAATAAAAGACTTTTTTAGTTTTAGTTTAAATATGCCTAGGCTTAGGCTTTCTTTCGTGTTCAGAGGAAGGGAGTTCCAAAATTTGGGAGCAGTAAATATAAAAGTATTCTGTGCGAGTGCTGTACGAGTTCTGGGGAGGTGATAAAGATTAATTTGTCTGGTGGGATAGTGATGGATTTCATTATTTGCTTGAAATATATTATTAAAAACGTTGGGTAGTTCTCCTTTGTGAAACTGATAAATAAGTATGGCAAGATTTAATCGATAAATGTCATAAATTTTGAGAATATTATTAGTATAAAAAAGACCATCAGAGTGGTGTCTATAATGTACATGACTTATGATCCGCATAGCTTTTTTTGTAGTAATAGAATTCTATCTAATAGGCATGCCGCGCTGTTCCCCCATGCAAGAATTCCGTAGTTTAAAGGACAATTAACCCCACGTGATATTCTAGATGCACCTATTGTCTGCTACGTCTTTCCATGGAGGCTGCCATTTTGTGCATGACACGGATCATTAGGTACCATATGCATTGATAATAGCCTACCTTTACAACAGATACGTCGCTTTGTTCTGATTGTATTACGATTGTTATTGGCCATGGGCCTAGATAATTGACGACCCATGAGTTCTAATAGCCATCCTGTAAAGCAGATTCCTCGCTTTGTTTTGGTATTGTTACGATTGTCTCCGTCCTTGACGTATATTTTTTATGAAGTATATTTTTTATGAACAAATTAAGACCTTTTAAAAAATATATAAAACTAAACTTACATTTCAGAATATGTGACTTTATCTAATATATATTTGTCCTCTAAAAATCAATTACAAGTTAACGATGAAGGAAATTTTACTTGGGATGAAAAATATGTTCGTGTACACATAAAGTAATGGCAGCCCCCTTATTATTGCTAGCAGACGATAACTTGGCTGGAAAATAGTGATTTATATCTATATCCTGTGTTTTTACATGAAATTGCATGTATCAAATAAGAGGCATATACTACACCATTCAAAATAAGCTAATTCATACGCTTAGGTTAATTTCCCTTTAAGTAGGGAAGAACTAACGTGAAGTATAAAGATTTAAGAATATTGGGGGGAAATGTCCATTTTAGTTTGTTGATTATATTTCTTGAAATAACCTTACATAATTATGTTATCAATGTGATGTTTCCATGAAAGTTTGTCATCAATTAGTATTCCTAAAAATTTTGTTGTAGTAACCTGGTGTATTCGAATGTTATTTATTAAGATTGGGTAAGGTAGATGGTTAAATGTATTACTAAATAGCATATAATTGGTTTTTTCTAGATTTAAGGACAGTTTATTAGCTTTAACCCAAGTCATAACTGAATTCAGATCAGAATTGACAAGCCGACAAAGAGTTTCTAAGTTTTTGTGTGAAAGGAAAAGATTGGTGTCATCTGCGTACATGATAAAGGAAAATAAATTCGATGATCTAGGGAAATCGTTGGTGTATAAAATAAATAACAATGGGCCAAGAATGGAACCCTGAGGTACACCACAAGTAATATTTCTTAGGTCTGACATATTATTTTCAATGGAAACATATTGTTGGCGTTCATATAAATAGTTACAAAACCAGTCTAAAACGATGCCTCTAATTCCATAATGGGACAGTTTATGTAAAAGAATTCTGTGGTCTATCGTATCGAACGCTTTAGAAAAATCTAAAAACATTCCTATTGTGTGAGTACCATCGTCAATAGAGGTAGCAACTTTGTTGATGAAAGACAAGATTGCATGTGATGTACTATGACTTTTTCTAAAACCAAATTGACAGTCGTGTAAAATTTCATTCTGCTTTAAAAAATCTACTGTTCATGAAAAAACAAGTTTTTCTAATATTTTGGAAAATGTAGTCAATAAAGATATTGGCCTGTAATTTGATAGTACAAGAGGATTGCCTTTCTTGAAAATGGGTATTATTTTAGCTAATTTCATTCTATTTGGAAAAACGCCTGTTCTCAAAGACAAATTACAGACATAAGTAAATGGTTCAATAATACATGAAATAATTTTCTTCGTAATGAAATTATCAATACCATCGTGCCCGCAACTACGTTTAAAATATCAAGAATTTCACCTTCAATTACAGGAGCAAAAAACATAGAATTATAGGGTTAGGGTTTTGTAAGTAATCAAGAAAATTTTTATCACTGTCGGGTATCTTGCTAGCTAAATTTGGGGCCAACTCCACAAAATATTTATTAAAGTAATCTGAGATTTCTTGTAAATTGTTAACAGTGCTATCACCAGTTTGTATCTTAGAAACTGTGTCTTTTCTATCATGTTTATTTAAAACTTCATTGATTATTTTCCATGTGCATTTTGCATCTTTTTTACAGTGAATAAATTGGCGGGAAAAATAATTTCTTTTTTCTCTACGTAATAATCATGTCAGTGTATTTTTGTAATTTAAATATTTAGATTTGGAACTTTCAGTCGGCTTCGCTTTGTATTTTAAATAAAGATTATTTTTCCTATTTATAGATCTGAGTAAGCTTGCCGTAATCCAAGGCGATTTGGGGGTTCTTTTTCGACTGCGATGATTTATTTTTCTAATCGGGATACATTCATTAAATAAAGTAGTTAATTTATCCGTAAACTCATCAAAACAACTATTAACTTCAGTAATATTATATAAACTACTCCAATCCAGTTCATCTAATCTGTTTTTGAGAGTGTTAATATTGCGTTCGGAAAAATTCCTAGAATAAATTTTAGAGGGTTGTTGAGTTTGTTGTAAAATGGGGAAGTTCGCAAATATTGGGAAGTGATCCGTGATATCGGAGACTACAACTCCAGCTTGTGGAAAAGGATGCATGTTTGTAAATATGTTGTCAATTAGCGTGGAAGATTTATCTGAGATACGAGTTGGTTTAGATATTAGTGGTACAAATGATGATGAGAGGAGCGTTCCATAAAATTCATGAATAAATGCATCAGAGTCGTATTTCAACAGATTGGCATTAAAATCTCCCATTAAAAAACAATCCTTACCACGTAGGATAGGGTTTGAGATAATGTTTTGAATGTTTAACAAAAAATCATTGTGACTGGAATTGGGAGGTCTATATACTATTCCAATCACGATATTTTTTCTACCTACAAAATCAATTTCAACAAAAATTGTTTCAATCGAATCATTAATTTTGTTTAAAGGAGTTATATTATTAAAATTGAAATCAGAAGAAATATACAAAGCCACCCCTCCTCCAGATCTGTTGGGTCTATTATTCACTATTAGATCATAACCACGGAGAGAGTATAATGAATGAGGTGTGTCAGAGAGCCAAGTTTCTGTTAGGCCAATTACGGAGCAATTTAACCTAAACCTGTCAAGAAGATTACGTAAGGAATCAAAATTACTATTCATGCTTCTGATGTTAGTGTGGAACAAAGAAAAAACAGTCTCATTAAGGTTTGAGAAGTGAGAAACAACTTGATTTTCAGTGTAGTAAGTATTTAGAGCAGTGATCATATGATTGACAAAATTACTATCGGGATTGATATAATGGGAATGCAGCAATGTTTGAAAAGCATCTAAAAATTCGTCATTGGTTAAGTCATAGCCAGGAATGTCATCAACCGCCATGGATCAAGATAATCATAACCGTTAAGATGTAAATCGTAAGAAAAATTGAAAGGGTTGGGGACTGGGGGAGGGACAACCTGTCACAGCGTACAAAACAACATACAGACAATAGAGTGAAATAAAATAACATCGTAAGAAATAAACAGGAAACAGAAACACATGAACAAGAAAAAAGTAGAAAAATAAACAATATCAAGTAAAAAAAAGAATTGAAAAGGAAATTATAAAAAAAGAGAACTGGCCATAAAACCCTTCGAGGGAGATGTAAAAAGTAATACCTTGCACATAAAAAAATACTTAAGAACAGACAGCAGCTAAAAAAAAAAGTGTAAGAAAAAAGATGAAAAGAGAAGCAGCCCCATGTTGAGCTATACTAAAAAGATTACAATAAAATACTTTTCAAAGAAGGCATGAGATAACATCCTGTTTGTTTTTTTTTTTAAGAAAACAAGAATACTTAAAAGAATAAAGTAAAATGCTTTTCAAAAAGAAACGGGAAAACATCTGTTTTAAAAGAAATGAAGAAGGAAGGAAAGAAATATAAAAAGAAGGAAAGGATTATCTTTTTATCATGTTTATCCTTGAGTGGTACCTGCGTTTCAACAAATTTTATGTGTTTAAAGATAAAGTTTTTGCAGAGAATGAAAAAAAAACCGAACAAAAACCTAACGCTACTGATAAACAATAATGGGCCTGTAACGTAATTGTCGAGTTCAAACAAAACAATAAATATATTGGTTCAAGTAAATAGGATAATAATATATACAACATGTAACATAGGTGTTTGAACATAGATATGCAAATTTTGAACTGGCCTAAATTTAAATTACAATATGTTACAGACCCAGACATTTGATAAGATTAGTTAGTCGCAAATCCATAGAGTAATTCAGTTGACAGTTTTAATGCATTTTACACATTGCAGATTATACGGTTTTAATAATGCAATATAAATATCCAGGTTAGGAAATAGGAAGTCTTTATTCTGTAAATATTTTATCGAATATTCTGAATGACCAAGTAGTTATCAATAGGTTTGCAACCTTAAAAGATATAGGTAATTGCATCATCGTAACACTATGAACACGGTGAACAAAGAAGCGTACAACCCATGCCGCCCCCCACCGTACCACTCACAACTGCATCGGTCAACAAAAGAACATCCATTCACTGCTATCCTGTAAAAATATGTAGAACAGGTGTCACATAATAGGAGTGAAGGGACGTCCCTTTTCTTACCAGAGCCACTGCGGAGGGCACAATGAGGAGCTGCATAAATTGCCCGCTCTCTTCGTCACCGTGTTCATAGTGTTACTGGTGTAAAATAATAACATTACATTAGATCACAAAGAAAAACAGTCATTCGAGCAGCGAATTGAAGCTTCAAACAACTTTTCAACTGACAATGAACAGCTAAAAATAGTAGAAGGATGATAAAATGATTTCCAGAAAAAAAACGGGGTTATAATACATATAACCAAGGTAACACTTAATAAACATGACTAACGCATTCGTAGTCTTGTTAATCAACATTTCAATAATGCGCATCCGAAATTCGTTTAAACTTTATGTGATGTTTAAAAAAAAAAAAAAACCCACTGTAAATGTGGATGAGAATATCATCAGCTGATCACGGTGTTGATTATCACCCGATATATAAAGAAAGGTTGGTATTATACAAGCTTGATTGGTCATAAAACTTATCAGATATTCATCAAAAGAGTATCATATTTCGCCACAAACTATATAAATATATTATTCTGAAGATGGTTATTAGCTGAATCATAGGGGAATATGAAAAGTTCTGTAATCAATTGCACATAGAAATAATGTATACACATCTATAATTTATTCTAGTATTGATGAAAACGCTACCCTGTTTCGGGTTAATCACTGGAAAAATCTTCATGATTCCTAATACACTACCAATATAATATAATATAAGATTGTTAATACAAATAGTTAATATTTATTATTTGCGATCTAGTGCACAAAATTTCTTCGACTTTTGGGACAACAATCATGACAAAGTTATGGATAGAGTTTTAGCGTTTACATATATTTAATTTGTGAAAGACATTTGTTATTCAGTATTAAGATTGACGTGTAACCAATTAGCACTGGGGTATGACACCCAGGGATGTACGAATCCAACTTGCTGATGATCATTCGAGCGATGGTAACAGGAATTAAAGGAACCAAAGACACAAAATATAGGGGACCTTTTTCTCCTTTCTCCTAAATTATATGAAAATCAAGAGAAATGAGTTGAATTTATATTTACCGACGGCAGTCATTCTTTCCATGTATCCCAGGTATCTTCCCTGCTGCGTTTTGTCTGGAGGATGACTTTTGTTTTGACGACTTTGATACGTGTCATCAACTTCGATTCTTTCCTGAGCTTGAAAGCAATAGATGGATATTATGACAAGAATTATGACAAGAATTAACATTAAGCATTGACTTCAAACACTTCGGAAACAACAAAATAAATCCAGAGAGAATGGTATCATACTCTAATCAATCAAGCTTTTTTCCGCCAAATGCAAATAAACAAAAATCAGTTTATAACTGTTCAACATGTCCACGCATTTCAAACCGTGAAAAGCCCCTAACTAAACTTCATATCCTACAAATTTCATATTTACCACTAATATTGCATTTGGTCATGTTTAACGATAAAACATGATCTTTAATTTACTGCAACCGCAATATATCCTACATACCATTCTTTTCATTCGTACAATAATACAGAAATCTGTAGACGATGACATGTCACACAATGTCATGCTCAAGTAGGTACACCGAATGATCGAACTCGAAATCTATTGAAAGGATCGTGGTAAACATGTTTTGTATGATCAGAACACAGTAAAAAGAGCAAACTACATCGATGGCAAGCTGATATGTTCATTGTATATGGACAGTACTGGTCGACTGTGCATTGATGGTATACTGCTATTATTACAACACTTCCGCTAGCACTCCGGGACCCATGATTTTTAGCAATAAGGTAATTTGTTTGTATTTTGTTATACGAGTAAGTATGTATAACATTAGTGAACATTCTATGAACTGAGTAAACTGTTATATAGTTAACTGGTTAAGATTAGATAAAATATCATTGTATACCAGAAAGCTGGAGTTATTCTAAGATTATTTCATAGGTATACCTATCGATATACTGGCAGCAAAACGCGGATTGTAGATACCCGCACAACGTGCACAACAATGTGTGTTTTAGGATTATAGGCCTATAGTTGGGTAGTGGGTACAACTCTCATTTCTTCATGCATGAGCACATCATTGGGGGTGGGGGCGACACATGCCTATGCCTCCCTTATTTTAAGGGTAGCATGTCTTTTTCCCCGGACAAATTCATAAAATCATATTCCACTGGGGAGAGGATTGATAATAATGTTATTGACATCTGATACCTCCCCTCCCCACTCTTTTTCCACGCTACTCATGCCAAACATACCTGATATCAAGACTTCCAATTTTTGAGGAAATAAATAAATCACAATCTATTCTTTCAATGGTAGGCACTAGACATATTATAGTTGAGACAAAACAATTGTTTTGTCATTTGAAATATTTATCATAGAGATATCAGATAGAACATTATCGTTATATATATCTATGGACACCCATCTGAATAGAATTCTTTCTCCAACGGAAAGAAAAACACACAACAAAAGTATACTCTTAAGGGCTGTGTCACAGTATTTTGATAGTCTGTGAAAACGATATTTTCACTTCCTTTCAGTTTTCTTCTTTCCCCCTTCCCCTTCCCAGCACGTACCCCTTTGGCAAATCTAGAGGGCAGCCACCCATGATCTTACCAACGTAATTGAATCCTCACTGAGTTTTGGCAATTGTTTTGATTCCCATTAGACATGGCTTCAGACATAGCTTCAGTGATCCAGGGCCTTGAGTGTTCCCTGTGCTTCAACCTTCTAGAAGAACCTAAGCTTCTATCTTGCACTCATTCATTCTGTGAGAAATGCCTTCAACAACTCCACCACTCTCAGGGAAAGGGCGTTGACCTTTTATGTCCCCTCTGTCGTCAGATCACTCACATTGCCAACAAAGACGTGCTCAGTCTTAAAACCAATGTTCCTCTGAAATCATTGATCGGAGGCGTGAAGACAACCAGGAAGATATGTACTGTCTGTGACCCGGAAGCTAAATCTCCAGCAGTGCACTACTGCCAGGAGTGTGATGAGTGCATGTGTGATGCGTGTCTGAAAGGTCACGGTAAGTTCAGAAAGAATGTAAGTCACGTAGTAGTCAGCATGAACGACATCAAAAGCGGGAAGGTAAAAGTCAAGCAGATCTGCCATAAGCATCCAGGAGAAGAGAGGTTATGGGTGTGCACATCCTGTAAGGTCTCTATCTGCTTCAGATGCCGCATGCTCGACCACAACGGATCAGATCACGTGATTCAAGAAGTGGAAGACTTCAAGAAAAACATGAAGGGTGAGATTCAATCTCTGCAGAAAAGAGGGATGGAGAAAATGGAGAAAATCAAGTCGTACACAAAGGTGGTCCGAGAGGAAACTGCGAAGGTTGAAGCCATCATTGCCGAGAGAGAAGCTGATATCGAAACGGCATTCGAGGAGACACTCCTCTTATTGAACGCGAAGAAAAATGCTCTACTCAGTCAGTGCAAAGAACAGAAAAAGAAACTAAAAGAAGAACTTTGCAGAAATGGTAAGAATGAAGATGAGTTAATAACTCGTCTAAATAGTGCGTGTGAGTTGGTTGGTAATGGTGTAAGAGCATTGCTTGAGGGTGAGGCATTGGTGGTACATAGCAATCTTTGTAGGGAATTACAGGCTATGATAGATAGGGATGATCCTGATGAATCGAAACCAAAACAGGTTACAATTCAAGCGGAAGGCGTGACATTTACCCGATGCATTCTTGATGATGAACATAATATAGGGATGTTAAACATGAACGACTGGGTACTTGAAAAGGTAGCCGAGTGTAGCATTTCTAAGGAAGAACCTTGTTGGATGGCCCCAACTAAATATGGTAAGATGTTAGTGGGGTATGATGGGTTTGAGGCTGATGGTATCGATGAGTTCACTGTCAGTGGTTCACATAAAACAGTGCTGAAGGATGTGAGAGTGGGAGGTGTGTCTGTCTTGTCTGATGGTCGCTATGTTGTACGTGATTGCGATGAGAAGATCTCTCTCTACTCCTCTGACTGGAACAAACTTGATACCAAAGAGTTTAATATGAAGGATAGTGATGACTATGGTGGCATGGATGTAGATAAATGTAACAACATCTATGTTGGGTATTATAAAGCTGAGACGATACGTGTGTTCACACCAGAGGGTGGGGCACCGATTCGGGAGATCCCCTGCCATGGCTATAGACCCAACAAGATATGTACAATGAATCACAGTAACATGCTGGTTGTTAGTGATGGATACACTGTTCGAGTGATCGATCAACATGGTACAGTGAAATATGTCGTCAAACAGGAGGATTACAATGCATGTCCTGCTGTCCTGCATGATGATAGCATCCTGATTGGATGGAAGAAGGATGGTCTTGTGAGTATTGATCTGTACACAAACCAACTGAGACATGTGAGAACAGTCATTAGTGGGCTGGAGTGCCCAAGTTATGATTGGGATTTGAGAGAGTTCTCATCAGGGGAGATCGCGTTTTGTGCCAAATCCAAATTCTATGTGTTACGTAAATGCTAGATATCAAACTATTTGCAAAAAGCGATGCCAACAAATTTAGACGGATAAATTCACTTTTTATTACCGAGAGAGACCTTGAAATGAATAGTGTCACTTAAAAAACACAATAATCCACTGATCAAAACATGGTTTGCAGGAAAGTTCTAGACATTATGCATTTCTTAAACATCATATTTAACTTGTATAAAAATTCAATAAAAAACGGTTTATCTGACAACATGTCTCAAAGCAGAAACTGAATTGCCTATTACAGGGTCAAATAACAGTCAAAATGCAAGATACATGAATTGCACATAGAATATTGGTATAAAATGTTGTTAGTAACAATCATTAAACATTCCACTTGTACACTAATACATACTTAATACGTATTAGTAATAGTTGTAGCAATTATTCTTATAAAATTGATGGTATGGATTGTCCATTATCTTTGCTGTCCATCACATAATTGAATCTACTATTGAAAACTACTGCCAACAAATCCCCGTGTTAAACCTTCGACAATTTTTTTTTTCAATATCAAATTTTGATAGTCATTTTTCACAGTTTTAGTTTAGTGTGGTTGGGTGTGTTGATTTCCATCATATAATCTTATAGGGAAAAAGGAAAAGAGTATTTGAAAGACAAGCTCAGTACATATAATGTGCTAGTGATGATTATGTACATGATAACACGTTGTTACCTATGATACATTGCAGATAATTATGTACATGTTATTGGTTTGTAAACTAATCAGTGCTGTATCTATTTCAGATTATTCAATAAATTCACTGACTCTGTCACATCGTCAGTGGGTTATTTCATTTAAAGGGTATAAGGACCCATTCTGATTTCATATAACCATCATCACTTTTAGAATGAGATTGTCTAACTTCATTAAGTACACCTACTCATTCGTAAGTTGTTAACTCAGGGGCGGATCCAGGATTTTGTATAAGGGGGGGGGGGGGCACACAAATGCAGGATTGTCAAATTTGGGAAACTGCTTGGAGGGAGATCCGTATTTGTTTGGTCTCGCCAGCCCTCCAAAAGTCGATCAGTGGGGGTTAACTGGTTAAGGGTTAACTCTATTTATTGCGAGCCCTGAATATATCAAATTATATAACATTACGTCAAACTGGATATCATTGATATAAACAATGCAATAGAGAATCATAATAGGACTAACATGAGACAAATCATATAACATAGTATATCAAATTGAAATATTATATTGATATAAACAATGAGTAGGTCAAAACAATAATTCAAGGATTCAAAATTCACCACGGGTATTTATGATGGATTTGAAATATTTTACAAAGCAATCACTTGCATTTTCATTGTCCAATTTCATGATTTTTACAAGTTTCTCTTCCTTATTAAAACCTTTGAATGCTTCATATATTTCAGTCATTTCTGTAAAAAATGTATTTCTTTCAGTACTAAATCTCGTACACCCCATTATAGTGTGAAGTTCATCTCCAACTTTTCCCATATTACATTCGTTACAAATTCGTAGATGAGAGGGGATTTTTTTCCGGTTTCTATTGGTAGATTGTGTGAGCTGATTCTAAGTCGATATATATTTTGGCGTAGTTTGTAATTTTTAACATGGGACAAGTATTTTTCAGTGTTCATATCCTGCTTGAATAATCTATATGTTCTAAGTTTATTTTTTTCATTACCATGTATACAATCACTACATAAATCCATCTTGAACTGACATTCAATAAATTCATCATTTTCATTTCCATTTTTTCAATTGACTGCTTTTCTTATTGACACCTAATATATTTCTTAGCCATTGCAAATGAACATTTTCTATTTTATTCTTTAAATATATTCTAGAGTTCCCCTTCGTAACTTTCCCCCCAGGGGGGTCACTCACCACTGTATGTGCTACCCACGCGCGTCCACACACTTCAAAATTAGACCCTTAATGGCGTATCGCGCGAGGTCTAATTTGCACCTCTATACGGCGTCACATCAGAAAAACATACCCTAAATGACGTCAACACGCTCATCACTCCATCCAAAAATACCCTAAGTGGCGTATAAATTATCAAGGTACCAAGTACAATACCCTTAATGGCGTTTGAAATAAATAACCCCAATTAAACAGGCAAGCAACAAAATAAGACTTCTACAGTTTGAACAGGTAAACATGATTTACTCACATTTCTTTTGTCACATTTCTTTGATTATCGTTTACTCAAATAAGTAGGAGACCTGTTTCCTTGATCTTGATTTTGTACCCTAAATGTCAAATTTGAAATTTGTGAAATGGTACTCTAAACTGATTATCACAACAATTCATTTTGTACCCTAAATGTCGAATTTGAAATTTGTGAAATGGTACTCTAAACGGCGATTGAAGTTGAAAAACAGCCCTTTTTTAAGGAAGACGTCGACGACGCCTTAAGCCTGAAAACAGACCCTTTTCGACGTTTTTTGTTGACGAGCGTGGGTAGCACATAATGTGGTGAGTGACCCCCCCCCCCCCTGGGGCTTTCCCTAGCTTTTCAAAATCAACAACAAAGGCTCCCCACACCTCTGATCCATATAAGAGTACAGGCTTTACTAAAGAATCAAATACATGTAGACGGTTAGCTATTTAGATATTTAGAAGGCAATATCCAAATGATTTCAATAATTTGAATATAACCCTTCTTGATTTATCCGCTAAATTCACCAAGTAATGTGTCAGTGAAAGTAGCGCAATTATTAATGCTAAGTTCTAAGTATGCTACCTGCTTAACAACTACATTTTCATTATTTATCATAAAATGATGGTGTTTTAACATGTGTCCACCTTTGGTACAGATCAATATCTTTGTCTTTTTTATGTTTACTTCTAATAACCATTTACTGCAGTATCCATTAAGTCTATTTAATAAGGTTTGCATGACATTTTTTTTGTCTTTGATATTAATACTATTGACATTGCTAAGAATAATGAAGCGTTTAATATCATCGTAAAATGTCTTTAAAAGAAGAGACAAAAATTACCAACTTGTGATCGATTGCAAATACTAAGATCAGAATTATCTGTAAAAATTAGGGTTTATATTTTTTCATTCGTTATGGGTGAGGCTAGGAAACCGAATGCCATTGTGTTATATCACAATTTTTGGTACCGTAGCTAACATTAATATTTTGAACATATTATATCCTTAATTGTAGTCCAGCTAAGTTTAGTTTTTGCTTATATTTTTCTGCAGTTTAACTAGAACGCACGGTCGTTTACAGTGTATACAACATTCGAAAATGAACGTGATTAAAAGTAGTAAAAGAATACGACGAGTATGGAATACTTTTTTATGTGAAATGGCAAGAAAGAGAGAGCACGGGAGAAATTGAGAGGCAGAGAGAGGGAATGAAAGGTAGAGAGAAAGAGAGAAAGAGAGAGAGAGGGAGAGAAACGTGGGCTAGAGACAGGGCACTGCAGGGGACGGGGAAAATGGGGAGGTGAACAAATATTATGTTCATACACTGTACAGTTTATACATGATTAATGTAACAAATAATTATGTGCATTGTGAATATGAAAATTACATGACAATTTTACAACATCAGTGTGTGATGCATCTAGTGAAATAATAATTTCTAATATATACATTCATTACAGCACTACTGTTTTAAACATAATTTGTGTGTTTAAAAAATGATAATCATTGGTTGTTGTCGCGCAGGTAGATGAATTGAATACACTGAATGGTTGGAAGTTTACACAAAGTCAGAAGCACATATATCATTCAAACGTTTCTTGAAGAGAGAAAGAGAGAGAGAGGGAGAGAAACGTGGGCTAAAGACGGGGCATTGCAGGGGACGGGGAAAATGGGGAGGTGAACAAATATTATGTTCATACACTGTACAGTTTATACATGATTAATGTAACAAATAATTATGTACATTGTGAATATGAAAATTACATGGCAATTTTACAACATCAGTGTGTGATGCATCTAGTGAAATAATAATTTCTAATATATACATCCATTACAGCACTACTGTTTTAAACATAATTTGTGTGTTTAAAAAATGATAATCATTGGTTGTTGTCGCGCAGGTAGATGAATTGAATACACTGAATGGTTGGAAGTTTACACAAAGTCAGAAGCACATATATCATTCAAACGTTTCTTGAAGAGAGAAAGAGAGAGAGAGAGGGAGAGAAACGTCGGCTAGAGACAGGGCATTGCAGGGGACGGGGAAAATGGGGAGGTGAACAAATATTATGTTCATACACTGTACAGTTTATACATGATTAATGTAACAAATAATTATGTACATTGTGAATATGAAAATTACATGACAATTTTACAACATCAGTGTGTGATGCATCTAGTGAAATAATAATTTCTAATATATACATTCATTACAGCACTACTGTTTTAAACATAATTTGTGTGTTTAAAAAATGATAATCATTGGTTGTTGTCGCGCAGGTAGATGAATTGAATACACTGAATGGTTGGAAGTTTACACAAAGTCAGAAGCACATATATCATTCAAACGTTTCTTGAAGAGAGAAAGAGAGAGAGAGGGAGAGAAACGTGGGCTAGAGACAGGGCATTGCAGGGGACGGGGAAAATGGGGAGGTGAACAAATGATAATCATTGGTTGTTGTCGCGCAGGTAGATGAATTGAATACACTGAATGGTTGGAAGTTTACACAAAGTCAGAAGCACATATATCATTCAAACGTTTCTTGAAGAGAGAAAGAGAGAGAGAGGGAGAGAAACGTGGGCTAGAGACGGGGCATTGCAGGGGACGGGGAAAATGGGGAGGTGAACAAATATTATGTTCATACACTGTACAGTTTATACATGATTAATGTAACAAATAATTATGTACATTGTGAATATGAAAATTACATGGCAATTTTACAACATCAGTGTGTGATGCATCTAGTGAAATAATAATTTCTAATATATACATCCATTACAGCACTACTGTTTTAAACATAATTTGTGTGTTTAAAAAATGATAATCATTGGTTGTTGTCGCGCAGGTAGATGAATTAAATACACTGAATGGTTGGAAGTTTACACAAAGTCAGAAGCACATATATCATTCAAACGTTTCTTGAAGAGAGAAAGAGAGAGAGAGGGAGAGAAACGTGGGCTAGAGACAGGGCATTGCAGGGGACGGGGAAAATGGGGAGGTGAACAAATATTATGTTCATACACTGTACAGTTTATACGTGATTAATGTAACAAATAATTATGTACATTGTGAATATGAAAATTACATGACAATTTTACAACATCAGTGTGTGATGCATCTAGTGAAATAATAATTTCTAATATATACATTCATTACAGCACTACTGTTTTAAACATAATTTGTGTGTTTAAAAAATGATAATCATTGGTTGTTGTCGCGCAGGTAGATGAATTGAATACACTGAATGGTTGGAAGTTTACACAAAGTCAGAAGCACATATATCATTCAAACGTTTCTTGAAGAGAGAAAGAGAGAGAGAGGGAGAGAAACGTGGGCTAGAGACAGGGCATTGCAGGGGACGGGGAAAATGGGGAGGTGAACAAATGATAATCATTGGTTGTTGTCGCGCAGGTAGATGAATTGAATACACTGAATGGTTGGAAGTTTACACAAAGTCAGAAGCACATATATCATTCAAACGTTTCTTGAAGAGAGAAAGAGAGAGAGAGAGGGAGAGAAACGTGGGCTAGAGACAGGGCATTGCAGGGGACGGGGAAAATGGGGAGGTGAACAAATATTATGTTCATACACTGTACAGTTTATACATGATTAATGTAACAAATAATTATGTACATTGTGAATATGAAAATTACATGGCAATTTTACAACATCAGTGTGTGATGCATCTAGTGAAATAATAATTTCTAATATATACATCCATTACAGCACTACTGTTTTAAACATAATTTGTGTGTTTAAAAAATGATAATCATTGGTTGTTGTCGCGCAGGTAGATGAATTGAATACACTGAATGGTTGGAAGTTTACACAAAGTCAGAAGCACATATATCATTCAAACGTTTCTTGAAGAGAGAAAGAGAGAGGGAGAGGGAGAGAAACGTCGGCTAGAGACAGGGCATTGCAGGGGACGGGGAAAATGGGGAGGTGAACAAATATTATGTTCATACACTGTACAGTTTATACATGATTAATGTAACAAATAATTATGTACATTGTGAATATGAAAATTACATGACAATTTTACAACATCAGTGTGTGATGCATCTAGTGAAATAATAATTTCTAATATATACATTCATTACAGCACTACTGTTTTAAACATAATTTGTGTGTTTAAAAAATGATAATCATTGGTTGTTGTCGCGCAGGTAGATGAATTGAATACACTGAATGGTTGGAAGTTTACACAAAGTCAGAAGCACATATATCATTCAAACGTTTCTTGAAGAGAGAAAGAGAGAGAGAGGGAGAGAAACGTGGGCTAGAGACAGGGCATTGCAGGGGACGGGGAAAATGGGGAGGTGAACAAATATTATGTTCATACACTGTACAGTTTATACGTGATTAATGTAACAAATAATTATGTACATTGTGAATATGAAAATTACATGACAATTTTACAACATCAGTGTGTGATGCATCTAGTGAAATAATAATTTCTAATATATACATCCATTACAGCACTACTGTTTTAAACATAATTTGTGTGTTTAAAAAATGATAATCATTGGTTGTTGTCGCGCAGGTAGATGAATTGAATACACTGAATGGTTGGAAGTTTACACAAAGTCAGAAGCACATATATCATTCAAACGTTTCTTGAAGAGAGAAAGAGAGAGAGAGAGGGAGAGAAACGTCGGCTAGAGACAGGGCATTGCAGGGGACGGGGAAAATGGGGAGGTGAACAAATATTATGTTCATACACTGTACAGTTTATACATGATTAATGTAACAAATAATTATGTACATTGTGAATATGAAAATTACATGACAATTTTACAACATCAGTGTGTGATGCATCTAGTGAAATAATAATTTCTAATATATACATTCATTACAGCACTACTGTTTTAAACATAATTTGTGTGTTTAAAAAATGATAATCATTGGTTGTTGTCGCGCAGGTAGATGAATTGAATACACTGAATGGTTGGAAGTTTACACAAAGTCAGAAGCACATATATCATTCAAACGTTTCTTGAAGAGAGAAAGAGAGAGAGAGGGAGAGAAACGTGGGCTAGAGACAGGGCATTGCAGGGGACGGGGAAAATGGGGAGGTGAACAAATGATAATCATTGGTTGTTGTCGCGCAGGTAGATGAATTGAATACACTGAATGGTTGGAAGTTTACACAAAGTCAGAAGCACATATATCATTCAAACGTTTCTTGAAGAGAGAAAGAGAGAGAGAGGGAGAGAAACGTGGGCTAGAGACGGGGCATTGCAGGGGACGGGGAAAATGGGGAGGTGAACAAATATTATGTTCATACACTGTACAGTTTATACATGATTAATGTAACAAATAATTATGTACATTGTGAATATGAAAATTACATGGCAATTTTACAACATCAGTGTGTGATGCATCTAGTGAAATAATAATTTCTAATATATACATCCATTACAGCACTACTGTTTTAAACATAATTTGTGTGTTTAAAAAATGATAATCATTGGTTGTTGTCGCGCAGGTAGATGAATTAAATACACTGAATGGTTGGAAGTTTACACAAAGTCAGAAGCACATATATCATTCAAACGTTTCTTGAAGAGAGAAAGAGAGAGAGAGGGAGAGAAACGTGGGCTAGAGACAGGGCATTGCAGGGGACGGGGAAAATGGGGAGGTGAACAAATATTATGTTCATACACTGTACAGTTTATACGTGATTAATGTAACAAATAATTATGTACATTGTGAATATGAAAATTACATGACAATTTTACAACATCAGTGTGTGATGCATCTAGTGAAATAATAATTTCTAATATATACATCCATTACAGCACTACTGTTTTAAACATAATTTGTGTTTTTAAAAAATGATAATCATTGGTTGTTGTCGCGCAGGTAGATGAATTGAATACACTGAATGGTTGGAAGTTTACACAAAGTCAGAAGCACATATATCATTCAAACGTTTCTTGAAGAGAGAAAGAGAGAGAGAGAGGGAGAGAAACGTCGGCTAGAGACAGGGCATTGCAGGGGACGGGGAAAATGGGGAGGTGAACAAATATTATGTTCATACATTGTACAGTTTATACATGATTAATGTAACAAATAATTATGTACATTGTGAATATGAAAATTACATGACAATTTTACAACATCAGTGTGTGATGCATCTAGTGAAATAATAATTTCTAATATATACATTCATTACAGCACTACTGTTTTAAACATAATTTGTGTGTTTAAAAAATGATAATCATTGGTTGTTGTCGCGCAGGTAGATGAATTGAATACACTGAATGGTTGGAAGTTTACACAAAGTCAGAAGCACATATATCATTCAAACGTTTCTTGAAGAGAGAAAGAGAGAGAGAGGGAGAGAAACGTGGGCTAGAGACAGGGCATTGCAGGGGACGGGGAAAATGGGGAGGTGAACAAATGATAATCATTGGTTGTTGTCGCGCAGGTAGATGAATTGAATACACTGAATGGTTGGAAGTTTACACAAAGTCAGAAGCACATATATCATTCAAACGTTTCTTGAAGAGAGAAAGAGAGAGAGAGAGGGAGAGAAACGTGGGCTAGAGACAGGGCATTGCAGGGACGGGGAAAATGGGGAGGTGAACAAATATTATGTTCATACACTGTACAGTTTATACATGATTAATGTAACAAATAATTATGTACATTGTGAATATGAAAATTACATGGCAATTTTACAACATCAGTGTGTGATGCATCTAGTGAAATAATAATTTCTAATATATACATCCATTACAGCACTACTGTTTTAAACATAATTTGTGTGTTTAAAAAATGATAATCATTGGTTGTTGTCGCGCAGGTAGATGAATTGAATACACTGAATGGTTGGAAGTTTACACAAAGTCAGAAGCACATATATCATTCAAACGTTTCTTGAAGAGAGAAAGAGAGAGAGAGAGGGAGAGAAACGTCGGCTAGAGACAGGGCATTGCAGGGGACGGGGAAAATGGGGAGGTGAACAAATATTATGTTCATACACTGTACAGTTTATACATGATTAATGTAACAAATAATTATGTACATTGTGAATATGAAAATTACATGACAATTTTACAACATCAGTGTGTGATGCATCTAGTGAAATAATAATTTCTAATATATACATTCATTACAGCACTACTGTTTTAAACATAATTTGTGTGTTTAAAAAATGATAATCATTGGTTGTTGTCGCGCAGGTAGATGAATTGAATACACTGAATGGTTGGAAGTTTACACAAAGTCAGAAGCACATATATCATTCAAACGTTTCTTGAAGAGAGAAAGAGAGAGAGAGGGAGAGAAACGTGGGCTAGAGACAGGGCATTGCAGGGGACGGGGAAAATGGGGAGGTGAACAAATGATAATCATTGGTTGTTGTCGCGCAGGTAGATGAATTGAATACACTGAATGGTTGGAAGTTTACACAAAGTCAGAAGCACATATATCATTCAAACGTTTCTTGAAGAGAGAAAGAGAGAGAGAGGGAGAGAAACGTGGGCTAGAGACAGGGCATTGCAGGGGACGGGGAAAATGGGGAGGTGAACAAATATTATGTTCATACACTGTACAGTTTATACATGATTAATGTAACAAATAATTATGTACATTGTGAATATGAAAATTACATGGCAATTTTACAACATCAGTGTGTGATGCATCTAGTGAAATAATAATTTCTAATATATACATCCATTACAGCACTACTGTTTTAAACATAATTTGTGTGTTTAAAAAATGATAATCATTGGTTGTTGTCGCGCAGGTAGATGAATTGAATACACTGAATGGTTGGAAGTTTACACAAAGTCAGAAGCACATATATCATTCAAACGTTTCTTGATTTAACGAAACACTCCACCCCCCCCCCCCCCCCCCCCACCTCCCCTCTGTCCTCCGTCACGGCCCTTAACATGCCTGCGTAGGGCAGGGAGGGGTGTGGAATGATCAATGAACAGCTAGTGTGTTTTAATTATAAATGCATGATATTTCTCTCTCTCTCTCTCCCTCTTGCTGTTTTTTGTTTTGTTTTGTTTGCCTCTCTGCCTTCCCCTTTTCTCTTTACTCCTCTCTCTCTCTCTCTCTCTCTTTGTTTCTCTCTCTCCCTCTTGTCTTGCTTTTTTTATCTGTCCCTTACAAACCCCTTCCTCTCCGTCTTCCTCTCTAATTAACTTTCACTTTACCAATACTCCTCTAACCAGTCACTACCGAACCAAACATAAACCATCATACATACCTTTAATTCATTTTGGCACTTTTAATATAAATCTCTCTTTTCTGTGATAGTTATGATATCAAATGGTCTATTGTACATGATGGAAATCTATTACGAAACCCCACAAAACTGTTGAATGAACAACTCATTCCTCCTTTTTTGTAAAAATCTCTACACAACACCTGATTTGTTGTTTATATTGTCTTGTTTGAAGCCATTTTAACCGCTTTGCATACACATGCCTTACTCTTCACATCCATATTACTATATTGGTCTTCTTTCTGCATAAAACATGCACACACGTATATTTCATCGTTTGAGCTACATTCAACTATAAAACGGTACAAAAGTCACGCTGTCTACTTTATTTTTTGATCTTATCTGCTTAACTTCAAGAAGCAATGGATTTTTGCATTTGTTACATTTAGCACATCTGTGCATGGTTTATGAGTTAAACCAACCAAACTAATAAACTAATAAATTCAGATAGGTTAAGTTTTTATATTTAATGAAAATAATGCTTTACAATTCTGGTACATTTTGAGAAAAAAATGAAGCATCGACCTACATATCATTTGTATAATAATCCAGCCAATACACTTTTATTTGTAAGAAAACATTGTTGTCCTCACTTTTTATTTAACATTATTAGATCCATTCTAATAAAATCAATAATGAAATTCTTTTCATTAATTCTTAAATAGCTCTATTTTAATATCGAAACAACATCTGCATCCGGCCTCAAAACCTAATACTGACGACATGATGACCATTGCAGAATAGTTCATGGGTACGTTGAAAGCTTTAAAAGATATTTCTCGTACATTGCCTTGCACATTCTCTTTCATTTTCCTGATTTTTAAATGATATTATAGCTGTGTGGTTATTGTAAACAATTTGTTTAAGTTTTAGACAAATATTTAAAGGAAGCAGAAATAGGCAATACATTTATATTTCCTAAAATTCTTCAGTGCAGCTGTGTGGCACAACGAAGTCAATAACAATATTGGACTACTCTAGCATTGCACACGTCACGAGATGTCCACAATTGTTCTTTCAGTACGATATATACATATATATACATGTACATATATAAAGGCATCTATTGTATGTACCATATCATCAGGCTTTTCCTGTAAATATTTTCAAAAACCTTCAAAAAAATATTATGTGAGGGTTAACTTCACCCATGTAAAGTATTACAATCAGGAAAATGAAAGTTAATGTGCATGGTAATTTTCTAGCAAAAGGTATAAAATATATGGGTTTTTTTTTTTCATTTCTTTATAATTTCGATAAAATTTTTCATCCTACCATTGCTTCCCTGTTTGACTGAATATTCCACTTGTAAGCTATTACGCTTTGTTAGTGCATAATAAAATGATGCACATTGAAGTAAACAAACACAGAACTGGTCCCCGTTTCATAAAACTTGTTATCAGTAACAACTGCCACATTGCTATGACAAATTCGCTCTCAGCAAATCAGACTGAAGGATTTCAGTAGCGTATAACAGTTATTGTAACTTGTTATTGATAACAAGTTTTATGAAACAGGACCCTGGACATTAAATAAAAGATACCCTTGGCAAGCATTGAGAAGGACAGAAAAATATTCCATGAAAATGTCTGCATCAGTACTAAAATCACCCATAATAAAACTCAAATCAAATATATGGCATATTTACACATAATCGTATGGCACAAATGACAATATGTTCATCAACTTATCAATAACATAATATACTGAACTACAAAAGAAACGTCGCACATGTATGTGTTTGAAACTGTTTTATTTATTTAATGACACATATTGTTTATTCAAGAGTGAAAACTGAGAAAATGTTTTGCTTTGTTTTGATTAACAAGTACAGATGTGCAATAACGACTCTCGTCGTTGATAGCGCCAGTTCTGACGTTGTTGGGCCCACAGGAGACGTTCCCGACGATGTCGAACGGTGAGGATAGGGCCCCGAGCAGGACGCCGACAAGACAAGTTGAAGCTTCTCAGCCGACGACGAACAGTTGCTGCAGAAATGGGTCTGTTGTGTGTGCCAATAGTCTGTAGCGCCATTTCTGTTGCTCTGCGGAAGCGATACTGCAAGTGGTCCCGGTGAAGATGGCGATCTTGACGTGCTGTTGTCACCCTGGGACGACCACTGCGCTGACGATCGTTGGTGTTGTTGGTTGCATAGTATCGCTCCCGCAGTCTCTGGACTGTCCGAAGGCTGCATTGAAGTCGTTGGCAATGACTCTAGGGTTTTTTTTTCATTTCTTTATAAAGTTTGATAAAACTTTTCATCCTACCATTGCTTTCCTGTTTTACTGAATATTCCACTTGTAAGCTATTACGCTTTGTTAGTGCATAATAAAATGATGCATATTGAAGTAAAACACATCATTAAAACTACTAACTTTTCCATAGTCAATTTGAGGAGAGAAAGTTGTCAGATGGCAAAAATGAATAAAAGAGTGATGTCGTTTTGGCTACAATATGTACGCAAGTATATCTTTCAAAACATTTATAAGACTGATAGAACTCTACTGTCCAAAATCCTTAAATCCTTTCACAAAAGTAGAGGGAAGAATTTATTAAAGAAAAAAAAATGTAGCAATTAAAATAATATTTTTTATTTTAACAAAAATCTGGAGGATTTCCAGCATAAATAGAATTCTAAGACATTATCATGTTAATAGACCAGTTCGGAGTTAGCACATGTCACAAATGACCCCAAAGAGATAATCAACATTTAAAGCTTTGTTCAAACTTTTTTTTTGGTAGTAACCACAATCCTGACAGTATTGTGATAGTTCCTGTCCTCCATACACTCCAAACGCGTAGCCAGGATTTCATTTTAGGGGGGGGGGGGGGTTGTCAGAACGCGAAGCGTGCGAAATTGGTGATGAGCACGCAAAGCGTACTCCCCACGGGGGTGTGTGCAATTTTGTAGCACCTTTTTTTCAGGCGGAAAGTTAGTTCAAAGCCCAGACTGCTTTTCAATTATTTGGGCGCAATAATGCACTGTAACAGCGGTGGGTGGAGGGAGGGGTGCACTTTTCACCCCCCCCCCCCCCCGCGCGAAAGCTCTGATGTTTTAACAAATTTGAGAAAAGATAACAGCTCGAAAACGTCGAAGTTTTAGCAAATTTTGATTCACTTTTTCCGTCTCGCTATTTTTAAGGGGCTGAATAGAGGGGGGCAGTGCCCCTAGCCCCCTCCTTGGCTACGCCTATGCTTAGCCTCCATTCCAAGAAAAAAAATATTCATTCACATTTTGCTCATGTGCTCACTGCGAAAGCCATTAAGGAAGAATGCAGACATTTTCTATTTCTTTCTAAATCCATCTTTTTACAATACCATAGAGTAAATTACCCAGGTTCAATTGAACAAAGCTCCTAGATTCATTACTGCATTAACTACAATATACTTTTACAAGTGTATGTACAAGGTATGAACACAGCAAACACATCTTCTGCGAGTCTCTCTCGCATGTAGAAATATAAATATCAGGATCACGTTTGGTAGGTTTTGAATAACAACCAACGCAAAAAAATATGAAAAGATATTCACTAGAAATTTTTGCTTGTTCTTCCTGAGTTAGTAGTGGAAATATACACTACAAAAAGCACTGAATTCTCCTTACAAAATTCAGCCGGGGAAATTCACACAATTGCTATCACCCGACACAATTTGCCAAAATAGACATACAAAAGGCGATAGTAGGGAAATGTATTATACTACATGTATCATAATAATGAAATCACAGCAAAAAAAAAAAAAAAGAGACATTATCAAATCTATCAAAACTATTAATCTGTTAAAGCAGTGAGAATGTGTATCGTCATTACATCGCCCCCTTCCTCGCGCCTTTCTAATTGGTTCCAAAATGTATAAAAAATAAGAAATATCCCGTTCGTGTTATAGCGCATACGACATTATGATATAACTTCTCTATGTGCTTCCAAAGGACTTTGGATGGCTTTAGCTCTGGCAACCGTAGAGCTCAGACATTCAATGGATAAATCCTACCAGGTACCCACCTTCTACTCCTGGGCCGAGTGTGGAAAATGTGGATGAATGTCTTGCCAAAGGACGTTAGTGCTGCGACAGGTATTTGGACCGTGTACCCTGTGGTTCACAGTCCTGAGACCACTAGACCACAACACCTCTACTGCATTATGCTAATGACATTCATTTCTTCATACCTGATAGTTGACAATAATGATAAGAGAGTAAATCACTCTTTACGCTGTGACTTTGTGTGTAATTGTGTAAACATGATCACGAATACATTTCCTACCGTCATAATTATCATGTCCATTCATTACTATGTTAATGGCTTCCTGAAGCATCCGTATACAGTTATTAGATACGCCGTCTGGCAGAATCGTATTCAGTGCCTCCACCCCCTTGATTTTTTGTATTTTCTTAATGCTGAGATTTTCCTTAAAAATGGAATATATTGAACTTTATAACTGGCCAAAGATCACACAACAATATTCATTCACACTGTGTTAAATGCAAAAAACTGCTATTAAATTACCATTCCTTCACTATTCCATTTTTGTATATCTATCAGTAATCTCTATAACAATGTGTTTTGTTAACCTTTATATTTTTTTTCTTATGTGGCCACATTACTGGCTCTCTGCCACTAATATTACCAAAGCGGAAATCTTTATTCAGTGCGTTACGTGCAAACGGAAATGTTGCCTCGACATTGATGTGACACGCTGTAAAGGGCAGATGGGGGAAAAGTGCCTCCCCCTCCACCCCCCCCCCCCACTTGACAAGCCAGAAAAAAAAAGATGGGAAAGGGAATTTCAAAAAGGTGAGAACCCCCCCCCCCCCCCCCCCCCCCCCCCCCCCCCTGTCTGATATTCCCCTCCTCGTTCGAGATTCATTTATCAGCACCAGTGTCCACCCTCGTCATCCCCGAAAAAATAATAACGCACACACGCAACATCCAATACGCCTGCACCCAAGTTACGCAACTGATCACTTAACTTCAAAAGGGGCGGACCGGGGAAAATGACCGTGGGAATTTCGTTGCGACAGGCCCACTCTACCTACTATCCATCGGCCCTCTCACCATTTACCACCCGACTATGAAACAAAACATTTACATGATCTAGTGGCCGTACGGCATAGCTCACACACCACCCGATAAAATGCCGCCAGCAGCCCGCCCCTGTCATTCACACAAACCAAATTCTAAACCTTCGTTTTTATCCGAAGGGGAAGTAAAGAATAATTTCATATCCTCAACATCAACGAACATTATAGGACTAAGGTGGAACTTGTACTGACGAGAATAATATTTGAGCAGGCGTGTTGGCTCAACATTGAATCTAAAATATAGGTAAGTTCATTTATTGCCTGGCACTGAAATCGCTGGAAAGACTTTAGAAAGAGTTAGATAGGAATCATTGTCGAAAACGAATTATAGCCTGATATACGGTCTGTGGTGCAATTATTGTCACGTCCGAAGTCTGGTTCATGGAATGGCGAATGTTTCCTGTTTTCTGTTTAGTAATAAACTCTTTTGCATGTCACAGTTTAAGGTATATAGGGGCCTATATATCAAATATAAAGGTCCCATCATTTTGATAATTTACAATAGGCGCAAGATCCTTTACGATGTAGAACTACAGCCGTGGCATAAATTTTGGTTGTTCCGTCATTACTCGAATGGGTTTGGAAATGGATACGAATGCCTGACGTTAATGTGATCAGTCACTTAAAAGTGAAGAATAATGTCTTATCAATTTTGAAAGCACATGGATCATGACAAATAGACGGGAGAAATTCAACGGAATATTGGTATAGATAATATGTTACCAATGATTTTGAATGTCATTGTTAAGGTATTTAATGTTGGAACCAACTTTCACTATGGTCATGTGTTTCCAATGGCCTCATTTAGTTTATATATCCAGCATTTCAAAATCACACAGTCATTGCCGAGGTGATGATCAGTTTCCCATAGCAACGCGCTATTGAAAACTTTTGTTTACCCCATACAGTCAGACTTAACTTCGAAAAACCGAGCACAAGTATATACTCCGAAAAACGGCGTATGGATATAGAGCCCTCATCGCTCAGTGCGAGGCAGTGTGTAGAAAAGCATAGGGAAAATCTTGCAAAGTCAACCTGCCAATGATATGTATATTTACAAAAATAATGTTGTGTGTCAATTACTTTCAAACCCCTTGAATGATTCGTCATATAAAACTAACTTTCAAATTACAAAAATTTGAAATAAATATCTCCGCAGCATTATTTCTAAAAATATATTATCAACAGCAGGTCGACATTGCACGATTTCCCCCATGCTTTTTGTACAAAATGTCTGGCACTGAACGATGAGAGCTCTACATTCACCTAGCTGTATACGCCGTTTTCGGAGTATATACCTATGCTCGTTTTTCCGGGCTCTGACTCTCTGGCTGTGACTGCCATACCCTCTGTCATATATTCGATGCGTTACTGCATTCCATCGCAATGATAATAACATTTTGTTCAGGAACTTAGCTAAGATTGAAATTTTCTTTCATTGCCCTAGACTGACATCATGTCTGCAGAGGCTTCACTACTGATCCAAGGTCTCGAATGTTGCTTGTGCCTCAACCTTCTGAAAGAACCCAAATTACTTTCTTGCACTCATTCATTCTGTGAGAAGTGCCTGCAGCACCTTCACTATTCCCGAAAGAAAACCACTGAATTATCCTGTCCACTGTGCTCTAAGGTCACTCGATTAGATTCAGGAGGCGTGCCTAGTCTGAAGACCAATATCCCTCTCAATTCCATGATCGGAAACCTGAAGACTACCATGACGATTTGTACTCTATGTGACCCCGAAGCCAGATCCGCAGCATTACAATATTGCCAAAGATGTGGGGACTACTTATGCTTGACTTGTCTGGAAGCACACTCGAAGTTCAAGAAAACAGCCAGTCACGAAGTGGTCAGCATGGATGATATCAAGAGCGGGAAGGTGAAAGTCAAGCAGATGTGTCCTAAGCATCCAGGTGAAGAGAAGTTATGGGTGTGTACATCATGTAAGGTTGCTATCTGCTTTAGATGCCGAATGCTTGACCACAACAGATCAGATCACGGGGTTCAAGAAGTGGAAGACTTCAAAAAGAGCATGAAGGATGAGATCAAATCTCTCCAGAAAAGAGGGATGGAGAAAATGGAGAAAATCAAGTCGTACACAAAGGTGGTCCGAGAGGAGACTGCGAAGGTTGAAGCCATCATTGCAGAGAGAGAAGCTGATATCGAAACGGCATTCGACGAGACACTCCTCTTATTGAACGAGAAGAAAAATGATCTACTCAATCAGTGCAAAGAACAGAAAAAGAAACTAAAAGAAGAACTTTGCAGAAATGGTAAGAATGAAGATGAGTTAATAACTCGTCTAAATAGTGCGTGTGAGTTGGTTGGTAATGGTGTAAGAGCATTGCTTGAGGGTGAGGCATTGGTGGTACATAGCAATCTCTGTAGGGAATTACAGGCTATGTTAGATAAGGATGATCCTGATGAATCAAAACCAAAACAGGTTACAATTCAAGCGGAAGGCGTGACATTTACCCGATGCATTCTTGATGATGAACATAATATAGGGATGTTAAACATGAACGACTGGGTACTTGAAAAGGTAGCCGAGTGTAGCATTTCTAAGAAATTACCTTGTAGCATGGCCCAAACTAAGTATGGTAAGATGTTAGTGGGGTATGGTGATGGTGGTATCGTGGAGTTCACTGTTAGTGGTTCACAGAAAACAGTGCTGAAGGATGTGAACGTGTGGCGTGTGTCTGTCTTGTCTGATGGTCGCTATGTTGTACGTGATTGGGATGAGAAGATCTCTCTCTACTCCTCTGACTGGAACAAACTTGATACCAAAGCGTTTAATATGAAGCATAGTGGTGACTATGGTGGCATGGATGTAGATAAATGTAATGACATCTATGTTGGGTCTTACCTTGCTGAGACGATACATGTGTTCACACCAGAGGGTGGGACACCGATTAGGGAGATCCCCTGCCATGATTATTTTCCGTACGAGATATGTATAACGAATCACAGTAACATGCTGGTTGTTAGTGATGGATCCACTGTTCGAGTGATCGCTCAACATGGTATAGTGAAACATGACGTCACAAAGGAGGGTTACAGGGCACGTCCTGCTGTCCTGCATGATGATAGCATCCTGATTGGATGGAAGAAGGATGGTCTTGTGAGTATTGATCTGTACACAGACCAACTGAAACATGTGAGAACAGTCATTAGTGGGCTAGAGTGCCAGAGTATTTACTGGGATTTGAGAGAGTTCTCATCAGGAGAGATCGCGTTTTGCGCCGATTCCAAATTATATGTGTTACGTAAATGCTAGATGTCAAACTATTTTTGAAAAAGCAATGCCAACAAATTTAAACAGATAAACTTCACTTTTTTCCCAAGAGAGGCCTTGAAATTAATATTGTCATATAAAAGCATCATAACCCACTGATCAAAGCATGGTTTGTAAGAAATTTCTTGACATGCATTTTTCAACATCATGCTCAATTTAATTAAAAATTCAATACAACATGTTTTACCACACGACATGTCTCAAAACATAAAATGAATTGCCCATTATAGGGTCAAATACAATTCAAAATGCAGGGGGAAGGTGTTGGTGAGAAAGCGGATGATTTATAGTTGTCTACAAAATCATTTGTTGATATTACTGGAGGTATGGACATTTATTCGAACCAATTGTGTTAACCACCACCTTTACCAATCGTGTCACTATCACAAATACATTTGTATTTGTATTTTATGCTGATACTCATCCTGTGACTAGTTTGATGAAGTTTTACCTTTTACCATTATGACTTCGAAGTTAAATCTTGGAGTTAATTCATGGTAACTTTTACAGTGTTCAAAAAAAATACTGAAAGGTATTAATCATAATTATCAAAATCCCATGATAATAATAAAGGTGAAAATTAAAGACTGATGAGAATAAAGCAGAAAATGGATTGCATAGGAGAAATGGACAGGAGGAGAGAGAAGGGAAGAGCAAAAATGAGAGGAGGAGATAGAAGTGAAAGAAGAGAGAGAGATAGGGAGAGAGTGAGGGAGCCAAATAGTGCTTATTGTATGTCTATACTTAGACAATGTTAGAAAAGTAACGTAGGATAAATAATTTGTCATCATTAGTTTACTTTATGTGGGTGGTGGCTGAAATTATGCTTTTGAGTTGGTCTGTAAACATAACAAGGAAAATCATGTGTCGTTTTATATCCTGTTCATGCTCTTGTTTTATTAAATGATATTTATGGTAGGGAACCTGAATTACAAGCTTTACTTCCCAAGGTTTCCTCTACAATACAGCTAGTATTTATTTACTTACCAACTGCAGTGTAAATTTCATTTTGTTTTAAAACCGAATTTATGTGTCAGATTTCATTCTTAATTAATGTGTATGGGGGTTTTTTCCATGCTCATAATAATTTTGTAAACTGAAAGTCTTTGTAAATTATTAGCTGATATTATGAAAATAAATGAAATGAAATTAAATTAAATGTAAGATGTAGTGGAAAAATAAATACTTTGATTGAACCTGCTAGTATTTAATGTATAAAGTTTCCAATCATATTCAGTATTGTTCCATGTATGTCTGCCATTGGAATTCACAAATCGGAAACATACATATATGTAGTAACAAAGCCTAACCTGAAATCGGAAATTTCGCAATGGTGTCATGCACTGGATTAGGTAGTGAAGGATCTGCAGCCCCCTTTTTAACTACTAAAAATAGGATGAGAGAGTGTGAGAGAGAGAGAGAGAGAGAGACAGACAGACAGAGAGACAGACAGAGAGAGACAGAGATAGACAAACAGAGAGGGGAAGGTAAAGAGGGAGAAAGGAATGGAGATGGTGATGGAGGCATAGGAAAAGATGGCACCCCATCCTAACCCTTCAGTTGCTCCCTGGCTTTAGTGAGGATCATTGTCTAGACCCCCCTCCATCCCACCGCGATCAAAGTAGATAGACAGACAGCAGTCACTGATCTTTTAACCTCAAAATGGCGGGCTATGGTAAAAAAAAAATTACGACTGACCTTCAACTACCGTCCCTCAACCCCCCCCCCCCCCCTCTAATAAAAAATGAATTTGGCGAAGAAGAAGATATACATATATATATATATATATATATATAGATAGATATATATTGTGAGGAAATAACATATACAACAGCTTTGGCAACTCTCGTGGAAATATATACAATGCGAAAGGAAATGAAAGAATAATGGTTGCGTAACTTAAATCAAAGTTCCCCAGAGCTGTCCTCCGTTTTTGAAATTTTTTGCAAAGGCTGAAAAAATGTGTCCGCTGACCCGTCTCCGTGGTCTAGTGGTTAAGGCATTGGCGTTCTAAGCCAACGACCCAGGTTCGATTCCCGGCGGAGACATTTTTTCAGCCTTTGCAAAAAAAATAAAAAAGGGAGGACAGCTCTGGGGAACTTTGATTTAAGTTACGCAACCATTAATCTCTCAGTTCCTTTCGCATTCTGTATATTTCCACGAGAGTTGCCAAAGCTGTTGTATATGTTATTTCCTCACAATATTGTTAATAATTATTCTAATGTATACATGTATCTCAAAGCATTCGCTTGCATCCAGCTGAGGCACGCGGCTTGTCTCTGTTCAAACTCACCTGGCCCCGACAACGGAATTAATTAATAAGGTTGAAGATTTGTCAATCTGTCGGTCAATTGAATCTGGTGTCGCCGAAACCACTGACCCGTCTCCGTGGTCTAGTGGTTAAGGCATTGGCGTTCTAAGCCAACGACCCGGGTTCGATTCCCGGCGGAAAATTTTTTTCAGCCTTTGCAAAAAATTTCAAAAAGGGAGGACAGCTCTGGGGAACTTTGATTTAAGTTACGCAACCATTATTCTCTCATTTCCTTTCGCATTATATATAGATATATATAGATACAACCAAGACAAATCCTACCCCATACAGCTCTTTATTCCAAGAACGAACATGCCGAACCTGCCCTATTTTTTTCATCGGAAGGGGAAGTGAGGAAAACACTTCCCAACACCACTGAACATGATAGGCCTAGGCAGCTACATGTACTAAAGAGACTGATATCTGTAAAGGAGTCGCATAGAGGTTGTTGTGGCTTAACGTTGAATTCCACTAAAACTTGAGGTAAGCTGTTATATTACATTTATGTAGAGTCTATAATCTTTAGAACGCATAAAGAGCAGTAGCCGTAAAATAAAATACGTGTGGTTGAAAAAAAATTACAGTCTATTTCTATCTATCAGTCTATGTATATGAATTCAAACAAAAAATTTGCGACATATATCATAATATTCGTTTTAATGATTTGATTGTTCATCAATGTGCAGACACATCTTGATCATAATTAGAACAGTTATATTTTATCATACAGCACATTTGTTGTCTTCAGACGAAGTAGATACATATGTTATACTGATACAAAGGTTAGAGGGGGAGAGAGATGACAGCTATAAATAAAAAGAGAGTTGGTCTAAAAATAATGCAAATAGACACTATTTGTATAAATAGGGACACATAAACACAAGCAAAGATAATAGGAGGAGATGAGAAACAAAGACATAAACATGATACACGAGAAAAGATTTCATTTAACATAATTTCCCTTGCACATCAACCCTTAACAATAATTGCGATATTTTCGTTTTCACCCTGACTTTAGCACGGCTGAAATCGAGTGGACCTTTGTTAAAAAAAGTTCAATGTACATTATTTTGTTTTACCCAGATGTACAGAGATATGCCATGAATTGAACCCATGGCCATGTGATATCTTAAAGCGCATGAGTGTTATGATAGAGGTTAGGAGCATGGTAAACGCGACAATATGTCTAAATGCCAGGTCAGGTATCAAGGTTCTTTATTTTATACATAATGGATATTATAACAAGAATGAACATTCAGCATTGATTTCAAAAACTACGAAAACATCAAAATGTATCCAGAGAAAATGCTTTCATACTCTAGATTTTTTTCCCCAAATGCAAATAAACAAAAGTCAGTTTAAAACTATTCAGTATGTCCACGCATTTCAAAACCTGAATAGCACCTAACTAAGCTTCATATCCTACAAGTTTCATATTTACACCTATCTTTAATGCCATATTTATGATACAACATGATCTGTGATTATACGCAACCGTAATATATCCTACACTAAAAAAAGTAAAGTGCTAAAAAACAGGTGCTGCCCAAGGAGACGCACCTTCCGTGCTACCTAAAGTGCTATATTTTGTGGTGCAGAAAAAAATGGGTGGTAAAACAAGTGCTGAGTCAAATGAACCAATGAGGCCATTGAATCAGCATCTGGAGAGCTTTGGCAAATTTTCATATCACTTGCATTTTGTTGGAAGAAACCACACATTTTTGAGGTTTTTCTCTAATTCAGATAATATTGTCTCGGTCAGCAGTGGCGGATCCAGGGGGCACTTCCGGCCCGTGCCCCCCCCCCCCCCTTTAGAGTGAAAACCTTTTTTTTTCTTGTCAGAGAATTCCCCCCCCCCCCCCCCGAGCGAATTTTGGAGTTCTGGCGAAAAAAAATATTGTCGCACCCCCCCCCCCCCTTCCCTTTTCGAGAAGCTGGCAAGACCCCCAAAATACGGGTCTACCTTTTCCAAAGGTAGACCCCCTTATACTAAATCCTGGAATCCGCCCCTGTCGGTCAGTGTCTCAGATAGAAAAAAGAGAAAAATGATTCAGAAATTGGTCAGTGAGTTTGTGATCATTGATAATTTACTATCTTTTATGATTTACTAACCACTTTTATATACTTTTAAATAAGAATTGTACGGAATCTCATGTAATGCGCACTGTATATGTGCTATTTAGAACCTGTTCATGTATAGTGTAAAGTTAATTGTGACAAGTAACACCTGCACTGGTGCTAAATCAGCACTACTAGTGCAGTTACTATACCGATCACTTGAAAAGTGCTGAAAATAGCTCTCCCGGTGCTAATAGTCTATGGGCCAACGTAGACCCCCCCTCCCCCCCCCCCCCCCCCTTAGGCACAATTTTTGTGATGTTTTCCTGGTATCTAGGACCCTCAGCTATCAGAATCTGCCTGTTTGCCATAGAGTTAGTGGTGGGTGTGGCCACCAGGGCCGTTACCATGGCAACGCATCAAGGAAATATAGGAATTTACTAAAATACCTAATATTTCTAATTCAGAAATTTGAAAAATGACTGGTAAGCATCTAAATATATGTATTTTGAGTTTCCTGATTGATTGAAACCAAAATCTAGGTCATTTTGAAGTCACGGTCATGTAAAAAAAATGGCCGTTACTTTGGAAACGGTGCCATAAAAAGTTTATATTTTGGAAACATATCCAAACTTATCAGTATAGAGAGGGGCCGTCTACACAATCTTAGATTATATTTTTCTATTAGCTAGGACCCTCAGCTATCAAAATCTGCCTATTTTCCATAGAGTTCATGGTGGGCGTGGCCGCTAGGGCCGTTACCATGGTAACACATAACGAAATACTGGAATTTAGAAAATACCATATATTTGTCATTTAACAGCATAAAATATATGGTAAGGACTATAATATATGTATTTCAACCTACCCCACTGATTCCAACCACAATTAGAGTCATTTGAAGTCATGGGCGTGTAAAAAAAGGGCCGTTGCTATGGAAACGGTCCTACAAAATTCTGACTTTTGTGGAAAATATCTATGATTTATCAATACAAAATAGAAAACAACTGTCTGCACAATCTTAAATCATGTTTTTCTGTTAGCTAGGACCCTCAGCTCTCATATTCTTCCTATTTTACATAAAGTTGGTAGTGGGCGTGACCACTAGGGTTATTACCATGGTAACACACCAAGGAATGGAATTTTAGAAAATAACATATATATCTGTAATTCAATATCACAAAAACAAATTGTAACCATCTAACTATATGTATTTTTGGGTGCCCGTTTGATTGGAAGTAGAATCAGAGATATTGGAAGTCACCGTCATGTCAAAACATGGCTGTTGCTATAGAAACAGTATGATAATAATTGAATATTTCTGTAACTAATCAACACAAAACAAAGAATAAGTGTATGTACAGCCTAAAATGGTGTTTATCTGTCAGCTAAATCTGAGTCATTGGAAGTCACCAACATGTCAATACATGGTTGTTTCCATAGAAACGTTATGGTGAATTAATAAATATTAGTGAAAAAATCTGTAACTATCCAATGCACTTTATAAAGTAAGGGTTTCCACAACCTGAAATGATGTTTTTTCCCCTGTTAGTCAAAACAGGGTTGTTGCCATGGTAGATTTTTTGTTATTACACAGCAGCAATTATGTTGCAAAGACATTTTGTAACTGTTCGTCGTGTTTGGATAGCTCCGGGCAAGATGTGGGTGTCCATGTGGGGGACCGTTGCAGTAACAACAGCTGATCCTAACTGGTTAGCTGTACATGAGTAGTTATGCATCCACCTCTACTATGTCTTAGCGTTGGGAGGGAGGCAATGGAGGCTTAATAGATAGATTCATCTCAGCCACAGAACCTTATGTATTCATAAGATGATAAACTTGTCGGTCTTTAGGGAAACCTGTCTACTTGAAATAAATCTGAGGAGATTGGAATAGAAGTTAGAATTTTTTCCCCTAATCCTACCCACACGAAATCTGAATGTTCATTAAGGATTAACAGCATGACCAAGGTGGTCTAGGATTTGGATTTCATCAGAACAGGGCTAAAGAATTGAACTTTGGGTGCTTCATCGTAGATCAAGTCCAGGACTAAAGTGATGTTACCTGCCTGGATTTTTTATTTGCTAGAAGGTATTCAAAAAGTCACTGAGAAGGCCTGTGGTGCAATTGCAGCTCAGCATTCTCACGACTTGCATGATTGGGATACATGTATATTATCCATGGACTTGATGTGTTGGGGACCATAAGACCTATAAGTTTACATATTGGTTGCCCTTACAGGTAAGCTGCAGTTCTCTTGGCTTTAGAGGAGATATGGCCAATAGTTTGTGAGATGGTTCCTCTAATACTATCTTGCCTTAAACATGATTGGATAAAGGATGGGGTATATTTAGCAGAGTTTAGTGGCTGAAATAATGTTGTGAAATTAGTGAACACCAGTGGGTTTGTCTATCTTTTACAGCTTTACTTGAACTGCTACGGTTAGGATGAAGATGATGAGTGAATCCTCACTTCACCATCGAGGGAATTCAAATTTACTTAGTATAGTTTGGTATGTACATGTAGTTCTGAAGTCTGTCAATGCCTTATTGTATCTGTTCATCATGATAACTCTGATTGATGGGTAATCCGCAATCTCATCCAAAGTAGCAGGTGTTGCTGCAAGAGGAATTCTTCTGAAAATGTTCGTACCTTTATCCAAAGGATGCTCTCTAACTTCTGATTCCTAATGGCATCCATTTATAGAACTCCTTGCAGGGGGAAAGTGGAATACATGTAGCTCTCATGTCAACAAAGTGTGGACACTTGTGTACCTCAGTCATCATTTCACAGACGACCGTGAACTCAATACCGACACATTAATTGCAGTTAGCAGTACAGTCAGAAATGAACTTTATAAAAATAATATCATCACCAACATTATCTTTCGTGTTGTGAAATCACAGAAATATGCAATTTTTTTCTAAATATAGATTTCTCGATCATAATCTGCCTTAGCAGCGACCATATTTGGATATGATCATTGTCTTAAATGATCAACATTTTCAATGCAATCATTCAGGCTGCTTGCTATGGAGATATGTAGCCTTGCATCTATTTGAACATTTGCATCTTCGTTTATCATAGCAAGTGTCCTACCAGGCATGAACTTGAGACCTCCAACCTGGAAAATATTCTTGATCTGGATTTGAACCAATAGGACAGTTACAAATTTATGAACTCAAGCACTTGTTTATAATTCATTATTTAGGTACATAAATATCCCTTTCTTAAAAGTCAATATTAACTTTCTTATTCTTTTCCTTTGGCAATGACATATTTTTATATGGCTGACCTAAATTCATCCGGCTTTTGATTGTAATTAAAGGCGCAGCTTCAATTAGATGCCTACATTGTACTTCGTTACATTACAAATACATGGTGGAAGCACTGTGGTATATTGGTGAAGGTTTTTCAATCTCATACGAGAGCTCTTGGATTCGATCCTTGATCGGTGCTTACATCCCTGGGCAAGGTGTTTGCCCACATTTGTTTTGCTTGACCCAGATGTACAGTGTATGAAATGTGTACAAGGCAATGATAGTTGCAGGGCAGTAGTAATATTACTGATGCGGTTATCCTGGTTAAGTAAGATCAATTTATTATAATCTATTATTCTAAAACTCTGATGTTTGTTGGTGCCTTACCATGGTACCTACTAGGAAGCTTTCAATTATGATAGCTGAGGGTCCTAGCTGACAGATAAACACCAATGTAGGCTGTACATACACTTGTTCTTTGTTTTGTGTTGAATAGTTACAGAAATATTGAATTTTAATCATACTGTTTTCTATAGCAACAGCCATGTTTTGACATGACGGTGACTTGCAATTAATGACTCTGATTCTAGTTGCAATCAAAAGGGCACCCCAAAATACATATAGTTAGATGGTTACAATTTGTTTTTGTGATATTGAATTACAGATATATAGTATTTTCTAAAATTCAATTCCTTGGTGTGTTACCATGGTAACAACCCTAGTGGTCACGCCCACTACCAACTTTATGTAAAATTGGAAGAATATGAGAGCTGAAGGTCCTAGCTAACAGAAAAACATAATTTAAGATTGTGCAGACAGTTGTTTTCTATTTTGGATTGATAAATCATAGATATTTTCCACAAATATCAGCATTTTGCGGGACCGTTTCCATAGCAACGGCCCTTTTTACACGCCCATGACTTCAAATGACTCAGATTGTGGTTGGAATCAGTGGGGCAGCTTGAAATACATATATATTAGAGTCTTTACCATATATTTTATGCTGCTAAATGACAAATATACGGTATTTTCTAAATTCCAGTATTTCGTTATGTTACCATGGTAACGGCCCTAGCGGCCACGCCCACCATGAATTCTATGGAAAACAGGCAGATTATGAGAGCTGAAGGTTGTAGCTAACAGAAAAACATGATTTAAGATTGTGCAGACAGTTGTTTTCTATTTTGTATTGATAAATCATAGATATTTTCTACAAATATCAGGATTTTGCGGGACCGTTTCCATAGCAACGGCCCTTTTTACACGCCCATGACTTCAAATGACTCAGATTGTGGTTGGAATCAGTGGGGCAGCTTGAAATACATATATATTAGAGTCTTTACCATATATTTTATGCTGCTAAATGACAAATATACGGTATTTTCTAAATTCCAGTATTTCGTTATGTGTTACCATGGTAACGGCCCTAGCAGCCACGCCCACCACCATGTGAAACAAGCAAATAATGATAGCTGAGGGTCATAACTAATATAAAAACATTATCAAAGACTGTGCAGACACCTTTTTCTTTCTATTTTGTAATGGTTAGTTATAGATTTTTTCACAAATAACAGCTTTTTGTTGGACCGTTTCCATAGCAACGGCCTTTTTTGACACGCCCATGACTTTAAATGGCTCAGATTGTGATTGCAATCTATCAGGCAGCTTGAAATACACATAATGGGATACTTACCATATTTTTTATAGCTATTGAATTACAAAGATGCAGTATTTTCTAAGAATCCAGTATTTTAAAATAAATATATTAGGATGCTTACCAAGTATTTTTAGATTTGTGAATTGGAATTATATGACTTTTCCTAAAATTCATATTTTTCTTGATCCGTTACCATGGTAACGGCCCTGGTGGCCACACCCACCACCAACTTTATGGCAAACAAGCAGATTCTGATAGCTGAGAGTCCTAGCTAACAGAAAAACATCATTTAAAATTGTGCCTAAGGGGGGGGGGGGGCCTTTTCGGTTTCTGGCCCATGGACTATAAAGACAGCACCCTTTATAGTGCAAAATAAGTAGCACTTTTTGGGGTGCTGTGACAAATATTAGCACAGACTGTGCTGCCCCGATGGGAGCACCAAAAAGGTACTGAATATAGCCCACGTGCTAAAACAGTACTTCAGTTTTTAGTGTCTACATACCATTCTTTTTATTCGTGCAATACATATCTTTTTAGAAATCTGTACAGGCGATGACGTCACGCAATGTCATGCTCAAGTAGATACACCGAATATTCCATGTAGAAATTTAGTGTAATCATGGTGGTAAACATGTTTTGTATAATCAGGACACAGTAAGTAGCGAATTTGAGATTACCTAACTTTTCTGATAAATGTTGGCGAAAATCAGGGTTTGCCTATGCCATTTGCGACATTTAACGATTTATAGCGATATTTTAGCGATATTAAACGACAATTAGCAACATTTTAGCGAATGCTTGCGAAAATGTTTGCGAAAGGCAGTTGGCGACTATTAGCGACTGTAAGCAAATGTTAGCGACAGCTTTTGCGAAGATTAGCAACTATCTGCCAATCCTTTGCCACTATTTGTGAATAACTCCTGGGAAAGTACCAGGCGAATTTGGTCCCAACCCTATAAAAGGTTGAGCAAACTCGACCAGCATTCAGATTTCTTCTGACCGCAGTCGAAGGAGTATTCAGTATGGATATCCAGAATATGGAAATGAATTTCTGCCAGGAAGAGGCCCAACGTTATGCTGTCCTGAAAGAGTTGTTTTGCTTGGTTGCTGTTACAGCTGGCGTGCAACGAAAGCGAAAGAAAGAACATGAAGAAAAAAAGGAAAGGAAAAAGAAAAGAAAGATTGTTTGGGTTAGAGAGTGGTTGCTGCAGAGATTTCTGTCCCCCGCGGGGTCTTTGCTCTCCTACCTTGCTTTCTCGCCATGACGATATGGCACATTTCTCTCAATAGGCCGGTTTTATATAGGAACCATATGGTCATGTGGTCGCTAGCATATTGACGAATGAAAAAGAACTTCAGCGACACCGGTTTACAACCGTTTGCAAAGGCTTACGACACTAGACATTTTACAGTTGAGACAAACGATTGTTTTAACTTTTGAAGACCTAGATTAGGTCTGCTTTGATACATTTAATCATAGAGATTATCAGATTTGATATAAAATATAGTTACGTATCTATGGATAGCCAGCCGAATAGAATTATTTCTTCAACGAAAAAGAACTAGCAACAATTTAATTATACTCTCTAAGGCTGTGTCACAGTATTTTGATAGGCTGTGAAAACAATATTTTTACTTCCTTTCAGTTTTCTTCTTTTCCTCCTTCCCCTTCCCACCCTTTGGCAAATCTAGAGGGCAGTCGCCTTCATGTGCCCCTTTCCACCCCATTTCCTGATAACGCCACCCCTGCTCTTACCAATAATTACATCTTAACTGAGTTTTGGTAATTGTTTTAATTCCCATTAGACATGGCTTCAGACATGGCTTCAGTGATCCAAGGCCTTGAGTGTTCTCTGTGCTTTAACCTTCTAGAAGAACCTAAGCTTCTGTCTTGCACTCATTCATTCTGTGAGAAATGCCTTCAACAACTCCATCACTCTCAGGGAAAGAACATCAAAATCGTATGCCCCATCTGTCGTCAGATCACTCAAATTGGCAACAAAAACGTGTCCAGTCTTAAAACAAATGTTCCTCTCAAGTCCATGGTCGGTGACGCGAAGACAACCAGGAAGATATGTACTATCTGTGACCCGGAAGACAAATCTCTGTCAGTGCACTACTGCCAGCAATGTGGAGATTTCCTGTGCCAAGCGTGCCTAGATGCCCACGGGAAGTTTAAGAAGACGGCGAATCACATCGTAGTCAGCGTGAGTGATATCAAGAGCGGGAAGGTGAAAGTCAAGCAGATATGTCGGAAGCATCCAGGAGAAGAGAGGTCGTATGTGTGTACATCCTGCAAGGTGTCTATCTGCTTCAGATGCCGCATGCTCGATCACAACGGATCAGATCACGGGGTTCAAGAAGTAGAAGACTTCAAGAAGAACATGAAGGATGAGATTGAATCTCTCCAGAAAAGAGGGATGGAGAAAATTGAGAAAATCAAGTCGTACACAAAGGTGGTCCGAGAGGAGACTGCGAAGGTTGAAGCCATCATTGCCGAGAGAGAAGCTGATATCGAAACGGCATTCGACGAGACACTCTTCTTATTGAACGCGAAGAAAAATGCTCTACTCAATCAGTGCAAAGAACAGAAAAAGAAACTAAAAGAAGAACTTTGTAGAAATGGTAAGAATGGAGATGAGTTAATAAATAGTGTAAATAGTGCATGTGAGTTGGTTGGTAATGGTGTAAAAGCATTGCTTGAGGGTGAGGCATTGATAGTACATAGCAATCTGTGTAGGGAATTACAGGATATATTAGATACGGTTGATCCTGATGTATCAAAACCAAAACAGGTTACCTGTCGTGCAGAAAGTGTAACATTCACCCCATGCAAGCTTGACGATGAACATAATCTCGGGAGGATCACTGGAAAAGACTGGTTACTTGAAAAGGTAGCCAAGTTTAGCATTTCTGAGAAAGAACCTGGTAGCACGGCCCCAACAAAGTATGGTAAGATGTTAGTGGGGTATGGTGATGGTGGTATCGAGGAGTTCACAGTCAGTGGTTCACAGAAAACAGTGCTGAAGGATGTGAACGTGTGGCGTGTGTCTGTCTTGTCTGATGGTCGCTATGTTGTACGTGATTGGGATGAGATCTCCCTCTACTCCTCTGACTGGAACAAACTTGATACCAAAGCGTTTAATATGAAGGATAGTGATCACTATGGTGGCATGGATGTAGATAAATGTAATAACATCTATGTTGGGTATTACTTTGCTAAGACGATACGTGTGTTCACACCAGAGGGTGGGGCACCGATTAGGGAGATCCCCTGCCAGGACAATACTCCGTACGAGATATGTACAATGAATCACAGTAACATGCTGGTTGTTAGTGATGGATTCACTGTTCGAGTGATCGATCAGCAGGGTACAGAGAAACATGACGTCACAAAGGAGGGTGACAGTGCACGTCCTGCTGTCCTACATGATGATAGCATCCTGATTGGATGGCAGAAGGATGGTCTTGTGAGTATTGATCTGTACACAAACCAACTGAGACATGTGAGAACAGTCATTAGTGGGCTGGAGTGCCCAAGTTATTACTGGGATATGAAAGAGTTCTCATCAGGGGAGATCGCGTTTTGCGCCGATTCCAAACTCTATGTGTTACGTAAATGCTAGATGTCAATCTATTTTTGAAAAAGCGATGCCAACAACTTTAGACAGATCAATTCACTTTTATTGTATCCCCCGGCAGTATGCCGGAGGATACTTTGGATTCAGCAGCGTTTCACCGCCGCCGCCGCCGCGTCACATTCTTGTGTGCGCTCTAGCGGTCACATTTCTCGCCGAATTTCTTTCAGACTTCCTGTGGACGTGTATCTTGGTAAAATCTGGACCCCTACTGTTTCTGGTGATGCTGCCCCCAGTGTTCCGTCTTTTATAGGGTAAAAGGCCATATTTTGGGGGATAGTTTGTGTGCGCTCTAGCGGTCACATTTCTCAACGGATCTTGTTCAAATTTTGTATGAAGGTGTCTCTTGGTAAAATCTGGAACCCTTTAGATTTTGGTGATGCTGCCCCCAGTGTTCCGTCTTTTATAGGGTCAAAGGTCATATTTTGATAGATGTCTTGTGTGTACTCTTGTGTGCGCTCTGGCGGTCATATTTCTCAACGGATTTCGTTCAAATTTTGCATGAAGGTGTCTCTTGGTGTAATTTAAAAACCTATAGTGTTTGGTGATGCTGCCACCAGTGTTCCGTCTTTTATAGGGTCAAAGGTCATACTTCAGGGCATGGCGTGAGTGCACTCTGCAGGCCACATTTCTCAACGGATTTTGTTCAAATTTTGTATGGAGATGTATCTGGGTATAATCTACACATGTTTAATTTTTGGTGATGCTGCCCTCATTTTTCCGTCCTTTATAGGGTCAAAGCTCATTTTTCCATTTCTTGCACTCTTACTTCTGCATTTCTCGACGGATTTCGTTCAAATTTTGCATGAAGGTGTCCCGTGGTGTAATCTAAAAACCTGTACTATTTGGTGATGCTGCCACCAGTGCCCCGTCTTTTATAGGGTCAAAGGTCATACTTCAGGGCATGGCGTGAGTGCACTCTGCAGCCACATTTCTTGATGGATTTCTTTCAAATTTTGTATGGAGATGTATCTTGGTATAATCTACACATCTTTACTGTTTGGTGATGCTGCCCTCATTGATCCGTCCTTTATAGGGTCAAAGGTCATTTTTCCATTTCTTGCACTCTTACTTCTGCATTTCTTGATGGATTTCGTTCAGATTTTGCATGAAGGTGTCTCTTGGTGTAATATAAAAACCTATAGTTTCTGGTAATGCTGCCACCAGTGTTCCGTCTTTTATAGGGTCAAAGGTCATACTTCAGGGCATGGCGTGAGTGCACTCTGCAGGCCACATTTCATGTATTTCTTCCGAATTTTCTATAAAAATGCATTATACTCTAATCTGCACAAATCGTTTTGGTAATGCTGCTCCTAGTGTTGACAATATTCCGGGCCACTGGCGGCAATTTCTACACCATCCTTTTGTTTGAGGGAGGGGATGGGGGAGGGTCTTTGTCCCTCCTTCAAATCGCTGCCGGTGCCGGGGGATACATTTCGCATTGCGCGGCACCAGCAATGCACATTTCTAGTTTCCAAGGGAGACCTTGAAATTAATAGTGTCATTTAAGAGCACCATAACCCACTGAACAAAACATGGTTTGCAAGAAATTTCTAGACATTATGCATTTTTAAACATCATACTCAATTTAATTAAAATTCAATACAAAATAGTTTACCTCACCACATGTCTCAAAGCATAAACTGAATTGCCCATTATAGGGTCAAATACAATTCAAAATGCAAGTTACATGAATTGCACATGGAATAAAAAATTGGTATAAAATGTTGCTCATACTAACAATTAAACTAATTAAACATTCAATATAACTTTATGCTAATACATCCTTAATAGGTCTTATTAATAGTAGTAGCAATTATTCTTAATATACCCCAGTTCATGGTATGGACTGTCAATTATCTTTGCTGTTCGTCATATTAATAATGAGTCTGCTACTGAAAACTATTGTCAACAAATCCTTGTGTTAAACCTTTCACATTTTTTTATTTCTCAGTTTTAATGTAGCGTGTGTGGGTATGAACGCATGTGTGCGGTTGCCTGTGTGCGTGTTCGTGTGTGTTTCTGTGTGCGTGTGTGAGGGTGAGGGTGTGTGTGTAAGTGTACCTGCGAAATTTTAACAGAACTACAATTACTGAAATATCTAACGCGCTTTTACAATTACCAATTGTCACAACGATTATTGTTTTATTTTTGCATCAGAGATAGGAGTCTGTTGTGTGTTTTTTTTTTGGTTCATTCTGGTTCCCTTAGAATCATCGGCTCATAGACACTCATCAATTCACGGGAACAAGGTAAATATGTCTCTAAGAAGTAGCTGGGAATTAAAATATATTTCTTCCAAACATGTATTTGACCATACTCTCTCTATCTCTCTCTCTCTCTCTCTCTTGCTGGTGCTCTATTTACATAATTTATATACAAAATATTCTCAATTCCAGTAGTCATGAACTAGGTAAAGTGCTTTTTGTGAAAAGAATCGCATCATATCTGCATCTAACCTCCCCCCCCCCACCCCTAACCTTCCAGTACTCATGAACTACATAAAGTGCTTTTTGTGAAAGGAATCGCATCATATCTGCATCTAACCTCCCCCCCCCCCCCCCCCCCCCCCCTAACCTTCCAGTAGTCATGAACTAGGTAAAATGCTTTTTGTGAAAGGAATCGCATCATATCTGCATCTAACCTCCCCCCCCCCCCCCCCACCCCCCCCCCTAACCTTCCAGTAGTCATGAACTAGGTAAAATGCTTTTTGTGAAAGGAATCGTATCATATCTGCATTTAACCTCCACCCCCCGCCCCCCCCCCTCCCCCCCCCCCCCCCCTCCCCGCCGAGTCTTTATATAACTGATTGTATGTAGGCCACATATGTGTCTCGTAAATACCGTATAAACATGTATTATAGAAAATGTTTCCCTGGACAAAGTAGGCCTATCCATGAACTATGTAAAGTATGTTTTGTGAAATGCATTGCATCAAATCTGCATCTTTAAACCTTCCCCTGTCTCTATTCGATTGTCTAGGCCTGCAATTAGTTCAGATTCTGAAATTTTCCCTCATAACGCGATCTCCCACTAACCGCAACCAGGGCTGGCCGACGATGGCGTAATCCCAAATTCTTATGGGCGAGGAAATTCGGGGTCACGCCATCTCTCGGCCTGGCACCAGCAGTAATGGGATATCGCGTATATTGGGAAGATTGCTCTTAAATAAAATCGTTTAGAATCTGAACTAGCCCGCAATGTGTCGTGTAAATATGGTATGAAAATGCATTCCTTTGTAAACAAACTTGTTGGATGATAGTTTTCTATTTCTTCATTTAAGATAAAGCTGTGACATTACTTTCATTTTGCAGAAATACTCTGTACGTATGTATGTATTTTTAAAAACTACTACTTTATTCGTACTATGATGTCCCTTTCATCAGAATAGACCCTTCATCTTATTGATTTATTTCAGGTATTACACTCAAATTGTTTTATATTCCATATTATTGTTAATTGTGAAAAGGTATGCCATGTTAATCAAGGTAGATATCAAGGTATGTGTGTCACATTGTTAAAATTAAATTTGCATGAAGGTTGTTGAAGAATTTTATTGTAAAAGCATAAATAGTGTGTATATTCAGATATCCGACTATACGTGTGCTCTTTGATCATGTTAGTTGGTAAATGTGTCCAAACTTTCGCTCCTTTTTATTGATGTAATGGTGGTTTAGCTTTCATGAAAGCATTATTATTTTCTGTCACAAACTGCCTTTCTTATGTTATTAATGACTTAACTTCTTGTATTGATTGAAAAAGGGTGGATAAATAAATAAAATTAAGTGAGGGGAGGGAGTTGGTGAGAAAGCGGAGGGTTTATATTTTTCCAAAAATTATACTAATTTGTTCAATAAATCACATGATATTATTACTGGAGGTAGGTAAATCATATGATATTATTACTGGAGGTAGGTAAATTCATTTGAATTAATTGTGTTAACCACCACCTTTACCAATCGGGTCGCTACCACAAATATATTTGTATTTGTATATGATGTCGAGCAAAGATGGATACACACGATAAAGGAAATGTTCAAATTCGGCTCTGATCGTATAAACATCGGGCCATTCGTGAGGGCATCTTAAACCATCGTATGACCGCCGGTGAAGTTTCTCAGGCTCCTGCAGAAACTTCGTGAGCGGCGGCAAAATCTTTGTGTGATCATCGGTGCCATCGGGCATTTTTCAGCTCACGAAGAAACAAGCAGAGCCTAAGAACTCCACCGGCGGTCATACGATGGCTTAAGATGCCTTCACGAATGGCCCGATGTTTATACGATCAGAGCCGAATATGAACATTTTCTTTATGGTGTGTCCATCTTTGCTCAATTTCGGGACAGTGTGACGCCTGCAATTATCCGATCAGCAATTGAATTTCCATCTCGTACGGTCGGCTGAAGGTTTTATACCATCGGGAGGTCACGTGACGCCTTCATGACCTAGTTCGAACGCATCGTACTCTCATTACGACGTCGTGTAGCCATTTTGTCGCCTTCGTGTTTCCTTCGGGTAAACTTTTAATAAAAATTCACATCTTCGTATGTGGTTCTAGTGCCATCATGTGACTTTCTGTAGGCTGCTGATTGGCCAACTTCGCGCGAATTGAAAATTCCATATTCGTATGGCCATCTTGTCGCAAGTTCGGGACAGTGTGACGCCAGCAGTATGATACTCGGCCTGTAACTAGTTCGATGAATTTTTGCTTTTTACCAGTAGGTTGGTTCTTGGCAGCTTTTACAGTGTTTACAAAATACTACGAGGTATTAATCATAATTATTAAAATCGCATGAGAATAGAAAAGGTGTAAAGACTGAGTCTTCTGTAGGAGCAGTGATGAGAATAAAGCAGAAAATGGATTGCATAGGAGATATGGACAGGAGGAGAGAGAAGGGAAGAGCAAAAATGAGAGGGAGAGATAGAATAGAAAGAAGAGAGAGACAGACACAGAGAAAGAGAAAAGTGGAGAGGGTGGGGAAGACGAATAGTGCTTTCTGTCTCTCTATAAGTAGACAATGATGACAAAATAAATAATTTGTCATCATTTTGTCTACTAATGGGGGGGGGGGGGGGGTGGTGGCTAAATTATTTTCTTCAGGTGCCGTTTGTTGATCTGTAAACATAACGACAAAAATTATATATTATGTAAGATGTAGTAGAAATATAACCTACACCAATGTGCACTGCGTTACATAATGAACAAGAGGCGTCTTCCGCTTAAAATGCTATGATTAACCTTGCAAAGTATTTTATGTAGAAAGGTTCCAATCATATATTCAGCAATGTTGCATGTACGTCTCTAGTTTGTCAGTGTAGGCACATTTAATATTGACTCTCTGCCATAGGAATTCCGAAATCGGAAACATACATACATGCAGTAACAAAGCCTAAAGCCTGAAATCGGAAATTTCGCAATGGTGCCATGCACTGGATTAGGTAGTGAAGGATTAGCAACCCCTTTGCTAAACTAGGATGAGAGGGAGTGAGAGAGAAAGAGAGAGAGAGAGAGAGAGAAACAGACAGAGAGTAGAAGGTAAAGAGGGAAAATGAATAAAAATGGTGATGGAGGCATAGAAGAAGATGGCACCCCCTGCCTAACCCTCCCCTGCTTAACCCTCCGCTGCTCCTTGGCTTTATTGAGGATCATTGTCTGGACCCCCCCCCCCCCCCCCTTCCATCCCACCGCGATCAACGAGGATAGAATGATCTTTTAACCTCCAAATGGCGGACTATGGTAAAATGTTAATTTTTACGACTTACCTTCAACTACCGACCCTCAAACGCCCCCCCCCCCCCTCTGAAAACATAAATTTGAAGAAGAAAATATATATAAACCCCACACAGCTCTTTATTCCAAGTACGAACATGCCAAACGTGCCCTTAACACCTACCCATTTTTTGTTCCCAACACCACTGAACATGATAGGCCTAGGCAGCTACATGTACGAAAGAGACTGATATCTGTACAGGACTCGCATAGATCTGAGGTTGTTGTGGCTAAACGTTGAATTCCTACTAAAATTTGAGGTAAGGTGGTTAATTACATGTGTGTAGAGTCTATAATCTTTAGAACGCATAAAGAGCAGTATCCGTAATATAAAATGTGTGTGGTTGCAAAAAAGTACTATTTTTATCTATCTGCATGTCTATGTATATGATTACAGATTGCAGCATGATACATTTGAAACATGTATGTCTATGTTTTCATTTTGTGTATAAAGGTGTGTTGTATCTTTTTTTCAGAGTGTTATTCATTGATTCTTTCATATCGCCTGTAGGTTATGTTGTTAATAGGATATAGACCTATTATCATCTTATGTATCCACCGTCACCATTTTATTTACACCACAGTCACACCGCCAAACTGACCCACACCGACTCCAAACCGTCCGATTCTTGACCATTGGCGGCAATGTTATTTCTTTTTCGGTCTGTTGTCGGTCTTATTGGTGTCACTGTGGTATTGGATTGTCTAGCCGAATTTTATGTACACCTCCTCATTCTTATGTTAATTATAAATAAGATGGTGTGATTTATATTTCAGAGTTTCACCCTCGTTACATACGATCCGACATTTTGTGGCGATATTATGTTACGCCTATGTTGATGGTTAGGCACAGTTTGGTCCAGGGGTGAAGAAATATATATATATAATATATATAAATAGTGTCAAATGTTGACCACGGAGCAACTGTCACAAGAAAATTATATTGCACATTTGTTGTTGCTTTTTTCATGCCTTGTATGCATCTTTCAGGTATTGAGAATAAATAATTTTAACAATTTTTTGTTAAAATGTGCTGTTTTCCTTTAAAATTATAATGTTTACAATATACAAATTGTCGCTTTATCAGTGTAGACATTGAATTATATTACCTATGACCAATTCATATATTCCTAATGTCCCTGTTCTTAATTTTCATATGTACTGTTTTAAATAAGTGTAAAAGATATACATGCTTGTGAAAATCAATAATCATTGAAAATTTGAAACTTTGAAATATCAATCAAATGTAAACTATATCCTAAAATATACTATTTCTAAAAAAATGACAAATAATTAACCAGCTTAGTAAACGAAGAAGCTTGATGGGAGGAATTTTAATTTGTAAATAAGTTTTTAGGCATTTTACTATCAGGGTTAAAGATCGTATGCTCGATCTGTAATGAAAAACACAAGTCAGAAAAAATTGGAACCAGCAGGATTCAAACCTGTCATCTACTGCTTGCCGGGCAGCGACCATTAACCAGCTTGTTATTGATTGATTGACAAAAACCGGAAGATGGGCATCGTCTGTAATATTGTGTAAATATACGATTTTTTTTTCATTTTTATTTCCTAAGGTTATACCAACTTTCGCTTAATCCGTCTGAACCATAACCAAATCCATTATGTTCTGTTATATCTAGTTTTCAATATATATATTTGTTATGGTCCTGTTTTTATTGTTCAGAAGTACTGTTTTCCAAAAAATGAAAAATATATATACACACGTTCGTGAAAATCAATAAACTTTGAATTATCAATCAAATGTAATTCATATCCTAACATATACTTGCGCTTAAACATATATATTACTTATGATTGATTGTAATTAGTTGGCAAAACCGGAAGATCTTTATCATCTGTAATGTTGTGTGTATATACAAATACAGTGTAGTTTTATTTTCATTCTTATTTGCTAAGGTAAGGAAACTGAATGTGATTGCCATTAGAGTTCGATCGCATCCTTTACTGATGTAAATGAAATTGAAATCTTTAAACTGTATCCTTTTTCCTTCTCCTAGATGTCATATAGGAGAAATGGAGTGGCAGAGAGAGAGAGAGAGAGAGAGAGGGAGAGGGGGAACGGGGTGAGAGAAATAGAGACTGAAGGAGAGATAGAGAGACAGAAAGAGAGAGAGAGACAGACAGATAGACAGACAGCCGAGATAAGCTATTGAGACCGCGCATTGCAGGGAGAGAGTGCAAAGTGCTCATACTATGTATCCCGTCATATATGTAAGAAATAATTGTGTATACTGTGAATATGAAAATGTTACAACCTCAAATGATGTGTGATATATCAAGCGAAATAATCATTTTAATATTTACATTCGTCGCAACACTAGAGTTTTAAAGATAATTTGTGTGTCAAAGAAACGAATACAATATATATTTTGATAATCATGGAATACTGTCGTGCAGGAAGGTGAATGAATGAATTGTTGGAAGTTGAACGAAGAGAAGAATAAGAAAATATTATATCATTTAAACGATACCTATACCTATTATACACCTCCCCCCATCCCCCACCACCACGTCACGCCCCTTTTTCAATTCAATTCAATTCAATTCAATTCAATTCAATTTTATTTTCATTTCATCAGAATCATACAATATTTTATAAAGTATATAACAGAATAAGATACGAGAATGACTTTTGTTGACATCACGAAATTCATTATGTAGAATTATTGTACAAGAATATGCTTATCACGCCTGTAAAGAAGGTATTGGTGCCGATTGTTCGATGAATAGAGATGTATGTTTTTAAAAATAAATAACTTCTCTCTCTCTCTCTCTCTCTCTCTCTCTCCCTCCCTCACTATCGCTTTTCCTTTCTCTTGCCCTTTCCTGCCCCCGTTTTCTCCCTCTCCCTCTCTAATTAGCTCATTCACTTCACCAATACTCTTATAGCCAGTCACTACCGAACAAATAATAACATAGCATGCATAAGCTGCTTTAATTCATTTGGCACTATTGATATAAATCTCTCTTGTCTGTGATAGTTATGATATGATATGGCCTATTTTTCATGATGGAAATCTACGAATAAAACCAACTAAATTGTTAATGAAACAAGTAATTTATTCTTTTTTGTCAAAAGCTCAACAACAACAACAACCAAATTATGTTTATAATGATTTGATTAAAACCCATTATCAACCACTTTGCTTGAAATATGATGGACATAATATTCACATCCCTATTACTATACTTATCAATATCAGGACCAAAATCAACTTTCCACTGCGATAAAAAAAATAAAGAAAAATAACGGTGCTGACGGTATGGGCCGACAGAGGGCGCATACTCACAATGTTCCACTACACTCTTAGAAATATTGGGCAAAATTTTACCCAAATTTTACCCAACATGAGGGTCCTTATGAGTCCGACCAACTTTTGGGTAAACTTTACCAATTTCATTCTTATTTTTGACCAATGTTGGGTAAATGCATGTAAAAGTTGAGCAAGATTTAACCAACCTATGCCCAATCTTCATTTACCCAGTGGCATTTACCCAACATTTCTAAGAGTGTATGATAATGCGATCTATTTGAAGATATAAATGACAAAATGATAATGGTGAAAGGCTTTTCATCAACATTTAAAATACGTATTTGAAAAACTATAATGAATAAATGAGCTTATTAATCCCGTATGCAAGCAAACTTTTGTCATATGACACCTTAACAAAAAAGAAAAAAGATTTGAGTGTTTATCAATATGCAGACACATTCTGATCATAATTATTACAGTTATGTTATTATACAGCCATTCTTTTCTTTAGATGAAATAGATAAATATGTTAATCTTATACAAAGGTGAGAGGAGAGAAAGATGAGAGCTAGAAATATAAAAAAGAGCCAGTCTAACATGCCAGTACACAACATTTGTATAAATACGGACACACACACACACACACACACACGCACAGTCTTGTATTGCTTTATTTCCGAGGACAAGTATTGTTCCTCTATTGTTCCTCCGTCCTCGGACAGTCGACGGCATAAAGCACAAATTCATTGTTCGACGTTCGAGGACTATTGTCCGGCTTCCGAGGACCATTGTTCTCATGATTTTTTTTTTTGTTCTCTGTCCGAAAATGTCCTTGGACATACGGCTAAACACGCCCACATGTAAACACATCTGTGTTTTCTATTGTTGGAATTTCAACCGATGACTCCACTATTGAATTGCGTCACAAAATTCATTGACGGAATAAACCTCACCAATTGTTGACAACCGGTGACCTATTGAATTACTACCGATGACCCATTGTTCTCTTTGTTTGATGTCACACACACACACACACCCTCACACACACACAGAATAGGAAGAGATAAGGAACAAAGACATAAACGAGAAAAGATTCCATTTCACATAATCTTCATCGCAAGTCAACCCATAACAATAATTGTTATATTTTCGTTTTTACCCTGACTTTAGCACGGCTGAAATCAAGTGGACCTTTGTTAAAAGAAGTTCAATGTACAGTATTTGGTTTTCCCCAGACGTACAGAACAATGATGGGAATTGTACCCATGATCATGTGATATCTTAAAGCGCATGCGTGTTATCATAGAGTTTAGGAGCATGGTAAACGTGACAATATGTCTAAATGCCTGGTCGGTATCAAGGTTCTTTTTTTATACGTAATGGATATTATAACAAGAATTAACATTAAGCATTGACTTCAAACACTTCGAAAACAACAAAATAAATCCAAAGAGAATGTTATCATACTCTAATCAATCAAGATTTGTTTTCCATTGCAAATAAATAAAAGTCAGTTTAAAACTATTCAACATGTCCACGTTTATCTAACCCTGCATAGCCCCTAACTGAGCTTCACATCCTACAAGTTTCATATTTACATCTATGTTTAATGCCACGTTTAATGATAAAACTTGATCTTTGATTTACTGCAACCGTATTCCTACATACCATTGTTTATTCGGACAATACAAGTAATATAGAAAGCTGTACAGACAATGACATGTCACGCAATGTCGTGCTCAAGTAGGTACACTGACTATTCGACATAGAAATTTTCTGTAATTATCGTGGTAAACATGTTTTGTATGAGCAGAACACAGTACAAAGAACAAAGTACATCGCTGGCAAGCTGATATTCTCATTATATCTTGACAGTACTGGACGACTGTGCACTGATGTTATACTGCTATTATTACAACACTTCTGCTAGAACTTCGGGGCCCATGATTTCCAGCAATAAGGTAATAAGGCCTTTTGTAATTTGTTAAACGAGTACTTATGTATAACATTAGTGAACATTCTATGAACTGAGTAAACTGTTATAGTTAACTGATTAAGATTAGATAAAATATTGTGTACCAGAAAGCTGGAGTTATTCTAAGATTCTTTCATAAGTATACCTAAAATATAGTGGCAGCAAAACGCGGATTGTAGATGCCCGCACAACGTGCACAACAATGTGTGTTTTAGGATTATAGGCCTATAGTTGGGTACAACTCTCATTTCTTCATGCATGAGCAGATCGTGGGGGTGGGGGCGACACAGGCCTATGCCTCCCTTATTTTAAGGGTACCATGTCTTTTTCCCCGGGCAAATTCATAAAATCATATTCCACTGGGGAGAGGATTGATAATAATGTTATTGACATCTGATGCCTCCCCTCCCCACTCTTTTTCCACGCTACTCATGAAATTCAGCCAAACATACCTGCTATTAAGACTTCCAATTTTTGAGGAAATAAATAAAGCACAATCTATTCTTTCAATGGTAGGCACTAGACATATTATAGTTGAGACAAACAATTGTTTTCACTTTTGAAGACCTAAATGTTGTCTCCTTTGAAATATTTATCATAGAGATATCAGACTTAACAGAAACAGCCATCCAAATAGAATTCTTTCTTCAACGGAATGAAAAACACGCAACAAAAGTATACTCTTAAGGGCTGTGTCACAGTATTTTGATAGGCTGTGAAAACAATATTTTCACTTCCTTTCAATTTTCTTCTTTCCCCCTTCCCCTTCCCAGCACGTACCCCTTTTGGCAAATTTAGAGGACAGCCACCCATGCTCTTACCAACGTAATTGAATCCTCACTGAGTTTTGGCAATTCTTTTGATTCCCATTAGACATGGCTTCAGACATAGCTTCAGTGATCCAGGGCCTTGAGTGTTCCCTGTGCTTCAACCTTCTAGAAGAACCTAAGCTTCTATCTTGCACTCATTCATTCTGTGAGAAATGCCTTCAACAACTCCACCACTCTCAGGGAAAGGGCGCTGACCTCTTATGTCCTCTCTGTCGTCAGATCACTCACATTGCCAACAAAGACGTGCTCAGTCTTAAAACCAATGTTCCTCTGAAATCATTGATCGGAGACGTGAAGACAACCAGGAAGATATGTACTCTCTGTGACCAGGAAGATAAATCTCCGGCAGTGCACTACTGCCAGGAGTGTGATGAGTACATGTGTGATGCGTGTCTGAAAGGTCACGGTAAGTTCAGAAAGAATGTAAGTCACGTAGTAGTCAGCAAGAATGACATCAAAAGCGGGAAGATAAAAGTCAAGCAGATCTGCCATAAGCATCCAGGAGAAGAGAGGTTCTGGGTGTGTACATCCTGTAAGGTCTCTATCTGCTTCAGATGCCGCATGCTCGACCACAACGGATCAGATCACGTGATTCAAGAAGTGGAAGACTTCAAGAAAAACATGAAGGGTGAGATTCAATCTCTTCAGAAAAGAGGGATGGAGAAAATGGAGAAAATCAAGTCGTACACAAAGGTGGTCCGAGAGGAGACTGCAAAGGTTGAAGTCATCATTGCCGAGAGAGAAGCTGATATCGAAACGGCATTCGAAGAGACACTCCTCTTATTGAACGCAAAGAAAAATGCTCTACTCAATCAGTGCAAAGAACAGAAAAATAAACTAAAAGAAGAACTTTGCAGAAATGGTAAGAATGAAGATGAGTTAATAACTCGTCTAAATAGTGCGTGTGAGTTGGTTGGTAATGGTGTAAGAGCATTGCTTGAGGGTGAGGCATTGGTGGTACATAGCAATCTCTGTAGGGAATTACAGGCTATGTTAGATAGGGATGATCCTGATGAATCCAAACCAAAACAGGTTACAATTCAAGCGGAAGGCGTAACATTTACCCGATGCAAGCTTCACGATAAGCATAATATAGGGATGTTAAACAGAAAAGACTGGGTACTTAAAAAGGTAGCCGAGTGTAACATGTCTAAGAAAGAACCTCGTAGCATGGCTCCAACGAAGTATGGTAAGATGTTAGTGGGGTATGGTGATAGTGGTATCGAGGAGTTCACTGTCAATGGTTCACATAAAACAGTACTGAAGGACGTGAAAGTGTGGCGTGTGTCTGTCCTGTCTGATGGTCGTTGTGTTATACGTGGTTACGATGAGAAGATCTCTCTCTACTCCATTGACTGGAACAAACTTGATACCAAAGAGTTTAATATGAAGGGTAGTAACTACGGTGGCATGGCTGTAGATAAATGTAACAACATCTATGTTGGGTATTATGATGCTGATACGATACGTGTGTTCACACCAGAGGGTGGGGCACCGATTAGGGAGATCCCCTGCCATAGTCCCTACAAGATATGTACAATGAATCACAGTAACATGCTGGTTGTTAAATATGGATTCACTGTTCGAGTGATCGATCAACATGGTACAGTGAAACATGACGTCACAAAGGAGGGTTACAGTGCGTGTCCTGCTGTCCTACATGATGATAGCATTCTGATTGGATGGTGCAAGGATGGTCTTGTGAGTATTGATCTGTACACAAACCAACTGAGACATGTGAGAACAGTCATTAGTGGGCTGGAGTGCCCAAGTTGTTACTGGGATTTGGGAGAGTTCTCATCAGGGGAGATCGCGTTTTGCGCCAAATCCAAATTCTATGTGTTACGTAAATGCTAGATGTCGAACTATTTTTGAAAAAGCGATGAAAACACATTTAGACAGATAAATTCACTTTTTATTTCCAAGAGAGACTTTGAAAATGATATTGTCATTTAAAACCACCATAACCCACTGATCAAAGCATGGTTTGCAAGAAATTTCTAGATATTATGCATTTTTAAACACCATACTCATTTTAATTAAAAATTCAATACAAAATAGTTTACCTCACCACATGTCTCGAAGCATAAACAGAATTGCCCATTATAGGGTCAAATACAATTCAAAATGCAAGTTACATGAATTGCACATAGAATTTAAAAAATGGTATAAAATGTTGCTTATACTAACGATTAAACTAATTAAACATTAACTGTAACCCGCCGCCTCAAAACCTACAATAAGTCGCACGGACCACAACGTAGCAAACAGCCCAAAATAGTAAATTTGCTTGGATCAGTCGATTTTCTGTTTTTGATAGAAATTGGTAGTTTTTTTTATCATTCTATCATGTCTCAAGTTTGTGAGTCGTAATTCGACCTAGAAATATGTTTTGGGGGCATTTTAAAGTGACTCCTTTTTTTTCACCTGTGAAGTTAATGAATGTTTGGAGAGCTTTTGTAATACTTTCATTCAATGCCAAATTACTACTTTACCTCTAAAGGTATTAAATTGATTTTTAGAGTGAGTAATGAATAAGTCCTCCTAGAGCAGTGTGCCAAAATCCAGCCTAATCTGATAATCCCTTCATACCGGTTGCTATGGCCATTGTAATACCCAGTTTTACTTGGGCGCACACAGAGAGCGAAGGTTTAGCACTCTTTTGTTCCGAACTTAAAAGGCCATTTTCTATGGATAGGAGTTACGGTTAGAGTTATCATTGTGTAAACTAGGCAAGTGATATACCATTGGAAAGCTGAGAATCTCTACTTTCAGAAAATGTATAAAACAAGAAAAAACATTTTGGCGACTTATTGTAGGTTTTGAGGTGTCAGGTCACAAATATAACTTTATGGTAATACAACCTTAATAGGTGTTATTAATAGTAGTAGCAATTATTCTTAATATATCCCAGTTAATGGTATGGGCTGTCATTATCTTTGCTGTCCGTCATAATACTGAGTCTGCTATTGAAAACTATTGTCAACAAATCCCTGTGTTAAACCTTTCACATTTTTTTATTTATCAAATTTCGATAGGCAGTTTCTCAGCTTTAACGTAGTGTGTGTGGGTACACTGTAAAAACTTAAGTGCCGTATATAGCACTTTTTGAGGGCATGCATAGGGACTGCACTCAGAGTGCTATTTCAGCACTTTCACGGGAGCTGCACCGGCTCCTTAAACTGCTAAACATTCATTTAAAAAAATCGTGATTTTGGCAAGCTTCGAACCAGGGTCCGCTGATCGAGAATTGCTGGCATTACCGCTAGACTAACTCACATCGTACGATTTAAAACAGATCATATTAGGTACGTTCACACGTAGAGCGATAGCATCGATGCTATCGAGGTGTCGATGCTATTTTGGTGAAGACCAGATAGTGTCGAGACCAAACGCTGTCTGAACGCAGATAGTCACGAGATAGAAGCGAGTTTCCAAACTATTCTTGCAGCGAGTTTAGCAGGAGTAAATCTCAGGATCCAGCGAGAAAGCATCGACGCTTTGCGGTAGACCACCCACCGCGCTTGTGACTATTTGTCGTGTGAGCGCTGTTTCATGTGGTGCTATAATATAATGCAATGTATGTATTCATGTGATGTACCCTCTTCCCTACTTTTTTTTCTATTATCATTCTGTCTGTTTCATCTGGTACTGTAATGTAATGTATGTATTCATGTGATGTATATAGGGGTATAGTAGGGTAATGTGTATACTGTGTGGTAAGGAAGGGTTTTTTTTGGGGGGGGGGGAGGGGGGGGGTTCCTTCTTTTTATCTTTTTCTTTTTTATATATGTGCCCAGGCACCACAAAACCACCCAAAAGTCGCACTGTGTGATTTTCAGTTAGAGATCAATCAATGTGTTTTGGTTGGCATGCATGGTCAAATTTTAGTTTTGGGTATTTCCTGAAAGAGTATACTTTTTTCTAAGTAATCTAAAAGGTGGAGGCACCAAACAATCTAGAAGTGGTAGTTTTGCCAGCTTTTTATCAGACTTATGTGTGTCTTCTCTGGATTTTGTTGTATTACTTTCTTTTTCACGACCCTAAATACTTGTCTCATTTTAATCTCCCATAAATCTCCTGGAGTAAGTTCTTGCATTGATACTTGTGCACTATGATAAACAAAAATTATGCCTATGTAGTATGCCAAGTTTTAGGACAATCTGATAATCCCTTCATAGAAATTTTCATTGAGTTCTAATCCTCCATTTGTCACCTTAGCACAACACTTTGCAAGTCAGAGTGCTTCAATAGACTGCAAACTTTAAACCCTTATTATAGAAGTAACATTATGAGGGACTGTGCATTCTTCTCTTTGTACATTGAGTTATGAACATCCAATGAGTTATATATCATTTTAAAGCTGAGAATCTGCTCTTTCAGAATCAGACCTTAACTAAAGTATGATGTGGTCTTTAGATATTGATTTAAATGTGCTTACCAGAGAATATAGTGTGCATGCATGTGTTTTATTTTGGCATAAGATTGGAGTTCAGTCAATTTTGACATGTACAAGGTTTATTTCAAATTAAGTATTATAACACATGTATTTGCTACTTGATTGTATTATCGATATTACAAATGAATTGTTATTGTGTTATTATGTTGATTTATGAAGACATATAACTTCCGCGCGTTTGACCATGCATACCAATTATACTCGGGTCACTCTGTGTGGCGCAGTAATTATTGTTTTGGCAGCGGGTGAGCGATGAATAGTCACGAGTGGGTGATAGAAGCAAGTCGATCACGGCCTGTCTGAACGTACTGGAAATATTTTTGAAACTTACATAGCATCGATGCTAACATAGCATCGATGATATGTACTACGTGTGAACATAACTATTGTTACATAGTGAATTTACGACACCACATAGTTCATGTTATCTACTTGACTCCCATGACTAAACGAAAGTGCAAAAAGCATTCCTTAGTCTGTCGGTAACGTCAGCGCCTCTCAATCGGCGGAACCTGGTTCGAGGCTCGCCACGGCCACATTTTTTTTGCTGGTAAATTAGCACACTACAAGTGCTAAAACAGCATTTCAGGTGCAGTCACTATACATGCCCCGAAAAAGTAGCACTTCAGTTTTTGACAGTGTATGAGCGGATGTGTGCGGTTGCGTGTGTGCGTGTTTGTGTGTGTGTGTTGGATTGGATTTTAACAGAACTCCAATTACTGAAATATCCAATGCGCTTTTACAATTACCAATTGTCACAACGATTATTGTTATATTTTTGTATCACACATTATAGGAGTCTGTCGGTATAACGGATAAATGATAGACGGCCATCTTTTGGTTGAAAAGTTACCTTTTAATTTTAAAGATTGCCAACGTATTCTCTCATTGAAAAGCTACGTTTTTCATTATAAAGACAATCCAATTCATCTATACCACTGTACAAAATTAGTTTTTGCATTGAACGCAAATGTGGGCCTAATGTAAATAGGCGTCCGCCATATACAATTTTGATATGCCAACTTTTTGCATCACGAAGTCATATAATTATTTTAGGCTGTCCCATTTGGCTCTACCATCTCTCTCTCACTCTCTCTCTCTCGCTCTCTCTTTCTCTCTCTCCACCCCTCTCTTCCCGGCCCTCTCTTTTGCTCTTTCTCTATTATTTCTTTCTATGGTACATTTTTCACAGTAAACGTTGTTCCTGTTTACTAATCGTTTCCATTGCAAATTTCATCCCCTTATTTTTCTGTCCCTCTTTTAGTGTTTTCTTTTCTTTGTTGTCTTTATACATAGAAAATGTTTCCCTAAACGCCAGCTTTTATTGACTATGTGAAGTGTGTTTTCTTAAAAGCACTATATTTTACCATGAAAATGTTCAGCTGCCATTTTCAAGTTATGGGGCTATATGTACATTGTGTTTTGCATATATCTTTGAAATGTATTCTTATGTGAGTGAATTTCTTCGGCAGGAGTTTTCTAATTTTACGATCTTTGAAATAATACATGTAGATATATTTTAAATAATGTGGCGTGCTTTTCATGAGATATGCGGCCTATGACTTATTTTCTTCTTACTCTATGTACTTTGTGGTTGCTAAATGTGTCGTAACTTATAAATTTTATATTTGTGATTTAGTTATCATATAAGTATATTGTTATTTTCTTTCATAAGAATCCCCTCATAGTACAAATAACTGATAGCCTGCTTACTTTTATAAAGTATGATATAAATCATATTAATGTACTATTTCCGGGGTATGCTCGCTATTTTTAGGACTGTTATTCATTTTAGTCACGCGTTATGGATAGCGGTCCTCATTACTAGCGAGGTTACCCCCTATTTGCAATCCCCCTTCTTATCCCTTTCAGCATCAATTTTCATATCTCTGATTCTTATCTTTTTAAGGTCAAATATGTTTGTTTTCTCCCTTCTCTGATCCTTGTTTATCCCTCTCTCTCTCTCTCTCTCTCTCTCACTCTCCCTCTCTCTCTCTCTCTCTCAGACACACACACTCTCTCTCTCTCTCCCTCTCTCTCGTAATGCCTCTATTTACACACGAATAAAAATCACTTTGTAAAGAAATGACGTTAAGTATGTGGAATACATTGGTGAAATATTTACTTTTAAAGAATATATCATATTTTAATTCTCTTAGATCAAAGATCCCGATTCTTAAGGACCCCATTGGAAATAAGCCATTTCGGCTTTCATGGGCTATCCTGTCATGGTACCTGGTTATGTTTGTATTGCAGTATACCTGACGAATAAAATCAAATCAAATCAAATCATTCGAATTGAGTTAAGATTCATATAGTGTGAAATTTTGTATTGTTAACTATTTTAACAGGCAGTTTTTTGTCGAATCCCATCATATAATCTTATAGGGAAAAAAGAAAGGAGGACTTGAAAAAAAACAGTATATATGATATGCTAGTGATGATTGTTGTATGTACATGATTAAACGTTGCTAAATATGTGACACTTCCGATAATTATGTATATGTTATTGCTTTGCAAACAAATCTATTTATAGTGTTCAATAAATTCAAGGATTATTTCACATCGTCAGTAAGTTATTTCATGTATAGGGTATGCACCTACTCTGATTTCCTATAGCCATCCTCACTTTTACAATGAGATTGTCTAACTTCATTGAAGTACACTTACTTATTCCTACGTAAGTTATTAAGGGATAACTCGATTTATTGCGAGTCCTGTATACATGGTATTACCATCAAATTTTCATCCGTGTTTCCGATGATCCGAAATTCGCTCTGGCGAATTTTGGTTGGGCTAAGGTTAATGGTCGGGGAGGGTGCTTTCATCAAGTGTCTTGTCGGTGATTTTTAACGACAAATTCGCTCTCAGCCTATCAGATGCAAGGATTTCAGTAGCTTATAACAGTTTTTGCAACTTGTCATTGATGTCAAGTTTCATGAAACAGTGCCCAGATGTAGTGTTTAGTTCATGGTTGGAATTTTTATTAAAAAGTTGACTAGTGTTAGACTTCAAGGTTACCGGGGAGCAGCTGTCGCCAGAACCTATGTTCTACATTTTTCTTTCATCCTAATTTGTACTAATTGCTAAGAATATATGTGACCCTCCACCACAAAACGACCAATAAGTCGGAAATTTGGGTTTTTAAAATTTCAACACAATTTGAAACTTCTTGTATGGACTAAGCAAACCCTTGTAAATTACAATGAGAATGACAACGTGCCAGACAGGCAAAACAATAGATAAAACGGGCTCTAAAGAAGAGTGACCATTAATTTTAAGAGCGCTTGATCTGTGTCCTATTGTTTGTCGCACAAAAGGTTGAGTCAAAACTCCCTAGCATACACTGTGAAGTACTAATTGGATTAGGTTGAAACTTTCCATACCTTCAGAATAGATATATTTCTATGTTTCTTTAAATTTTGAATATCAGACAGTGCATAGTTTTTAAGCTATACCAGAAAAGCGATGTGAAGTACAATCCCAGCAAGTTGACACACAGAGTTTGAATGTCCAGGAAAACATGGTCATTTTGAATGAGAGTAAAAACATATTTCAACAAGGTATTTTAACCTGAAATTTTGTCAGATGGTAGATTAATAAATGAACTTTCAGAAAATACAAAAAAAGTTAAAATCAAAATTTCCACCCCAAACCACCTTTTTCAGCTGTTTACTCTAAAACTCCCATTGCGACTTATTGGTCGTTTTGTGGTGGAGGGTCACATATTAATGAAACGTTTAATATCATCCTAAAATATACCAGCTCTAAAAAAAGACATCAATCTATTGCAACTACTAAGATCCGAAATATCTGTAAAAATTAGTGTTTGTATTTTTTCATTCTTTATGGCTGAGGTTATGAAACTGATTGCCATTTGTGTTAGATAACAATCTTTGCTACTGTAACTAACATGAACATTTTGAACATAATATCCTTAATTTTAGTCCAGCTTAGTTTAGTTTTTGCTTATAACCTGTTTAACTTGATCGCACGGTCGTTTACAGGGTATACGATATTCGAAAATGTATTGCAAAGGATTAAAAGAAATATAACAATGCGACGAGTATGGAATAATTTTATGTGAAATGATGTCAAGAAAGATATGGCACAGGAGAAATGGACAGGCAGGGGGGAGGGGAGGGGGGACAGGGGAGAGATGAGGTGAGAGAGAGAGAGAGATAGATGGGCTATTGAGACAGGGCATTGCACGGAGAGAGAGAAAAAAGAAGATAAACATTATTTTGCTCACATTGTATATACATGATGTATGTAAGAAATAATTATGTACACTCTGAATATGAAAATGCTATGACGCTGTTTCACCCTCAGTGATGTGTGATGTATGTAGTGAAATAATATATTCCAATATTTACCTCCATTACAGCACTAGTACTTTACGGATTATTTGTGTGTTAAAAGAAGAGTGGGAATTCTTTTATAATCATGTGTTGATTTCGCGCCGGTAGATCTATTGAATACAATGGATAGATGGAGGTTTACACCAAGTAAGAAGACAAGTAAGAAGACAACCTTATATATAAACGATACCTGATTACACAAGCCCCCCCCCCCCGGTCCTCCGCCACGCCCTTTACATGCCTATGTTTGGGGTGCGGATCGTTTGATGAACATCTAGTATGTTTTAAAAGTACATGTATTGAAATTTTCTCTCTCTTTCTCTTCTTTTTATTTTCCTTTAAGTTCCCCTTCTCCACCCACACTCTCTCTCTCCCTCCCTTTCTCTCCACTCCTCTCTCTATCTCTATCTCTCTCTTTCCCTCCCTCCTGCTATCTTTCCTCTGTCTTTTACACACCCCCTTCTCTCCCTCTTCCTCCCTAATTAACCCTTTCACTTCACTTTACCAATACTCCCATAACCAGTCACTACCGAACCAAAAATAAAATATTATACATACCTTGAATTCAATTTGGCACTTTTAATATAAATTTCTCTTTTTTATGATAATTATGTCTGTTTCTTCTCTGTCTTCACTCTTTCACTTTTTCTTCTATAATTGTTGTACATCCGAGGTATCAACTACCTGGTAGGCTTGTTATTGTTTGACAAGGGATATAGATTTGATGCGCCCACCCCGGTTGTCTCAATACGTGGGTCTCAGAATGTTGAAGGGAGCGGCGCAACCCCGCATTTCGGGAGCATGCAGATGGATGCTGACTTCCCAAATCCTATCCATTTTTTTTTGTCATTCTGGTTCACTCAGAATCATCGGCTCATAGACACTCATCAAATCATGGGCACAAGTTGACTATGTCTCTAAGAAATAGCTAGGAATTAAAATGTATTTCTTCCAAACATGTATTTGACCATACTCTCTCTCTCTCTCTCTTTCTTTCCTCCTCTCCTCCAAGATATCTTTTAAACAGTTCAAGTGTATTTTTTACATAATCTTATCCATCCCAATTTTCTTGATTACTTTTTATGGACCTCGTTTGGGATTGTTTTATTTTATTTCGCTCTCTTCACTTGCTCCCCCGCCCCCCTCTCTCTCTCTCTCTCTCTCTCTCACACAGGCGTTCTGTTTACATATTTTTTTTTATAAAACAAAAAAAACTTCATTATTCATGAACTAGGTAAAGTGCGTTTTGTGAAAACGCACTTAGGGACGAACAAATTTTTTTCGCCAAACCTTCAAAAATCGCTTAGTAAGGGGGTTATGGGGTCCAGTTTCCCTCCATAATTCCCTGACAAGCAAAAAAAAAAAACCTTCACTCTAAAAGGGGGGCACAATCGCAAAAATGGCGGATCGTCTATGGTAAAAATTCATACTTCTCTTCCAAAAGGGGGGGGGGGGGCACAGGCCGGCTGTGCCCCCCCCCCCCTGGATCCGCCAATGCCGCAATGTGTCGTGTTAATATGGTATGAAAATGCATTCCTTTGTAAACAAATTTGTTCGATGATAGTTTTCTATTAACTTATTTAAGATAAAGCTTTGACATTACTTTTATTTTGCAGAAATACTCTGTACGTATGTATGTATTTGAAAAAATATACCTACTTCTTTGTGTTTTTATTAGGAAATCAACAGAAATCACAACAAATACAAGTGATTTACATGATTAAAAACAAAATCATTGAGCTAAAAAAGGAAAACAAAAACAAAAACAAAAAAAAAGTAAATATAAAGCAATTGGAACAAAAATTAAAAAAATAATAATAATAATAATTAAGATGGCAGAAAACTGAGTTACAAAATAAGTATACATGTAGTTCAAGAACGAAGCTCCGAAACTGAAAAGGTGAACCCAAGGATCGCCGCTGACACCAACCTACCCGCATGGACAAACGACCAAAAACAAAGTCTCAACCCCACCGACAACCGAAAACATCCGCCCACTACGGAGAGACTGGAATAAGCAGGACCCAGGAGCGGGGTGATCCACATAAACGCAAACACACCCCCCCCCCCTCACACACACGCACCCACACACACCCTCAAAACATCCTCACCCCTCCCCCACACATACACTCATTCACAAGCACCCCCACCACCCTCGCACACACACACACACCCAAACGCTCAAACATAAAAAATCGCTACGCCATCCGGCCCTTCGCAGCCACTCCGCACGGGATCCTGCGAACCCCACACCCAAAGCCAAAACCTGTCAAATTAGAGCCCCCACCAAATAAATTCAGCGGCTGCACGGTCAGGCGGTCACGCCGAGGCCAGCGGAAGTCTACGGTTAAAATCTGGGGAGATCGCCCTTGAAGTATATGAACTGGCAGCTATTGACAGTGATGACAATAGGCAAATAATACATTGTGGCATTCAACTGAGCGAAAAGCAATAAGGCACAATTAAACACTACTTAGTCTATTACCTTGGTACTAGGATAGCAGAATCAAATCTCAAAACGCCATTTCCTGAAATGGGCAGTCAGTTTATTTTTCTTCCTTGCTAAAAAATATACAATTTCTTTCTGTTTTTTAACAAAAGATTTAAATGATACAATATTAGGTATTAAATGATGTCCCTTTCATCAGAATAGACCCTTCACCTTATTGATTTTTTTCAGGAAAAACATTAAATTTGTTTTATATTGCATATTATCAGTTGTGAAAAGGTATGCCATGTTAATCAAGGTAGATATCAAAGTATTTGTGTCATAATGTTACGATTAAATTCAGTGCAGTAGCAACGATACTTTTCCTGGTGGAGAAACTGAATTGTCGGTTTAGTTCTCCAGGGTTACACCATGTAATGTAAGGGGGGTTATCATTCAGCGAAAAAATCTGGCGCTTGATCTTTCAGAGAAAACAACAGCACCGCCCGGTGCTTTCTCTGTGTACTACAGGAGAATTATAGCGCCACCAGTGACCAGAATGAGAATGCAGCCGTGAATGAAATGTGAATCTGATTCCTTCGTGGGCCTTAAATAACCTCGACTGGGCAGTGTTCTATTTATTCTCCTAATGACGATCAGAGCACACTGATCGAAACGTCGAGAACCACAGGGCTCTTAGCCAAGCTCACCAGCCCTTTGCAGGATTCTTCTTCTTTGAAAGATTACATGGTGTAACCCTGAAGAACTAAACCTACAATTAAGATTAAATTTGCATGAAGGTTGTCGAAGAATCTCATTGTAGAAGCACAAATAGTGTGTATATTCATGTATCCGACAACACTTGTGCTCTTTGGTCATGTTGGTTTGTAAATGTGTCGCAACTCTGGCTTCTTTTTGTTGTTCTTGTAATGGGGGTTTACCTTTTATGAGAGCATTATTATTTTCTGTCCTTTCTTATATGTTATTGATGACTGTTAACTTTTTGAATTGATTCAAGAAGGGTGGATATTGTTTACATATATGTTTCAACTTTATATTTCATACATACGTATTTCATCTTTACAGAGTATACAGTCATTTCATACAGTGTGAATACTGACAATTATTTCATTCGTTAATCAATCATTTAAATGTTATGTAACATGACAATGTGTATAATTGTGCAATGTGTTTCTGTTCAGTCTATATTTGAATGACGTCACATGAAATAAGCAGAGCCCAGATTGAGAGAATGTAAAATGTTTGAAAAGTTAGACAAAAGTCCATTATTCCGACAAAACAAGGCAGCATCGCGACACGTAATAATCAATTATAAGAAGAAGGTCCAGCATTGACTTTCCCCTTCCTTTTTTTATCCAGAATATAATTTTTACAAATGCCGCTAGTCCTCAAATACCCGATCTGTGTGTAGGGTCAGTGAGGGGAGGGAGTTGGTGAGAAAGCGGAGGGTTTATATTTTTCCAAAAATTATATTAATTTGTTCAATAAATCATATGATATTATTACAGGAGGTAGGTAAATTCATTTGAATTAATTGTGTTAACCACCACCTTTACCAATCGGGTCGCTACCACAAATTGATGATGGAATTTGTATATGGAGTCGAGCAAAGATGGACACACATGATAAAGGAAATGTTCAAATAATGATCGTATAAACATCGGGCCATTCGTGAGGGCATCTTAAACCATCGTATGACCGCCGGTGAAGTTTCTCAGGCACTGGCAACAACTTCGTGAGCGGTGGCAAAATATTTGGCATGCCAAAAAAATTGCCCAAAGACCTTGCGAAGGTTCATTTTCGTATTGAATTCGTGTGTCCATTGTCAAATTGTCCAAAATTGTGTCATCCTCGTCTTTACTTTGTGTGATCATCCGTGCCATCGGGCATTTTTCAGCTCACGAAGAAACAAGCAGAGCCTGAGAACTCCACCGGCGGTCATACGATGGCTTAATATGCCTTCACGAATGGCCCGATGTTTATACGATCAGAGCCGAATATGAACATTTTCTTTATGGTGTGTCCATCTTTGCTCAATTTCGGGAGAGTGTGATGCCTGCAATTATCCGATCAGCAATTGAATTTCCATCTCGTACGGTCGGCTGAAGGTTTTATACCATCGGGAGGTCACGTGACGCCTTCATGACCTAGTTCGAACGCATCGTACTCTCATTACGACGTCGTGTAGCCATCTTGTCGCCTTCGTGTTTCCTTCGGGTAAACTTTTAATAAAAATTCACATCTTCGTATGTGGTTCTAGTGCCATCATGTGACTTTCTGTAGGCACCGTACTTGCTTTGGTTGCTGATTGGCTGTTGGCTGCTGATTGGCCAACTTCGCGCGAATTGAAAATTCCATATTCGTATGGCCATCTTGTCTCAAGTTCGGGACAGTGTGACGCCAGCAGTATAATACTCGGCCTGCAACTAGTTCGATGATTTTTTACCTTTTACCAGTAGGATTTCGAAGTTGAATCGTGGTGTTGATTCTTGGTAGCTTTTACAGTGTTTACAAAATACTACAAGGTATTAATCATAATTATTAAAATCGCATGAGAATAGAAAAGGTGTAAAGACTGAGTCTTCTGTAGGAGCAGTGATGAGAATAAAGCAGAAAATGGATTGCATAGGAGATATGGACAGGAGGAGAGAGAAGGGAAGAGCAAAAATGAGAGGGAGAGATAGAAGAGAAAGAAGAGAGAGACAGACACAGAGAAAGAGAAAAGTGGAGAGGGTGGGGAAGACGAATAGTGTTTTCTGTCTCTCTATAAGTAGACAATGATGAAAAAATAAATAATTTGTCATCATTTGTCTACTAATGGGGGGGGGGGGGGGGGGAGTGGTGGCTAAATTATTTTCTTCAGGTGCCGTTTGTTGATCTGTAAACATAACGACAAAAATTATATATTATGTAAGATGTAGTGGAAATATAACCTACACCAATGTGCACTGCGTTACATAATGAACAAGAGGTGTCTTCCGCTTAAAATGCTATGATTTACCTTGTAAAGTGTTTTATGTACCAAGGTTCCAATCATATATTCAGCAATGTTGCATGTACGTCTCTAGTTTGTCAGTGTAGGCACATTTAATATTGACTCTCTGCAATTGGAATTCCCAAATCGGAAATATAAATTATATAGATTGAAAGAGGTTCATCGTGGTGAAGAATAATTGAAGAGAGTTAATCAGTTGTCTCACGATGTGCAAACGTAAACGTAGGTAGTCTGACGTTTCGGCTGCTATATACTGCTAGCCTTAGTCATAGACAATGAGCCGAGATCACGCTGAGCGGGTCTTAAATAGCCCGGAGCGGCCGGATGTACGCTCGGACTACTCGCGCTGTGATTGGTATATATGTATATATGTATACATGTATATATGTTAGGATATATACATGTTGTAACGAAGCCTAACCTGAAATCGGAAATTTCGCAATGGTTTCATGCACTGGATTATTTAGTGAAGGATCTGCAACCCCTTTTGAACTACTAAAAATAGAATGAGAAGGAGTGAGAGAGAGAGAGAGAGACAGACAGACAGACAGACAGACACAGACAAACAGACAGAGAGGTGTGTTGTATCTTTTTTTCAGAGTGTTATTCATTGATTCTTTCATATCGCCTGTAAGTTATGTTGTTAGGATATAGACCTATTATCATCTTATGTATCCACCGTCACCATTTTATTTACACCACAGTCACACCGCCAAACTGACCGCACACCGACTCCAAACGGTCCGATTCTTGGCCATTGGCGGCAATGTTATTTCTTTTTCGGTCTGTTGTCGGTCTTATTGGTGTCACTGTGGTATTGGATTGTCTAGCCGAATTTTATGCACACCTCCTCATTCTTACGTTAGTTATAAATAAGATGGTTTGATTGTGAGTCATTTATATATCAGAGTTTCACCCTCGTTACCTACGATCCGACATTTTGTGGCGATATTATGTTACGCCTATGTTGATGGTTAGGCACAGTTTGGTCCAGGGGTGAAGATATATATATATATATAATATATATAAATAGTGTCAAATGTTGACCACGGAGCAACTGTCACAAGAAAATTATATTGCACATTTGTTGTTGCTTTTTCAATGCCTTGTATGCATCTTTCAGGTACTGAGAATAAATAATTTTAACAATTTTTTTTTTCTCCAACAGGGGTCTATGAAATACAAGTCATGCTTATTTAATAGACTCCTCAACTGATGTTTTCCTTTACAATTATAATGTTTACAATATACAAATTGTCGCTTTATCAGTGTAGACATTGAATTATATTACCTATGACCAATTCATATATTCGTAATGTCCCTGTTCTTAATTTTCATACGTACTGTTTTAAATAAGTGTAAAAGATATACATATTTGTGAAAATCAATAATCATTGAAAATTTGAAACTTTGAAATATCAATCAAATGTAAACTATATCCTAAAATATACTATTTCTAAAAAATGACAAATAATTAAGCAGCTGGTTATTGATTGTAATTAGTTGATAAAAACCGGAAGATCGGCATTGTCTGTAATATTGTGTAAATATACCATTTTGCCCCTCATTTTTATTTCCTAAGGTTAGGAATCTGAATGCGATTGCCATTAGAGTTCGATCACAATCTTTACTGATGTAAATGAAATGGAAATCTGTAAACTATATCCTTATTCCTAGTCCAACAAAGTCTAATGCCTTTTGGAAGTTTCCATATTCGAAATGGTATTGAAAACGGTTAAATGATGACAAGAAATAGATGTCATAGGAGAAATGGAGTGGCAGAGAGACTGAAAGAGAGAGAGAGAGAGAGCGCAAGAGAAAGGGTGAAAGAAAGAGAGAGCGAGTAAGGGAGAGAGAGGGGGAGGGGGAGAGAAAGAGAGAGTGGGAGAGAGCGGGAGACAGACATAGATAATCTATTGAGACCTGGCATTGCAGGGAGAGAGGTAAAAGTGCTTATACTCTGTATCCAGTCATATTGTGTAACAAATAATTATCTACACTGTGAATTTAAAAAAAGCTATGAAAATGTCACAACCTCAAATGATTGTGATATCGAGTGGAATAATCATTTCCAATATTTACATTCGTGGCAACACCAGTGTTTAAAGATAATACGTCTATCAAAAAGCAAAGAATTGATAAAAAAAATAATGGGATGATGTCGCGCAGGAAGGTAAATTGAATTCAATTCATTGATGGAATTCGCAAAAAGAGAAGAAGATAATATTATATCATTCAAACGATACCTATAGCTGTTATACATGAAGGGCAGTTGGTGCGGATTGTTCGATGAATCGCCATGCATGTTTTAAAAATTTAGAAATCTATCTCTTCTCTCTTTCTCTCCCTCCTGTGTTCTTTTTTCTAATTCCCTTTCCTGTCACCCTTTTCTTCCTCTCCCTCTCCCTCTCTAATTAACTCGTTCACTCTACCAATACTCTTATAACCAGCTACTACCAAATATAAAATAACATAATATGCATAGGCTTCTTTGATTCATTTTGGCACTTATACAAATCTCTCTTTTCTGTGATACTTATTCTTTTTCTTTATTTGGTAAAAATCTCAACAACAAACCCACCTGATTATGTATATAATGACTCGATTAAATCCAGTAATTAACCACTTTGCTTGAACAATGATGCACACAATATTTACATCCATATTACTGTACTAGTCGGGACAAATGTCGACTTTCAACTGCGAATTAACAAAAAAAGAAAAGAAAAATAGCGGTCCTGGTGGTATGTGCCGACAGGGGGCGCATGTGTCACTACGTGTGGTAGCAATGAAGAAAATTGCATGCCATAAACTAAATGCAAGATAATGCGATCTATTTAAAGTTATAAATGACAAAATGAGAATGGTGAAAAGCGTTTCATCAACGAAATCGAGAGGACCTTTGTTAAGAGAAGTTCAATGTACATTATTTTCTTTTACCCAGATGTACAGAGATATGCTATGAATTATACCCACGGCCATGTGATCTCTTAAAGCGCATTAGTGTTATGACAGAGCATGGAGCATGGTAAACGTGACAATATGTCTAAATGCCTGGTCGGTATCAAGGTTCTTTTTTTTATACGTTTAGATTTAGATTTTTAGATTTAGATTTATTTTATTTCAATTCTTTTCTTTTCAGCAATCAACATACAAATCAATAATAATATAAATACAAATCAGTAATAATGAACACACAAATCAACAAGTAATCATCATAAATATAGTGTATGGGTAACATGAATAATAATATTACTCATCAGAACCAATTTAGATAATAAAATGATTTAAATACATGTACATAGTTATTCAAGTGTGTGATTTAAAGTAAGAAAAGAAATGAAAAAAGAGACCAGCAAAAGAAGCAGAGCTTGTACAAAACGCTGGCCCCTGGAATGATTACACTGTAAAATATTTCAACAAAAATAAATACGGGAAGCCGTTATTTTTTAATTTTTTTTTTTTAAGCACATACAAAATTTTAATTTAAAAAAAAAAAAAATGTTTTTCAAGTGTATTATTGTTTCCAGCGTATTAATTATTAATTAATTATTTCGAGTTCATTAATTATTTTGGCAGGAAACTGTAGGCAATTGTAAGCAATTATACATGAAGGATCCACAAGGAGGTGAAATAAAGGCCAAAAGCGCAACACAAAACAAAACAAAACAACAAAACAGAAAAATCCAGCACAAAAACTAAACAAACAACAAACAAACAATAACAAAGGATAAAGTGACAGGAGCGGATGGGGATGGGGGTGGAGGAAAAGTTAAAGGTCGAGTTGTGTATTTTTTTAATAAACACTATTATACTTATCGTTTTAAATACATATACAAAAAGATTATTGAGGGGTTGGTTTTAGTGTGTATAAAAAGCAATAAAAGACTTTTTTAGTTTTAGTTTAAATATGCCTAGGCTTAGGCTTTCTTTCGTGTTCAGAGGAAGGGAGTTCCAAAATTTGGGAGCAGTAAATATAAAAGTATTCTGTGCGAGTGCTGTACGAGTTCTGGGGAGGTGATAAAGATTAATTTGTCTGGTGGGATAGTGATGGATTTCATTATTTGCTTGAAATATATTATTAAAAACGTTGGGTAGTTCTCCTTTGTGAAACTGATACATAAGTATGGCAAGATTTAATCGATAAATGTCATAAATTTTTAGAATATTATTAGTATAAAAAAGACCATCAGAGTGGTGTCTATAATGTACATGACTTATGATCCGCATAGCTTTTTTTGTAGTAATAGAATTCTATCTAATAGGCATGCCGCGCTGTTCCCCCATGCAAGAATTCCGTAGTTTAAGTAGGGAAGAACTAACGTGAAGTATAAAGATTTAAGAATATTGGGGGGAAATGTCCATTTTAGTTTGTTGATTATATTTCTTGAAATAACCTTACATAATTATGTTATCAATGTGATGTTTCCATGAAAGTTTGTCATCAATTAGTATTCCTAAAAATTTTGTTGTAGTAACCTGGTGTATTCGAATGTTATCTATTAAGATTGGGTAAGGTAGATGGTTAAATGTATTACTAAATAGCATATAATTGGTTTTTTCTAGATTTAAGGACAGTTTATTAGCTTTAACCCAAGTCATAACTGAATTCAGATCAGAATTGACAAGCCGACAAAGAGTTTCTAAGTTTTTGTGTGAAAGGAAAAGATTGGTGTCATCTGCGTACATGATAAAGGAAAATAAATTCGATGATCTAGGGAAATCGTTGGTGTATAAAATAAATAACAATGGGCCAAGAATGGAACCCTGAGGTACACCACAAGTAATATTTCTTAGGTCTGACATATTATTTTCAATGGAAACATATTGTTGGCGTTCATATAAATAGTTACAAAACCAGTCTAAAACGATGCCTCTAATTCCATAATGGGACAGTTTATGTAAAAGAATTCTGTGGTCTATCGTATCGAACGCTTTAGAAAAATCTAAAAACATTCCTATTGTGTGAGTACCATCGTCAATAGAGGTAGCAACTTTGTTGATGAAAGACAAGATTGCATGTGATGTACTATGACTTTTTCTAAAACCAAATTGACAGTCGTGTAAAATTTCATTCTGCTTTAAAAAATCTACTGTTCATGAAAAAACAAGTTTTTCTAATATTTTGGAAAATGTAGTCAATAAAGATATTGGCCTGTAATTTGATAGTACAAGAGGATTGCCTTTCTTGAAAATGGGTATTATTTTAGCTAATTTCATTCTATTTGGAAAAACGCCTGTTCTCAAAGACAAATTACAGACATAAGTAAATGGTTCAATAATACATGAAATAATTTTCTTCGTAATGAAATTATCAATACCATCGTGCCCGCAACTACGTTTAAAATATCAAGAATTTCACCTTCAATTACAGGAGCAAAAAACATAGAATTATAGGGTTAGGGTTTTGTAAGTAATCAAGAAAATTTTTATCACTGTCGGGTATCTTGCTAGCTAAATTTGGGCCCAACTCCACAAAATATTTATTAAAGTGATCTGAGATTTCTTGTAAATTGTTAACAGTTTTATCACCAGTTTGTATCTTAGAAACTGTGTCTTTTCTATTATGTTTATTTAAAACTTCATTGATTATTTTCCATGTGCATTTTGCATCTTTTTTACAGTGAATAAATTGGCGGGAAAAATAATTTCTTTTTTCTCTACGTAATAATCCTGTCAGTGTATTTTTGTAATTTAAATATTTAGATTTGGAACTTTCAGTCGGCTTCGCTTTGTATTTTAAATAAAGATTATTTTTCCTATTTATAGATCTGAGTAAGCTTGCCGTAATCCAAGGCGATTTGGGGATTCTTTTTCGACTGCGATGATTTATTTTTCTAATCGGGATACATTCATTAAATAAAGTAGTTAATTTATCCGTAAACTCATCAAAACAACTATTAACTTCAGTAATATTATATAAACTACTCCAATCCAGTTCATCTAATCTGTTTTTGAGAGTGTTAATATTGCGTTCAGAAAAATTCCTAGAATAAATTTTAGAGGGTTGTTGAGTTTGTTGTAAAATGGGGAAGTTCGTAAATATTGGGAAGTGATCCGTGATATCGGAGACTACAACTCCAGCTTGTGGAAAAGGATGCATGTTTGTAAATATGTTGTCAATTAGCGTGGAAGATTTATCTGAGATACGAGTTGGTTTAGATATTAGTGGTACAAATGATGATGAGAGGAGCGTTTCATAAAATTCATGAATAAATGCATCAGAGTCGTATTTCAACAGATTGGCATTAAAATCTCCCATTAAAAAACAATCCTTACCACGTAGGATAGGGTTTGAGATAATGTTTTGAATGTTTAACAAAAAATCATTGTGACTGGAATTGGGAGGTCTATATACTATTCCAATCACGATATTTTTTCTACCTACAAAATCAATTTCAACAAAAAGTGTTTCAATCGAATCATTAATTTTGTTTAAAGGAGTTATATTATTAAAATTGAAATCAGAAGAAATATACAAAGCCACCCCTCCTCCAGATCTGTTGGGTCTATTATTCACTATTAGATCATAACCACGGAGAGAGTATAATGAATGAGGTGTGTCAGAGAGCCAAGTTTCTGTTAGGCCAATTACGGAGCAATTTAACCTAAACCTGTCAAGAAGATTACGTAAGGAATCAAAATTACTATTCATGCTTCTGATGTTAGTGTGGAACAAAGAAAAAACAGTCTCATTAAGGTTTGAGAAGTGAGAAACAACTTGATTTTCAGTGTAGTAAGTATTTAGAGCAGTGATCATATGATTGACAAAATTACTATCGGGATTGATATAATGGGAATGCAGCAATGTTTGAAAAGCATCTAAAAATTCGTCATTGGTTAAGTCATAGCCAGGAATGTCATCAACTGCCATGGATCAAGATAATCATAACCGTTAAGATGTAAATCATAAGAAAATTTGAAAGGGTTGGGGACTGGGGGAGGGACAACCTGTCACAGCGTACAAAACAACATACAGACAATAGAGTGAAATAAAATAACATCGTAAGAAATAAACAGGAAACAGAAACACATGAACAAGAAAAAAGTAGAAAAATAAACAATATCAAGTAAAAAAAAGAATTAAAAAGGAAATTATAAAAAAAGAGAACTGGCCATAAAACCCTTCGAGGGAGATGTAAAAAGTAATACCTTGCACATAAAAAAATACTTAAGAACAGACAGCAGCTAAAAAAAAAAGTGTAAGAAAAAAGATGAAAAGAGAAGCAGCCCCATGTTGAGCTATACTAAAAAGATTACAATAAAATACTTTTCAAAGAAGGCATGAGATAGCATCTTGTTTGTTTTTTTAAGAAAACAAGAATACTTAAAAGGAATAAAGTAAAATGCTTTTCAAAAAGAAACGTGAAAACATCTGTTTTAAAAGAAATGAAGAAGGAAGGAAAGAAATATAAAAAGAAGGAAAGGATTATCCTTGTATCATGTTTATCCTTGAGTGGTCCCTGCGTTTCAACAAATTTTATGTGTTTAAAGATAAAGTTTTTGCAGAGAGTGAAAAAAAAACCGAACAAAAACCTAACGCTACTGATAAACAATAATGGGCCTGTAACGTAATTGTCGAGTTCAAACAAAACAATAAATATATTGGTTCAAGTAAATAGGATAATAATATATACAACATGTAACATAGGTGTTTGAACATAGATATGCAAATTTTGAACTGGCCTAAATTTAAATTACAATATGTTACAGACCCAGACATTTGATAAGATTAGTTAGTCGCAAATCCATAGAGTAATTCAGTTGACAGTTTTAATGCATTTTACACATTGCAGATTATACGGTTTTAATAATGCAATATAAATATCCAGGTTAGGAAATAGGAAGTCTTTATTCTGTAAATATTTTATCGAATATTCTGAATGACCAAGTAGTTATCAATAGGTTTGCAACCTTAAAAGATATAGGTAATTGCATCATCGTAACACTATGAACACGGTGAACAAAGAAGCGTACAACCCATGCCGCCCCCCACCGTACCACTCACAACTGCATCGGTCAACAAAAGAACATCCATTCACTGCTATCCTGTAAAAATATGTAGAACAGGTGTCACATAATAGGAGTGAAGGGACGTCCCTTTTCTTACCAGAGCCACTGTGGAGGGCACAATGAGGAGCTGCATAAATTGCCCGCTCTCTTCGTCACCGTGTTCATAGTGTTACTGGTGTAAAATAATAACATTACATTAGATCACAAAGAAAAGCAGTCATTCGAGCAGCGAATTGAAGCTTCAAACAAATTTTCAACTGACAATGAACAGCTAAAAATAGTAGAAGGATGATAAAATGATTTCCAGAAAAAAAAAATGGGGTTATAATACATATAACCAAGGTAACACTTAATAAACATGACTAACGCATTCGTAGTTTTGTTAATCAACATTTCAATAATTCGCATCCGAAATTCGTTTAAACTTTATCTGATGTTTAAAAAAAAAAAAAAACCCACTGTAAATGTGGATGAGAATATCATCAGCTGATCACGGTGTTGATTATCACCCGATATATAAAGAAAGGTTGGTATTATACAAGCTTGATTGGTCATAAAACTTATCAGATATTCATCAAAAGAGTATCATATTTCGCCACAAACTATATAAATATATTATTCTGAAGATGGTTATTAGCTGAATCATAGGGGAATATGAAAAGTTCTGTAATCAATTGCACATAGAAATAATGTATACACATCTATAATTTATTCTAGTATTGATGAAAACGCTACCCTGTTTCGGGTTAATCACTGGAAAAATCTTCATGATTCCTAATACACTACCAATATAATATAATATAAGATTGTTAATACAAATAGTTAATATTTATTATTTGCGATCTAGTGCACAAAATTTCTTCGACTTTTGGGACAACAATCATGACAAAGTTATGGATAGAGTTTTAGCGTTTACATATATTTAATTTGTGAAAGACATTTGTTATTCAGTATTAAGATTGACGTGTAACCAATTAGCACTGGGGTATGACACCCAGGGATGTACGAATCCAACGTGCTGATGATCATTCGAGCGATGGTAACAGGAATTAAAGGAACCAAAGACACAAAAAATAGGGGACCTTTTTGTCCTTTCTCCTAAATTATATGAAAATCAAGAGCAATGAGTTGAATTTATATTTACCGACGGCAGTCATTCTTTCCATGCATCCCAGGTATCTTCCCTGCTGCGTTTTGTCTGGAGGATGACTTTTTTTTTGACGACTTTGATACGTGTCATCAACTTCGATTCTTTCCTGAGCTTGAAAGCAATAGATGGATATTATGACAAGAATTATGACAAGAATTAACATTAAGCATTGACTTCAAACACTTCGGAAACAACAGAATAAATCCAGAGAGAATGGTATCATACTCTAATCAATCAAGCTTTTTTCCGCAAAATGCAAATAAACAAAATTCAGTTTATAACAATAATACAGAAATCTGTAGACGATGACATGTCACACAATGTCATGCTCAAGTAGGTACACCGAATGATCGAACTCGAAATCTATTGAAAGGATCGTGGTAAACATGTTTTGTATGATCAGAACACAGTAAAAAGAGCAAACTACATCGATGGCAAGCTGATATGTTCATTGTATATGGACAGTACTGGTCGACTGTGCATTGACGGTATACTGCTATTATTACAACACTTCCGCTAGCACTCCGGGACCCATGATTTTTAGCAATAAGGTAATTTGTTTGTATTTTGTTATACGAGTACGTATGTATAACATTAGTGAACATTCTATGAACTGAGTAAACTGTTATATAGTTAACTGGTTAAGATTAGATAAAATATCATTGTATACCAGAAAGCTGGAGTTATTCTAAGATTATTTCATCGGTATACCTATCGATATACTGGCAGCAAAACGCGGATTGTAGATACCCGCACAACGTGCACAACAATGTGTGTTTTAGGATTATAGGCCTATAGTTGGGTACAACTCTCATTTCTTCATGCATGAGCACATCATTGGGGGTGGGGGCGACGCAGGCCTATGCCTCCCTTATTTTAAGGGTAGCATGTCTTTTTCCCCGGACAAATTCATAAAATCATATTCCACTGGAGAGAGGATTGATAATAATGTTATTGACATCTGATGCCTCCCCTCCCCACTCTTTTTCCACGCTACTCATGCCAAACATACCTGCTATCAAGACTTCCAATTTTTGAGGAAATAAATAAATCACAATCTATTCTTTCAATGGTAGGCACTAGACATATTATAGTTGAGACAAAACAATTGTTTTGTCCTTTGAAATATTTATCATAGAGATATCAGATAGAACATTATCGTTATCTATGGACACCCATCTGAATAGAATTCTTTCTCCAACGGAAAGAAAAACACACAACAAAAGTACACTCTTAAGGGCTGTGTCACAGTATTTTGATAGTCTGTGAAAACGATATTTTCACTTCCTTTCAGTTTTCTTCTTTCCCCCTTCCCCTTCCCAACACATACCCCTTTGGCAAATATAGAGGGCAGCCACCCATGCTCTTACCAACGTAATTGAATCCTCACTGAGTTTTGGCAATTCTTTTGATTCCCATTAGACATGGCTTCAGACATAGCTTCAGTGATCCAGGGCCTTGAGTGTTCCCTGTGCTTCAACCTTCTAGAAGAACCTAAGCTTCTATCTTGCACTCATTCATTCTGTGAGAAATGCCTTCAACAACTCCACCACTCTCAGGGAAAGGGCGTTGACCTTTTATGTCCCCTCTGTCGTCAGATCACTCACATTGCCAACAAAGACGTGCTCAGTCTTAAAACCAATGTTCCTCTGAAATCATTGATCGGAGACGTGAAGACAACCAGGAAGATATGTACTGTCTGTGACCAGAAAGCTAAATCTCTGGCAGTGCACTACTGCCAGGAGTGTGATGAGTACATGTGTGATGCGTGTCTGAAAGGTCACGGTAAGTTCAGAAAGAATGTAAGTCACGTAGTAGTCAGCATGGATGACATCAAAAGCGGGAAGGTAAAAGTCAAGCAGATCTGCCATAAGCATCCAGGAGAAGATAGGTTATTGGTGTGTACATCATGTAAGGTCTCTATTTGCTTCATATGCCGCATGCTCGACCACAACGGATCAGCTCACGTGATTCAAGAAGTGGAAGACTTCAAGAAAAACATGAAGGATAAGATTCAATCTCTTCAGAAAAGAGGGATGGAGAAAATGGAGAAAATCAGGTCGTACACAAAGGTGGTCCGAGAGGAGACTGAGAAGGTTGAAGCCATCATTGCCGAGAGAGAGGCTGATATCGAAACGGCATTCGAAGAGACACTCCTATTATTGAACGCGAAGAAAAATGCTCTACTCAATCAGTGCAAAGAACAGAAAAAGAAACTAAACGAAGAGCTTTGCAGAAATGGTAAGAATGAAGATGAATTTATAACTCGTCTAAAAAATGCAGGTGAGTTGGTTGGTAATGGTGTAAGAGCATTGCTTGAGGGTACACAATAGTACACAATACTCTTTGTAGAGAATTACAGATATTATTAGATAGGGAGGATCCTGATGAATCGAAACCAAAACAGGTTACAATTCAAGCGAAAGGCGTGAAATTTACCCGATGCATTCTTGATGATGAACATAATATAGGGATGTTAAACATGAACGACTGGGTACTTGAAAAGGTAGCCGAGTGTAGCATTTCTAAGAAAAAACCTCGTAGCATGGCCCCAACAGAGAATGGTAAGATGTTAGTGGGGTATGGTGACGGTGGCATCGAGGAGTTCTCTGTCAGTGGTTTATAGAATATGGTTCTGAATGATGTGAGAGTGATGGGTGTGTCTGTCTTGTCTGATGGTCGCTATGTTGTACGTGATTACGATGAGAAGATCTCTCTCTACTCCTCGAACTGGAACAAACTTGATACCTTTAAAATGAAGCCAAGGGTAGTGATGACTTTGGTGGCATGGATGTAGATAAATGTAACAACATCTATGTTGGGTATTGTAATGCTGAGACGATACATGTGTTCACACCAATGGGTGGGGCACCTATTAGAGAGATCCCCTGCCATGGGTACATTCCCGACGTGGTATGTACAATGAATCACAGCAACATGCTAGTTGTTAGAGATGGATCCATCGTTCGAGTGATCGATCAGCATGGTACGGTGAAACATGATGTCACAAAGGAGGGGTACGTTACACGTCCTGCTGTCCTACATGATGATAGCATCCTGATTGGATGGAGGAAGAAGAAAAGTCATGCGAGATTTGATCTGTATACCAACCAACTGAGACATGTGAGAACAGTCATTAATGGGTTGGAGTGTGACGACGTTTACTCGGGTTTGAGATAGTTCTCATCAGGAGAGATTGCATTATGCACCCATTCCAAATTCTTCGTTTTACGTAAATCTTAATATTACCCTTAGCATGACTGAAAAGGAATCCCAACTAATCAGACAATTGTAAAACCTAATTTTTATCTTTCCAGCAGAGCCATCATCATTTCAAATTTGAAAACACACTAAGCCACTGACCACTACATGTTTAATTTGCAAGAAATTTATAGACATTATGCAATACTAAAGCACAATACGAAATTGTTTATTTTAAAACATACCTCACAGCAGTGGCCACTTTCAATTTGTCAAAAAGCTAGTATTCATATTTGGCGCCATTTTTGACCATGCCCTTGAGGAGTCAAGGTCAAGGTCATCATGGCATTAGATCGGGGACCGTGGGCGCCAGACAGGGGTCGAAAAATTTTCGATTTGGGGCCACTTTCAGTTCGTCAAAAAGCTAGTATTCATTTTTGGAGCCATTTTTGACCATGACCTTGAGGGGTCAAGGTCAAGGTCATCATGGCATCAGATCGGGGACCGTGGGCGCCAGGCATACGTCGAAAAAAAATCTGATTTTAGGCATTTTTGAATATCAAATGAATATCAAATGAATATCGAATAACGAATAACGAATATCAAAACAACTTCACAGACCTAATATTTCAACCAATATCGGGTAAAAAGGGGAACAAGCATGATTGTTGAAGAAAAAAGGGTTAACACAATATTGGGTAAAATGAACCCAAAATTGGTTACACTTGGGTAATAGGTAATAGTTCATGCAATAAACATGCATGTTTCATTTTTACCCAATATTTGGGAAGTTTTACCCAGTTTTTTTAGCTCACCTGAGCTGAAGGCTCGAGTGAGCTATTGCGATGGAAATTTGTCCGTCGTCCGTCGTCCGTCGTCCGTCGCCCGTCGTCCGTTAACTTTTTACATTTTCATCTTCTTCTCCAAAACCCATGATCGGAATTCAACCAAACTTGGTAGGAATCATCCTTAGGTTTAGGGGACCCAAAGTTGCTAAAATGGTACATGTGGCCCCCAGGGGGGCCCCAGGGGGAGGGCTCCCAATTGTAAAAGCTATGTAAATTTCAAACATCTTCTTCTCCAGAACCAGGCATAGCTCAGACTTGGTATTGTGTATGGAGATACCTCTATAGATGAAGAAAGAATGTTGTTAATGAAATTTCTCTGAGTGGCCCTATAGGGGCCCTGTGGGGGTAACATACTGGAGGGGGGGGGGGGGCGCTGCCAGGCAAAATGTACATTCTGATCTTCTTCTCCAAAACACATTATCGGAATTCAACCAAACTTGGTATGAATCATCCTTAGGGGTAGGGGACCCAAAGTTGCTAGAATGGTACATGTGGCCCCCAGGGGGGCCCAGGGGGAAGGCCCCCAATTGTAAAAGCTATGTAAATTTCAAACATCTTCTTCTCCAGAACCAGGCAAAGCTCAGACTTGGTATTGTGTATGGAGATACCTCTATAGATGAAGAATGAATGATGTTCATGAAATTTCTCTGAGTGGCCCTATAGGGGCCCTGTGGGGGTAACATACTGGAGGGGGGGGCACTGCCAGGCAAAATGTACATTCTGATCTTCTCCAAAACACATGATCGGAATTCAACCAAACTTGGTATGAATCATCCTTAGGGGTAGGGGACCCAAAGTTGCTAAAATGGTACATGTGGCCCCCAGGGGGCCCAGGGGGAGGGCCCCCAATTGAAAAAGCTATGTAAATTTCAAACATCTTCTCCAGAACCAGGCATAGCTCAGACTTGGTATTGTGCATGGAGATACCTCTATAGATGAAGAAAGAATGAATGTTCATGAAACACTGAGTGGCCCTATAGGGGCCCTGTGGGGGTAACATACTGGAAGGGGGGGGGGGCGCTGCCAGGCGAAATGTACATTCTGATCTTCTCCAAAACACATGATCGGAATTCAACCAAACTTGGTAGGAATCATCCTTAGGGGTAAGGGATCCAAAGTAGAACATGGGGGTGGGGGGGGGGGGGAATTATGTTAATTTCTAACATCATCTCATGTACATTCTCCTAGTTGTTTCAATTTCTAACATATCTCCTGGTGGTGCTAGAGAGAACATGCACCAGATATGAATTGATCCACATCAGGTGAGCGTCGTGCCCCCTGGGGCTCTTGTTTCTTAGTGAATTTACAAACAGACGTACACATAATTTATACATTCACTTATTCCGTGACCGAAAACAATATCTTTCGGTTTATGTTTTAAAAAATGGATTCAACTTGTCACTTTTTATTTTCTATTATTACTTTTGTTTTATTTATTTATTTTTGCTTTGCTTTCTTTTACAAGTCATTCTATGCCAATATAGGTCCCCGTCTAATATATAATTGTAATTGACCCGAATAATTCAAGTCTGATTTCAATCGCAACTCTGCACTTACATTAACCTTTGATTCTTTATCAGGCAGGGCCCTGTTTTCCAAATCTTGTGATTGTTTTAGCTCATCTTTATCCATATGCGTCACGCAAGATCATATCACGGAAAAATGAAAGTTGCATAAGTTTTCCTTCATGGAATATCATTACTAATTTTATTTTCAGAATATCAACGATTGAAGAGCACTTCGAGTACCCTCTGTTAAGATGTAAGTGTCTTCCAAAATCACAGCGGTTTTTAAGAGTGACCATGAAGTTATTTTTTATGAAATGAAAATAGATACAAAACAGAAATCATGCAAAATTCAGAAATTGAATAAAATACATAACATATTAAATATTGATTATGAGCTAACTCATAATAAGTGGATGAATACACCCCAAAATAATTAGCTCGTGCAATAACTAATCCCTCAGACAATTACCCCCAGGATAATTACCCCAGGACAATTATCCCCGAACAGTTTTCGTTAAAGGACAATTACTTCTAAGGGCATGCATCCCAACAGATAGATAGTTCAGAACAACTAAGATAATGTAAATATCCTAGATGCTAACTGTCCTCAGGGATATTCTCCACGGGTTTGGGTTTGGGGAAAGAATGTCCTGACAGGAAGTGGTCTGAGGATAATTACGTGGAGGTAGTCGTCGTAGTGGTAACTGTCCTAGGGTAAAAGTCATAGGGATAATTGCTCTAGTTATTAGTAGTCCATTAATTATGAATTAGCTGTTGGTAATCTCCTACTTCCATAGACAATGGACTTAATACTACTCATATACCCTAAAATGGAGCTGGTCTAATAATTCCAGGGCTGAATACTCTCTCTCTCTCTCTCTCTCTCTATATATATATATATATGTGTGTATTATTGTAAGGAAATAACATATACAACAGCTTTGGCAAATCTCGTGGAAATAAATACAAATGTGTATTTATTTCCACGAGATTTGCCAAAGCTGTTGTATATGTTATTTCCTTACAATAATGTTATTAAGAATAATTTATTCCAATGTATACATGTATTCAAAGCATTCGCTTGGATCCAGCTGAGGCACGAGCGGCTTGTCTTGTTCAAAAACTCATCTGCCCCCGACAAGGGGAATTAATTAATAAGGTTGAGGAATTGTCAATCTGTCGGTCAATTGAATCTGGTGTCGCCGAAACCACTAACCCGTCTCCGTGGTCTAGTGGTTAAGGCATTGGCGTTCTAAGCCAACGACCCGGGTTCGATTCCCGGCGGAGACATTTTTTCAGCCTTTGCAAAAATTTCAAAAAGGGAGGACAGCTCTGGGGAACTTTGATTGAGCTACGCAACGTTATTCTCGCAATTTCTTTCACATACATATATATATATATATATATATATAATATGAATGGAAAGTCCGTATACGATGAAAAAATTCGAATTTTCGACCATAGGCCTTCATCAGGAAAACAATATATATATATATATATATATATATATATATATATATATATATATATATATATATATATATATATATATACATGGATACAAATTATGTATAACAATGCGCCCTGCCGGCTATTACCATAATGGCTTTATGGCAACACAAGGACTTTGGGACCCTTGTTGTGCGGTTACACATTGTGGGGAAGAATTGCATAGTGGAGTCACCAGAGTGCTCAAACTGCGAGCAGTGAGCAATGCATATAACGCAAATAGTGAACGTCTCACATAGAGACTATCCACGCAATCTAAGACAGTGCTCAAACTGCATGTGCAGCGAGCGTTAATACAAATTGTTATGTATAACAATGCACCCTCCCGGCTATTACCATAATGGCTTTATGGCAACACAAGGACTTGGGACCCTTGGATATATATATGTATATATACTGGGAGTTTCAAAAAAAAGAAACCCAACTTTGAAAATTTCCTATAAGTAGACTATATATTTACCAGTGGTTAATTTCACATCATATGAATATGAAAGAGTATATAATTTGCTTTCCAGTAGTAACGTATTTAGGTTTCCAGGGTCACACATCAATGTCTTCAAAATTTTGTGCAAAGTTCCAGGTGGTTCACTTCCTTGTAAAACACAATAGGCAATAAGGCATGGTTTGGGTTGAATGACTTTGTTAACTAGCTTGGTTGCTCTTCATGGCCATCCGTTAGTTAGTAAACTAAAGGTACGTTCACACGTAGAGCGATAGCATCGATGCTATCGAGGTGTCGATGCTATTTTGGTGAAGACCAGATAGTGTCGAGACCAAACGCTGTCTGAACGCAGATAGTCACGAGATAGAAGCGAGTTTCCAAACTATTCTTGCAGCGAGTTTAGCAGGAGTAAATCTCCGGATCCAGCGACAAAGCATCGACGCTTTGCGGTAGACCACCCACCGCGCTTGTGACTATTTGTGGTGTGAGCGCAATCGCTGCTATCTTCACTCGCTGCTATTATAATTCTATCTGTTTCATGTGGTGCTATAATATAATGCAATGTATGTATTCATGTGATGTACCCTCTTCCCTACTTTTTTTTTCTATTATCATTCTGTCTGTTTCATCTGGTACTGTAATATAATGTATGTATTCATGGAAGTTTTTTTTTTTTTTTTTGAGGGAGGGGGGGGGGGGGTTCCTTCTTTTTATCTTTTTCTTTTTTATATATGTGACCAGGCACCATAAAACCACCCAAAAGTCGCACTGTGTGATTTTCAGTTAGAGATCAATCAATGTGTTTTGGTTGGCATGCATGGTCAAATTTTAGTTTTGGGTATTTCCTGAAAGAGTATACTTTTTTCTAAGTAATCTAAAATGTGGAGGCACCAAACAATCTAGAACTATTTTTGCCAGCTTTTTATCAGACTTATGTGTGTCTTCTCTGGATTTTGTTGTATAACTTTTCTTTTTCACGATCCTGAATACTTGTCTCATTTTAATCTCCCATAAATCTCCCGGAGTAAGTTCTTGCATTGATACTTGTGCACTATGATAAACAGGATATGTCTATGTAGTATGCCAAGTTTTAGGACAATCTGATAATCTCTTCATAGAAATTTTCATTGAGTTCTAATCCTCCATTTGTCACCTTAGCACAACACTTTGCAAGTCAGAGTGCTTCAATAGACTGCAAACTTTAAACCCTTATTAAGAAGTAACATTATGAGGGACTGTGCAGTCTTCTCTTTGTACATTGATTTATGAACATCCAATGAGTTATATATCATTTTAAAGCTGAGAATCTGCTCTTTCAGAATCAGACCTTAACTAAAGTATGATGTGGTCTTTAGATATTGATTTACATGTGCTTACCAGAGAATATAGTGTGCATGCATGTGTTTTATTTTGGCATAAGATTGGAGTTCAGTCAATTTTGACATGTACAGGGTTTATTTAAAATTAAGTATTATAACACATGTATTTGCTCGTTGATTGTATTATCGATATTACAAATGAATTGTTATTGTCTTATTATGTTGATTTATGAAGACATATAACTTCCGCGCGTTTGACCATGCATACCAATTATACTCGGGTCACTCTGTGTGGCGCAGTAATTATTGTTTTGGCAGCGGGTGAGCGACGAATAGTCACGAGTGGGTGATAGAAGCAAGTCGATCACGGCCTGTCTGAACGTACTGGAAGTATTTTTGAAACTTACATAGCATCGATGCTATGTACTACGTGTGAACATAACTTAAGAGTCTTATGAACTTCACAAAGCATAGAACGAGCAGGTTAGTCATAAACGTTGACCAAGAAGAATTGAGATTTTCAGAGAGCACAAAGGACAAGTCATGTTCGTTTTTCTTTAGTGCTGCAGGCACCTTCGCCGATTTTCCACTAAAAAAATCAGCAAAGTAAAATCTTGAATCACACGTAGGATTTTTTTTTTTTCATTCTTTATGCTTTTTGTCTTTGATTTGTAATTTTTGGCATGCAACCTTGGTGAAATTCACCGAAACTGTCTTCTTTGCAAAATTATTTCTTTTAACATTGAAAAGGGTCTTATGAAGAAAAAAAAATAATGAATATGGTTGGATAACATCTCATTAACACCAATTCGAAAAAGGCAATTATCCACAATAGAAATTGGAGCACCCAGGCCATTTCACAAAAGTCATCTCCTTAATATCATGCCTATTGTGTTTTACAAGAAAGTGCATCATCTAGATTTTTGCACAAAATTTTGAAGACAATGGTGTTCAGTGATGCATGACCCTGGAAACCTAAAGAAGTTACCATTGGAAAGATTATGAATTACTTATGAACTACTCTTCCATATGGTATGAATTTCATTATAAGTAAACATATTGTTCATTTACTGGAATATTTCAAATTTGGGTTTCCTTCTTTTTTTTAAAACGCCCATTAGAAAAAAACAGCTTAACATACAATAACTGAAAAAAAGTTCTAAAATTTCGGCCAGTGCGCCGAACCGAGGCCTGACTGTTTAGTCAAAGCTACCTAGAGTAGTATTGTAGGGGGAAACAAGAAATGAGCCCAGTTGGTCATTAAACGAAAGGATGATGGTAATTAGACCAAATGACAATTATACCATATGGTTATTACACTAAATGAGCGTTGACTAAATGAGTATAGACCAACTGAGGTTAGACCAAAAATTTGCCATCATATATTACTGTAAATGGGACTGGTATACATGATGAAAAGGATATTGCTGATAGCTTTAATACATATTTTGTAAATTTAGGAGCTTCTATGGCAAATTCTACACAAAATGATGACAATTTTGTTGATTTTTTTTAGAGCCCTTGTTTTAAAAAATTGAAATTTATATTATTTGCTGATGACACCAATATCTTGTATTCGACAGATGATCAGTTATCATTGTCAACTATTTTAAATAATGAACTACAAAAGGTCTCTAAATGGTTAAATGCCAATAAACGTACATTAAATATAGATAAATCAAATTATATATTATTCTATACTGCGAAACAGAAACGAAAAAAAAATAGTTCTTTGCAAAGCTTAATAGTGAATATCAAGAATACGTCAATTGAACGTGTATATTGTACTAAATTTCTGGGTGTATACATTGATCATGATTTATCATGGAATACTCACATATCTTATGTCAGAAAAAAAAAAGTTATCACAGAACATTGGTGTCATCAGCACGTTAAGCCATATCCTGCCGAAATACATTCTTATTACATTGTATAGTACACTAGTCCTACCGCTTTTATCATACAGTAATATTGTATGGGCTAATACATATTCTTCCAAGTTGGAAGCACTCTTTATATTGCAAAAGAGATTTGTAAGAATAGCTTCATCATCAGATACACATTTATACAAAGCCTTTGTTCAAGAAGTTATTCATACTGAATATGTATACATTGACTAATTATTTCAATGCAATACTACTATTTAAACATAGACTTGGTCTATTATCCCAAAATTTATGCAGCATGTTAATATTAAATTGTTCAGTTCATAGATATACTGCGAGAAAGAGAATGAAATATTATTTATCTCTTATTACCAAACAATATGAATTATACTCTTTCAGATATAAAGCTCCTTCTGTATGGAATTCTTTCCCATCAGACATAGCTTCTGTTCAAAGTTTGAATTTATTTAAAAGAAAGCTTAAATTATATCTTCTTTCCAATGATCTTGCGATGTAAACAAAACCAATATTATTCCACGATGCAATTTTGTTTAGGGTTGTGCGGTTACGTTTTATTTATTATTTTTTTTTTTTGTTTCATCATAAAACATTTGTATGATTCCATTCGTAATTTTACTGTTTATGTGAATTTCTTTCCTGTCATGATATGGTGGCTGTCAAGACAAACCCACTAGGGTTTTATTATACAGCAACTAAATTCCTATTTTCATTGTCAATCTTTTAATATTTTAATAATCGTATGCAAAATGTAACGATTATGTCTTAGTATACAATTACTATACTACATATTTCTTGCATGTTGATGTTAATGTTTTTATGGAATTGAATAAAGCTGAACTGAATTGAACTAACTGACAAATGGACCAAATGATGTGTATACCACTTGATAATGGACCAAATGGTTATTATATCAAAAGCTTTTAGACAAAATGGCCATTAGACAAATTGACTATAGACCAAATGGTAATTAGACGAATTGAAAAATTAGACCAAATGGTAAATAGGACGAAATGATGTTAGACCAATTGGCTATTAGACCAACTGGCTGTAGACCGAGTGGCAATAAACCTATATAACTATGACAGGCTAACCTATTTGTCTGTAGTATTAGTCCAGTGGATATCAGACCAAGTGAACAATATACCAAACTGTTATTAGACGAACTGAGAACTGGACCAAACAATGATTAGCAAATATGGTTATTAGACGAAGTGATGATTAGACTATGTGGGTGTTAGACCAACTCGGTTTAGACAAAATGGCTATAACACGAAATGATGATTAGACCATTTAGTTATTAGACCAATAATTTTTTAGCCGAAAAAGATTGGACCAAGTGAACATTAGCCGAGCCGATTATTAGACCAAGTGATGTTTAGACTAAATGGGTTTAGACCAAATGGGTATTAAACCAAATAGGTTTTAGACGAATTGGCTGTAGACGAAGTGGTGATTAGACGAAGTATTTAAACGGCTTATTATACCAAATGGCTATTAGACGAAATGTAGATTAGACGAATTGGTGATGGCCGAATAGATCGAATGATGTTGGACCATTTGGTTTTTCGACCAATTGGCATTAGACCAAGTGGCAATTTACCATAATAACTGACTTCGGTACATTATTTGCAAGCATTGAGTTTTACATTTGCGGTCGACGTGTTATGACATTTGTTTTAAAAATGGAAATGTTTACATTTGTAGGCGAAATGTTTTTACATTTTTGGGCGATTTTTATTACATTTGTGGTTATTTTTACACTTGTCGTTGACGAATTGGTGATGGCCGAATAGATCGAATGATGTTGGACCATTTGGTTTTTCGACCAATTGGCATTAGACCAAGTGGCAATTTACCATAATAACTGACTTCGGTACATTATTTGCAAGCATTGAGTTTTACATTTGCGGTCGACGTGTTATGACATTTGTTTTAAAAATGGAAATGTTTACATTTGTAGGCGAAATGTTTTTACATTTTTGGGCGATTTTTATTACATTTGTGGTTATTTTTACACTTGTCGTTGACATGTTATGACATTTTGTGGTTATTTTGACATTTGCGGGTGCAATGTTTTTACATTGTGGTTGATTTTTACATTTGAGGGCTCTAAAAAAGGCGACAAAAAAAATTGTCGCCAATCCTTCAAAATTCGCTCAGTGGGGGGGGGGGGGGGTTATGGGGGTCCAGTGTTTCCTTCCATAATTCCCTGACAAGCAAAAAAAATATTTAAAAAGGGTTTTCATTCTAAAAAGGGGGGGGGGGCACAATAGAGAAATCTCTATGGTCAAAATGCATACTTTTCTTCCAAAGGGGGGGGGGGGGCACGGGCCGGAAGTGCCCCCTGGATCCGCCAATGTTTGAAGCTAATGCTAAACAGCAGCTTACCTGCAGACCTGAATGACTTGCAGCAACGAATAGTCAGAGAAGCACCCAATCTGCGAGAAGACAGACACTTCGTAGGGCCATGGCAGCGATGCTCCATCGAGTTTATAAATGCATCAAGAGAAGCGGACGCCATGTGGAAAACTGAAAGCTATGTCCAAGTGCCCAAACTGACTATGAAAAAGGACTTTTCATTGAAGATCACTGTATGTTATGATTTCTGGCTTTATTTATCTATTCATTTATTTATTGGTTCCCATGTTTATTTGCCTTGATTAAACACATGCATAAACTTTACGCTCATTGTTTGAACGTGTGAATGTTGTTATCTCTGTTACAGCAGGTAGTCATACGACTTGAGTTTTGACTATCTTTCAAACAATGGCTGTTGTGAACTCAATCGTAATATCAATATTGAAATAAATGTTACCAAACAACAAAGGAATATATACTTCTATCCATACATGCTAAAATACTATGTTAGTCCCACATTTTAAAAATAATACTCAAATCAAAAAGTATAACATTTTTTTCTGTATGATTACAGATCAGTATCGTACCGAGGGCTTATTTGACGAACAGGGAGGAGAATTGAAGATTCCGTCACAAGGAGTCACTCTGTCCGTCCCTCCTGGAGCACTGGAAGAGGGTGTCAGTGAGAGGATTACTGTACAGGTCCTACGGCACATCCCCGGTGATATCACTCTGAGAGATGACGAGATGATTGTAACTAACAGCTTCCATTTCCTTCCGTCTGGACTACAATTTGCAGCAGAGAAGCCAGTCAGATTGACGATACCCCACTGTGCCAACTTGACTGATCCGCAGAAGGTTCAGGTTGTATTGTACTCCTGGAATCATGGTAAGCAATGCGATGAAGAAATTAAAACTATAGTAAACTGTCTATAGTACAGGAGATGGTCTTTGATATAGTCTCAGCCGTTGGATCGTAGGACTCATCAACATATTTCCGTATGCTTCTGTTATTGTTTTTTAATCATTGCAACATGTATGTGGCATGTTTCATTACTCATTTGCGTACATAATTACCAGCAAACGCAAGTCTGTTGTACCTCCAGTATCATAATGGGTCGTTATCTAGGCGTCATGAATAAGGCATTATAAAAACATACTGTAGCTCAGTAATGTGTTAATGATTCCTTTTGTTGCCAAGTCGATACCCATTTCTGAAATAAGGAAGGAGAAAATCAAGCAGTCGATATGGTAACGCTCTGTTCTTATCTATCGGCTTTTTTTATTTTTAAAGAGGTGGGCGGAAGGTAGGAGGAGAAAATCCTGACATTCTGTTCCCCAGTGTTTTCGTCCTTTTCCTTATTCTTTACACCCCCCCCCCCCCCCCAGTTCTCCGACCGATGAAGTGGTACGCACTTGTCAATTATTTTTGTTTCTCGGTACTCCCACATATGCTCCCGGCTTTATTTCGGCAAAGATATATGATTAGGTTTAGAGTTGAGTTAAGAGTACTGTTAGGTATTGCTTTTGGTCCAGGGTTGAAATTTAGAAGTCAGTCATGGTATGAAATTACTGCGAGGTAAATCATTCCTGAGCATGTGTCGGACAACCCTTTTTATCCTAGAGGGATTTGAAGGAGTCAAACATGAACGCATCTTACAAACATCAAGAACCTGTCTGGTTTCTCCACATCACGCTGAGATTTGCTTGGAGCACTTCTCAGGAGGATTTCTAGCCTTCATCAAAGATTGGTGGTACATGACAGGCAAACGACTGTCCTTCATGCCGTTTATACCGAGGAGAATGCCGCCTTCGAGGAACATGGTCTTGGAGTTCCGTATGGTCAACAAGCCTCATGGAACATCATGGGTAGGCCTGAAAGTTAATGTAATATAAATCACATCTTTCCTTTTTCGTCATTGAGCAGATGAGCATATATTGCAAATGCTGATTAAAAATAAAGATGAGTTCTGGTCATGCGATTACATTGTGGAAGAAACTGCCCAGAAATAAAAAGAACGCGAAACTAACAGATTAATTTTCCCATTAATCAGAACTCAACATTCTCTTTTAATAGGAAACCACTTTGATAGGATCCGCTGCATTGGCTTATTAGTGCAAAAACTAATCATTCATATATCCTTTATTTTTCTGGGAGTGATCATTGATCACCTGTTATAAAGAGTCCAACTAAACTTCCGCTGGACTTTTTCAGAATGTTGGTATCAATATCACCACAGGCCTACTGCGGGGAATGGGGGCTGCAGCCCCTCCCCCTTGAAGTTCTGATATTCGGGCAACCACCAATCATACTCGATTAGCAAGGTGCTCGCATATGAGGATATTCGGGCAGGGTGGTGCCTGAACTATAAAATTACATATCTAGGCGGCACCTCGCTGCTCGAATATGTAATTGTATGTCTTATCTAGTGTATTTTGAAGACGAACAGTTGATATTCGGGCAAGAGACGTCAGCGCCCCACGCGGAAATGTACTTGTACTCCTTTGTATGCCTCCGCCCACCGAAGGAGGCATTATGTCTTCGTGTTGTCCGTCCGTCCGTCAGTCCCGCTTTCCCGTTCTCGCGATAACTCAAGAACTACATAATGAATGAACTTCAGACTTGTTGCTAGTATGTATCACCATAGGAAGACGATCTGAGTTGATTTTGGGGTACGTAGTTCAAAGGTCAAAGGTCACAAAGGTCAATTTCTGAAATTGCAGGTGTTCGCCTTGTTCTCGCGATAACTCACGAACCATTTAAAAGCATGAACTTTAAACTTGGGTTTAGTATGTATCACGCTATGAAAACGATCTGGTTAGATTTTGGGGTACGTAGGTCAAAGGTCAAAGGCATAGAGGTCAATTCTTAAATTGAAAGTTTTAGCCTTGTTAACGCGATATCTCAAGAACCATTTGATCCATTAACTTCAAACTGGAACTAGTATGTATCACAATAGGAAGACGATCTGATTAGATTTTGGCAAATGTATAGTACACGGCTCCTCGTCGCAATTTTAAGGGATACTTAAATTTTCTGTAGAATCTTATTTTTTTTGGTGCTATATTCCCCATTTTGGGGATGCTGAACATGAATTTACTTGTAAATAAATCTTTCGGCATATTACTCCAAGTGTTAAAGATCGTATGCTCGATCTATAATGAAAAACACAAGTCAGAAAAAATTGGAACCAGCGGGATTCGAACCTGTCATCTACTGCTTGCCGGGCAGCGACTTAACCACCAGGCTATTCTGGTTCACGGCCAAGTCACGACGAACTAGAATCGAATACCCAAGATCCTCTTCTTTCTGACTCATTAATATTCAAACGGTCCGCCGTGGAACAATGGGAGTAATATGCCGAAAGATTTATTTACAAATTAAAAATTCCTCCCCAGTCAAGCTTCTTCGTTTACTAACTATGAATTTACTTGTTGCCATTTTTCTAAATGACCTCTTCGGCCGTTGCCATGGTAACGAATTATTTTCTAAAGAATAGCATATATCTCTTAACAAACAACATAAAAATACAATATTAGTGATGAAGTGTATCAATTTCAAGCAACCCGTTCGATTAAAATCAAAATCACAGTTGTCAAAGGTCATGTTATGCTCAAAAAGGGCCGTTGCTATGTTAACGCCTAATTTTTTTTTCTGAAAATAGCATATTTCTGGAATTAAAAACATAAAAACATAACAGAAGTGTTTAAATATATCTATTTCATGCCAAAACTTTGATTTCCATCAAAATATTGGTCTTTTAAAGTCATATATGTGCAACAACATGGTCGTTGCTATGGCAACGATATGGTAGAAATTTGTATTTTAAGAAAAAATATAGCATTTCTGTATCAAAACAAAACGCACAACATAATAAGAAATGCCAAAATACACATAGCGTCCACTTTATGATTCTTTTCAGTCTAGATGTAGATTTTGAGGTGATAGTCATGCCTGATAGGGCAGTTGCTATGGCAACAAATGATGCAGAAGTTAAAGTAGGTATGTGTGGTTTATAAAAATTAATATCAGTGCATTTGTTAACATACCTAAAATATACCCCCTCCCCTTCGACTATTTTTTTTTCCTCACTCTGTTTTTGTTACCCAGATGTCTCGGCCATCAATATCAATATCTGCCTCTTTGCCATAAAAAGGGATGGTGGATGAACGTGTCAGAGACGTTGCCATGGTAACAAATTAATTTCATAAAGTAAAATATCATTGAGTAAACAACGTAAAGGCATAAAGTTAATATCTAAAAACATCTCTTCCAGCTACAAGTTAGGCTGCAATTAACATCTGAATTATCCCATTTCATGGTTATGCTCTACAATGGCCGTTGCTATGGTAACGTCTGAATATTCAGAAAAGTAGGTATTTGTAATGGAACAATCAATCAAGACAGGTAGAACTTCCGAGATCCATGGATAAGTTCTTTCCAGCAACCTTTGTCATTCATGAGTTCAGCGATGTCTCGCGTCTCCTGGAGACCGTGTCCATCCTTAATGAATAGGTCTCCCTCTTCTTGCATCTCCATGAAGGGGTTTCCACAGGACCACTCAGTGTAGTGTGAGCTCTGGATGCCTTTGATGGTGACCTGAAAGCTTCAATCTCCTCTGGGTTACTTTTGAGCTGACCTTTGGAAGGTTTCCCTACAGCTCCGAGTTCCTCAATTGATGCTCAGAGCCATCCTTTAACATTCTAGTGAAGCACCCATCAAACATCTGATTAAGTCTCTTTGTAATGGTCCAGGTCTCTGACCCATACAACAAAACAGACTCCACCGTAGCTGTGAAGAGACTTATCTTTAGGTCTTTACGGAGGTCTGATTCCCATACTGACTTCAAGCTGTGGCATGCTGCCCAGGCCTTTGTCACCCTATCCAAAACGTCATCCTCTGTGTTCCTGATCTTTGCTCCCAAGTACAGGAAGTCATCCACCAATTCAATTGGCTTCCCACCAGCACTCACGATTCCCTCTGGCTCTAAGAGGTTCTCCACCAGATAGTCTTGCTCTCATTTATCGGCAGTCCTACATTTACAGATACCTCCTCCACCTCTCTCAGTAACTCCTTTGCATCCTTTACTGTGTTTGCCAACAGAACTATGTCGTCAGCAAACTCAGCATCTGAGATCTTCTTAGCGTTAACTCTCCTGCTCCAAGGCGGATTTACAGTGAAGCCAGAGTCCTGGTGTTTCTCCAGTGGCAGGTTCAATTACGATCACAAAAAAATATAAAGGTAATATCACCCTGTCACTCCAGTCTGTATTTCGAACTCTGTCAGCCCACCGGGTGTGATGACCTGGGCTTTGGTGCTTGTGTACAGCAGGGATATCAGGCCCATCTTCTTGGGGATTCCATAAGCCCGTACAATGTTCATCAGGTAGTTTCGGTCTACATAATCAAAGGCTTTTCTGAAGTCATTGGACACCATGGCAGCAGGGAGGCTCTTTGCTCTGGCACCCTCAAGAATCCTCCTGACTAGTGGTGGATCTTACCTCTTTAAAGCCATTCTCTGAGCTGCTTCTCAATCTCTGGCTGGATTCGGTTCAGAATCATCCTGTTGAGGGTCTTTGCAGCAAGTAACGATAGTGAGATGCCCCTGTAGTTGTTGGTGTCAGTGAGGTCACCTTTCTTTGGTACTGGGACAGTGTTACTTATCGTCCATTGGGACAACACTCTTCTCCAGTGCCTGATTACAGAACTCCAGGCTGATATCACTAAAATCACATCTCTTCATCACCTCCCGCGACACTCCATCATCTCCATACCCCTTACCCTCCTCGATCCCCCCCCCCCTCATGCTGGAGTTCTGATCTGTGGGAGGGGTTTGTCCTAGTAAGGTCTTAAAATGGTCAAGCCACTTCCCCTTCCTATCCTCATGGCCTGTTCCTTGAATCTGACTCGAACTCCCTCTCTTCCTCCCGTGATCTCGTTGATGGTTGTCCAACTCTCTACGCTCTTGCAACTGTCAACTCTCCTGATCTTCTCAACCATCAAGGAATCCTCCCTAGCTTTAGTGTACTTGGCACGAGTTGTTCCTTCCTATCCTCCCAATCACTTCTTCTTCTCTCTGAAGGTTCAGCACGGAACTCGTCCATAGCAGCTCTTAGGTGTTCTCTGGCTGCACACACACTGGGATCTTCAGAGTAGTCATTTGTCATCTTCCTCTTCTTCTTCGGAACCAAGGCCACTCCAGCTCCTGTTACTGCAGTGGTGAAGTGAAGAAACTATAGTTGATAAAGTAGGAACATGAATGAGGAAGGCATTCCCCATTCGTTTTGTACACCAAACTCAGAAATTCTGCATTTTCGGGCTGACATGAGGTCACAAAGGTCATGTGAATTGGTAACGGTATGACCGATTTACATGATGTCATAATATGTGGAAGACTTGAAAGAAAAAGTCAGAAAGTGGCGTGGCGTGAAATGCAGTGGTTCGAAGGGCGTGGCGATATTTGTCTGGGGGCCTCGGAGCCCCCCCCCCCCCCCCCCCCCCCAGTACAGAGTGTTAATTACCCAGGTCTCAGCTGTTATGATATACCTGTTTGGTCTTAAACAGATGATGGGTGTTGAATATTGGAATTTAAAAAAAAAACACTTTGTGGCTGACATCATGAAAATGGAAAATCAGGGTCTAACGTTAAATGTGCTTTTCTGCAAGATTCCCCAATCGATAAAGGCCATGGTTATGCTAGACAAGGGGTCATTGCTATAACAAACCTGTGATAGAATGAAAAAAATGTGTAACAAGATTATTTTTGAATAGTTGACATTTGGCAATGGATTTGAAGCTGAATCTGGACTGTTGCCGAACAACGTTCAGCTGCAAAAAAGGGGGAGTTAAAAGTATATGCGCGCTAGGCCTACACAATTAATGGATATAAAGATAATATTGGTGGCTCCAATATTTTATCCTCATGCCTCTCCTTTGTAACATCTTAATGCATGTTGTAGGATATGAACTTGTAGATCGTGCCCATCAATAGAGGGTTTTCAGTTCCTGCAGATTATCAAAATGGCCTAGAGGATGACTATTGCATGTTCTAGCAAAGTCTAATCTGCAACCAATAGGTGCCCTTTCAAGATCACAGCTGAGTTCTACAAAGTGTTAAACCTGAGTATCAATGAGCACAGGAGGAAAACTGCTTGAGGAACTGGTAGATCTAGTCTCCTTCTGGGCCGGACCTGATCTAGATCTAGTTTATATGCAATGTAGCTAGGTCAGAATTTGAGACCTCATAGGGTGCCTCCAAACCTCCAGGTTCATGTAAGCATCTGAGAATGCAGTCTTAGAAGATCAGAGTAACAACCGCTGCATGCAGGGCTGTGTGACATCTACTCAGGCATAAAAGATCAAGAGTTGTCTGCTATTTTCAAGGGAGGTTGAAAATGGAGTTTCAGAAAAAGGATTTGTTGGCATTATTTGCTTTTGCCCAGATATTTTCAAAATTTTACCATTCTTTTCTTTCTTTTTTTATCCACGATCTACGTATTTAATGTTTTCAAATTGATATAAATATTGCAAATATTGAAATGTATTGCCTCTTGTTATTAGTAAGTAATAATACAATCATACCACATCAATCATATCGAAAGAGCCTCCTTTGAAGCCCACACTATCTACATGTAGGCAGGCTGTTCAGATCATGAATATTTTCATAACAAACGGGCAGATGATAGCTACAAAAGGCTAATAGGCTAATAGAAGAAGATAAAGGGAAAATGTGTATAATACGTCAGGTACATATTGCAGAAGATGTACTCCGCTGGTTTTCAGTGTATTTTTTTTTTACTATCGCCATTGAGTTTGATGTCCTTTTGAGGGAGGATTGGATTTATTCGTTGGAGTATGACCTTCGCCCCTTTTTGGCCAGTATCTTGTTAGTGTATGATCAAATAAACGGTTGGTAGACATGATTGGTAGTCGTTCAGTGATGTCATGGTTGCAGCGGTAGGATAATAGTGTCATATCAGGACGTTGTCATAGCAAAGGCTATGTTTTGCCATAAAGCTGCCTATGAATAACTAACAATTTAATGAATATCAAAGAGGTACGATGAACTACACTTTATATATTCTTGGACACTTGTATTATGCTTTTGTATGTTATATTTACATATAGGTAAAGGCTATATTACATTTTACTTCTTTTACAATTTCAAAATTTAACTGATCGATCCCCATGGCAATCAATGTCTGTGGAATGTTTTGATTTATCACTCACCACCAGTTTAACAGCAATCGGGGAAGATTATGATCGAGAGGCTGTTGGTAGATGCCATTAGACAAAACTGTGTCACGGGCGGGAGTACACTTTCTACATATTAGCCCATGCACTTTTATTATTGATTTCATAAGTCGAGCATACTTTCTTTATTTTTTTTTCACATCAATGTGTTATAGCAATTATTCTATCAGACATGACCGATACCTTAAAATATATCTGAAATACATCTTTAATGAAAATAATTGGAGAGTTGGAAATTTGTGTACTTTAGACATTTTTAGTACTTTTAGTACATTGTTGTAAGACTTTGTATGACCAAGATTTTGATGGCAATCAAATTTGGAGCATGGAACGAACAAACGGAGACACTTGTTATGTTTATATGTTGTTGCATCACAAATATATGGCATTTTCTAGAAATTCAGATATTACCATGGCAACGGCCAATTTGGAGCATAACCATGACCTTGGATAAGTTAGATGTTAACTGCAAGGTAATGTGCAGCTTGAAAGAGATATTCTAAGACATTAACGACATGTATTTATGTTGTATGTATTTATATTAATGAAAAATATGTTATTTTCTGAGAAGTAATTTGTTACCATGGCAACGTCTCTAGCACTTTCATCCACCACCAACTGATGGCAAATAGGCACATAATGATAACTGATTCATCTGGGTAACAAAAAATAACAGAATGGATGAAACTGTGTCTAAGAGGATGGGGTACGTTTTGGGTATATTAGCCTATACACTTTTTTTATTGATTGCATAAGCCGTTCATACCTACTTTAAATTTTGCATCATTTTGTTACCATAGCAACTGTCCAATCAGGCATGACTATTACCTCAAAATCTACATCTAGACCTAAAAGAATTTGAAAGTGAAAAGTATGTGTACTTAGACATTTTTATTATATTTCGTTTTTTGTTTTGATACAAAAAAGCTATATCGTCTTTCGGATGGTGACGTTAAAGGTCGGTCCCAGACGTAAATAATCATATCTGATTGATACACGTCTGTAAAAACCCAATTACACACACACACGCTATATGTTTTCTTAAAATATCAATTTCTACCATATCGTTGCCATAGCAACGACCATGTTGAGGCATAAATATGACTTTGTACGACCAAGACTTTGATGCATATCAAAGTTTTGGCATGAAATAGATATATTTGTACACTTCTATTATGTTTATGATTTTTCATTACAGAACTATGCTATTTTATGAAAGATTCTAGGCGTTAACATAGCAACGGCCCTTTTTGAGCGTAACCATGCCCTTTGACAACTGAGCTTTTGATTTTAATCAAACGGGTAGCTTGAAATTGATACACTTCATCACTAGCATTATATTTTTATGTTGTTTGTTAAGAGATAAATGTTATTTTTTAGAAAATATTTTGTTACCATGGCAACGGCCGAAGACGTCATTTAGAAATATGGCAACAAGTAAATTCATGTTCAGCACCCCCAAAATAGGGGATATAGCACCAAAAAAAAACAGATTCTACAGAAAAGTTTAAGTAACCTTTCAACTTGCCATATACTAGTAGGTCAAAGGTCAAAGGTCATAGAGGTCATTTACCATGAAATTTCAGGTTTTTGCCTTGTTGACTCTCTCTTGAACAAGTCGAGTCATTAACTCCAAACTTGAAACTAGTATGCATCACCAGAGTGAGACGAACTGATTAGATTTTGGTTCACGTAGGTCAAAGGTGACAGGTCATAGAGGTCATTTTATGTGAAATTCATGTTTTGGGGGTATTTTTTAGCTTTGTTATCACAATATCTCAACCATTGTGTATTTATGACTAGGAGGAGATAAAATGATCACACTTTGGGGTTATAAGGTATAAGGTCAAATGTCAAAGATATCAATTAACATGTAATTGTAAGCTTTTATTCTGGTTATCACAATATTCCAAGAATAGTTAAAGCCATCAACTGAATTTAGGAAGAGGCATATAAGAGACGCAATCGCATTCATCTTGTTTTGTTGCTTTTTGCGATCATTTGTAGACATTCTTTATTTGCTTCCCCACTTCACCCTGCTACAGAGAGATATACATGACATCAGTAAGGACGCAGAGTATCAACCCGCTAAAGATGATGACGATGAGATGGACATCAAAGACGAAAGCCTCAAAGTCAGGTGCCAACTAAATGACAGCGATGCCCTTGAGGAGGTGACAGAGTTTAATAAGCCCGATCCACACGAGGCGTTATTCCACTACCGCCAGCTACGCCACCTAATCGTTCAATTTCATAGAATTCATGAGTAAGCCGTGAAAAATAGGCCACTGTTGACAAAGATATAATCATGTTCTGTAAGCACTCATCTGTTAGTGTAGATTGATACGCTATAATATTATAGTCGATATTCGTACAAATCCGGAACCCTGCGCTAGGCCATCGCACCCTGCTTCACGGGGTTACGTCAGTGGCTAGAAATTGTATCTGGACCTGTTCTATACATCCTCAAGCCTGCATTTCCTTGAAGTGCGCGATTGAAATAACGCCTCTTGTGTAGCGGGCCTTATCGTAGTAAGAAATTGCACCTACATTAGAAATGTTGAAGATTTGGGGGTGTTTCATAAAGTTACGCACGACTGACTTAAATATGACAAGCCAAATGGAAGTCTCAATCATATTTAATCATTTTTAATGCAAAGTATATTAAAAATACACAAATAATGTATTGGTACTACAACATTTCAATATGGCACGAAAAAGAGACATGATAACGAAGCTTTTCGACCTGCACTCATCAGGTTATCACGCAGGTATATAACAAATTACTTGAAATCAACTATATTATAGTCGATGAACCCGGGCGCAACCCAGACGTTGTAATTTCAGAACAATCGCAAAGCTTGGACGAACTCCTTTTGTCTGCACAGAAGGGGTTCGTGCGATTGAATGTAGGCGGCTTCCAGAAAGCGTAAATGCGCCGCGCTTCTGGCCCGGGACATACTTGAGAATTGATCGTCGGCATAGCTTTGTGCGCAAGCTGGATTGTTCAGCAAGTGGAGACCAATCGCTGAATCGCATGTGGCTATCTTTGGTCTGTTAGCGGGCATTTCAGATTTGCAGGCACGGACGGGCTGCGTGCGCCGATTGGTTGTACGGTTCCGAATAGTCGAGGGGAGTGTTGTTTAATGTGAACAGCCAACCGCTGAGAAGTACGGCCCACGTACGTGGCATCTCACCGGCACTGAAATTGGTAAATAACATTACTCAAGTGGGGGTGGGTAGTACATCCTTGCCAGTTGACGGTAGCATCCTGTGTGTAGAAAACACAATGCGTGTCGAAACCGCGTAATAGCAACGTGACACTGCGTGTTTGATCTGACTGGCGTATTTTTCAGATACCTTACACCTCCAGGGTAGTTTGAGATACACGGGGCATTTGGCAGGTCCAAATCTGGTGTCACATTTGGATTGTGACTCCAGAGTCCGTGTTATGGTGCGAGATAAAGCATGCTCAGGGTAACCATTGTCAATGAGAATAGTTTTGATTTTCGCGATTTCGGGAGCTAATTTGCACTCAGAGCAAATCCCAAGGGCGCGCCACACCAAGTTTCTAATGAGCCCAATCTTGTGTGAAGTTGCACTGTACGAGACTATTCGGAACCGTACAACCAATCAGCGCACGCAGCCCGTCCGTGCCTGCAAATCTGAAATGCCCGCTAACAGACCAAAGATAGCCAAATGCCATTCAGTGATTGGTCTCCACTTGCTGAACAATCCAGCTTCCGCACAGAGCTATGCCAAAGACCTTAAATAGTATCAAGACAGATTACTCTGACTTACTTCCATAGTGCATTTTGGAGGCATAATTTGCTGTGTTAAAAAAAGACTCGGAAAAATACGTTCTCCATAGGTATAACACGTGCAAGGATGTCTCACTTTTTTCTTGATATTTCATATCTTACTATATTTTTTTGAAGTCTGATTTTTGCACGAGAAAAAAGATTTATAGTTAAGAAAACAATTCTTGAACCCTTTTTGTCAATAAATGCCTCTATGAATCCCTTGGATCATGCCTGCTTTTTGACAGAGTCATCTGCCATAGGGTTAACACGTGAAAACATGGATTTTAAAAATGATTATAGTTCCTCTAGTATTACCTTGAATTTAGTGCAAATTTGGCTTACATGTAATTTGAGACTCTGAAAAGGCTTAATGAAGGCTCAAATAGTGCGAGGGACCCCGCATAAATCCCCGGGAATATGCATGTTTTTGGCCTTCCATCTCCCATAGGTTAACACGCAAAAATTCCTGCAGAATTAAATCAAAATTTAGAAAAATGTGCCTTGAATAAAATTTAAAGCCCTGAAAATGTATAATTAAAACTCAACTAGTTGAATAGACCCCGCATAAATCACAGGGAATATGCAAGCTTTTTACCCCCCAAAAGTCTCTCCTGCCATAGGTTTACATGCGAAAACAAGGAATTTTATGATGATTATAATTCCCATAATTTTTATTTGAAAATAAAAAAAAAGTGATTTACATGAAATTTAAAGCTCTGAAAAGGTATAATTAAGGCTGATGAGTCCAGTAAACCCCCCCCCCCCCCCCATAAATCCCCGGGAATATGCATGATTTTGACCAAAAACGTCTCGCCTGTCATAGGTTAACACGCGAAAACAAGGAATTTTAAGGTGATTATAATTCCCTTTGATTTTCTTTGAAAATGTAAAAAATGTGATTTACATGAAATTTAAAGCTCTGGTAAGGTATGATTGATGAGTGCTTGATGAGTCCAATAAACCCCCCATAAATCCCCGGGAATATGCATGCTTTTGGCCTTCCAGCTCCCATTTGTTAACACATGAAAACAGGGGTTTTGAAATGATTTTAATTCCCCTAGTATTTATTTGAAATTATGAAAAATGTGATTTACATGAAATTTAAAGCTCTGAAAAGGTATAATTAAGGCTTGATGAGTCCAGTAAACCCCCCATAAATCCCCGGGAATATGCATGATTTTGACCAAAAACGTCTCGCTTGCCATAGGTTAACACGCGAAAACAAGGAATTTTAAGGTGATTATAATTCCCTTTGATTTTCTTTGAAAATGTAAAAAATGTGATTTACATGAAATTTAAAGCTCTGGTAAGGTATGATTGATGAGTGCTTGATGAGTCCAATAAATCCCCCCTAAATCCCCAGGAATATGCATGCTTTTGGCCTTCCAGCTCCCATATGTTAACACATGAAAACAGGGGTTTTGAAATGATTTTAATTCCCCTAGTATTTATTTGAAATTATGAAAAATGTGATTTACATGAAATTTAAAGCTCTGAAAAGGTATAATTAAGGCTTGATGAGTCCAGTAAACCCCCCATAAATCCCCGGGAATATGCATGCTTTTGACCAAAAACGTCTCGCCTGCCATAGGTTAACACGCGAAAACAAGGAATTTTAAGGTGATTATAATTCCCTTTGATTTTCTTTGAAAATGTAAAAAATGTGATTTACATGAAATTTAAAGCTCTGGTAAGGTATGATTGATGAGTGCTTGATGAGTCCAATAAATCCCCCCTAAATCCCCAGGAATATGCATGCTTTTGGCCTTCCAGCTCCCATATGTTAACACATGAAAACAGGGGTTTTGAAATGATTTTAATTCCCCTAGTATTTATTTGAAATTATGAAAAATGTGATTTACATGAAATTTAAAGCTCTGAAAAGGTATAATTAAGGCTTGATGAGTCCAGTAAACCCCCCATAAATCCCCGGGAATATGCATGCTTTTGACCAAAAACGTCTCGCCTGCCATAGGTTAACACGCGAAAACAAGGAATTTTAAGGTGATTATAATTCCCTTTGATTTTCTTTGAAAATGTAAAAAATGTGATTTACATGAAATTTAAAGCTCTGGTAAGGTATGATTGATGAGTGCTTGATGAGTCCAATAAATCCCCCCTAAATCCCCAGGAATATGCATGCTTTTGGCCTTCCAGCTCCCATATGTTAACACATGAAAACAGGGGTTTTGAAATGATTTTAATTCCCCTAGTATTTATTTGAAATTATGAAAAATGTGATTTACATGAAATTTAAAGCTCTGAAAAGGTATAATTAAGGCTTGATGAGTCCAGTAAACCCCCCATAAATCCCGGGAATATGCATGATTTTGACCAAAAACGTCTCGCCTGCCATAGGTTAACACGCGAAAACAAGGAATTTTAAGGTGATTATAATTCCCTTTGATTTTCTTTGAAAATGTAAAAAATGTGATTTACATGAAATTTAAAGCTCTGGTAAGGTATGATTGATGAGTGCTTGATGAGTCCAATAAATCCCCCCTAAATCCCCAGGAATATGCATGCTTTTGGCCTTCCAGCTCCCATATGTTAACACATGAAAACAGGGGTTTTGAAATGATTTTAATTCCCCTAGTATTTATTTGAAATTATGAAAAATGTGATTTACATGAAATTTAAAGCTCTGAAAAGGTATAATTAAGGCTTGATGAGTCCAGTAAACCCCCCATAAATCCCCGGGAATATGCATGATTTTGACCAAAAACGTCTCGCCTGCCATAGGTTAACACGCGAAAACAAGGAATTTTAAGGTGATTATAATTCCCTTTGATTTTCTTTGAAAATGTAAAAAATGTGATTTACATGAAATTTAAAGCTCTGGTAAGGTATGATTGATGAGTGCTTGATGAGTCCAATAAATCCCCCCTAAATCCCCAGGAATATGCATGCTTTTGGCCTTCCAGCTCCCATATGTTAACACATGAAAACAGGGGTTTTGAAATGATTTTAATTCCCCTAGTATTTATTTGAAATTATGAAAAATGTGATTTACATGAAATTTAAAGCTCTGAAAGGGTATAACTGAGGCTCGATGAGTCCAATAAACCCCCCATAAATCCCCGGGAATATGCATGCTTTTGGCCTTCCAGCTCCTATTGGTTAACACATGAAAACAGGGGTTTTGAAATGATTTTAATTCCCCTAGTATTTATTTGAAATTATGAAAAATGTGATTTACATGAAATTTAAAGCTCTGAAAAGGTATAATTAAGGCTTGATGAGTCCAGTAAACCCCCCATAAATCCCCGGGAATATGCATGCTTTTGACCAAAAACGTCTCGCCTGCCATAGGTTAACACGCGAAAACAAGGAATTTTAAGGTGATTATAATTCCCTTTGTTTTTCTTTGAAAATGTAAAAAATGTGATTTACATGAAATTTAAAGCTCTGGTAAGGTATGATTGATGAGTGCTTGATGAGTCCAATAAATCCCCCCTAAATCCCCAGGAATATGCATGCTTTTGGCCTTCCAGCTCCCATATGTTAACACATGAAAACAGGGGTTTTGAAATGATTTTAATTCCCCTAGTATTTATTTGAAATTATGAAAAATGTGATTTACATGAAATTTAAAGCTCTGAAAAGGTATAATTAAGGCTTGATGAGTCCAGTAAACCCCCCATAAATCCCCGGGAATATGCATGATTTTGACCAAAAACGTCTCGCCTGCCATAGGTTAACACGCGAAAACAAGGAATTTTAAGGTGATTATAATTCCCTTTGATTTTCTTTGAAAATGTAAAAAATGTGATTTACATGAAATTTAAAGCTCTGGTAAGGTATGATTGATGAGTGCTTGATGAGTCCAATAAATCCCCCCTAAATCCCCAGGAATATGCATGCTTTTGGCCTTCCAGCTCCCATATGTTAACACATGAAAACAGGGGTTTTGAAATGATTTTAATTCCCCTAGTATTTATTTGAAATTATGAAAAATGTGATTTACATGAAATTTAAAGCTCTGAAAGGGTATAACTGAGGCTCGATGAGTCCAATAAACCCCCCATAAATCCCCGGGAATATGCATGCTTTTGGCCTTCCAGCTCCTATTGGTTAACACATGAAAACAGGGGTTTTGAAATGATTTTAATTCCCCTAGTATTTATTTGAAATTATGAAAAATGTGATTTACATGAAATTTAAAGCTCTGAAAAGGTATAATTAAGGCTTGATGAGTCCAGTAAACCCCCATAAATCCCCGGGAATATGCATGATTTTGACCAAAAACGTCTCGCCTGCCATAGGTTAACACGCGAAAACAAGGAATTTTAAGGTGATTATAATTCCCTTTGATTTTCTTTGAAAATGTAAAAAATGTGATTTACATGAAATTTAAAGCTCTGGTAAGGTATGATTGATGAGTGCTTGATGAGTCCAATAAATCCCCCCTAAATCCCCAGGAATATGCATGCTTTTGGCCTTCCAGCTCCCATATGTTAACACATGAAAACAGGGGTTTTGAAATGATTTTAATTCCCCTAGTATTTATTTGAAATTATGAAAAATGTGATTTACATGAAATTTAAAGCTCTGAAAGGGTATAACTGAGGCTCGATGAGTCCAATAAACCCCCCATAAATCCCTGGGAATATGCATGCTTTTGGCCTTCCAGCTCCTATTGGTTAACACATGAAAACAGGGGTTTTGAAATGATTTTAATTCCCCTAGTATTTATTTGAAATTATGAAAAATGTGATTTACATGAAATTTAAAGCTATGAAAGGGTATAATTGAGGCTCGATGAGTCCAATAAACCCCGCACAAATCCCCGGGAATATGCTTTCGACCAAAAAAAATAATTTGCCATACTACACGTGCATTCCAATATTTTGTTATCGATGACCTAATATGGGCGTGTACCGATCACGTGAGTCGACGACATCCAATAAGATCGTGCACTAGCAGACGACCATGTAGCAGACGTACGTCCGCCCGAAAGCAAACCCAGTCTATCCGGTTAGAAGAAACTCTAACTAAATTCCAGTTCACTGTGGCAAAAAATTTTCTTTTCGCCAGCCCTCCGAAAGTCGCTCAGTGGAGGGGTGTAGGGAATCAGATTTATGAGTCCAGTGTTCCTCCATAATTCTCTGACAAGCAAAAAAGTTATCAGTTCTAAAAGGGGGATACAATTTTATTTAAAAGCCTCCTAAATCCGCCACTGATCTATGCCCGGACTGTGACGTCAGTCTTGCGGGGTGGGCCTTTTTACAAGTTTTTCTCCGAGGGTTAATAGAACGACATTGTTAGCCTCTTGGGCTTCCAAACTAAATTTGTTGCTCGATCCGGGTTTTTTTTTCACAATTTAGGCAAGAGCCCGTATATGCCAACTTGGGTTTCAAGAAGGGGGCCGCGCCGATTCGCCCCTCTTGATCCCCCCCCCCCTGCTATTCTGTCATGGATGTGAAGAATATGTGACCCGTCACGACAAGATGAGACAGAAGTCGCTGGGTTAGAACTCGAGAAAATTGGGCAAATTTTAAAAAAACTTCAAATTTCGTCATTTTTTATTCTTAGCTGATTTGAATCTTCAATGTTTCATGAATGCTCTGTAAAAGAATTGAGTCCTAAATATAACGAGAAAGGGTAGAAAAAGCAGTTTTTCTACGAGTGTTTTTTTCGGTCAACTCTTCTAATTTTTCGGACAGCGGGCTCGTCCCAGAGCGAAAAGAAAGCCATCAGCTAGGCCCCGCCCCTAGCGACGCGTGGCTTTGTTCATTGGACGTTCGCAGTCACGTGATCTCTGTAAAAGAATTTGCAACAAGTACATCGCGCTGGCTTGCTCGTGCCGTCTCGAATTGTTCTGAAGATTAAGATCAGATATTGTTTCTGTTATCATCGCATTCGTACTACTTTGGTCCCGTTATAATAAAGTACAATATTATCAATATTTCATTAATCTTTATTTTTGGGAGTCTTTCTTGTTTCGTTTTGAGTGCAGGCTAAACGAAAATCTTTTTCTTCTTTCTCTATTTCAGTTATCAGTACCTCCCCTCTCTGTCTCCTTTTCTTTACAAGTTGATTATTTTGTTACTTTGGTCAGCCTAGTATCACTTTAAAGAAAGTGAAATAAGTCCCAAGATCCTTTTGAATGGGGGGGGGGGGGGGGTGAACCAAATGAAATTGTGACTGCGAATGAAAATGTGTTAGAATGTGATACATGTTCAGAATGAGAGAGAGAGAAGAATTCACTAATCATCTGGTGAGGGTGCGTGTGAAAATAATAGACAAATTATTTAGCTCTATTAAAAGCAAAAAGAAAAAGTTGAAATTGAGAAGGTGGTAGATTTCGTAAAGCAAGACTCGACTAGCGCAGAGAATTGTTAATCGTCAATGAAAGATCTCTTCATTACGAACCTGGTTTAAGCCATCTCTGTTTAATCTATTGAAAGTAGAGAGGGAATAGAAAAGAGTTGGCTTTCAAAACAGAAGTAAGAAGAACTGGAAAGATGACTAACGAACAACGAAACTATTGATACACGATAATAATAAGGGGTAAATTCTGTAACCCTTTGAAAAGCCGAAAAGAAAATAAGCCTTTTAACCAGAAAGAACAGTACGTGTACATGTACCTGTGTAGAGATTATGAAACAAGCGCGCGATTTAGGACAAAGACAGAAAGAAAGATAAAATCAATAATCGTCTCTTGCTGGAGGTGACTTAATCCTTGTTCTTTGAAAGGGGCGAATTCTCTACCTCTTTATAACATTGCGAAGAAGAAAAGAAATTAGCTATTAGACACCAGTAGATTGTATACATTTTTTTTGGAGTAAACTATAGAGCGGAGAGAATCGATGACTTTCAAGCTAAGACGCACGTTATGTTCATCATGTTCATACTGCCAGTTAGCCAGGGGCGGATACAGGATTTTCAGAAAGGGGGGCACACACTGAGGAACCCTCCGTTTGACGAAGCCAAACGGCCATCTGGGGGGTCTGGGGCATACTTTGTCACACAAAGCAGGGGGCGCACGCCCCTTGCCCCCCCCGCTTATTCTCTTATTCGTTAAAGCCGAACAGACAAAGAGTTAGCTTTCAAAATAGAATTAAGAAGAACAGTCGAAATTATGATACAGGTGAAAGATTTAGAAGGAGAGAGAGAATTGTCCGGGTGTCAATTTTTACAAAAAGCAGTTGTCATTATTATTTATTTTTTTAAGTTCTAGTTAACTAGAGCGGCGCTAAGAAGCAGTTTATCTCTATCCCGCTTTTGAACATGACGATAAAAAGCGGCCAATTCTATAACTCTTTTTAACAGACGAAAATAAAAGAAAATTATTTTGTAAAACTAGAATCGGTTGCGATAGTGAAACAAGTATCTGATTTGTTTTAAGCTTGAGTTAACTATATAGCGGGGAGAAACGAACTTTCAAGCTAAGATGCAGTGTGTCTTCGTCATGTTCATATACCGCCAGTTAACATGATGATAATCCTGAATGCTCAATCCTGCTGTTGAACATGGGGAATTGATGATAAAAGAAATGAAGCTTTTTAACCATACAGAAAAATACCTGTGTGGAGATTATGACACAAGCTCGTGATTGAGAAGCAGGGACCGCGGAACCGGGGGCTGGGGGCTGCAGCCCCCCCCCCCCCCCACTTTTTCAGTAAACACGTGCAAACGTATGGCAGTGCAAAAATGTGGTTATGCACGCAGCCCCCCCCCCCCCCCCCACTTAGCCCCTCCACTTTCCAAGACGTTCCGCGGCCCCTGAGAAGGACAATGAGAGAGAAGAAAAAATCAATCGTCTCGCGAAGGCAGGATGTGACTTAATCCTTGTTCTTTGAAAGGGGCGAATTCTATACCCCTTTGACATGGCGAAAAGAAAAGAAAGACGCTTTTATAAACATTTTTTAAAGGTAGAACTAACTAGAGCAGGATACAATTTCTTTATTATGATTCTGTTTCATTCCATCGTTGTTTAATCTGGTAATAAGTAAAGAGCGAACCGAAAAGAGAGTTAGCTTTCAAAAGAAAGAAATAAAACTGGAGATTATGAAACAGGTGGGTCATGTAGAAGGAGAGAGAGAAAAATCAATAATCGTGTGTTAATTCTTCAGCTTAAGAAAGCGGCGATTTCTATTGCTCTTTCACAAGACGAAAAGTAAAAAAAGTAAGCTTCATATGCAGACATCAACGATCTCTGTCAATATTATTCTTGGTGAAGACAAGTCTAATCAGTAAATTTACCAAAATTGAATGACTTTGCGACAATCGAATACAAGCTATAAAAAGAAAGCAAATAACATTGAAAGAATTCAAGTTTACATGATTAATTTAGAAAAAGATATAATGACATAAACACCTCTGAAAGCTTGAACCATAATCTAATACATTTCCCCGCACAAAATGACAGACTTATAAACCTTTTGACTATAGCTAGGTTAATCAACCCTTTAAGAAAATCATACCGGCATATAGGAAAGGCTCAACGAAAAGAGCATGAAGTTGATGCGGGAAGCTTTTTCAGTGCCGTGAAACTACTTGATTTGTTACCCTTTAAAGCGTTAGAATTCATGGCTTAAATGAATTAAAATTCATGTTTTCATGAGAAAAGATCCTAAAGAAACATAAGGACTAGTTTTTATTAGAATTAATAAACGGTTGCTAAGGGCTTTATAAAAATCTAGTTGACATTACAAACGGAAAATGCTGCATGACTGCAAAACGGAAGTCAAACTTTGGATGCGTTTTTCTCGAAGAAATACTTTGCCACAGCCCTACTTTACTCAAGATTTAAAAGCTAATATCTCCACTAATACTCACTCTCTAGAGTTGAACTATATACCAAATTAAAGCTTATGAAACGGAGAATAATAATCAATAATAAAATGCAATTTCAAAAAATGCGACTTCTGTCTCATTTTGACGTGACGGGTCACATATGATTGCATAGTGTTGGTTGTCGAGCTCAATAAATTGAAAGATTGGGGGAAGCAATAAGAGATCATCTTTATTTTTTGTTTTAATTTTGTTCCAATTACTTTATTTTTACTGTTTGTTTTTGTTGGGTTTTTTTTTTTTTTTTTTTTTTTGCTCAGTGATTTTGTTTTTAATCATGTAAATCACTTGTAATTGTTTTGATTTTTGTTGATTTCCTAATAAAAACACAAATAAAACAAATAAGAGATCATTATTTTTTCCTCAATTCTATTGGAGTCATTTTACAAATCGGTTGTAAGAGAGAAAAGAGAGTATGAGAAAAATGAGAGGGGGAGGGGGGAGAGAGAGACAAAGAGAGCTGGGGCAAAAGTAATGGGATATTCCTACAAAGACAGAATAGGACTGGTAATAAATAAATTATATCATCAGCTGCTATATTGTTGGTTACTAGTTAATTCAAGATGTTTCCGTGAAACAATACTTTTTCTTAATGAATTTCAAGAACACCATATTTTTGTCTTCAAAGACAGCGTAAATTTCCCAGCTTACTTTGCAGCTACAATCCACGACGATGAAGTAGTTGGTTTGAGTTAGAGAACAGCAAGTTTCTCCTGATTTTCTGATAATTTGCGAGGTTAATATCGCCCAAAGAGTAAGTAACATGAAAGTTAAATATCTACATTCAATAATGATGTGAAAAAGAAAGAAATTTGATAAATCTGAGTTCAGATGTTTTAAGATCAAAGTTTGATGTCATAATTATGAATTACACAGAGCTATCATTAATGTGTTTACTACGCTACATATTTTAGCGTTTGAAGAGTGTCGATTTCATAAACAAAGAGTGAAATTGTCTATTTTGCTTGATAAGATTAAGATTCTAAGAGTATAGAAATTGAGATACAAAACAAGAAGTTTTGATTTAAGCTATGTCAAATAGTTGTACAAGCTACAGGATTATTTTGAAAGTCATTTGTGTTTTTAAAAGGTTTAAATTATAAATTAGGCTCACATGTACATGTAGCTATTACTAGTATTAGGAAGGTACAATGTAGGCAGAACAAAAGAATGCCTAAGATAAAGGCTGAATGTTTAAAGAGGTTTATAAATTAAAACTGTCATGCTGCATTATGCAAGAGTTTGGTTTAGATATTTTGGTCACGATGTAAGTCATTTGCGAAGGTCATATTTCATTTCAATCAAAATTTATCTGGAATTTCTGGATGAATTTATTGGATTTTATACTTTTGGGGTTCAATCTATGCACCTCGCAAAACAATCATGACTGATAGCATGCCATTAAAATATTCAAAGGGATTATCAACTCTGAATAATGGAATTTTCATAAACCGTGTAAGAGGTTTTCAGGGTTAATTAGTGCATAAGCATGCTTTGTGTGTTACAATTATTGTTCGAATATGCAAAAGAACTATTTCTTGAAATTATGCTTTAATGAGCAGTTTAGGTTATGTTGCCAATCCAAGCAAGATTGAGTATTTTAAATTCAGTAAAATTATTCATTTGAAAGATTGTACATTGAAAGTATTTCAAGGAAATGTTGATTTTGAAGTCAAATTGCCGATTTAAAATATTTCTTGTAATGAAGTAACTACTGACACAAAAAAGTCAGACATGACAGCTGATCATTGCTTGAAGTAATCTGTTTATTATGAGACAACATACATGTATTAGAGCATTGCACTAAACAATGCGTTTCTCTCTGTTTTCATTACAGATTGAATGATTTGGAAGGGAGTTCACCATTAAACTTCCATCCCATACAATATGCGGTGTTAGCCTTATTTATTGACCCCTTCTGTGACTTCAGTGATCCATCGATTCAATTCTTTGATGCTGTTGCGGCCAGCTATGAATTCTTCAGCATCAGTCTGCTAACCAGTTCCGGAATCTTCTGATTCAACCTGCTAACCTGGGATCGAAGTACAGAAGGACGCTTTTGTTGAGTCAGTTACTCAACTCTACTCAGCTACCAAGAAAAACCTAAGCCTTAAGAGATCCATCTTAGTCTGCTTACCTGGGACCCCTGAAAGATGAACCATGACAGAGGCAAAAAATTTACAGAGTCTAAAGCTGCAACGACGTGCTGGAAAAGCAAAGTTGACCAGATACGGGAAGGTAGTTGTCGATCTACTAGAGTCACAACAGCCTATAGAAAAAGTGAGAGAAGCATTTCAGAAATGTGAAGTGACATTTACAGAACTCGAAGAAAAGCATGAAGAATACACACTCTGCATAGAGGATGATGATGAGTTCAACAAAGAGGAAGGTTGGATGATTGCTGTCCAGAAATACTTCACTGAATTGCGACTTGAAGTAGATAGCCATGGTAGCAGTGGCCTCTCTTCGGACAGCACCGTTAACCAGACTGTGCCAGAAGGTAATAATAATCAGCCTTCAAATCATGTTCCCGTCGACAATTCAGAGTCCATGTTCAAGCTAGAGAAGATGAAGTTGCCGAAATTCAAGGGTGATGTTTGGGATTATCACCTTTTCAAGACAGATTTCTTTCATCTTTCTAGGTCATACTCAGAAAGAGATACAATCTCCCTGCTTCTCAACTGCCTAGAAGGAAAGCCTGCAGAAATGTTACGTGGAGTTACAGACACTGGAGCTGCGTGGAAGTTTTTGGAAGCAGTCTATGGTGACAAGACGTTTCTAGTAGATGCTGTGATAAACGACATCAACTCCTTCAAAGGACTACGAGAAGGTGAAGATATGAGATTTTGTGAATTCTCACAGCTAATACTCAGGAGTTATAATATTATCAAAGGAGTGGGACGCACCCAGGATATTGATAATGTACAGCTGTTGTCAACCATAGAAAAGAAATTGAACATGGAGGACAAAAAAGAATGGTTCAGGTACCTCAATTATAACAAGTATGACTCATCCTTGACTGTGCTGATGGACTGGATGACGGATGAAATGACTGCACGTATCAGAGCAACTGCTCCACTCAGATGCAGTAACAACAGCAGTGGTAGTAAGCAGAAAGCTTCATTTCATCATGTAAAGTCGTCATCAAGTCGGCCTTCATTCCACAAGTGCTGGTTATGTGAGACGTCTACTCACTGGATTGATCAATGCAAACAACTGATCAGTATGCCTCAACCTGAAAGACTGCAAAAGATGAAAGACAGTCATGCCTGCTTCAGTTGCCTGAAAAAAGCAGGACGAGATCATCGATCTTCTAACTGTCAGAGAAGGAGAAGATGCACCGAATTAGTTGAAGGGCAACAGTGTAAATACTATCACCACCCACTTTTGCATAGTAAACCAGAGAATAATGCCGTTGGAGTTGCTTGTGTGAGCAACACGAGATCATTGCTTCCTGTCATCACATGTCAGATTTTGAGTGACGACGCACAGAAAGAGGGTAATGTCTTGTTCGACTCTGGGGCCCAGATCAGCATAATAAAGCAGTCTGTAGCAGATGAGTTGAAGTTAAAAGGAAGGAAAACTACCATCAACATAGTTAAACTGGGCCAAAGAGAAGAAGAACTTCAGACTTACATGTACAAGGTACCTATAAGAGCCCTTGACAAACAATCTGTTTATACCATCACTGCAGTTGGGCTCCCAAGTATCAATGATGTTGTGGATGAAATACAGATAGGAGACATTGCTGCGGATCTCAACCTGAAGGAGAAGGATCTAAATAGGAGTGGTGGAGCCATTGATCTCCTAATAGGTACAGACCATCCCAGATTTCATGTTGGAGAGACCAGAGAAAGGACATGTAGCAGATACATTGCTAGGAAATCTCCCCTAGGCTGGGTCTTATTTGGAGGCAGACCATCAGATGAAAGGCATGCTGCAGTTTTCCATATCAAAATGGCAAACCCAGTTAATCTAACAGACTTTTGAGAAACTGAAGCAATAGGTGTAAAGTACAACGATTGCCAGTGTGATCCTATTCACATGACCAAGAATGACAGAGATGAGTACAATGCAATCTACAGTTCCTGCGAGAAAGTTGGAAACCAGTGGAGGATTCCTTATCCTTGGAAGAGAAATCCTCAGTCTTTGCCAAACAACAGAACGCAGGCAGAGAAGGTATTAGAGTCCACAGAACGGAGATTGATGAAGGATCCAAGCCATGCTGATGCTTATAACAAGCAAATGGTAGAAATGGTAGAAATGAACTTTGCAAAGAAGCTCACGGAAAATGAGATGGTGTCATACAAGGGTCCGATTCATTGTGTGTCACACCATGCAGTGATAAAGCCTGAGAAGAAAAGTATGTCAGTTAGGATTGTCTTCAATTCGTTGGCCACTTACCAAGGCCATACCCTCAACGACTACTGGTTAAAAGGCCCTGACTTGTTGAATAGCTTATTTGGTGTACTGCTCCGGTTCAGAGAGAATGCAGTTGCTGTTTCTGGAGATATATCCAAGATGTATCATAGGGTCCTTATCCCGCTAGAGGATCAACATGTACATCGCTACCTGTGGCGCAATTTGGAGACTGATAGGCCACCTGGTGTCTATGTCAAAACTGTTTTGACATTTGGAGACAAACCCTCACCTGCGATGGCACAGATTGCACTACGACGTACAGCAGAAGAGGGAGAGAAAGCACATCCCGAAGCCAGTCGTATAATCAAAGAGGATGTCTATATGGACGACATCTGTTTCTCTACCCAAAGCAGAGAACTTGCTGTACAACGAACCAGAGAAATACAGGGTTGGAAAAACGTTTGGAATATTTTTATTCCAAGAATTATTTCTTGTCTTAAACATATCCCTCGTCATTTTAAGTTCTTCTTTGAGGTTCAAATAAAAGATATGTGTCCCTTTTTAACTTTAAAAGCACAACATTAAAAATCAGGCTTATCACACAGTGCAGAGGTCCACTTGGAATTGGGAAGCGTATATTTGCTGTTTTTGCAAATGTCAAACGAAAAAGTTAAATAATCAGATACAGTTTAATTGCTATACCGAAGTCCTCAAAATGACTGCAAACTGCACGTAGCTTTTTCAAAATTCCACGTGAAGTACAGAAATGTATAACAAGATGTTCAAACACAAATAGAGCAAATCTGACAACATGTGGTTCATTGGTCAGCCATTGTAACATGTTTAACAATATTACGTAATCTTTGGTACAAGATGGAACAGTAGACTTCATTCAACACAGTTAATCCGATTTGGATGAATTATTCATCACAATATAGTAGAAACTAGCATTTAAAATCAGACATACTCATCGCCAAAAAAAATATTCCAAATTTTTTTCCAACCCTGTAGATGATGTGTTGGCTAAAGGAGGCTTCAGAGTAAAGGGCTGGTCGTCTAACCATCAGAAGCCAGATGGTAAGGGGTTACTAGAGTCTGTTACTGAGGAAAAAGTCCTAGGTGTTGTGTGGGACCAGCACAAAGATGTCTTCACATACAAGGTGAAAGAAAGCATCACAGGCAATGAGACACAATCCAGACTAACAAAGAGGAAAGTCTTGAGTAGGATTGTCCAGTTATTCGACCCTCTAGGCTTTGCATCTGCTTTTCTGGTAAAGGCAAAAATAGGTATGCAGAGACTTTGGCAAATGGGACTCAACTGGGATGATGAGCTTCCAGCAGATGAAGAGAACAAATGGTTGTCTCTGTTCGAGGAAATGAAAGGTCTGAGGAACGTAGAGCTGGACAGATGCTTAACTCCTCCTGCAGCAGTAGAGAAACCAACACTATGCTCATTTTCAGATGCTTCAGAATATGCATTTGGTGCATGCATATACATGAGATGGCAATTGCAGGATGGAAGGTTTGAGACCAGATTCGTAACAGCCAAATCTAGAGTCGCACCACTGAAAAGGTTAACAGTGCCCAGGTTGGAATTACAGGCAGCTGTTATGGCTACAAGACTCATAGCATCAGTGGGAAAGGAGCTGAGAATGACTGTAGAAAAGACAATCTTCTTTACCGACAGTATGATTGTCTTATCGTGGATAAGAAGTCAGGCAAGAGTGTTTAAACCCTTTGTATCAGCTAGAATTGGAGGAGTGCAAAGCAGCTCTGACCCAAGTCAGTGGAGACACATTCCAGGGGCCCTGAACCCGGCTGACGACTTATCAAGAGGTATATCGGTCAACCAGCTGGATGACAGATGGAAAACAGGGCCAGAAATCCTTTGCCTGCCAGAGGAACAGTGGCCAGGAGATGAACTACAGGCAAATTTTCATGCTGGAGCTGAAGAGAGACGTAGTGTTAAAGTAGTCATGCATGCAGCAATCCCTGAAGTTATCGACTGCACAAGAGTATCCAGCTGGAAGCGACTCCTAAGAATAACAGCGTATGTCTTCCGATTTACTCAAATTCTAAAGAGCAAGATCCAGAAGATGGCTATATCAGATGATAAGTTAACTCTTACGCCAGAAGAACTGAGTAAAGCTGAGAAGTACTGGGTTACTCGAGCACAACTAAGTCTATTACCCAGATATGAAAGAGGAGAATTCAAGGTACTCCCTTTCTTGATAATGAAGGTGTGTTGAGGTGGCAGAGCAGAAAATCTGATGACGTCATATGAATCCAAACACCCAGCTCTGCTCCCATCGAATCATCACGTGTCATTTCTAATCACCAGACATATGCATGAACTAGGCCATTACGGCATTGCCACGACGACTGCTAAAACTAGGAGAAAGTTTTGGATTCTACAGGGAGCAAAACTGGCCAAGACAATAAAATTCCAATGTGTTGTATGCAGAAGGAATGATCACAAGAATGAAACACAGATGATGGCGGACCTTCCGAATGTAAGAGTTGCTCCCTTCACACCGCCATTTCATTTCACTGCCATTGACTACTTTGGGCCAATACCAGTTAAAGTGGGCAGAAACAAGACAGCAAAATACTACGGAGTAATATTTACCTGTCTTAATACGAGAGCCGTTCACCTCGAGTTAGCTATGGAATTCATACAAGTCCTGAAGGTTCTACTCGGTACGAGGGCAACCAGCTAAGTTGCTCAGTGACAATGGCACCCAGTTCATCGGGGCTCAGCGAGAACTACGCGAGATGGTCCGTGGCTGGAGCGAGACTGAGCTGAGAGACTTCTGTGCTGAAAGGGGGACAGACTGGCAGTTTACCACCCCCTCCGCACCACATCAAAATGGCTGCGCGGAGTCACTCGTCAAGTCATGTAAAATTGCACTGAAGAAAGCTGTTGTTAGCCAAACTTTGACTCCGTTTGAGCTCTACACGTGTCTTAAAGAAGTAGCAAATTTGGTGAATCAACGACCAATTGGCAGGATACCAAATGACCCAGACGACGGTGCCTACCTTAGTCCAAATGACATGCTGCTAGGTAGATCATCGACAGCCATACCGCAAGGACCATTCAATGAATCACGAAATCCAAGACGTCGCGTAGAGTTTGTGCAGCAGATAGTCAATGCGTTTTGGAAATGCTGGAATAGAGACGTTTTCCCACTGCTAGTACCACGCAAGAGATGAAACACTCAAAGACGCAATGTACGCGTGGATGATATTGTTGTGATCGCAGACCCCAATGCTATTAGAGGAAAATGGACTCTGGGTAGGGTAATTCATGTATATCCAGGGGCTAATGGACTCATTCGTAACGTCAAACTAAAAACTGTGGACTCTGAACTGAGAAGACCTATCAACAAGATTGCTGTGATTTATCCCGCCGAAGGATATGAAGATTGATTGTATATGTACAGTTGGGGTTTTTTGCGCAAGTTGAACTAACATTGGTCAAAAGTTTACGTCTGATAACAAGGTTAACACGAATTTTTCTTTGTTATCTTAAGTTTTTCTTTGCTCAGGTATAGCTTGAATAATCCTGAGTCAGGGTTATTTTCAAGGTTATTTTCAGGATCTCAGTTGATTCAACTTACGCAGGATTTGTTTTGTGTGTTTAATTTATTAAGTGATATATGGTATAGATTAAGAAGTGTATTAAGAATTTCCCCTTTTTGGGGGCGGGGAGGATGTTTCCGTGAAATAATAATTTTTCTTAATGAATTTCAAGAACACCATATTTTTGTCTTCAAAGACAGCGTAAATTTCCCAGGTTACTTTGCAGCCACAATCCACGACGATGAAGTAGTTGGTTTGAGTTAGAGTATTTCAAGGAAATGTTGATTTTGAAGTCAAATTGCCGATTTAAAATATTTCTTGTAATGAAGTAACTACTGACACAAAAAAGTCAGACATGACAGCTGATCATTGCTTGAAGTAATCTGTTTATTATGAGACAACATACATGTATTAGAGCATTGCACTAAACAATGCGTTTCTCTCTGTTTTCATTACAGATTGAATGATTTGGAAGGGAGTTCACCATTAAACTTCCATCCCATACAATATGCGGTGTTAGCCTTATTTATTGACCCCTTCTGTGACTTCAGTGATCCACAATTCAAAACACTGAGGCCATCCCCCTTTTCGTACAATCGGTAAAGGTCCTATTGCGTTGGTGATGGCTTCGGAGCCCTATACTGTTTTCTTCGCCTGTCGTCTCACATTTCTACAGCAGAATATTAGTTATTGTCTATTGGTTATATTGGTGACGTATCCAGGAATGCAGCAGGAGAGGGGGGGGGGGGAGGCTCATGCCTGACGAACCAAAAAAAAATCATCAGATGCATTCTATTTTGAATTTTAGGACAAGTAAGGACAAAAAATTATCACAGCTTCAGATTCTTTCTGTGCGGTGGGGGCTGGGGGGGGGGGGGGGGTGGGGGGATACACATTTCCTTTCATTCGATGTGTAACTAAGATATGTCAGATTTGGTTTTGGCTGGCACATAAGGGCAGGTACATTCCTGGATATATAATCTTGGATACGCCACTCTTAATGTAATCTTTATATTTATGTAAGGCATTGCTCGCACGCAATCTCATTAAAGCCTTTTCTGTCTTGAATTTTAAAAGAATAAAATTACATTGCAGGTCTATTCCCTATATTTCCATAAATCATATCAAATGAAATATTCTGATTTAACAGGAAAATAAAGATAGCACATTATTATTTTTAAATAACTTTTCTCGACGTTCCCGTCAAATATAGAGCTTAATATCAGGGAACATGTTTGGACCCCTCCCCCCCCCCCCCATCATCACATAAATATTAATAGAAATTTCATAGCAAATAACTTTAACAAAAAATAAAAACATCTAGTCCGAGGCCCCCCTCCCAACTCTCTCCCTCTCATCCCTGGTGCAGTTGGAGTTGATTCCTATCTGTTTTGGGACATAAGTTTGTATTAGAAGGGACAATATCAAGATTATGCCCTTTAGTTACAGCTTTACCTAAAGACAAAAGCGCTGTCCAGAAAAAGAAGAAAAAATAGAGAAATGAAAAAAATACAAACATCTTGATTAAGACTATATACCTTTCCCTCTGGGCCGATCGACGTGTACCACAATATAAACGCGTGCTTTATTTCGGCACTGAGCACTCTTCGTATTTAAACTCTTTGGCTATGCCGACGATCAATTCTCAATTATGTCCCGGGCCAGAAGCGCAGCGCATTTACGCTTTCTGGAAGCCGCCTACATTCAATCGCACGAACCCCTTCTGTGCAGACAAAAGGAGTTCGTCCATGCTTTGCGATTGTTCTGAAATTACAACGTCTGGGTTGCGTCCGGGTTCATCGAGTATAATATAGTTGATTTCAAGTAATTTGTTATATACCTGCGTGATAACCTGATGAGTGCAGGTCGAAAAGCTTCGTTATGTCTCTTTTTCGTGCCATATTGCAATGTATATTGTTTGCCATAATTAAATTGTTAAATCATTGGGAAAAAACTTTGGGCATCCTATCTGGCACTTTATATTCAAGTTGTTCGTACGGTCATTATGTAACTTTACGAACAGGTTTACGACCCCCCCCCCCCCCCCCCCCCCCCCCCCCCACCTGTTAAGGGAATTATCACGAAGTGCCATTTGCTGAAGTAAGGACCGCGTCAGAGACTGGTACGGTATTTTGCACGTCATGAAATAGTTAAAAATTGTTTATAAAACGAACAGTGAAAAGCATACTTTTAATAACTGGATCGATTAGCGCGGGGGAGGACGCAATCTAAATGGCGGCTCGCGTGAGCAGAGCTCCAGATATTTGTACATCAATACAGATGCGCTTGTTTATCAATGTCAAATATTTTTTTATAACAGGATGTTGAATCAACTTTCCTACGAAAAGTCAAGCACACTCTGTACTTCCAGTTGGATTTCAATGGGAAAGCTGATGACTCACTGGTAAAGCTGAAATTAATGAAGTTACAGCTTGCGATGAACATCATGTTCATGCCGAGATTCGCAATGTTCAGTGAGCCTTTGGGTAATTTAAAGATATTTTTTTTATTATTTCCATTTATTCTTTTAGTACACATTCATCAAAATGGAGTAAATGATGAAATTATCATTTTTCATCATGATGATGAGCTGTTACCACAGAAACGTCAGTATAGTTATTTTGTATATTAATGATTTTCAGAATTCTTCTAAGGTCAATTTTAGCTTTACCCCGTAATGTCTCTCTTAATAATACTTATATTGATATTATTGATATTCAACGAAATGCCTTGGCCTATTTATAATGGGGTCATCCCTATAGCTAGAAGGTCCGATAGTTAGCGGGTCCGATAGACCGACACCCAATAGATAGAAGGTTCGTACGAGAGGGTCCAGTAGACAGAAGGTTCTATAGACCGAATCGGCAGGAGGGTCCGATAGTCAGAAGGTCCGATAGATAGAAGGTTCGATAGACCGAATGTACGAGAGGGTCCAATAGACAGAAGGTTCTATAGACCGAATCGGCAAAAGGGTCCGGTAGTCCGAAGGTTCAGTAGGGGTCCGATAGTTAAAAGGTCCGATAGACCGACATTAAATACGTAAAAGGGTAAAATAGTGGATAAAATGATAAGTGGGTAAAAAATAAGTGGTTAAAATAAGTGGGGCGTTCCAACCAAAGAAAAAGCAAAAAAGGAAGAGTTTGAAAAGGAAAGAAGAAAAGAAAAAAATGAAAAGAAGAGAAAAAGAAAAGAAGAAATCAGAAAGGATTATTAGGGTTATTTGCCAATGCCCATTATATTTTCATTATTGATATTAATTAGTTATCAATATAATCGCCATATTTATGTATATAAACCAATGTCAATTATATTAATAAGTAATATTCTTATGGAAGTTATTTGGTTTGCATCTTGAATCTCTGGCTAATGTTATGCTATTTTTCTACTCAAAGAATGTTAGCAACATAACTGAAAAGAATCGAGCGGCAAGTTGACCTAAAGGAGCTGAAGAGATGAATTTTCAGAAATAATGGCCTGTGACCAATAGTCTCTTCCCAATATGAGAACGGAAGATGCCGATAACATGTTACACAGATTATAAAAACGGAAAAACAATACGCTAGAACCTATTCTCAGGATACAAAATTCTTCTTTTTTTCTCTCTCTCTCTCTCTCTCGTTCGCTTGCTTTGCTCGCTCATACAGTCAAGAAATTAGGTCTAGATTGTTTCTTGCAGCAAGCACCTCTTACGTCCTGCAGCAACAAGAAGCCCGAATATCATAATATTCGGGCAGTGAGGTATCCGACTATTCTCGAATTCCCCCACCCCCCCAAAAAAAAAAACAAATTTTTTTTTTAAATGGTATAGTTTACCCGACAGAGTCCACAGACTAAAATTTGCCACAAGGTAGTATGGGTGTAGTCGGTGACCATTCAAAAAAGTATAAAAGCTGACATCATAGCTGGTAGGAAAATATCACCTGACAACCCTAAAAAAAGATCAAGATGTTTGTTACATTTAATGAAAATTCAGCTATAAAGTGTGCACCCCATAAGATTTCTTTGTTTAAAAAATAACACTTGTGTTAGAAGGGGACGCCCTTTCCTCAGCTTGCTCCACTAGAAAAATATGCTTCGGGCATGATGGGCCTCGGGGCTTTAGTGTGCACCATATAATTAGATTTCCATGTTTCAAACAATGGTCAGCGTTCCCCATTGCCGATACATCGGTTTAGTGGCAAAATTAACCGGGGGGGGGGGCTGAGCTGCATGGATGGACCACCCCCACCCGACGGTGATGATGATGCTGTGATAAAAATACTTTTAACATGTTGAAAATGTATAAAACAAACTTTAAAATAAGTTCCCCATTTCTTCTTTTTTTTTGGGGGGGGGGGGTGGGCCTACAGACCTAGTACATCGGTTTATTACAAAACACATAGATAAGATAAGGCATTACCCTTTTCCTTTTATGAGATAAATCTATCAAAAACGTATTGTATTCACTTATTTTACCTTTTTCACGTTATTGTCGGTCTATCGGACCTTCTAACTATCGGACCCCTACTGAACCTTCGGACTATCGGACCCTTTTGCCGATTCGGTCTATAGAACCTTCTGTCTATCGGACCTTCTGACTATCGGACCCCGTTGGACATTCGATCTATAGAACCTTCGGACTATCGGACCGTCCGCCGATTCGGTCTATAGAACCGTCTGTCTATTGGATCCTCTCGTACATTCGGTCTATCGAACCTTCTATCTATTGGGTGTCGGTCTATCGGACCTGCTAACTATCGGACCTTCTAGCTATAGGGTTGTAACCATTTATATTATAGAAACAAATTCTCATGGAAGAAACATATTACATATCAATATGCAGTTTATTATCCAGAAATGTTGGTGTCATCAACAAACTGAAAATAGTTTTACCCTCCAATATATATCTAAATTGTGTACTGTACTCTTATTCTCCCTCATTTGAATTATTGGTTATTAGCTTGGGGCAACTCCTCTATTTTTTTAAAGAGAGTTTTCATAGTTTAAATACGCCACGAGACAGGCGTCATCTTACCACCTTCTAATGATAAGAACTTTGTATATACAGAAAAATGTTATCTACACTGGCCCATATTTCTGGAATTCTCTTAATGGGTCATTCAAACTGTCACCAAGTTTATCTTCGTTCAAACATAATCTTAAGCTTAGGCAAATAATCTGTTTCTGGGGTCCAACTTAATTTGAATGGTAGTTTTATCCCTCTTTCATCTAAAGTTAGCAATCTTGGTGTATGCCTTGATACCATGATCACACTGTCTTCTCAGGTTGCTCGCAATTCCAATTTCCACCTACGCAATTTATAGAAATTCCGTATATTCATTGACTTCATTACATGTCACCATGCTGTCCGTGCTTTGATCCTTTCTCGGTTGGACTACTGCAATAGTCTTCACACTGTTTTACGTGCCAATGATAGACAGAGATTACAAACTTTTCAAAATCGAGCTGCAAGACTAGTTTTTGGCCTTGGAGCTCCATCCCACACTACACTCTTACTCATTGAACTTCACTGGTTACTCATACAACAACGCATTCTGTTTAAAACATGTCTATATGTCTTCAAAATACTAAATAATCTCTTTCCACAGTACCTCACAAATACCATCCAAATATATACACCCTCTCGCAACCTTCGCTCTGCATCTGACACATCCAAACTCACCATTCCAAAATGTAGACTCACAACAAGTGAAAAGCGCTTCTCAGTTGCAGCTTCCAAATTTTGGAACGATATCCCCCTCGCTATCCTGGACATAACCAACTCTGCCACTTTCAAAAGAAATCTCAAGACTTACCTTTTCCCCCAGTAATTTAATTTAATTTTTTCCATCTTTACTAAAAACTGCTTGTGTTTTTGTTTTCCTATGTTTTTGTAAGCGCTATGGTAGTCCTTGTTTTTACCGTCTTAAATAATCTATATTATTATTCAGAAAAAAGTTTTGCGGTACAACCATGTGAGTTGGAGTAACACGTTTTGCGGTTGTACCGCAAAACTTTTTTTTTTCTGAATTACAACTTCACCATGCAAACCTTCAAATCCTATGTTATTATTATTATTATTATTACTGCAAAACCTAATGCCTATCCATAATGTAGAGGTGTCGAAGTCGATTGGTATGAACACTTTACTGGAAACTGGAAGGTTCAGGGTTCGAACCCCCGCGTGGCGTTACTGTCCTTTTGAAAGACAATTAATCTACATTTGCCACTTTCCACCCAAGTATTACGGGGTTACCAGCAGGAAGAAATTCATGGAATGCTGTGAGTGTAGATATCGGTAGCCTATTATGATCTTTATATCAATACCCATTTTATTGTTATTTTAGTTTTATTATTATCATTATTATTATTATCATCATTATTATCATTATTATTATTATTATTATGACTATTGTTATATTATGTTATTAATTCTTTTTCATTCAGGGGCATCGGGAGGAACAGACCAAGCATCGACTTCATCGCTACCACAGTGCAGGTATAATCTTTGTAACAATCTCTGTTCAGCCCGAATCCAGAACATGCGGTGTCATGAAATGATAGACGCATGAGCAGACTCCCTATCGGATTTGGCCAAATGCTAAAATGTTCTCCCTAATATGTAATCTTTTAAAGCAGAATATTCCCATTCAGATCCACAAAGGGCTTACTTTACCAGGGATCCCTGTTGATTAATATAATGAACCAAGGGCATAGCTAGAATACAAAGTTTTATAGAAAATAGAATTACTCGGAGGGAGGGGGCGGAGGGGATTGTAGAAAAAGGAAAAGCAACAACATCCAATACGAATACCATAGAATCCTTAATCATACATCAGTTTCATATCAATTTCTATGCTTTTATAGATTTGCATTTAAGTATTCTTCGCTGAGTATTCATTCATATTCGATGCACATTTTAATAAAACATGTACTTGTTTATTTACACTTTTCTTCAAGTGTTTCTTGTTCATTCTCACAACTTTGTAAGACTTATATTGTTTTACTCTCTGGAGGCTACGACCAAGAAGCTTTGCTTTTACTTTAGGCTCCTTCATATCTTCACTTCCAATTTTGTTATTCATTATTTTACAAGGTACGACAAGAAAACCAAAGTGATGTAATATATTTGTATGTACTTATGTTTATTGAAAATACCCTGTATTATTCTTATCATTATTATTTATTTTAAACAAAACTGACAATATGTATAAAAGAAGGAAATGTGAAAGGTGATATATGAAAATAAAGCGAACCATGAACCTTGAAATATATTACATGTATATTTCTTTGTTCAGCTGTATGACTACAGAAGCAGTGACAGACGGCTCACTCAATCATTTGTGTACACGAATCCCGCACGGTCGGTACGCTGACTTCTGTAACAAGCTCTTGCCCGAGAAGTACAACCAGGCACAAAGTATCCTCGCCAAGAACGGCAATGACTACGCGAGAGCAACAAGGGAGTGGTTTGGTATTTGGAAGGACAAAACCGGTGGTAGTTTGTCTGAGCTGAAGGAAGCTCTAGAAGCAGCTGAACTTGGAAGTTTACTCTTCTAACACTACGACAATGTTCTTGATGTAGACTTCAGAATATCAGCCCTTGTCATTCATGGTTACCTTGGTGACTTTGAGACTGTACGGCATGAATAAAGCACGTTGCACACAGTACGCCATTTCCTGACGTAGTACTCCATGTGCTGATGATATCGTATGGAACGTAAATGTCTAATAACAGTGAAAACATTCTGTAAAATGATACGGGTTAGACATATTAGAAGTGGGAAGTCATGATTTGTTCGACAATATATATAAATATAAAATATTATACAACACCTACTAAGATTCTTGCAACCCCATTGGTTAATTCTTAATCACATGACATCCAATAGAAGTTCTGTTGAACAGTATCATTCTCCAGACGTGCAATTCCGTTTGATCCATTTGCACCATTGCACGCTGACGTCACTATCGATGTAGACAGTATTGTGACCGTGCAATGGAACAAATGGATCAAACAAAATTGCACTCTGACGTCACAATAAACATAAATCATTGTACGCGTGGCGCAGTTTATGCAACACAAAAATAAGCAGCGACGGGTCGACGCGACGCGCGGGCAGTTAGCATGCAGGCTAAGTAGCGTACAACGTTAGATCTGGTTTGTTAATGTTCCCAGAGGATCTGTTCTTTGTCCTGACTTTTATTTTAAGTTAAAAACTTACATCATGGCAGGACCAAACTTTTATGCCTACATTTACTACGGTCATCGTATGATGGATTAGTCTACGATTTTCCTTGCGATTTGGGGAACATCGTAGGTGGCTACGGGCTACGATTTTTATGTTTACATTATTTACGGTCATCGTGCGATTTCATGTACTGGGCATCGTAGAGAGGCCAAAGAGAAAGCCGTACAGAGGCTGTACGGAGATCGTACAGAGATTGTACGGAGGTCGTAGGGAGATCGTGCGATTTCTTTACGATGCTTATGTGCTCCCCTGTTGAAAAAAAAATCGTACGCTCTCTGCATGATCAGCGCAAGGCCTCTGCACAATGACCCTGCGCTGATCGTACGATGTTTTTAAGGGCTAAGATCCTACGATTTTGAAAAATTTGTATAACTCCGCGCTAAACAAAATCGTAGAGGCTACGGAGACCGTAAATCCGTACGAAAATCGTACGATCGTGGTATGCCACCCCAGGGAGATCGTGCGATTAGAGGGATACGATCAGTTTACGGTCACCCTACGATGATCGTAGACCAAATGTAAATGGGGCATTATTGCTAAATGATGACGAATTGAATGAATTATTGTCTGACTCCGATTCCCACAATACTAAGAGAGGTATTAGATTTGCGAAGAGCCGTTTGGAATCATTTGCAAAATGTGTATCAATGTCGTTAGCGGAGGTCAACAGTTTGCCGGATCCAGAGCTGGATAAGTTTCTCGATTTTACGCTGGTTTACGGAAAGATGATGGAACCTTGTACACTAAGAAATCTATGCACTCTATCAGATATGGAATCCGTCGCCATTTTGAGTCTACCAAAGGAGAGGATATTACAAATGTGGTAAATTTCCGGAGAGTCAAAGGGTCTATACAAGGCTATGATGGTCAAGTTGAAGAAGGAAGGAAAGGGGTGCATCAAGCATAAAAGTGCAGTAACTGACAATGACATGGCAAAGATTTTCGAATCAGATGCAGTCAACCCTGATACACCTCTTGGTCTTCAGAACAAAGTGTTTTTGGACGTCATGACATACTTTGGTCAGAGGGGCCGCGAAAATATTCGTGATATGACAGTCAAGGACTATATTTTCCACACTGATGAAGACGGGCTTCGATCGTTCCTTTGAGCATCGCAATACGCTAACAAAATCGAGACGGGAAAATGAAGACGAAGAATTTGGTGGTCGCATCACTCGCATGTAAAGCCTTAGTCACAACTGCCTGTACGTTTTTTCAGGACGCACGGTTTCTGCGTTTTTTCGGGGTTGGAAAAAACGTAGAGGTCCGTGGCAGTTCGCACAGGGAGTATAAGTAGAAGCGTGGTTGCGCGGGCTTCATACGCAAGGAGCACGTATGTCTTGCAGTTAACGTGCGGCACGCAAGGCGTCAGTCGGAAATTTAATCTTGCGTGTAACGTGCAAATGCCGTGCGATTTGTATGTGCTCCGTGCATATGACGCAAGATTCACGTTCGTTAATCGCCCGTACACCCTACGTGCTGCAAGAACGTAGGGGCCTGTTGAGCCACATTCACGCCGGTAGTAGGGTGAAAGCAAGATAAACGTACTAAAACCGTACGGCGACAGTACGGTCGGCGGTGGATTTCCACCCTCTTAGCCCCACGTGTTCTCTTCTGACCCCTGCCCCTCTTGCTCCAGGCATTGTGATTCAAGAGTCAGTCCTGATTTAGAAAATGTCTTGAAGAAACGTCGGACCTGCTGAAGATACTGAAAATTCAGAGCGAAAGTGTGTTTTTATACCGGCCCCAAATTGGCCGTACCTTGCTTGTTTTCAGCTATGAATGGATACCCGCGTGACACGCACGTGGCCCGCAAGGAGCGCATGCGCACTTGCGTGACCATCACATGCGTGCCTCGTGAGTGCTGCCTGCGGTATTCGCGCGGTTTTTACCCCCAGCAAACATGCGACCCACCCACGCTATTTGCACTACCCTCTTGCGGAGACTGTGAATTTTCATTACGTCCCGTCCACGGGCTGCCTGTCGTAGTGAGAACGCAGAAAATAATGTGCATACACATTTTCGGCCTACGGCTTTAGCGTGCTGTCTGCGAACTCGAAATTCCGTACGAACAACCTACGTCCCCCTTGCGTTTTCCCAAATTTCTGCCCGTAAACCACCCGTAAACCACCCGTACAAGCCCGTACGGGCAGTTGTGACTAAGGCTTATGAAATACCTGGGTCTTCGAGGTGCCCGGTCACTTCTTTGCTAAAGTATCTGGCTTCCTTGAATCCCAATTCAAACCACTTTTGGCAGCGACCAAAAGCTTATTCGCCATCTGATGGACCCTGGTATGACAATGTCCCGTTGGGAGTCAATTCCCTGGGGAATAAAATGAGAAAGATTGCTGAGAGGACTCAGTGTGATCATCATTACACAAATCACAGCCTGCGAACTACCACAGTTACGATCCTAGATCACGCAGTGATCACAAATCTGAATCATCTCTGAGAAATTATGCTAGAACCAGTGACAATAAAAAGAAGATGATGAGTGCAAAAAATCTCCAAATCCATATAGGAACTTCCTTCCACATCAGGATCTAACGATGGACTCGGATTTCAGGCTCTGAATGTTATGGCATCTCGATCTAACCTTGTCGTTAGACCTAAAGACAAAGTTAGGTCTAACGTTACATGTAGCCCTCCTTCTGCCATAGCTGCTGATGAGAGTGATGATTGTTGTTAATGATGGATTCACTGTTCGAGTGATCGATCAACATGGCACAGTGAAACATGACTTCACAAAGAAGGGTTACAGGGCATGTCCTGCTGTCCTGCATGATGATAGCATCCTGATTGGATGGAGGAAGGATAATCTTGTGAGTATTGATCTGTACACAGACCAACTGAGACATGTGAGAACAGTCATTAGTGGGCTGGAGTGCCCAAGTTATTTCTGGAATATGAAAGAGTTCTCATCAGGGGAGATTGTGTTTTGCGCCGAATCCAAATTATATGTGTTACGTAAATGCTAGATGTCAAACTATTTTTGAAAAAGCGATGTCAACAACTTTAAACAGATAAATTCACTTTTGATTTCCAAGAGAGACCTTGAAATTAAAGGGAAATTAACCTCAGCGTATGAATTAGCTTATTTTGAATGGTGTAGTATATGCCTCTTATTTGATACATGCAATTTCATGTAAAAACACAGGATATAGATATAAATCACTATTTTCCAGCCAAGTTATCGTCTGCTAGCAATAATAAGGGGGCTGCCATTACTTTATGTGTACACGAACATATTTTTCATCCCAAGTAAAATTTCCTTCATCGTTAACTTGTAATTGATTTTTAGAGGACAAATATATATTAGATAAAGTCACATATTCTGAAATGTAAGTTTAGTTTTATATATTTTTTAAAAGGTCTTAATTTGTTCATAAAAAATATACTTCATAAAAAATATACGTCAAGGACGGAGAATTGACGTCAAGGACGGAGACAATCGTAACAATATCAAAACAAAGCGAGGAATCTGCTTTACAGGATGGCTATTAGAACTCATGGGTCGTCAATTATCTAGGCCCATGGCCAATAACAATCGTAATACAATCAGAACAAAGCGACGTATCTGTTGTAAAGGTAGGCTATTATCAATGCATATGGTACCTAATGATCCGTGTCATGCACAAAATGGCAGCCTCCATGGAAAGACGTAGCAGACAATAGGTGCATCTAGAATATCACGTGGGGTTACTAGTCCTTTAATGTTGTCATTTAAAAGCACCACAAATTTCACAACGATTATCGAGCGTAGGGGGTACATCCATACCAATTCCATGCGTACGCTATATAATGGCCTACCAATGAGACAGAGAGGGGCTATATGTGAGATTGTTACTTTGCTTCCATGGGAGCCCGGATAGCTCAGTTGGTAGAGCGGCGGTTATGTAATCCAGGGTCCCGGGTTCGAATCCCGGTCGGGGCGTTGTAATTTTCTCACATTTCTTTATGATATATTCAATTTACTTCAATCCTATCAATTATGATATGTAATTACAGATATATATTAAATAATGTGGTGTGCTTTTCATCAGATATGCGGCCCTATGTCTTACTTTTTTTTTCTTACTCTATGTACTTTGTGGTTGCTAAATATGCCGTAACTTATAAACTTTACAGTATTGTTATTTTCTTTCAAAAGATCCCCTCATAGTACAAATAACTGATAGCCTGCTTACTTTTATAAAGCATCATAGAAATCATAATAATGTACTATTTCCGGGGTCTTCTCGCTATTTATAAGGACCGCTATTTAAAATTTTAGTCACGCGTTATGGATAGCGGTCCTTATGACTAGCGAGGTTAACCCCTATTTCCAATCCCCCTTCTTATCCCTTTCAGCATCAATTTTCATATCTCTGATTCTTACTCTTTAAAGTCATATGTCTTTGTTTTCTCCCTTTTCTGATCATTGATTATCCTCTCTCTCTCACTCTCTCTCTCTCTCTCTCTCTCTCGCATTTCCTCTATTTACACACGAATAAAAACGCCTTTCTAAAGAAATGCCGTTAAGTATGTGAAATACATTGCTGAATTATTTACTGATAATTATTGATTATTTTTTTCAATTAGCTACATGCGTTCATTTAAAAAAAATTCAATGGTCATACCTGCCTTTAGGCCAGGTTTTAAAGAATATATCATATTTTAATTCTCTTAGCTCAAATATCCCGGTTCCAATTGAGTTAAGATTCATATAGTGTGAAATTTTGTATTATTAACTATTTTAACAGGCATTTTTTGTCGAATCCCATCATAAAATCTTATAGGGAAAAAAGAAAAGAGGGTTTGAAAACAAATTCATTTCATATGATATGCTAGTGATGAGTGTTGTATGTATATGTACATGATTGCATGTTGCTATAAGTGTGTTACATTTCCGATAATTATGTATATGTTATTGCTTTGCAAACAAATCTATTTCGAGTGTTCAATAAATTCACTGATTCTTTCACATCGTCAGTAAGTTATTTCATTTATAGGGTATGGGCCTATTCTGATTTCATATCGCCATCCTCACTTTTAGAATGAGATTGTCTAACTTCATTTAAGTATATGCACCTACTCATTGTTACGTAAGGTATTAAGGGATAACTCGATTTATTGCGAGTCCTGTATACATGGTATTACATTAAATTTTCCTCCTTGTTTCCGATGATCCGAAATTCGCTCTGGCGAAATTTGGTTGGGCTTACTAGGTCAATGGTCGGGGGGGGGGGGTTCTTTTCATCAAGTATCTTGTCGTTGATTTTTCACGACAAATTTGCTCTCAGCCTATCAGATACAAGGATTTCAGTAGCTTATAACAGTTTTTGCAACTTGTCATTAAATGCCAAGTTTCATGAAACAGTGCCCAGATGTAGTGTTCAGTCCTTGGTTGGAATTTTTATAAAAAGTTGATTAGTGTTAGAAGGTGACCGGGGAGCAGCTGTCGCCAAAACTTATGTTCTGCATTTTTATTTCATATCTAATGTGTACTAATTGCTAAGAATATATTAATGAAACGTTTATTATCATCCTAATATATACCAGCTCTAAAAAAGACAACAATCTATTGCAAATTCTAGGATCAGAATTATCTGTAAAAATTGGTGTTAATATTTTTTTCATTCTTTATGGCTGAGGTTATGAAACTGATTGCCATTTGTGTTCGATCACAATCTTTGCTACTGTAACTAACATGAACATTTTGAACTTATATCCTTAATTTTAATCCAGCTTAGGTTAGTTTTTGCTTTTACTTCTTGACTGTTTAACCTGATCACACGGTAGTTTACAGTGTTTACGATATTCGAAAATGTATTGAAAAGGATAAAAGGGGTATAACAATACGAGTATGGAATAATTTTATCTTAAAATTTATGATGTCAAGAAAGAGATGGCACAGGAGAAATGGAGAGGCAGAGAGAGAGAGAGACACGAGAGAGATCGGATGAGAAAGAAAGAGAGAGAAAAAAAAGAGATGGGCTTTTGAGACAGGGCATTGCAGGGAGAGAGAGAAAAGGGAGGTGACAATTATTTTGCTCATACATTGTATATACATGATTTATGTAAGAAATAATTATATACACTGTGAATACGAAAATGCTATGACATTGTTTCACCCTCACTGACGTGTGATGTATGTAGTGAAATAATAATTTCCAATATTTACATCCATTACAGCACTAGAGCTTTGAAGATAATTTGTGTGCTTAAAAAAAGAGTGGAAATTATTTTATCATGTGTTGATTTTGCGCAGGTAGATCAATTGAATGCAATGAATAGATTGAAGTTTACACCAAGTAAAAAGTCAACCTTATATAATTCAAACGATACCTGATTACACAAGACCCCCCCCCCCCCCCCCCCCGTCCTTCGCCACGCCCTTTACATACCTATGTTTTAAACGTACATGTATTGAATTTTTTTCTCCCACTCTCTTACTCTTCTTTTTATTTTCCTCTCATAAGTTCCCCTTCTCCTCCCACATTCTCTCTCCCTCTTGCTGCTTTTTTCTCTTTCTCTTCCCCTCTCTCTCTCTCTCCCCACTCCTCTCTCTCTCTCTCTCTCTTTTCTGTCTCTCTTTCCCTCCCTCCTGTTTTCGTTCTTATGTCTCTTAAGGCCACGTACCACACACCTTACGAATGGTCTCCGATCCGATTTGTGAAAAAAAATCGCTATGGCATTAAATATTGGCATTTTAAGAAATTAAATCTGCCCGATTCAGGTTCTAAAAATTGATTCCTTTTATGACCTCGTTTGGGATTGTTTTATTTCATTTCGCTCTCTTCACTTTCTCTCCCCCCCCCCCCCTTCTATCTCTCTCTCTCTCTCTCTCTGGTGCTCTGTTATATGTTTTTTCTCGTCGCCAGTATTCATGAACTAGGTAAAGTGCGTTTTGTGAAAAGAATTGCATCATATCTGTATCTAAAAACCTTACCCCCCCCCCCCCCCCTCCCCCCGAGTCTTTATATAGCTCATTGTATGTAGGCCAAAATGTGTTTTGTAAATGCCGTATAAACATGTAATATTTTGTTAACAAACTGTTTGCATTATAGAAAATGTTTCCCTCAACACCAGTAGGCCTATCCATGAACTACATAAAGTACATTTTATGAAATGCATTGCATCATATCTGCATCTATAAAACCATCAACTGTCTCTATTCGATTGTCTATAGGCCTACAGTAGACCTTTTTACTAAGTGATTCAAATTTATGGATGTTTCTTTCCTGGGGACCTAATAACGAGGTATTCCATTAACCTGTTATTAATGAATGAACTACAACACTTGTGGAATCCAGTTTGCATACATTACTTGTTGCTATGTCTGTCAAGCCTCTGGCAAGCTTTCAGGTTGTCAAGAACAACCTTTGTTTCAAAAGTATGCATAAAATTTGAATCACTTAGTAAACAGCTCTATTAGTTCAGATTCTGAAATATTGCCTCAGTACGCGATCTCCCACTAACTGCTGCCAAGTCGAGGATGGCGTAATCCCAAATTCGTACGGGCGAGGAAATTTGGGGTCACGCCATCTCTCGGCCTGGCAACAGTAGTGGGATATCGCGTATATTGTGGAGATTGCTCTTAAATAAAATCGTTTAGAATCTGAAGTAGCCTGCAATGTGTCGTGTAAATATGGTATGAAAATGCATTCCTTTGTAAACAAACGATGATAGTTTTATATGAACTCATTTAAGATAAAGCTGTGACATTGCAGAAATACTCTGTATGTATGTATTATTTTTTTAAAATACGTACTTTATTCATACTTTGATGTCCCTTTCATCAGCATAGACCCTTCATCTTATTGATTTATTTCAGGAATTACATTCAATTTCCTTTATATTCCATATTATTGTTAATTGTGAAAAGGTAAGTCATGATAATCAAGGTAGATATGAAGGTATGTGTGTCATAATGCTAAGATTAAATTCAGTGCAGTAGCAACAATACTTTTCATGGTGGAGAAACTGAATTGTAGGTTTAGTTATTCAGGGTTACACCATGTAATGTAAGGGGAGTTATCATTCAACGAAAAAATATGGCGCTTGATCTTTATTCAGAGAAAACAAAAGCACCGCCCAGTGCTTTCTATGTGTACTACAGGAGAATTATAGCGCCACCAGTGACCAGAATGAGAATGCAGCCGTGAATGAAATGTGAATCTGATTCCTTCGTAGGCCATAAATAACCACCACTGGGCAGTGTTCTATTTATTCTCCTGATGACGATCAGAGCACACTGATCGAAACGTCGAGAACCACAGGGCTCTTAGCCAGGCTCACCAGCCCTTTGCAGGTTTCTTATTCTTTGAAAGATTGCATGGTGTAACCCTGAAGAACTAAACCTACAATTAAGATTAAATTTGCATGGAGGTTTTCGAAGAATCTCATTGTAGAAGCACAAATAGTGTGTATATTCATATATCAGTCTCCACGTGTGCTCTTTGGTCATGGTGGTTTGTAAATGTGTCGCAACTTTGGCTTCTTTTTATTGTTGTTGTAATGGTGGTTTAGCTTTTATGAGAGCATTATTATTTTCTGTCCTTTCTTAAATTTTTGAATTGGTTTAAGAAGGGTGGATGAATAAATTTTAAACATGGTTTTCAACTTTATAATCATTTCATACATAATTTTTCATCTTATGAATATCGCTGATGTATTTCCCCTTTACATGACATATAGTCATTTTATATTGACTATAAATGTTATGTAGCATGATATTGTGTATAATTGTGCCATGTGTTTCTGTTAAATCTGTATTGAATGACGTCATATGAAATAAGCAGAGCCAAGACTCAGAGAAAGATTGAGGGAATGTAAAATGCTTGAAAAATTTGACAAAAGTCCATCATTCCGGGAAAAAACAAGGCAGCATCGCGACGCGTAATAATCATTTATAAGAAGCAGGTCCAGCGTTGAATTTCCCCTTCATTTTTTTCTCCAGAATATGATTTTTACAAATGCCGCTAGTCATTAAATACCCGATCTGTGTGTGTTTGTTTGTTGGGGAGGCTGTTGGTGAGAAGCGGAGGAATTATATTTATCTACAAAATCATTTGATATTTCAGGAATTATTGAAATTTATTCGAACCAATTGTGTTAACCACCACCTTTACCAATTAGGTCGCTATCTCAAATACATTTTTTTTTTTTTTAATGCTATTACTGATACTCAACCTGTGACTGGTTCGTTGAAGTTTTACCTTTTACCTTTTTGATTTCGAAGTTGAATCGTGGTGTTATTTCATGGTAACTTTTACATTGTTTAAAAAATACTGAAAGGTATTAATTATAATTATAAAAATCTCATGATAATAAAAAAGGTGTAAAGACTGAGTCTTCTGTAGGAGCAGTGATGAGAATAAAGCAGAAAATGGATTGCATAGGAGAAATGGACAGGAGGAGATAGAAGAGAAAGAAGAGAGACAGAGAGAGAGAGACAGAGAAAGAGAAAGGAGGAGAGGGTGGGGAAGACGAATAGTGCTTACTGTCTCTCTATTATGTAGACAATGTTAGAAAAGTAACCTACGATAAACGATTTGTCATCATCTGTCTACTAAGGGGGGGGGGGGGTTGGGAGGGGTGGCTATTTTTTTTTTTTTTTTTTTTTTTTTTTTTTTAGGTGTCGTTTGTTGATCTGTAAACATAAGAAAAATTATATAATAAAGTTGTGGAAGCGGAAAAATGACCTACACCAATGCGCACTGTGTTACATAATGAAAAGGAGGCGTCGATCTTCCGCTTAAAATACTATGATTTACCTTGTAAAGTGTTTTACGTACAAAGGTTCCAATCATATTCAACAATGTTACATGTGCGTCTGCAGTTTATCAGTGTAGGCACGTGTAATATTGACTCTCTGCCATTGGAATTCCCAAATCGGAAATATATATACATGTAGTAACAAAGACTAACCTGAAATCGGAAATTTCGCAATGGTGTCATTCACTGGATTAGGTAGTGAAGGATCTGCAGCCCCCTTTTAACTACTAAAAATAGGATGAGAGGGAGTAAGAGAGAGAGAGAGAGAGAGAGAGACAGATAGAGACAGACAGAGACAGACAAACAGACAGAGAGGGGAAGGTTAAGAGGGAGAAAGGAATGATGATGGTGTTGGAGGCATAGGAAAAGATTGCACCCCTTCCTAACCCTCCCCTGCTCCCTCGCTTTAGTGAGGATCATTGTCTGGACCCCCCCCCCCCCCTCCATCCCATCGCGATCAACGTGGATAGACTGATCTTTTAAACTCCAAATGGCGGAATATGGTGAACATTTTATTTTTACGACTGACCTTCAACTACCGACCCTCAAATGCCCCCCCCCCCCCATCCTAAACAAAGAAGATTTTTACGAAGAAGAAATATATATATATATATAAATGATTTTTACGAAGAAGAAATATATATATACACAACAAGACAAAAAAAAACACAGCTCCTTATTCCAAGTCCGAACATGCCGAACCTGCCCTTAACACCAACCCATTCTTTAAAGCTGTTTTTCATTGGAAGGGGAAGTGAGGAAAACACTCATATTCCCGACACCACTGAACATGATAGGCCTAGGCAGCTACATGTACTACATGTACTATAGAGACTGATATATGTGAAGGACTCGCATAGATCTGATGTTGTTGTGGCTTAACGTTGAATTCCACTAAAACTTGAGGTAAGGTGGTATATTATATGTATGTATAGTCTATAAACTTTAGAACGCATAAAGAGCAGTAGTCGTTAAATAAAATGTGTGTGGTTGCAAAAAATTACAGTCTATTCCTGTCTAGGTAGTCATAATGTAGAAATAAGCTCATGATATCTCTCTAAAGTGAACCTAGTCTTATGACTGTCATGGCATGATGACTTTATATTAATAGCTGCATACCGACACATCCAAAAAGTTTAATTTCTAATGGGAAAGTAAAGAAGAACAAGAAAATTGGTTTTAAAAAATAGGTTGGTTCTAATTCATGTTTCATCCATTTCAGTGTTCAGTGGAATTCCCAAATCGGAAATATATATACATAGTAACAAAGCCTAACCTGAAATCGGAAATTTCGCAATGGTTTCATGCACTGGATTAGGTAGTGAAGGATTTATAACCCCCTTTTAAACTGCTAAAATAGGATGAGAGGGGGTGAGAGAGAGAGAGAGAGAGGGGGGGGCAGACAGACAGAGAGACAGACAGGGACAGACATAGACAGACAGAGAGACAAAGGGGGGGGGGGGGTAAAGAGGGAGAAAGGATTAAAGATGGTGATGGAGGCATAGGAAAAGATGGCAACCTTTCCCAACCCTCCCCTGCTCCCTGGCTTCAGTGAGGATCATTGACTGGACCCACCACCCCCCCCCCCCCCCATCCCACCGCGATCAACGCGGATAGACTGATCTTTTAACCTCCAAATGGCGGACTATGCTTTAAAAATGTATCTTTACTACTGACCTTTTAACTACCGACCCTCAAACGCCCCTCTAAAAATATTAATTTGACGAAGAAGAAGAAAAAAAAAAGATATATATACAACAACAAAAAAAAAACACCCCACACAGCTCTTTATTCCAAGTGCCGAACCTGCCCTTAACACCCACCCATTGTTTACAGCTAATTTTTTCATCGAAAGGGGAAGTGAGCAAAACACTCATATCCCCAACACCACTGAACATGATAAGCCTTAGCAGCTACATTTACTAAAGAGACTGATATCTGTAAAGGAGTCACAAAGAGGTTGTTGTGGCTTAACGTTGAATTCCACTAAAACTTGAGGTAAGGTGGTATATTACATGTATATATAGTCTATAATCTTTAAAACGCATAAAGAGCAGTAGTCGTAAAATAAAATGTGTGTGGTTGCAAAAAACTACAGTCTATTCCTGTCTAGGTAGTCATAATGTAGAAATAGAGGATAAGCTCATCATATGTATCTAAAGTGAACCCAGTCTTATGACTGTCATGGCATGATTAATAGCTGCATACCGACATTTCTCATGGGAAAGTAAAGAAGAACAAAAATCTGCTTTAAAAAATTAGGTTGGTACTAATTCATGTTTCATCCATTTCAGTGTTGTTCCAGAATATGCTGCTTTCGTTAAACAATAACGTGCATGAATAATCGCAAACTGACCTTCAGTTTCCCAACAAACAATGCAATATGTCCAATGTATGTATGGGATGCCGATTTCAGTTCCAAAATATGCTAAATCCATCCTATTTTAAGCAATTAATGAATTAAAGCACCTTCAAAGTGATGCTGATCCAAAGTATGAGAAATTAAATTCTTGTTCTTCTCAGAGTTTTGGTTTTTGGATGTAGCATGTTTTGGATCCAAACCCTCCATATAGCATGTTCTGATAAGAAATACCAAGGAAATGGTAACGTCATTCTGAATAACAACAACGACAACAACATCAAATGATTTTAGAGAAACTACAAGACAAAAACAAAAAGTGTTTGATTTGGTTTGTTATATTAGACTGCCATCATGTCAACAGAAGTTGCAACAGTGATCCAAGGTCTTGGGTGTTCTCTATGCTTCAACCTTCTGGAGGAACCTAACCTCTCTTGTACTCATTCATTCTGTGAGAAATGCCTGGAACATCTTTACAATTCTCAGCGTGCTCAACGAAAGGTCAAGGAACTATCGTGTCCTCTCTGTCGCCAGGTCACTCGACTAGGGAGCATAGGGTTGTCTGATCTAAAAACGAATGTTCATTTGAAGTCATTGGTCGGAGACGTGAAAAAAAGTAGGAAGTTGTGTACTGTCTGTGAGCCGGAAGCTAAATGTCCAGCAGTGTACTACTGCCAGGAGTGTGATGAGTTCATGTGTGATGTGTGTCTGAAAGGTCATGGTAAGTTCAGAAAGATTGCAAGCCACGTTGTAGTCAGCGTGGATGATATCAAAAGCGGGAAGGTGAAAGTCAAGCAGCTCTGCCATAAGCATCCAGGAGAAGAGAGGTTATGGGTTTGTACATCCTGTAAGGTCTCTATCTGCTTCAGATGCCGCATGCTCGACCACAACGGATCAGATCACGTGATTCAAGAAGTGGAAGACTTCAAGAAAAACATGAAGGGTGAGATTCAATCTCTTCAGAAAAGAGGGATGGAGAAAATGGAGAAAATCAAGTCGTACACAAAGGTGGTCCGAGAGGAGACTACGAAGGTTGAAACCATCATTGCCGAGAGAGAAACTGATATCGAAACGGCTTTCGACGAGACACTCCTCTTATTGAACGCAAAGAAAAATGCTCTACTCAATCAGTGCAAAGAACAGGAAAAGAAACTAAAGAACTTTGCAGAAATGGTAAGAATGGAGATGAGTTAAGAACTCGTCTAAATAGTGCATGTGAGTTGGTTGGTAATGGTGTAAGAGCATTGCTTGAGGGTGAGGCATTGGTGGTACATAGCAATCTCTGTAGGGAATTACAGGCTATGTTAGATAGGGATGATCCTGATGAATCAAAACCAAAACAGGTTACAATTCAAGCGGAAGGCGTGACATTTACCCGATGCAAGCTTCACGATAAGCATAATATAGGGATGTTAAACAGAAAAGACTGGGTACTTGAAAAGGTAGCCGAGTTTAACCATTCTAACGTGTGCCGTCATAGCATGGCCCCAACAAAGTATGGTAAGATGTTAGTTGGGTATGGCGATGGTGGTTTCGAGGAGTTCACTGTCAGTGGTTCACAGAAAACAGTACTGAAGGACGTAAGAGTGTGGCGTGTGTCTGTCCTGTCTGATGGTCGATGAGAAGATCTCTCTCTACTCCATTGACTGGAACAAACTTGATACCAAAGAGTTTAATATGAAGGGTAGTGATGACTTTGGTGGCATGGCTGTAGATAAATGTAACAACATCTATGTTGGGTATTATAGAGCTGATACGATACATGTATTCACACCAGAGGGTGGGGCACCTATTAGGGAGATCCCCTGCCATGACTATAGACCCTACGAGATATGTACAATGAATCACAGTAACATGCTGGTTGTCAGTGATGTATCCACTGTTCGAGTGATCGATCAGCAGGTACAGTGAAATATGACGTCACAAAGAAGGGTTTACACGGCATGTCCTGCTGTCCTGCATGATGATAGCATCCTGATTGGATGGAGGAAGGATGGTCATGTGAGTATTGATCTGTACACAGACCAGCTGAGACATGTGAGAACAGTCATTAGTGGGCTCGAGTGTCCAAGTTATTACTGGGATTTGAGAGAGTTCTCATCAGGGGAGATCGCGTTTTGCGTCGATTCCAAATTATATGTGTTACGTAAATGCTAGATATCAAACTATTTTTGAAAAAGCGATGCCAACAACTGTACACAGATAAATTCACTTTTTATTTCCAAGAAAGACCTTGAAATTAAGATTGTCATTTTAAAGCACCATAACCCACTGATCAAAGCATGGTTTGCAAGAAATTTCTTTACATTATGCATTTTTAAACATCATACTCAATTTAATTAAAAATTAAATACAAAATGGTTTGCCTCACCACATGTCTCAAAGCATAAACTGAATTGCCCATTATAGCGTCAAATACAAGTCAAACTGCAAGTTACATGAATTGCACATAGAATAAAAAATTGGTATAAAATGTTACTTATAATAACAATTAAACTAAGTCATCATTCAATATAACTTTATGCTAATACATCCTTAATAGGTGTTATTAATAGTAGTAGCAATTATTCTTAATATATCCCAGTTCATGGTATGGACTGTCCATTATCTTTGCTGTCCGTCATATATATTGAATCTGCTATTGAAAACTATTGTCAATATATCCCTGTGTTAAACCTTTCACATTTTTTTTAATTCATCAAATCTTGATAGTCATTTTCTCAGTTTTAGTGTAGCGTGTGTGGGTATGAACGGATGTATATGTGAACGGATGTGTGTCTATTACTGTGTAAGTGTACCTGCGAAATTGGATTTTAACAGAACTCCAATTACTGAAATATCTAATGCGCTTTTACAATTACCAATTGTCACGACGATTATTGTTATATTTTTGTATCAGACATAGGAGTCTGTCTGTATAACGGATAAATGATGGACGACCATCTTTTTGTTAAAAAGATACTTCTAGTTTTAAAGATTGCCAACGTTTTCTCTCATTGAAAAGCTACGTTTGGCATTATAAATACAATCCAATTCAAAATAAGTTTTCGCATTGAACGTAAATGTGGGCGTCTCATGTAAATAGGCGTCCGCCATATGCAGATACAGCCATGGAGAAAAATTATTAGACCAAGGAATGGTTACTGATTTGGTATTCATTCAATGGATACAAAGACAAAAAATCATTTTTATGATTTTGTATGCTTATTACAGAAGCTTGGTCTAATAATTTTTTCCAGGGCTATACATGTATAAGCATGATAAGATTTTGACTGTAATTATGCCAACGTTTTGCATGACGAATTCTTACATTATAGGCTTTCCCATTTGGCTCTACCATATCTCTCTCTCTCTCTTTCTCTCACTCTCCATCCCTCTCTCCCCGGCCCTCTCTTTTGATCTTTCTCTCTTCTTTCATTCTATGGTACATTTTCCACAGTTAACTTTCTTTCTGTTTACTAATCGTTTCCATTACAAATTTCATCCCTCATTTTTCTGTCCCTCTTTCTACTTTGTTTTCTTGTCTTTGTTGTCTTTATACATAGAAAATGTTTCCCTAACGCCAGCTTTTATTGCCTATGTGTATAAGTGATTTTTTCTTAAAAGCACTATATTTTACCATGAAAATGTTCAGCTGCTATTTTGCGGACTAGTTATGGGGCTATGTACACCGTGTTTTGCATATATCTTTAAATGTATTTCTATGTCAGTACAGTGTGTATGTGAGTAAATTTCTTCGGTAGGAGTTTTCTAATTTTACGATTTTTGAAATAATACATGTAAATATATTTCTTTAAATATGGTGTGCTTTTCATGAGATATGCGGCCTATGACTTATTTTTTCTTACTCTATGTACTCTGTGGTTGCTAAATGAGCTGTAGCTTATAAATGTTTTATTTGTGATTTAGTTATCATATAAGTATATTGTTATTTTCTTTCATAAAGATCCCCTCATAGTACAAATAACTGATAGCCTGCTTACTTTTATAAAGTATCATAAAAATCATAATAATGTACTATTTCCGGGGTCTGCTCGGTATTTATAAGGACCGCTATATATAAAGGATCGCTATTTATTTTAGTCACGCGTTATGGATAGCGGTCCTTATATAGCGAGGTTACCCTCATTTCCAATCCCCCTTCTTATCCCTTTCAGCATCAATTTTCATATCTCTGATTCTTATCTCTTTAAAGTCATATGATCCTTGTTCCCCGCCCCCCCCCCCCTCTCTCTCTCTCTTATTGCCTCTATTTACACAGAAATGCCGTTAAGTATGTGAAATACATTGCTGAATTATTTACTGATAAATATTGATTTTTTTTTTCAATTATCTACATGCGTTCATAAAAACTTTTTTAATACTCATTACCTGACTTTATGCCAGGTTTTAACAAATATATCATAATTTAATTCTCTTATCCCGGTTCCAATTGAGTTAAGATTCACAGTGTGATTTTTTATTATTATTAACTATTTCATATAATCTTATAAGGAAAAAATAAAAGAGGATTTTTGAAGAAAAAAAATCAGTAGAAATGATATGCTATTGATGATTGTTGTATGTTCATGATTACACGTTACTAATTAATTATGTTATTGCTTTGCAAACAAATCTGTTTATAGTGTTCAATAAATTCACTTATTCTTTCACATCGTCAGTAAGTTATTGGACCTATTCTGATTTCATATAACCATTCTCACTTTTAGAATGAGATAGTTTTACATCATTTAAGTACACCTACCCATTCTTACGTAAGTTATTAAGGGATAACTCGATTTATTGCGAGTCCTGTATACATGGTATTACATCAAATTTTCATCCGTGTTTCCGATGATCCGAAATTCGCTCTGGCGACATTTCGTTGGGCTTTGGTCAATAATGGTCAGGGGGGGGGGGGGGGGGGGGCTTTTCATGAAGTAGTTTTTCGTTTATTTTTAACGACAAATTTGCCCTCAGCCAATCAGATGCAAGGATTTCAGTAGCTTATAAAAAATTTTGCAACTTTTCATTAAATGTCAAGTTTCATGAAACAGTGCCCAGAAGTAGTGATCAGTCCATGGTTGGGATTTTTATAAAAAGTTGACTAGTGTTAGAAGGTGACCGGGGAGCAGCTGTCGCCAGAACTTACGTTCTGCATTTTTCTTTCATCCTAGTTTGTACTAATTGCTAAGAATATATTAATGAAACGTTTAATATCATCCGAAAATATACCAGCTCTAAAAACAGACAACAATCTATTGCAAATTCTAAGATCAGAATTATCTGTAAAAATTGAGTGTTTATATATTTTTTATTCTTTATGGATGAGGTTATAAAACTGAATGCCATTTGTGTTAGATCACAATCTTTGCTACTGTAACTAATATGACCATTTTGGACATATATCCTTACTTTTAATCCAGCTTAGATTAGTTTTTGCTTTTACTTCTCGACTGTTTAACCTGATTGCAGGGTCGTTTACAGTGTTTACGATATTCGAAAATGTATTGAAAAGGATTAAAAGAGGTATAACAATACGACGAGTATGGAATAATTTTATGTTAAAATTTATGATATAGATGGCACAGGAGAAATGGAGAGGCAGAAAGAGGGACAGGGGGAAATTGGGTGAGATAGAGAGAGAAAGAGAGAGAGAGAGAGAGAAAAGGAAGAGAGAGAGAGAGATGGGCTGTTGAGACAGGGCATTGCAGGGAGAGAAAAAAGGGAGGTGAAAATTATATTGCTCATGCATTGTGTATACATGATTTATGTAAGAAATAATTATGTACACTGTGAATATGAAAATGCTATGAAAATGTTTCACCCTCAGTGACGTGTGATCATGTATGTAGTGAAATAATATTTTCCAATATTTACATACATTACAGCACTAGTGCTTTAAAGACAATTTGTGTGTTAAAAAAAGTGGAAATTCTGTTATTATCATGTGTTGATTTCGCGCAAGTAGATTAATTGAATACAATGAATAGATGGAAGTTTACACCACGTAAAAAAACAACCTTATATAATACAAACGATACCTGATTACACAAGACCCCCTTTTATGTAGCGGGTGCGGATTGTTTGATGAACATCTAGTATGTTTTGAAAGTACATGTATTGAATTTTTTCTCTCTCTTTTTTCCCTTTCTGTTTATTTTCCTCTCATAAGTTCCCCTTCTCCACCCACAGTCTCTCTCCCTCTTGCTGCTCTCTTTCTCTCTCTCTCTCTCTCTCTCTCTTCCCTCCCTTTCTCTCCACTCCTTCTCTCTCTCTCTCTCCCTCTCATTTCCTCCTGCTTTCTTTCCTTAAGGACACCACACACCTTACGATCGGTCTGTGATCCGACTTGTGAAATATGGCATTAAATATTGGCATCTTAACAAATGAAATCTGCCCTATTCAGGTTCTGAAAAGTAAAGTGAATACTAAACATAGGGTTTTGGTGAGCTGTCAGCTTTTTGTGACGTCACTACGATTCGGAGCCGATTTGACCATTCCACCGACTAGAAAACTCGGCAAAGGGCGTATTATGGATTATACTATCTGTATGACTATTCAGACCCAATGCAGTCAGAAATATTTTTCGTTTTTAAATGATTGGTCGAATGATATTACATTTTCTTCTGAAATCGGATCGCAGACCGATCGTAAGGTGTTCGGTGGCCTGTACACACCCCCTTCTATCCTTCTTCGTCTCTAAATCACGTTACCAATACTCTTATAACCAGTCACTACCGAACCAAAAATAAAACATCATACATATCTTGAATTCAATTTGGCACTTTAAATATGAATCTCTCTTTTCTGTGATAGTTATGTCCGTTTCTTCCCTGTCTTCACTCTTTCGCTTTTTCTTCTATAATTGCTGTACATTCGAGGAATCAACTGCCTGGTAGGTTTGTTATTGTATGATAAGTTAGATCTGCCTCGGTTGTGTCAATACGTGTATGGGTGTTAGAATGTTGAAGGGAGCGGCGTATAAGCCACTTCGGAGATGCAATCTGAGCATGAGCAGATAAAGGTCATCTGTACAAAATTCTAAAACCCACTGACACTAATATTAGATATGTGCTCATGAATGTCATGTAATCATTATTCAATTATGCACTAATGGTGCATTCCATGATATCCAGGTGGAAGTATTCTTTTTAAAGGGGGAAACAAAAGCTATTCATGAGGCACCTCTATCACTCCCAGAGTTATTTTTCTGAAGTGCACATAAAGGGACCCTCCATGTCTAAAATATCTGTGGATATTTGGGGTCATTTGTACCATGCGCTAACCCCGAACTGGCTTATTAACCGCGCATTTCGGGAGCATGCAGATGTATTCTGACTTCCCAAATCCTATCCATATTTTTTTCATTCTGGTTCACTTCATCGGCTCATAGACACTCATCAAATCATGGGCACAATTTGACTATGTCTCTAAGAATTAGCTAGGAATTAAAATATATTTCTTCCAAACATGTATTTGACCATACTTTCTCTTTCTCTTTCTCTCTCTCTCTCCCTCTCTTTCCCCTCTCCTCCAAGATATCTTTTCAACAGTTCAAGTGTCTTTTTTTACCGAATCTTATCCATCCCAATGTTCTTGATTCCTTTTTATGACCCTCGTTTGGTATTGTTTTATTTTATTTCGCTCTCTTAACTTTCTCCCTTCCCCTTTCTCTCTCCCTCTATCTCTCTCTCTCTCTCTCTCTGGTGCTCTATCTACATAATTTATTAACAAAATATTTTTTTCTCAACTCCAGTATATTCATGAACTAGGTAAAGTGCATTTTGTGAAAAGAATTGCATCACATCTGCCTCTAACCCCCCCCCCCCCCCCGCCGAGTCTTTTTATAGCTGATTGTATGATAGTCCACATTATGTGTTTCGTAAATACCGTATAAACATGTATTATTTTGTTTACATTATAGAAAATGTTTCCCTCAACAAAGTAGGCCTATCCATAAACTATATAAAGCATGTTTGTGAAATGCATTGCATCAACTCTGCATCTATAAACCTTCCCCTGTCTCTATTCGATTGTTCATAGGCCCGCAATTAGTTCAGATTCTGAACTATTCCCTCATTACGCGATCTCCCACTAACTGCTGCCAGGCCGAGGATGGCGTAATCCCAAATTCGTACGGGCGAGGAAATTCGGGGTCACGCCATCTATCGGCCTGGGAACAGTAGTGGGATATCGCGTACATTGGGGAGATTGCTCTTAAAGATCACATTTCAAGAAAATTCCATCAAAATAAATATTGGCTTAATACTTATTATTGCATAGATGGCATAAATTATACAAGGTTATCCAAATTCAACGCTTGGAAACATTTGAATTAATGATTATTATCAATTATAAAACGGTAAAATACAGCCCCCGATATAGCAGCTGAAGAGCTCCTTGAACGCTGCTGAGATGTGTGACGACACACGAAGGACCAGTCCTTTCTAAGCAGACGATGTCCCATAACATCTTACACATTTTTCAGTGCCTGTTTTGTCATCTCCTCTTCACTTATTTCTCTTACTTGACTAGCGTCAGTCTTAATGTTAGTCTGTTGGCTCACTCTTAACTTCGTGTATGGTATTATTTTGATGAAAAATGCAGCGTTAAAAAATAAAGGAATCAGTCACTTGTAAACAAAATAAGACGCCATTGTATTTTCAGCTGCTTGCACCGGGGCATGTTCGGCGTTTCAAGAGGGAACGAATACAATCTGTGATATTATTCGGAGGGCTTTTCAATTTGAAAATGGGGTTTATTTCATTGAACATTGACCCTTCTCCTGTGTATTTACAATCAAACGGTTTTAGTTATCAGAATCAGTTTCACTTTCCCTTTTAGAATGGTGTGAAATAAGGTCATGTTAAATATACCAAACTCTTTATAATTTGATAAATAATTGCATTGCAAATACGTTCATTCATTATAGGACGTCGTCTGCTTAAGCAGGATCGATCCCTAGTGTGACGACATCAAAACATCACTATATTTCTGGCGAATATCGGATATTCCAGATGCTTAGAAGAGTTTTTATTTATGTTGTTTTTATAATCATCAGATACGCAGTTGACATAAAACTTATACGAATGCCATCTGTAAGCTTCCCAGTTTCTAGTGATACATTAATTGCCATATTTGTGATTTTCTTGCAATGTGATCTTTAAATAAAATCGTTTAGAATCTGAAGTAGCCCGCAATGTGTCGTGTAAATATGGTATGAAAATGCACTCCTTTGTAAACAAACTTGTTGGATGATAGTTTTCTATTACCTCATTTAAGATAAAGCTGTGACATTACTTTCATTTTGCAGAAATACTCTGTACGTATGTATGTATTTAAAAAAAAAAACTACTAAATTTATACTATGATGTCCCTTTCATCAGAATAGACCCTTCATCTTATTGATTTATTTCAGGAATTATATTCAAATTGTTTTATATTCTATATTATTGTTAATTGTGAAAAGGTATGTCATGTTAATCAAGGTAGATATCAAGGTATGTGTGTCACATTGTTAAAATTAAATTTGCATGATGGTTGAATTTTATTGTAAAAGCATATTTACATTCAGATATCCGACTACACGTGTGCTCTTTGATCATGTTAGTTGGTAAATGTGTCGAAACCTTCGCTCCTTTTTATTGATGTAATGGCGGTTTAGCTTTTATGAAAGCATTATTATTTTCCGTCACAGATTGTCTTTCTTATGTTATTAATTACTGTTAACTTTTTGAATTGATTCAAGAAGTTCATCTTATAAATATCGCTGACGTATTTCGTCTTTACAGAGTATACCGTCATTTTATACAGTGTGAATACTGACAATTATTTCATTCGTTATCACTTAAGTATTATGTAACATGACATTGTGTATAATTGTGCAATGTGTTTATGTTAAATCTATATTGAATGGCGTCACATGAAATAAGCAGAGCCAGGATTGCGAGAAAGATTGAAGGAATGTAAATTGTTTGAAAAGTTTGACACAAGTCCATTATTACTCCGGGAAAAGCGGAGGCAGCATCGCGACGCGTAATAATCAATTACTAGCGGGACCCGTGGAAATCCACGGGTTCACTCTTTACATTGCACTCTCAACATTTTCACAATCGATGTGTACATTCTTGTGAGTTTATTTATTACCCACGCCGATGAAATCGGCAGGGTTATGTAAAGGGCTCCGTATGTTTGTTTGTTTGTTTTTTTTTTTGTTTTTTTTTTGTTTGTTTGTTTGTTTGTTTGTTTGTGTACAAGATAACAAGAGAACGGGTGAACGGATTTGCACCAAATTTTCAGGGAATGTTCAGAAAGTGACAGGAAAGAATCGATTAGATTTTGGTGATGATTGGTTGACCCCTGCAAATTCTGTGTGACCTTGAACTTTTGACCCTGTAGTAAAGTATAGGAACTTCAGTTCAGAGAGTGACAGGATAGAACCTAGAAAGTTTGATGACCCCAAACTTCGCCTGCCGATGCAGAAATATTTTGGTCAATCAAAACACTCATTACTTCGTCTCACCAAAAATCTATTTCAGGTTTATGAATTTTAGAAGACTTTTAGACCCATTATTTGCTATTTCACTTCAAATCCGCACGAGCCTGCAATGAATATTCAAAGCCAACGTATCCCAGCAACAAGGGATTTTTCGCGCTTGAACTGTACTCTCGTTGCGAAATCGAAAGCGGCTAGGTATACGGTATACGTATAGCCTAGCACGTCTAATTTCTCCTATTTCTTATCTTCTGTGCATTTCTGTTTATTTTCCCCGGTTCTTTCCACTTTGTTGTGGAAGTTTTTGTGATTTATTTTATCCTGGTGGACGTGTAGTACGTGATTTTAATTGTTTTCGGTGAAAATCTGGTGCGTTTGTTCGACGTGAGTGAGTCTATCGCACTCGCGAGTGTTCGCGTGTGTTGATCTGAGTGAGTGGCTGAGTAGCTGTAGTGTACGTACATAACTCTACACAGCACTGTCGCGAATTGCCTGGGGCCGGCTGACCGTTACTGTAGTACTGAGTGAGTAAGCTCTGTGCCTCGCATGCACGTCATTTTCAAGTCGAGATCCAACTTCTTTTGTCGTCATATTTATTTTATCCAAGCCCGATGAAAAAAAAAAAAACAACCCGAATTGCAATGTAAAGATAGAACATGAATACATTTACTAACACTGACATGACTGAACCAAGGCCGTACGCAGCGGGGAGGGGGGGGGGGGGCAGTTGGCCCCCCCCCCCCCCCCAGAAATTTCAAAATCATACTTTTTTTTAATCGGGTTTTAGACTTCAAGTTATGGGTTCCTTTGAAAGCGATCATCTTGCCCCCCCCCCCCCCCCCCCAGGAAAAAAATTTCTGCGTACGGCCTTGGACTGAACACTGAATACAAATTGCTAACATTTTTTTTTCTCACCACGCCACGCTCTCTGACATGTCTAATCAATTACTTTTAGGGGAGGGATGTTTCAATAATAAAATAACTTTTTCAGAAGAATTTTTTCAAGGGTGGGGACACACAAAGCTATGACCTGGATATGGCAAAATTTATTGGGGGGGGGGGGAGATGTGCCTCTTGTTATCCCCTTTGAATGGCTACTGCTTACAAAAATAATCGCAACAAAACAAAACCTATTGGGTTAAGGCGTGGGTCTGCCGCCTTTGACGGCCTTTCTAGTTTATTATATTTATGTTAATGAAATTATCACGCATACGTGGTCATGATCACAATTACTTAGTCAAACATACCCACATACTCAGTTAAAACTAGAAAGGCCGTCAAAGGCGGCAGACCCACGCCTTAGCGGCGCTACAGATCGAGTAGTTGCATTCTTTCCCTAATCGATTCTTTCCTGTCACTATATTTTATATTTTATATTTTTCTCTTTTCTTATCGCAATAAAGACTTCCAGAATTGGTATAATCTAGTATTTAATACATGCATGTAAAATATCATGGTTACTTATTGTTATTATTATGTAATTTGGCACAATGATACTGCATGTGAATATATTTGTTTGTGTATTTTACCTTGATTATTGTGAAAAATGTTATTTTTAAAAAGGAAGTAATAAAATATTCTTAAAAACAAAAAAAAAAACTATCCGAAATGAAGTTCCTATAACCGATCATCACCAAAAATCTAATCGATTATTTTCCTAATCGATTCTTTCCTGTCACTATCCGAACTGAAGTTTGGGTCAAAACTTCAAGGTCACACAGAATTTGCAGGGGTCAACCGATCATCACCAAAATCTAATCGATTCTTTCCTGTCACTATCCGAACATTCCCTGAAAATTTGGTGCAAATCCGTTCACCCGTTCTCTAGTTATCTTGTACACAAACAAACAAACAAACAAACAAACATACGGAGCCCTTTACATAACCCTGCCGATTTTATCGGCGTGGGTAAATATTGCATAATGTTATGTAATGTACAGAAATTCTCTACCTTAGATATCATTATGACATAAGGAGGAGGGAGAGAGAAATAGAGAGAGAGGGAGGGACAGAGAGAGAGAGGGAGTGTGTGTGTGTTGTTAGACAGATAAGAAGAGAGAGAAATTGATGTAGAAAATATAAACATAACAGAAAGAGAAACAATGGAATAGAGATAAAAGACTTTCTTTTGATGTTAGTGTTTCCATTTAACATATTGTTTTATTATATAGTTGTAAAATTAATTAGCAAGTTAATGGCCTAGTTATGTATATTTTGTGTACGGAATATTGTTGTCATCGGAGAGGTCGCTCATTACTAATTAGTCTATAGCAAGAAAATACAATTTTAGTTAGAAATCGGTAGTAGTTATTTATTTTCTATAAGTAATCGAGCGAAAATTCACCTACACATATCTCAAATTCAGTGAGACACAGTCATGTATGAGCAATAAATGCGTTCAATCACATCCTACAATAAACTTTAAAAGTATTTTTAAAAATAGATGAATTTCCGAATATTGGGCCCCCTCCCTCACAAAATCCTGGATCCGCCGTTGGACATGGTGGATGGTGAAGGCAGGCCCTATCATGCCCCTGCCCTCACTCTACTCCATCCGGTGGCATAGAAAGGTCCCAAATACAATGAAAATAAAAATGATTGATGCATTCACATAATCCCGCGTCACCCATCCCATCTTTAATCCCTGCTAGTGCTATCTACACTGAGCTTATTTTTCTACAATAAAAAAAGTGTAATGTGCATTCACATATCCCCACCCCTTGCCCGCTATATATCTACGTCAATGACTTTAATGGAATAACGCTGCTGTAGCATAATGCTTGCCCCTAAAACTGAAAATATTCATGGAACAATTTTTTCCTTTTTTAAAGAAACAAAATAGATGTAGAATACACTCAAATAAGATGGATTTACCATCGAATAAAAAATGAATACAGGTGTATTCGGCCTAATCTGTTTGCAATCTTGATATAAGAAACCCAGTGAGGCATTTACTGCAGTGCGGGCTTTAAAATTCAAGTAATGTATAGAATCTGCTCTGACACATATGCGCGTACCAAGGGGGTGTTTTGGGTGCTTTAGGTGTTCAAACACCCCCAGTTTGGTGTTATTTGAAGTTAAAACACCCCCCTTTAGAATTCCTGATAACCCTTTTTTTTTTGCTTTTCAGATATTTTTTGAAAAAAAGACCCCCCCCCCCCCCCATTGAAAAAAAAAATACTGATTTTTGTTTGCTTGCCAGAGATTTTTGAAGTAAAAACCACCCCCTTTAAAATATCCTGGGTACGCCACTGCTCTGACATACGGTAGGATAAATTCATCGTCAAATGTTAACTGCAGTTTTTAAAAAATCGTAAGTAGGTCTATACCTGTTTTCAATCTTGAAATTAGCAGCGCTCAGTAAGGTATTTACTGCTGGACATTTCGAACCAGCCAAGCCTTACTATACTACAGCTCAGTGGCAGAATGTCGACTGTACGTGGGCGCTGCCGTGACAAATTACCAGCGTTAAAAGAAGAATTTAATCAGTTTGTGTTTTTTTAATAAATACAGATCGAATAGGGAAAACAGAGTCCACAAATGCTATACTCAAACATTTTTTGTTCTCAACAACCTTACTCACGTCCAAAGTTAACCTTAAAATATCGAAATAAACGGCTTTTACTGCAGGTTTCTTCCCTCGGAGTTCATGCAGCCAAGGCTGCAGGTGCTGGTACCGCTAGCTCAGAGCAGAGTGCAACGACGCCGAGACAGAGTCCGGCTAAAAAGAGAAGAATTTCATCAATTAACTATACAGAGAATAAAGGGACAAACAAAGTCTATAAATAAAGTTTCTAACATTATTTAGGGAAAGACTTCCATATGTACCCTCCACTAAAATTGTCCCAAATTACAGCTCTAGCTTACATTCTAAAAGAGGGCGATTTTTTGATGGGGGTTAAAGTAAAAAATGGGGCCGGGAGATTTTTTGGGGGCTATTATAAAAGAAAAAGAACAGGAAAAAAAAGGATATTTCTTTCTGTGTGTGTGTGTCTCTCTCTCTTCCCCTCTCTCCCTCTCTCTCCCTTTCTCTCCATCCCCATTTGACCTCTCGTACTCGTAGATTCCTAAGACAAACCTAAACATTGAGATATTGGGAGAAAGGGTTAAGAACATAAACAAGTCATAGAATAGAAATCATAGAAATATTTTTGGAGTACGATCGTGATTCGAAGATAACAAAGTACATGTATACAACATAATACATAGAGCGTTACCAATGACCCACAAGAGATGCGGATGGTTGAGGAGGTCGTATATGACTCTTATAGATACGATTAACTTGCGCATGCGCAAAAGGCCAAAATGAAACAAATCTCGTCAAACTCGACTCGTACTCAACCAATTCGACCAACTCGCCCATCGACCACTACAGTATGTGGTGTATATTCGAACATGCTAGAAACAAGCATATGACACTTGTAAACATGCACACAGTTATATATTATAAGTATAATATATGTTTGTTTGTCCGGCTGCATTTTTGGTGCACATTTAGTGACTTCAAGCTTGGTGTTATAATATTATGTTTTTGTGTTTCTCACATATCAAAAATGGCAGTAAAACCGACCATGCTTGAAGTCACCCAACATATTTTTGCATTATGTGTTATTCATCATGTTTTGTATTCCTCGTCAGGTTTTTATAATTATGTAAATTCTAACCCTAACTCTAACCCTAAACCCTAACCCTAACCCTAAACCCTAACCCTAAACCCTAACCCTAACCCTAAACCCTAACCCTAAACCCTAACCCTAACCCTAACCCTAAACCCTAACCCTAAACCCTAACCCTAACCCTAAACCCTAACTCTAAACCCTAACCCTAAACCTTAACCCTAAACCCTAACCCTAACCCTAAACCTAACCCTAAACCTAACCCTAAACCCTAACCCTAACCCTAAACCCTAACCCTAACCCTAAACCCTAACCCTAAACCCTAACCCTAACCCTAATCCTAATCCTAAACCTAACCACTAAACCATAATTATATACTTCACCCTAATGATATGTATTCATTCAGTATGGGGCGATATGTATACAGGGTGACTTGTATTGTATCGACATGTGCGTGCCATGGTTGAGTTAGCCGGTATGGTGCACAGAACTCCAAAAGACGTAGAAGGCTCATACCCATTCACAACGCACAGATCGCGGTATCCTCGAAATACCCGCTGGAAGATTCGCTCGAGTGCACACGCCGCCATATTGCTTAGTCCTCGTTCTTTTCAGTGAGCTTACCGATCGTGCACGTCACAATGCCTATTATATTCGATCTTCTCAAAAGGGCCATCTGTCTATCATTTGAAAATTTTTAAGTCTGATTTTCCTTACATAAATGACATCAACTGAATGTGTATTACACATGTAACAGTTTAATTTTAGTTCTCTTTCAGGAGACAAGAGTTAAATTTCACTTCGTTTCCAAGATACTAAGTTTTGTAGTTCTCCTTCAAGGTACATCGGAGCCCGAGTTCATTTGTTCGCAATCATCCTTCTTGACACCCCCCCCCCCCCCCCCCCCCCCTTGGAAAAAACAAAAACAAATCACATACAAAACAGAAACAAAAACAAAAACGAAACATTTAAAAATAAAGATATTACTTATATGGTTGTACAACCTGTCATTTTTTGTCCAATGTGTTATCGATATAAATTTATATAAAGGTATTTTTTCAAGTACTGTATATTATTTGCCTTTAAACATTGGACAATTTTCCTTTTGATTTAATTTGCTTTTTTGCAAAGTTTTAGTTTTGTTCAACATGCTACTACTGTGTTATGTTTATGTCCTGCTCTGTCTTTGATGATAATTCTTATATAAACTTGTTTTAGTGGATACATTTCACAATACTGCAGCTTTGCAATAATATGCTAGTTCACATGCTTAGCACCCCCCCCCCCCCCCCCCCCCAGTTTAACAAATGCTTAACGGCCCTCGAATCAATATTATTCACCTTATCTTCTCTTTCTTAATACACACTGACATTTTTCCTCATGTACATGTAGGCTAGTAGCTCAACAATGAAGCACAAGCTTGTCACAGTACCCCCCCCCCCCCCCCACACACAATGCACATGTCACTCTTCATAGCATTACACAAACTCAAAGAGAAGCTTACTACATTTGTAAATAAATTTACATTGTACACATACATCACAACTGGAAAAAAAAGAGAAAAGAAAGAGGAGAGGAGTAGGGAGATTTATCAACTGTTACAGGCAAATCTTATATTAAATTTTATGGAATCGAAAAAAACAAAATTTAATAGTTAAGTTCAACGTTTATTTTCCAAAAATAATTCAAAAGTTCACAAAATCTTTGAACAATAAAACTATAATGTTTTATTGCAGAAACTGACAAAGCATTGGCAAGTTACAAATTTTTCACACAAAATACATCTATTAGTACCAGTAGCAATGAATGTGATAGTTACTATATGTAAGTGCATATTGCCAGTGGTCACATTGCTACATAAGCCCCCATAGCCCGGCAAAATGCTACAGACAGTAAACTCTCATTATAAATTTAAGAACTCTATTACATGTATAAGACAGTTTTATCATAAACAATATTTTTCCCACCAGACTCAAATGCTCCTTTCTCTGTGTTCCTTTTTTTTTATGCTGGTCCAATATGAGATTCTTGATAAGTAAGCAAATTTTATGAGTCTAATCAATATCATTTAAGAAACAGATGAATATGATGATGGACTTGCTCATTTCAATCACAAATGATCCTTTCACTCCACTGAATAATATTTGACAATGTCTGCAAAGTAACCCATAATAAGGAGAGAAAACGAAGTCATTGTACCCATCACTATGTTGTTTGTTTTATGATTATCACAGATGCATGTAACTGTATCTCCATCAAGTATCTTTGGTTTAATTAATGAAAATAAAATTGCACGAGTAACTTTGGCATATGGATGTAAATACATGGATTCAGTGTTGTCTGCAAGGGGCTTGGGTTTGATCGGGGTACTGAGTTCTTGTCTGTAGGTATCACGTGCTGGATCCTCATTTGAACACTCGGCAATGTGAAGATTGGAGTCATCAACCTGTTTAAGGGCAGAGTGTGGTTGAGCAGTATCTCGTGGTATTGGGGGCTTGCGCTGTTTGACATTCTGTAATGAGAAGGGAGGGGAAAAGTTAATCAAAAGTAGACAGTTACAATAAAAAAATAAATATCAAGTAACAGAGTCTGATGATGGAAAATGCATGAAAAGTTTTCAACTCTGTTTCTTTATATATATATATATATATATATATATATATATATATATATATATATATCAAATTAATCTTACATTTGCACAGATTTTGCAAGACAGTTGACTGCTAATCATTAGATTAACATTGGTTCAATCATTCTTTGTTACCTTAGTTCACAATCATAAAAGTTAAGAATATAATTTCGGCCCAACAAATTTACCTTTGATATTAGGAGACATCAAAAAAAAATGCATAAAATGAGAATTGCCTGTACCATTAACGTAAATATAAACAAGATTCAAATAAAAATAAATAAATAAAATTTTAAAAAACAGCTATAAAGGCATATAATATAATGTATTATTTGTATCTAAACCCAGCATGTTGTTGGTGCCATAATGTTGCATGAACATTAGTTACCTTTATAAGATGTTGGGGAAAGTTGAACAGTGTTGGCACAGCATCTGAGCGGAGCCGAGTTGTCTGACCAGTACGATCGAAGCATTCCTCTGCAAAGTGGTCGGAGCATATGGACGAATACTGACCAGGTGTCCAGTTGTCTCTTCTCATGTTCACGATCCATCTCTTTAGGAGAGAACTATCACCTCTTGGAAATCTGAAAGTGGAAAAATAAAAACATAAGATCACAATTAATTTCTAGGAATTAATCCTAATTGAAAAGAATCTCTTTGGAAATACAAACTACATTGTAAGAAAAATCAGAAATGTTTGATAAAGAAATAAAAGAATTGTTTAATAATTTAATTTAATCAATACATTACTTTTTAAGCTAAAGGGCAATCCAACCTTGGTAATAAGATGATTTGTGTGAATGCAGAAAAATAAGAAAAATAGGATGGTGAAAGTTTGAAAGAAATCGGACAAGGACTAAGAAAGTTATGGATGTTTGAAAAATGAGATCACTACATCTATGCAAATCTCAAATTGTGACATTTTTGTGGACAACTCTCCCGTTTGTCGTACACAAAAATATCATTAATTTGCAGTTTTATTTGAGGCGCTTTTACCCTCGGGGCAGTAATATATTGGAGATAGCATATTGTTAATGTAGGTCCTCATAAAAGAAAAAGATCCTACTGAGTAGGCCCTAATACATTTTGTTATTCATTATTGCTTGTCCGATTTCGTTCAAACTTTCACCAATCTGCTTCTCTGATTTTTCCTCTTTCTTTTAAAGCAACTTGCTATTAATTAAGGTTGGATTTCCCTTTAACATCAGAATTCAGGTCAACCTCACTAACACAATTACACCACATATTACTCATACTTCTAAGAAAATCGACAATTGAGGCGTTAACGACAGCCATGACAGTGTCACTCATCATGACCATCGCATCTTCAGTCATGTCAGTTCAGGGAAGTCATGCCATGGAAGTGAAGAAGAGTGAAGACGTAGACTGAACTTCTGAAGCGAAGTCTTCACAATCACAGACACAGCTCACTCTGTCTTCACTGTGAGTATTAATTACTAACTTAGATTTACTTATTAGGCCTTAGAGTTACATGTCATGACTGAGTTAGAATTTCTCTCTAAAGTCTAAGTCTAACTTTACTGCCAATAAATAACTGTCACAAAGTTTCACTGTCATGACCTGATGACCGAGTGTCAGTCATGTCAGTGTCACAATTTTTACTGTTCTTAAAATGCTTAAATTAGCTGCTTAGATCTCTTTAACTATTCTGTAGGAATGTCAGAAAGGTATGAAATGCTAATATTCATTAATTTAATTAAACAAGTTATTTATCTTTACTCAATGAGCGATTTTCATAAGACCACATCATGAAAACTGCAGCGAGTAAAATTTCTTTGAAAAACATACTTAATGATGTTATCCCATATGCCTATAACATAACTAGTTTAGTATATATATGATCATTATGTAATCTTTACAAGTACTTGTAGTTTTATTAAACTTAAAACATCGTTAATTTTTTGTTGTTATGTATTTTATGTTTGCATGGAAGAAAAAGAATAAAATATTATATTTCATATGTTTAACCTTTTCAGTACAGAGTCTACATTTGATCGTTTGGCTCGATAACTTTCCATACAAAACCCTAAAAAATATACCAGAAGCATGAATAGAAAGAGCAAGAATGTCTGCACACATCGTGTCCATTTTTGCTGCATGACCATATTGCATTTAATGCCAGAATTCTAAAAAGGAGAATAAGCTTAATAATCCTTAAAATGGCAACACTTTGGGAGGTTCAAAGTCGCTGTGTTTTATATTCTGGCTATATTTCAGACTATTTAACAAGTAAAATTGTCATAAATAAATTTATTCAATTTGTCTCCAACGGCCCACAAGGGGGTGACACACGCTACTGCTGTGTGATAGGTTGCCCGGGTGCTGTGAAAAAAATCACAGGCGGAACCGGGCGGGATTCGAACCCGCGACCTCTGGATTACTAGACCAGTGTAAATTGTGTTTTATATTGTGGCTATATTTCAGACTATTTAACAAGTAAAATCGACTGAATATTTCAGGTTGTAGTCGATCCACAAGTGTTTAAAGAAGAAAATTTCTACTTTGATTTAAAAGGTAGAAAGTTGGTGTCAAGATTCAAAAAGGAAAAATTATTTATATAGATATGACAATTAAAAAAAAATACTATAATGATGTTATAATTATATATATTGTGTTTAGAACGAGACAATGTCGTTGTATTATCTTGATTTATATATATTTCTTTTGTATTTTTAGAACGAGACATCATAAACCGGTACCCATGTTATCAATATGGGCCATAAAAATGCCTTGTTGTAACGTTTTAAAGTTATGCTTTATTTAGCATGATTTATGTAGAATATTGAACAATTATTGTAGAGGGCACCTTCCATGCACATCTGTGTGTACGGCCGTGAATATCATGAGATAATGAAGACGATTTAATAGTATGACCGTGACTGTGAAGGTCCATATTTTATTATTATAAAACATATATGGCCACGACGTTTTTTCTTTTTATTTTTGAGTTTTACCACCACCTTACATTCGCGAGAACTACTACGGAACGGAAAGGGACAATTCGGTGGTGAATTTTCCAATTTTCAAGATATTCATTTATTGCTTTTGTTTAGAATAACATATAAACAATTGTTAAAATTATAATTCATATAAATGACCTGAAAATAGAGTATAATTTATAATCTTATTCTATTTCAAAAGGGTCAAAGTTTAGAAAGTTCACAACGTAGGTAACACCCCAAACATTACTTATTAACAAACAGACGGGACTACGTCGAGACAACGTAGGTGCGTAGGCTCAACCTACGTTGATACAGCGTTTTGGTAGGGTATTCTATAGTTAAGCCACAGAGTCTACATTTGATCGTTTGGCTCGATAACTTTCCATACAAAACCCTAAAAAATATACCAGAAGCATGAATAGAAAGAGCAAGAATGTCTGCACACATCGTGTCCATTTTTGCTGCATGACCATATTGCATTTAATGCCAGAATTCTAAAAGGAGAATAAGCTTAATAATCCTTAAAATGGCAACACTTTGAGAGGTTCAAAGTCGCTGTGTTTTATATTCTGGCTATATTTCAGACTATTTAACAAGTAAAATTGTGTTTTATATTGTGGCTATATTTCAGACTATTTAACAAGTAAAATCGACTGAATATTTCAGGTTGTAGTCGATCCACAAGTGTTTAAAGAAGAAAATTTCTACTTTGATTTAAAAGGTAGAAAGTTGGTGTCAAGATTCAAAAAGGAAAAATTATTTATATAGATATGACAATTAAAAAAAAATACTATAATGATGTTATAATTATATAAATTGTGTTTAGAACGAGACAATGTCGTTGTATTATCTTGATTTATATATATTTCTTTTGTATTTTTAGAACGAGACATCATAAACCGGTACCCATGTTATCAATATGGGCCATAAAAATGCCTTGTTGTAACGTTTTAAAGTTATGCTTTATTTAGCATGATTTATGTAGAATATTGAACAATTATTGTAGAGGGCACCTTCCATGCACATCTGTGTGTACGGCCGTGAATATCATGAGATAATGAAGACGATTTAATAGTATGACCGTGACTGTGAAGGTCCATATTTTATTATTATAAAACATATATGGCCACGACGTTTTTTCTTTTTATTTTTGAGTTTTACCACCACCTTACATTCGCGAGAACTACTACGGAACGGAAAGGGACAATTCGGTGGTGAATTTTCCAATTTTCAAGATATTCATTTATTGCTTTTGTTTAGAATAACATATAAACAATTGTTAAAATTATAATTCATATAAATGACCTGAAAATAGAGTATAATTTATAATCTTATTCTATTTCAAAAGGGTCAAAGTTTAGAAAGTTCACAACGTAGGTAACACCCCAAACATTACTTATTAACAAACAGACGGGACTACGTCGAGACAACGTAGGTGCGTAGGCTCAACCTACGTTGATACAGCGTTTTGGTAGGGTATTCTATAGTTAAGCCGAAAGTTTTCCCGCATCCTTTCTTCTGACGGTTAGTACAGTTATATGCCGTGCAAAACGGCATGGCGATGAAAATTACTCAAAAGTTCATGAATAGAATCTACATGTTAAATGAATTATTGCGCTTGACGATCCGCTATCTGAAGGACTAACCAAGATGGCGGATATCACGTGACCACGTACGAGCGACGGCGATAGTTTCGCACCCGCACAAGCCTTCTACGTCTTTTGGAGTTCTGTGGTATGGTGTGTGAAATACTGAGTTTGTACCGTGCGTGCTGCTGAAATTGTACTTTGTATTATATTTGCGCACTTTTACGGAATAAACGCTATTATTGTAGTAATGTAGTATAGTCAGTACGGGTACGATCTCAGCATAGCACTCCACCGGCGCGCGCGGTACAGACATTCACTAGCACTTGCGAGATCGAGAATATGGCAGCACTCCAAAGGCAAAGTAAAGCAACCTTCATCCTCAAATCCATGTTCATCTTCAACTCGTTCTAGGACCGAAAAGGCAAGAAGAGAGCGTTAAATTTGTGAAAGCAAGGACAAATCAATAGATTTTTGCCGACAGCTCGGTTTATTAGTTATTTCAGCTACCAACGTGAAAGCCATGGCATAGTCATAGACAGTAGCCTATAGGCATCGGTACAGCCTACGTACAGTACACAGGCATGACAGGTAAACTAGTAATCATGGTAATATTATTAATATGGTCCTGTAATTAGATTTCTAAGTGTTTTCTCACATTTTTACTACTTGATATGGACTTCTGACATCAATATCTACCATACCCATATTTTTTTTTTTCAATTTTAGTGGAGGGTACATATGGAAGTCTAGCCTTATTGAGTTCAATATAAAATAACTCACGTCCAAAATCATCTTTAACTGTTAGATTAGAATGTATGAGTTCGCTCGGGAATTCGCAGTTATCTTATGTTGAGTGCTGTACATGCATTGCAGTTGTATCGTAAGCCCGTCTAGTATGGTTTGATGGATATGGATATGCAATCGCGTCGCATGCATTGAGCTTGCATTGAGCTTGCATTGAGATTGCACCTACATTGTATACTACATGGTAGGGCCTATACTAATCACAAAGCAGACTATTATCGAAGGCCATGAGCATACGTACCCGGTACGTATGTAGTTAACTACATACGTATGCTTGTTCACTTAAGCATACGTATGCTCTGTTAACTCGAGTACCGCCCAATCAGCTGTTGTTTATATCACTCCGGCGCTGGTGGGTGGTCCGTTATCAGTGTAGCGATGAATGCTAGTCTCAGCCATCGGTCTAGATATCAGTGAACTCATCAATGAGAAATTCATCACCAAAAAGAGATTAAGGCAGAATTGGGAGCGGCGTCGATCCGGGGGGGGGGGGGGGGTGGGAGGGAGGGCACCACCCCCCCCCCCCCCCCCCCGAAGAAACAAAGTTCCCAGAACAAAAAAGGAAAAAGGAAAGAAAGAAAAGGAATTAAAACAGAAAGAACGGAGAAAGAAAGAAAACTCATTCCTTTTATTTATCCCCGGCTAGAAAACAAACCTAAGGACTTCTTTTAAAACATGTCTGAATTATCTCAGTATCTCCACTTCCATAATACATTTTGTGCTTATATATTACATGAAAGATTTCTTTGCTTTATCATGATTTTCTTATTAGTGGAGAGGAAATCATAATATCTTTCAAACCTGAGGGAAGATGTGTGAAATGTAATCTGAAATATTACAGCAAGCAGGCGCGCAATTCGGGGGAATGGACTGAGTGACATGTCCCCAGGAAATTTGGAAAACATAAAAAATATATAGTAAATAATAACGTAAGGCTACAGAAGTGCTCTAGAATGCAAAGTTTCACGAATAAAATATGGAAAATGTTCTCACGCCGCTCTCTCGTTTAATAGGCCTACATTTAGAATTTACATTGAAAAAATTGTAAACAGGTATTATTACATAGGTAGGGAGAAAACGTCCCCCGAAAATTGAAAACCGTAAAACATTGTCATAATGACGATTTGAGCTGCACGTCCCCATAAAAGAAGAGAGAAAATGTGGATATTAACCTCAGATTACCTGTGTGAAAAAAGTGGTCTTAAATAAAAAAGTTTCAAACTACTAAACGTAAATTTTCTAGTTCGTAGCGACCTCTCAATATAGAATATTAAAGTTATATAGGTCATTGATAAGACGTGTGACATTTTCATGGTATAGCAAAATGCAATGTTTTATTAATTGTGGGAGGGGCAGCGATGTATCCCTTCAAAAGATTGAGATCCGAGTACAGCTTGTATTGCGTTCCTGGCGATTTAGAAAATACACTATTTCAATTCTTACGGCTCAATTTTTGGGGGTTCATTACGCCACTGGAGCTATAGCTTAGCGTAAAAGGTGGCACGGTGAAAAACTGCTGGAAAATGTAGAGCATAACCCCCTGTATCATGAATGACTACCAGATAAATTGAGCCGTAGGTTGTGCCCGTCAGACGCCCCGAACGCCAGTTCCCCATAACTGATTTTTAAAAAAGGAAGGAAAAAATAAGTCATTTAGATTTGTGAGAATAGTAAGGGTGAAAGCTAGTGAAAAAAAAAAGAGTATAATACCCTATATCATGGATGACCACTGCCAGATCTTTTAAGGGATGGTTGTTCCCGCAAGACGCCCCTAAATGCAAAACGCGCATAATATAACTCCCTGAATCATGAATTAGCCCTGCTTGAATTTTTAGAGATGTGTTGTCCCGCCAGATTCCCAAATGCCAGACGCCAATAACCGATTAAAAAAATATTAGAAAAAATAAATTAATTAAACAACTAGATTAGCGAGAGAAATAACCCGATCATGAAAAGTGGTAAAAAATATTGAGTGTAATTTCTGAATCATGAATAACCACTGCAAGACATTCTGAGAGGTGGGTTGTGCCCACCAGACGCCCTCAAATGTCAAACGTCCGAAATTGATTTAAAATTTTGGAAATTTAATGATTCATTTCATTCTCATTTACAATTTTCGATAACAAAACAATGAAATATACATAACGTACAGTATAACATACAATATAGGGTACAAAATAATAATCAGTAAGCACTGAAAATGAAAATGAAATCAGGGGCCAACAAGAAACGAAGCTTGTAAATAGCTAGCCCCTGAATTACAAACTCAAAAACGTATAATAAATTATGTACACTCATAATAAATATAAATACATATGGTATAAAAGGACATGGGGGAGGGGGAGGGGTAGGGAAAAAGCTAGATTGGCAGGAAAAGTAATGGGATGAAAAATGTTGAGAATAAATCACTTATCATAAAGTGTGTTGTGCCCGCCAGACGCTCTAAAGTGCCAAACGCTCATAAAAATAAAAAGAAATAAACAATAAAATAAATGAGAGAGCTACATTAGTGAGAAAGGCGGACGCCCATAATTGAGGTAAAAATGAACAGAGGCAGCGCTCCCGGGGGCAGGGGGGCAAAGTGCCCCACACTTTTTCAGGTACCCCAAATGTGCCCCTTTTCATAGCTGATAAGTGCCCCTTTTCCTTCGTATAACTGCGCCCCTTCTTTCTGATAAATGCCCTCTTTACCTTCTGATAAATGCCCTCTTTACCTTCTGATAAATGCCCTCTTTACCTTCTGATAAGTGCCCCCTTTAACCTCAGACATTACTGCCCCTTTTGAAATCTGTGCCTTTGTTTCTCCTCTGATTAGTGCCCATTTCCCGTTCTAATAGTATAATTTTATCTTCTTATAAGTGCCCTTTTTCACCTCTCATAAGTGACCCTTTTTCTTCGTATGACTGCCCCTTCTTTCTAATAAGTGCCCTTTTTACCTCCTGATAAGTGCCCCTTTAAGCTCAAATAAGTGTCCCCTTTGAAATCCGACAAGTGTCCCTGTTTTCCTCTGATTGGTTCCCATTTTCCGTTCTAATGCAATTTTTCCTTATGATAAGTGCCTTTTTCACCTCTGATAAATGCCTCTTTTTAAGTGCCCCTTTTACTTCTCATCAGTGCACACCTTTCTTTTTAATATTATTATTTTCCCTTTTAATAAATGCCCCTTTTGTCTTCTGATAAGTGCCTACCTATATATCTATATATATTGAACATATTGTACCTGTATACTCCGATTTCGCTTACAAACTGTGCCCTAAACTCCACAAAAGAACCATATACCTAGCTCCAAATAATCAGAGAGACTTCAGTGGAGCAGGGGGCAGGAGGGGCACAATTCCTAAAGTTATACAAGAATGAGCAGTGCCCCTAAGTCATAACAATTTTTTAAAAAAATTTCCTAAATCTCGCTCCCTACATGTACGCTCGCTCGCATTTACCATTGCCTTCTTATCATAATTTAGGAAAATCGCTGCTATTCAAAATATCCTCAATATTTTGCTCGCTCGCTTTGCTCGCTCGCAAATGAATAATCAGACAATTACACTCAACTGCAAAGTAGGTTTTTTTTTTAAATCAAGAACCATGTTAAGACATAAACAATAATGTGTCGAAAATGATCCTCGATAGTGTATTATTTTATCAGAATGTAGCCGTATACTAATGTCTCAAAGTGGCATTTTCCGCCTTGTTTTCAACATAAGAAAATGGAAGAGCTAGAAATGCGTAGCCCCCTGTATTATGACTGACCACCCGACCACTGTCAAACATGACTGTTGGTAGTATCTGCCAAACGCCAATAGAAAAACGAGAGCTAGATTAGCCAGAAAAGTAAAGGGATGAAACTTCGTGGCAAATATGGAGCACAACCATCTGTATTAATCATTGGCAGACGTTTGAAGAGGTGGGTTGTGCCCACCAGACACCCCAAAGTACGTCAACCATTAATGGTGATGGGCGTTTTTGCATTTTGGGGCGTCTGGCTGGTACAATCCAACACTTAAAACGTCTTGAAGTGGTCATTTATGATATAGGGGCTTATGCTCTACATATACCACTAGCTTTCAACCCGTTACCTTTCTAGCTAATGTCCCTCTATTATTATATTCATTTATTATCATTATTCACCACTAACGGGCGTTTTGAATTTTGGGGAGCGTTTGGCAGGAACATAACCCACCACTCAAAATGTCTGGCAAGGTTCATTTATAATACAGGGTTTATTTCTTTACAACAGGTTTCATCCCGTTACTTTTCCTGAAAATCTAGCTCTTTTATTTTATTTCATTTCCAAATTTTTAATCAGTTATGGACGTTTGGCATTTGGGGGCGTCTGGTATTGACAACCCATCTCTTAGAACGTCTTTTCTCTCTGATCTAGTTGACTTATTTTATTTGTATTATCTTATTTTTCATTTTATAATGGGCATCTGGAGTTTGGGCCTCCAGCGCTCACAACCTACCACTTAAAACGTCTGGCAGTGGTCATTTATGATTAAGAGGGTTCTACTCACAATTTTCCACCAGCTTTTATCCCGGAATTATCTTTTATTACATTCATTTATCATTATCGTGCATTGATGGGAGTTTGTCACATGGGGGTGTCTGGATGGCACAACCCACCACTAAAAATATCTGGCAGTGGTCATTCATGATACGTGGTTATGCTTTACTTTTTCCAGCAGAATTCATGTATAGTTACCTTTTTTATTGCTAATCTAGCTCAAAATTTTGACCTCTTTGGAGGGGCCTTCTGACCGCCCCCACCCATTTGCGAACTGGAGACGTTCATTTTCTAGCAGTTTTCTACTAGGTTGACCCCCTCTGGCTCCGGGTCTAAAAGCAGTTGCTTATCTGGACTACATTATTTTGGAAAAGAAAAAGGATAAAAAAAGGTAGGAAAAGCCTAAATTTTACAAGTGTGTCAGAAGAGTATAACAAAAAAACAAAACAAAAAGAAGAAGGAAAAGGAAGAAGCAGTCATAGGCGCAGACAGGGGTGGGGGCACAACGGGGTAATGGCCCCCGCTAGAAAAGGAGAAAAGGGGGTCCTTTATAATATCTGAATCTTTCAATCATTGTGAAGGATTTATTTCAATGGAACCAAATTGCTTTTAAAACCTTATAACTTGAGGACATGGGTGTCGAGCCGTGTTCATGATTTGGGGGGGGGGGGGGGGGGGGGGGGGGGACCGGCGAGAGAGCGAAGCCAGTGGCGTATCTAGAGATTATGGCGCCCGAGGCAAACAATGAAGTTACCCCCCCCCCCCCCCCCCCCCCCCCCCCGAGTGCCCAAACGTTATAGTATAAGCGAGGGAGCAAAGCGACCGCGAGGCAATTTGTCAATTTTTAACCCTAAAAAACGCAAGTTCTTGTGCATTTCACCCAGGAAATTTCGCAATTGACCACCGCAACTGAGGGGCAGACTGAGAAGGTCAAATGTTATACATTGATAAACGGTTTTCTATTCACTCACTTCTCCAATCGGGAGCAAAACTAACGAAAACCCTATAACGCTTGAGAAAGAGTCGAGAAATTCAGCAAGACTACCTAAATTGAGATTTATTTCAATAGTTGAACCTTTGCAAATGCTGTTTAATACCTTTTATCCTATATTGGGGGCCAGGGGAGGCGGAACGTCTTTCAAAGTGGGGGGGGGGGGGGCACCAGCCAAAAAGGGCACTTTTGGGGAAAAGGGGGCACCTACAAAGGGTGAACATAAAACAAAAACATTTTGTGACATTGGTACCATACAGTCCAGTTAACATTTTTAATTCATTATCAAACATCATCATCTTCCTTTTTATTGTGGTTCTGGAGACTGCTTCAGCTTCCCCAATTAGCAGTTGTGTGTGATGGTGTAATGAACTGTAAAACTATTTCTCGTAATATTGGTGTCATGAATAGATTTAAACCACATCTCCCTTATTCTTCCTTACTTATGGCCATTTTTACGATCAGTGGTGTAACTTTTGTACTCGGAGGGTCAAAATTTCAAACAAGATATTTTTTCATTATTTCATTTGATTCCTGTTTGAAATTGTTCAAATTGTTGAAAAAATAACATTTCAGACCTTAAAGATGAAGGGTTATTGGTGTGATTTAATGAAAACCCTGGCACCTGAAGTAAATTCAAGCGAAATTTTAGTTTCATGAATTGCACCATATTGACAAAATTTTGTTGTCAAACTTTCTCATGCAAAGTTTTTATGGTGAATAACAATATATAATTTATGAATCAAAATGATTTGGGGTTGAAAATAAAGTGAATTTAAAAATAACTTGATGAAAATCCAAATTGACATGTTATTTTTTAGGATTTTTACTATTTCCCAGAGGACAGGCCAGGTCAAACTCTTACCACAAGAACTCTTCAAGAAGGGCTACCTTCCTATGTAGGTTAAACGAAATTCCAATCATTTCTTAAGAACTCAGAATTTTTAACACATGCATGTTTCGGAGGTGACAGTTAACATATTCAGATGTTTCGGAGGTGACAACAATGTTAACACTCACTTCTGCTGTAAATAAGTGACAATAAGACAAAACATCTTCATTTTTATCAATGTTTTTAATAACAACAATTCAAGAACAGACAATTAACTCCATTTCAAGTAGAAAAATCACACAGAACCAGTATTTTTGACACTTTGATAATTCGCATGAGTAGTTTGCCTATCGTATGGGTGAAGGACATGAGCTAAATATTGTCATCTGAAGAAACATGCCCACTCCACATTCTAACTTAAATTGAGATGAGGGTGAAAGATCATTTTAATCACGTTTCTTTGCTCTCAGTACATTTCATCCCACAGCACCAGGAAAGAATTGCTTTGTTTCGGAGGTGACATTCAATTGTTAACATGGTGTTGAAATATTCATATATGAATAACAAAAGCAAAAGATCTTGTTTAATTTGAGGATATTATTTTTTTGCACTTGGTCAAATGTATAAATTGATTTTAGTATGTTGAGGAATTCTTTATCATACTTGATAGCCACTATACAAATGTTTCAATACTGCTGCAAGGAATTTGGTTCAGAGTAAATTTTCTACACAGGATTCATTTAAACTATTAACATTAATAAGATACATGTACATTTTGATTATCTTTCTAAATTGCTTGAAAATTACCTGCCATTAATGTGTGTTAGTCATTTTTGAGAGTAATCGGTATAAGATTAGAAAGACCCAATTGTTTCGGAGGTGACATTTAATGTCAACAACACACAGGCAACACAGCTACTGGGATGTTAACTATTTGCGAACATTCATGTGTTTCCCCAAGGCTATAACTTTAAAATGTGAGCTTTTTCTTTCAGTTCTTACTTTTTATTTCATTTAAGTTATTCGCTTTCACCATAATGGATGATTCATAGTTTGCTTTACATTGTAATTTGTTCTAATCACAACAGTTTTTTACAGTTTTGTTGAGACAACGCAGTTTGTGTTTCTGAGCTTGTCTGTGAAATTGAGGGGAAAATTTTGATTACTTATGTTTGTTTTTTGTTTCAATGGGCAATTCCATGATTAAGTGCACATCAGGCCAAACTTTATTTTTGCTCTTTCTCAAATTCAGGTCAATTTTTGGGGTTTAAATAAATACAGGAATTGTTTTTACAAAGGGGTTTCATACTCGCTAAAAACAATTTATTTAATATTGCCCCTTATAGAAGAATCCGAACCATACTCAAATTTAGACAGATGGGACTTCACAGTTTTTTAGTCATGGACAGAAATATACTGCATATTTTGTGAATTTTTCAATTAGATACATGTAATTTGTAGGGCATTTAGTCTCACCAATTTAAAAGAAAGTAGGCAATAATAAGTTGTTGAAAATGTATAAAAATCTCAAATATGTAGTACTGGACAAACTGTAACGTGACTAACCGTAATGTTACTAACCAAGGTTTTGGGCTCTATTTAAACAAATTGAGTGATACAATCTCTAAGCAATTTGGGGCAACATTTGTCATCATTTAAGAAGTAATACATACTGATATGGCTCCAAGTTTGAGGTACAATACAATAAGGAGGAATATTTTTTAAAAACTTTGCTTTGTTTCTCATGTCCTTTTTTTTTTGGTAATGTTACTAACTGTCATCCAACGTTCTCATTACAGCTCTTATTTTATTTATTTACTTTTGGTTTCTTTATGTACTGTAGACCTTTGGTAGGTGAATATATATTTGCAAGAGTAGGACTTCAGATGAAAAAGCTATTGAATCATCTGCATCAAAAATATTAAAATTTGATAAAGTGTAAAGTTACTAATCATGAAATTACCCCAATAATTTTCCCCATAAATTTCAAGACGGTCCGGACACAAACTGGTCTCAAATATCCTTAATATATTGGGACTGAAACTGGGAAAGGGAAATTAAGGAAGCATATTATTTCCTTGAAATTTGAGTGCTGATAACCAAATTATGTCATTAAACATTGTAATAACGAAACACCTCACCAAAATTATACTGAGATAGAAAGTCTAGAAATCTTGTTTTGTCAATTTAAAACATTGATTATACTAGTCTGCCTTAAGTTTATGCCTCTAAATGGTTGACCTCGATGGACCACTGGGTGTTGCAGGCGGTTACAGCCCTATAGCTAGAAGGTCCGATAGTTAGCGGGTCCGATAGACCGACACCCAATAGATAGAAGGTTCGATAGACCGAACGTACGAGAGGGTCCAATAGACAGACGGTTCTATAGACCGAATCGGCGGAGGGTCCGATAGTCCGAAGGTTCTATAGATCGAATGTCCAACGGGGTCCGATAGTCAGAAGGTCCGATAGACAGAAGGTTCTATAGACCGAATCGGCAAAAGGGTCCGATAGTCCGAAGGTTCAGTAGGGGTCCGATAGTTAGAAGGTCCGATAGACCGACAATAACGTAAAAAAGGTAAAATAAGTGAATACAATACGTTTTTGATAGATTTATCTCATAAAAGGAAAAGGGTAATGCCTTATCTTTTTCTATGTGTATTGTAATAAACCGATGTACTAGGTCTGTAGGCCCCCCCCCCCCCCCCCCCCCCCCAAAAAAAAAAAAAAAAAAAAAAAATGGGGAACTTATTTTAAAGTTTTGTTTTATACATTTTCAACATGTTAAAAGTATTTTTATCACAGCATCATCATCATCATCACCGTGGGGCGGGGGTGGTCCGCCCATGCAGCGCAGCTCAGCCCCCCCCCCCCCCCCCGGGTTAATTTTGCCACTAAACCGATGTATTGGCAATAGGGAACGCTGACCATTGTTTGAAACATGGAAATCTAATTATATGGTGCACACTAAAGCCCCGAGGCCCATCATGCCCGAAGCATATTTTTCTAGTGGAGCAAGCTGAGGAAAGGGCGTCCCCTTCTAACACAAGTGTTATTTTTTAAACAAAGAAATCTTATGGGGTGCACACTTTATAGTTGAATTTTCATTAAATGTAACAAACATCTTGAGAGGGGGCGTTTCCATTTTTTTTTTTTTTTTTAAGGTTGTCATGTGATATTTTCCTACCAGCTATGATGTCAGCTTTTATACTTTTTTGAATGTTCACCGACTACACCCATACTACTACCTTGTGGCAAATTTTAGTCTGTGGACTCTGTCGGGTAAATTATACCATTTTTTTGGGGGGGGGGGTGGGGGAAATCGAGAATAGTCGGATACCTCACTGCCCGAATATTATGATATTCGGGCTTCTTGTTGCTGCAGGACGTAAGAGGTGCTTGCTGCAAGAAACAATCTAGGCCTAATTTCTTGATTGTATGAGCGAGCAAAGCAAGCGAACGAGAGAGAGAGAAAAAAAGAAGAATTTTGTATCCTGAGAATAGGTTCTAGCGTATTGTTATTCCGTTCTCATAATCTGTGTAACATGTTATCGGCATCTTCCGTTCTCATATTGGGAAGAGACTATTGGTCACAGGCCATTATTTCTGAAAATTCATCTCTTTAGGTCAACTTGCCGCTCGATTCTTTTCAGTTATGTTGCTAACATTCTTTGAGTAGAAAAATAGCATAACATTAGCTAGAGATTCAAGATGCAAACCAAATAACTTCCATAAGAATATTACTTATTAATATAATTGGCATTGGTTTATATACACAAATATGGCGATTATATTAATAACTAATTAATATCAATAATGAAAATATAATGGGCATTGGTAAATAACCCTAATAATGCTAGTGAGCGAAGTTTTTGAATTTTTGTTTTCTTCTCTTTCCTTTCTGATTTCTTCTTTTCTTTTTCTCTTCTTTTCATTTCTTTTCTTTTCTTCTTTCCTTTTCAACCTCTTCCTTTTTTGCTTTTTCTTTGGTTGGAACGCCCCACTTATTTTAACCACTTATTTTTTTACCCACTTATCATTTTATCCACTATTTTACCCTTTTTACGTATTTATTGTCGGTCTATCGGACCTTCTAACTATCGGACCCCTACTGAACCTTCGGACTACCGGACCCTTTTGCCGATTCGGTCTACAGAACTTTCTGTCTATTGGACCCTCTCGTACATTCGGTCTATCGAACCTTCTATCTATCGGACCTTCTGACTATCGGACCCGTTGGTCATTCGATCTATAGAACCTTCGGACTATCGGACCCTCCTGCCGATTCGGTCTATAGAACCTTCTGTCTACTGGACCCTCTCGTACATTCGGTCTATCGAACCTTCTATCTATTGGGTGTCGGTCTATCGGACCCGCTAACTATCGGACCTTCTAGCTATAGGGATGACCCCGTTGCAGGCATGCCACTGAATAGCTTCACTTCCAGTTTTTGTTTAGTCTTCCCCATGGTTATAATGCTGATTTATCATTTTGTTGATTAATAAGAAGGAATTGTAGTCGCCAGCTCATAAGATTTAGGCCTGGGTATTTTCCATGTGCTGGTAAGGTACATGTACACTTGTAGGGGCTTTTTCTTGTTACATCATAAGATTGTAGAATAGGACATAAACCGTCCCATGTATTACCATGGTATCCAGATAATTCTGGTGAGCTAGGACTACAAAAAGCACTTCTGTTCTATTGATTTAGTAGATATTGAATGTGTTAGAAAATGTTACCTAAATAATGAAAAGGAATTGAAGTCTTGCCCTTCACTTCCATGTAACAATATGGTGTTAACAAACAATGTCACCTCCGAAACACAAGGAAAGGCAATCTACGTGGAAAGCTGTTTTGCTAAATCTTCACAATTAAATTGTTAGTTGGAAATCATGTATTTGAGGTTAAAGCATTTAGATGTTTACTGAACTGGAACAGGAGAATTGATCTTGATTACAATATCATGTATACAACAGATATTTGTTCAAAAAGTGGAAAAAATGTAAATTTGCCCTAAAACATGCAGTGAATTAATCAAAAAGAAAGTTAGAGTGTGGTAGTTAATATCTCCACTTTGAGACGTAAGTTACCAAAATAAATGAAACTATTTGTGAACATAATATGGTTTCCTTTCAATAGAAATGAGCAAAAAGTCTTGTTAACAGTATTTTGTCACCTCCGAGACAGTAATTTTTCGTTTTTATTATATCTTACATTAATCTATTGGAAATTGTCACTTTCTGTTGTCATATTAGGATTCTCATCCAAAGGGGATTTCTGTAAATTGTACAATATCTAACAAAAGTGTTTTGTCTGAAAGAAATTATCAGATATTATACACTTGTTGTTTCAGAGGTGACAATTGTTTCGGAGGTGACAAGTGTTAACGGAAATGTGTAAATTGCCCCAAAATGGAAACAAAAGGCTCTCTTTCTACTTCTTTCCTTCATGGATAGTGTTAGGGAATATGTTACATTTTTTATAAATGTAATGTATAATTGATGTCAAGAATATAAAATCAAATGTATAAACCTGTTGTTTCGGAGGTGACAAAAAAGTTAACGGAAAAGTTAACATAAATTTATAAATGCTAACAACAAAAATAAAATGAAATAATCTTGTGACCAAAGTAAAGTTAGATCGATTACTTTTCTGTTTTGATAGTAATTAACAAAGTTCAATGTTATTAATTATGAACAACAGCTTACTCAATACAGGGGTTAAATGTTAACGGAAAATGTCACCTCCGAAACGTAAAGTTTGAGCAATTTCAGTCTTGAAAGAAGACGAAGCAGAACCTGGAAAACATAATGGCACTTAATATTGGATACTTGTCTATCACAACAACAACAAAAATAATGGAAAAGAATAAACAATTTAAAATACTGGTTCGGACAAAAAAACTAAGTCAGAGCAATTACACCAAAAGTGTCTGATTTCAAGCACATAAGTGTCTGTCACATCTGAAAGAAAAACAGAGAGAACTTTCTTAAGGTACCCAAGGTAGACTCTATGGGGGGTAAGTTTATGGAAAAAAATAATGCACATCTTTCAATGTATATGAAAGTTCCACACCAATTAGTGCAAATACTGTGTTTTACACCACTGATCGTAAAAATGGCCTTATGCTTTACTCCTCTCTGCTCTTACCATAATTATCTACATTATGGACTCCTGGTGTGGGGCAATACACACCAAACTTTGTTAAACAAAATTTTATTATTTGTGACCCGACGCCTTAAAACCTACAATAAGTCGCCAAAATTATTTTTCTTGTTTTATACATTTTCTGAAAGTAGAGATTCTCAGCTTTCCAATGGTATATCACTTGCCTAGTTTACTCAATGATAGCACCTTTAAATATCACATTTAGGTTCAGTATGTAACCAGCAATCAATAACTCCTATTCAGAGAAAATGGCCATTTAAGTTCGGAACAAAAGAGTGCTAAACCTTCGCTCTTTGTGCGCGCCCAAGTAAAACTGGGTATCCAATTGGCCATAGCAACCGGTATGAAGGGATTATCAGATTAGGCTGAATTTTGGCTCACTGTTCCAGGAGGACCAATTCATTACTCACTCAAAAAATTAATCTAATACCTTTAGAGGTAAAGTAGTAATTTGGCATTGAATGAAAGTATTACAGATTTCGGCGATTTCGATTTGTTAGCTCGACGGTGAAAAAAAGGAGTCATTTTAAAATGCCCCCAAAGTCGAATTACGACTCACATACTTGAGACATGATAGAATGATAATGAAACTACCCATTTCTATCAAAAGAAGAAAATCGACTCATCCAATTTACTATTTTGGGCTGTTTGCTACGTTGTGGTCCGTGCGACTTATTGTAGTTTTGAGGCGGCGGGTCACATTTTGTAAACAAGTTTTTAGGCATTTTACTCCCAGTGTTAAAGATCGTATGCTCGATCTGTAATGAAAAACACAAGTCAGAAAAAATTGGAACCAGCGGGATTCGAACCTGTCATCTACTGCTTGCCGGGCAACTTCGAAAATTTTATTACTACAAAAGAAAGCTCTTCGTATCATTTGCTTTTCTCATTTTCGCTCCCATACGGATCCTCTTTTCTTTGAAAATAAAATATTGACAATTTAAGATCTTTATCTCCTTTCAGTAAGGCCAGTAATAACGACATGCTTCCGTCCGTTTTTAATGATGTTTACCCAAAATAAATCCTCTCAATATAGCACGAAAAAGAGACATGATAACGAAGCTTTTCGACCTGCATAAGTACCCAACCCGGCGTTGTAATGACTATCATCTATCATCAAGCTCAAAACACGTTTATTTATACAGCCCCCAAATTTTGGAACTATTCAAAATGACATTCAACTTGCCCCCTCACTTAATTCATTTAAGAGGAAATTGAAATTGTCTCTTATACTTCCTTACAATACAAATTAATATCAGTGCATAGTCAAATCACGTCTTGCCCTTTTTAATGCACCTATCCTTCCCATTACGTCTTTCTTTACGCTTTGTATGTAACTATGGTCACTACCGCTGTAGTATGCACATCGTGCTCTCTCTCTCTCTCTCTCCTTTCTTCTCCTCTCCACCTCTCCTCTCTTTTTCTTTACTCTTCACATAATTATGCAGCAATATTTTCTATCCTTGTATTTCTCTCTTCCCTTGCTTTATTTTCTGTTGTCTTATATCTTTTGTTTTTATTATGTCCACTATACTGTATACGTGTGGTAGAAAGTTTTCAAATTATGGATTACTAATTATATTATTATTCTGACACTTTTTGGTAATCTTCTATGTATATTTATATTTTTTTCTAGTCAATATATTTACATGTTACAAAAAATTATGTTCGTCATTACTTCGAGGGATCCACATTCTACAAGCTCTGCTTTTCAGTGGATCCCTCCATTTCCACAGGTTTAACTTAAAAAATAAAAAAGAACTATTATACTGGATGTTTATGTATACTTCCTATTTTATAACCTTAAACCAGGTAAAATGTATTATATTATTGAATATTGAATTGTATAATTGATTTTTTTTCAAAATCGTATGCTCTGTTCTGTTGGAAATGAAATAAAAACTTGAAACTGAAAAAACAACAACTGAATGACTCATGTGCGAGCGAGCGAAAAGAGCAAGCAAAATTTTTCAGACTTTTTTCTAATGCTGAATTCCTCTGGCTGAGAATTATTTACAGCGATATAATGAAAATTACAGTAGCAAATTAACTAGGGGAATGTCGAATTATCTTTTAATTCATACATTATCCCTGTCGTTCTTCTTTAGGATTACATCGATATCAACATACTTTATGAGATCTTCTTGATTTCATTATATACTATAAGAGCTAGCAAGCGAAGCGAGCGAGTTTGGAGGAGATTTTCAGAAAATATTGCCCTTAATCGGTGTTAATTATGGGCACATTCGAGCGAGCGGAATAAGAAATCCTTTGCTGGAGGGGGGGGGGGGGGTGGGGGAAGGCATTAATATGCCCCTCTTGCCCCCAGTTCCACTGCCTTACATTGTAGTAATTATGTATACCTGTTACTACATAAAGCCGCATCGATTCTTTGAAGATAGATATGGCTCTTTTTGTAATAAACAGTTGGAAATATAGGTAATAGGGGGCCGTGGAGCGTTTTTGAAAGTGTGTGTGTGTGTGGGGGGGGGGGCTGAATTGATTTCACTCAATTTTCGAAGTTTTTTCCGAGATTTTATGAAAAAAAAAATGATGGGGAGGGGGCTGCAGCCCCCAGCTCCCCCCCCCCCCCCCGGTTCCACGGCCCATGCATGAGGCTCTGTCTTTTAGTGTCTAACCATTATTCATTATCACTTTTTATTGAATCTAAAAACTGCTTACCTTCCACATATAAAATGAAATATTAAGATATTAGAAATATGTAATAATATTTTTTTGAAATATAAAGATTTTTAACGAGGGTACCACACTTTCGGTATATATTTTATGTTCTTTATTTTGCTTTGTTACTGGCATTAGTTTATATTTATAATTATTGTTATTCAAATAGTGTTGTTATAAACATCTAGGGTAGGCTGTACCAATGTTTCAAATATTTTTTTAAAAATCTATGCATCCACTGTTTGCTAATAACGAAGCAAATGTTTTGCATTAGGCGTGTAGAGCGTCTTCATTATTTTAATTTTTTTTATTTTTTTTTTTTGGGGGGGGGGGGGGAGGTGGGTGTCACAGGGGCACAACACAAATTAGACAGTGGAATGAAACAAACAAATAGTTTTAAAATCTTCAGCTCAATTTTGCCCGAATATCGCTCAATTCTTACAATGTTTTTTTGTTTGTTTTGTTTGCATTTTTTGTGGGGGGGGGGGGGCGGGCGGGGGCTGCACTTGAACCCCCGAAGGCCTAGTTTGTGCGGCCCTATAAACTGGCAGCCATGCTAATATCTAGACCGGTGGCCAAGACTAGCATTCTTTGCTACACTCATAACGGACCACCACTGCCGCCGCAGTTACAAAACAACAGCTGCTTGGCGGGGGCTAAAATTATGTTCTTTGGTTGGTCTGTAAACATAACAAGAACAGTTGCTTACAATGTAAGATGTCGTGGAAAAAAGAAAGTACTATGATTGACCCTGCAAAATATTTTATGTATAAAATGTATGTACGTCTGTATAGTTTGCCACTGTAGGCACGTGTAATATTGACCCTCTACCATTCGAATTCCCAAATCGGAAACATACATACATGTAGTAACAAAGCCTAACCTGAAATCTGAAATTTCGCAATAGTGTCATGCAGTGAAGGTAGTGAAGTATCTGCAGCCCCCTTTTTAACTACGAAATAGGATGAGGGCGAGTGTGTGAGAGAGAGAGACAGAGAGAGACAGACAGAGAGGGGAAGGTAAATAGGGAGAAAGGAATAAAGATGGTGATGGAGGCATAGGAAAAGATGGCACCCTTCCTACCCCACCCCCCCCCCCTTGCTCCTGGCTTAAGTGAGGATTATTTTCTGGACCCCCCCCCCCCCATCCCACCACGATAGATCTTTTAACCTCCAAATGGCGGACTATGGTAAAAAATTTATTTTTGCGACTGACTTTCAACTACCGACCCTCAAATCCCCCCCCCCCAAAAAAAAATGAATTTGACGAAAAATACAAAATATATACATGTATGCATAACCCCCCACAAAAAAAAAATAAAGTCTGAACCTGCCCTTCACACCCACCCATTTTTAAAGCTATTTTTATTTTTCATCGGAAGGGAAGTGAGGAAAACACTCATATTCTCAATACCACTATCCATGATAGGTCTAGGCAGCTTCATGTACTAAACTGATAACTGTTAAGTACTCGCATAGAGATTGCCTTGGCTTAACGTTGAATTCCACTAAAACTTCAGGTAAGCATATTTCGAAAAGAAATACCCAGGAAATACCCAGGAAATACCCAGGAAATACCCAGGAAATGGTAAATGATAATAATAATAAAACTGAATAAAATGAAATGCATGATAAAACATCTTGTTCGATTTGCTTTGTTACTTTAGATTGCCATCATGTCAACAGAGGTTGCAACAGTGATCAAAGGTCTTGGGTGTTGTCTGTGCTTCAACCTTCTAGAGGAACCTAAGCTTCTCTCTTGCACTCATTCATTCTGTGAGAAATGTCTGGAACGCCTTTACAATTTTGAGCGTGCACAAGGAAAGGTCAAGGACCTATCGTGCCCTCTCTGTCGCCAGGTCACTCGATTAGGGAGCATAGGGTTGTCTGATCTAAAAACGAATGTTTCTTTGAAGTCCTTGGTCGGAGACGTTAAGACAAGTAGGAAGGTTTGTACTGTCTGTGAGCCGGAAGCTAAATGTCCAGCAGTGTATTACTGCCAGGAGTGTGATGAGTTCATGTGTGATGTGTGTCTGAAAGGTCATGGTAAGTTCAGAAAGATTGCAAGCCACGTTGTAGTCAGCGTGGATGATATCAAAAGCGGGAAGGTGAAAGTCAAACAGCTCTGCCATAAGCATCCAGGAGAAGAGAGGTTATGGGTTTGCACTTCCTGCAAGGTCTCTATCTGCTTTAGATGCCGAGTGCTCGAACATACTGGATTAGATCACGTCTTACAAGAAGTGGAAGACTTTAAGAAAAACATGAAGGATGAAATTGAATCTCTCCAGAAAAAGGGGCTGGAGCAAATAGAGATACTCAAGTCCTACACACAGTTAGTCCAAGAGCAGACTGCAAAGGTTGAAGCCATCTTTGGAGAGAGAGAAGCTGATATCAACATGGCATTCGACGAGACACTCCTCCAATTGAACGCGAAGAAAAATGCTCTTCTCCATCAGTGCAAAGAGATGAAAAGAAAACTAACAGAAGAGCTATGCAGGCACGGTAAGAATGGAGATGAGTTAATAACTAGTCTAAATAGTGCATGTGAGTTGGTTAGTAATGTTGTGGGAGCACTACCTGAGGGAGAGGCTTTAGTGGTACATAGTAATCTCTGTAGAAAATTACAGGATATGTTAGATAGGGAGGATCCTGATGTATCAAAACCAAAACGGGTAACAATTCAAGCGGAAGGCGTGACATTTACCCGATGCATTCTTGATGATGAACATAATATAGGGATGTTAAACATAAAAGACTGGGTACTTGAAAAGGTAGCCGAGTGTAGCATTTCTAAGGAAGGACCTGGTAGCATGGCCCCAACTAAGTATGGTAAGATGTTAGTGGGGTATGAGAATGGTGGTATCGAGGAGTTCTCTGTCAGTGGTTCACATAAAACAGTGCTGAAGTACGTGGAAGTGTGGTGTGTGTCTGTCTTGTCTAATGGTCGCTATGTTGTACGTGATTACCATGAGATCTCTCTCTACTCCACTGACTGGAACAAACCTGATACCAAAGCGTTATATATGAAGGATAATAGTGACTATGGAGGCATGGGTGTAGATAAATGTAACAACATATATGTTGGGTATTATGATGCTGATACGATACGTGTGTTCACACCAGAGGGTGGGGCACCGATTAGGGAGATCCCCTGCCATAGACCCTACGAGATATGTACAATGAATCACAGTAACATGCTGGTTGTTAGTGATGGATTCAATGTTCGAGTGATCGATCAGCAGGGTACAGTGAAACATGACGTAGCAAAGGAGAGAGACAGTGCACGTCCTGCTGTCCTACATGATGATAGCATCCTGATTGGATGGGAGAAGCATGGTCTTCTGAGTATTGATCTGTACACAAACCAACTAAGACATGTGAGAACAGTCATTAGTGGGCTGAAGTGCCAAAGTACTTACTGGCATTTGAGAGAGTTCTCATCAGGGGAGATCGCGTTTTGCGCTGATTCCAAATTCTATGTCTTACGTAAATGCTGGATGTCAAACTATATTTGAAAAAAGCGATGCCAACAACTTTGGACAGATAAATTCACTTTTTATTTCCAAGAGAGACCTTGAAATTAATATTATCATTTAAAAACACAACAACCCACTGAACAAAACATAGTTTGCAAGAAATTTCTAGACATTATGCATTTTTCAACATCATACTCAAGGTAATTAAAGATTCAATACAAAAATGGTTTACCTCACATGTCTCAAAGCATAAACTGAATTGCCCATTATAGGGTCAAATAAAATTCAAAATGCAAGTTACATGAATTGCACATAGAATAATAAAATGGTATAAAATGTTGCGTATACTAACAATTAAATTAATTAAACATTCAATATAACTTCATGCTAATACATCCTTAATAGGTGTTATTAATAGGAGTAGCAATTGTTCTTATATATCCCAGTTCATGGTATGGACTGTCCATTATCTTTGCTGTCCGTCATATATATTAAATCTGCTATTGAAAACTATTGTCAACATATCCCTGTGTTAAACCTTTCACATTTTTTTTTAATTCATCAAATCTTGATAGTCATTTTCTCAGTTTTAGTGTAGCGTGTGTGGGTATGAACGGATGTATGTGTGAACGGATGTGTGTCTATTACTGTGTAGGTGTACCTGCGAAATTGGATTTTAACAGAACTCCAATTACTGAAATATCTAATGCGCTTTTACAATTACCAATTGTCACGTCGATTATTGTTATATTTTTGTATCAGACATAGGAGTCTGTCTGTATAACGGATAAATGATGGACGACAATCTTTTTGTTAAAAAGATACCTTCTAGTTTTAAAGATTGCCAACGTTTTCTCTCATTGAAAAGCTACGTTTGGCATTATAAATACAATCCAATTCAAAATAAGTTTTCGCATTGAACGTAAATGTGGGCGTCTCATGTAAATAGGCGTCCGCCATATGCAGATACAGCCATGGAAAATTATTAGACTAAGGAATGGTTACTGATAGTGTTATTTTTGCGGTAAGAAGGAAATAAAATATCGTAAAAGCAAGGTATGATTGCTGGAATTTGGTATTCATTCAATGGATACAAAGACAAATCATTTTTATAATTTTGTATGCTTATTACTGAAGCTTGGTCTAATAATTTTTTCCAGGGCTATACATGTATAAGCATGATAAGATTTTGACTGTAATTATGCCAACGTTTTGCATGACGAATTCTTACATTATAGGCTTTCCCATTTGGCTCTACCATATCTCTCTCTCTTTCTCTCACTCTCCATCCCTCTCTCCCGGCCCTCTCTTTTGATCTTTCTCTCTTCTTTCATTCTATGGTAGATTTTCCACAACGTTCTTTCTGTTTACTAATCGTTTCCATTACAAATTACATCCCTCATTTTTCTGTCCCTCTTTCTACTTTGTTTTCTTTTCTTTGTTGTCTTTATACATAGAAAATGTTTCCCTAATGCCAGCTTTTATTGCCTATGTGTATAAGTGCTTTTTTCTTAAAAGCACTATATTTTACCATGAAAATGTTCAGCTGCTATTTTCGGACTAGTTATGGGGCTATGTACACCGTGTTTTGCATATATCTTTAAATGTATTTCTATGTCAGTACAGTGTGTATGTGAGTCGGTAGGAGTTTTCTAATTTTACGATATTTAAAATAATACATGTAGATATATTTTTTTTAAATATGGTGTGCTTTTCATGAGATATGCGGCCTATGACTTATTTTTTCTTACTCTATGTACTCTGTGGTTGCTAAATGAGCTGTAGCTTATAAATGTTTTATTTGTGATTAAGTTATCATATAAGTATTGTTATTTTCTTTCATAAAGATCCCTCATAGTACAAATAACTGATAGCCTGCTTACTTTTATAAAGTATCATAAAAATCATAATAATGTACTATTTCCGGGGTCTGCTCGGTATTTATAAGGACCGCTATATATAAAGGATCGCTATTTATTTTAGTCACGCGTTATGGATAGCGGTCCTTATATAGCGAGGTTACCCTCATTTCCAATCCCCCTTCTTATCCCTTTCAGCATCAATTTTCATATCTCTGATTCTTATCTCTTTAAAGTCATATGATCCTTGTTCCCCGCCCCCCCCCCCCCCCCTCTCTCTCTTATTGCCTCTATTTACACAGAAATGCCGTTAAGTATGTGAAATACATTGCTGAATTATTTACTGATAATTATTGATTTTTTTTTTCAATTATCTACATGCGTTCATAAAACTTTTTTAATACTCATTACCTGCCTTTATGCCAGGTTTTAAAAAATATATCATAATTTAATTCTCTTATCCCGGTTCCAATTGAGTTAAGATTCACAGTGTGATTTTTTATTATTATTAACCAATTCATATAATCTTATAAGGAAAAAAGAAAAGAGGATTTTTGAAAAAAAATCAGTAGAAATGATATGCTAGTGATGATTGTTGTATGTTCATGATTACACGTTACTAAATACGTTATACATTTCCGATAATTATGTATAATTATGTTATTGCTTTGCAAACAAATCTGTTTATAGTGTTCAATAAATTCACTGATTCTTTCACATCGTCAGTAAGTTATTGGACCTATTCTGATTTCATATAACCATTCTCACTTTTAGAATGAGATAGTTTAACATCATTTAAGTACACCTACTCATTCTTACCTAAGTTGTTATAAGGGATAACTCGATTTATTGCCAGTCCTGTATACATTGTATTACATCAAATTTTCATCAGTGTTTCCGATGATCCGAAATTCGCTCTGGCGACATTTCGTTGGGCTTTGGTCAATAATGGTCAGGGGGGGGGGGGGGGGGGGGCTTTTCATGAAGTAGTTTTTCGTTTATTTTTTCAGGACAAATTTGCCCTCAGCCAATCAGATGCAAGGATTTCAGTGGCTTTTTGCAACTTGTCATTAAATGCCAAGTTTCATGTAACAGTGCCCAGATGTAGTGCTCAGTCCATGGTTGGAATTTTTATAAAAAGTTGACTAGCGTTAAAAGGTGACTGGGGAGCAGCTGTCGCCAGAACTTATGTTCTACATTTTTCTTTCATCCTAGTTTGTACTAATTATTGCTAAGAATATATTAATGTAATGTATAAAAAAATTATCATCCTAAAATATACCAGCAGTGCACACATCTTTAGATGTGCACAATTTATCTTTAAAGTCAACAGTTTTCAATTATCTGTAAAAATTAGTGTTTATATTTGTTCATTCTTTATGGGTGAGGTTAGAAGCTAAATGTCATTTGTGTTAGATCACAATCCTTGCTACTGTTACTAACATGAACATTTTGAACATAATTATTTTTATATCCTGAAATTTAGTCCAGCTTAGTTTAGTTTTTGCTTATACTTTTCGGCAGTATAATTTTAACCCACGGTCGTTTACAGTGTATACAAAATTCGAAAATGAAAATGATTAAAAGTAGTATGTGTGAAATGACAAAAAAGAGATGGTACAGGAGAATTGGAGATGCAGAGAGAGAGAGAGAGACATGGGCTAGAAACAGGGCATTGCAGGGGGAGAGAAAAAAGGGAAGGTGAAAGAATGAAATAATTATGTGAATATGAAAATGATATGACAATGTTACAACCTCGGTGATATGTGACGAATCAAGTGAAATAATAATTTGCGATATTTACATCCATTACAGCACTAGAGTTTTAAAGATTATTTGTGTGTTAAAAAAAAAGAGTGGAAATTGTTTTATAATCATGGGTTGATACAATGAATAGATGCAAGTTTACACCAAGGAAGAAGACAACCTTATAGACTATCATTCAAACGATACCTGATTACACAAGACCCCCCCCCCCCCCCCCCAGTCCTCCGCCACGCCCTTAACATGTAGGGGAAGGGGTGCGGATCGTTTGATGAACATCTAGTATGTTTTAAAAAGACATATAATGAAATTATATCTCTATCTCTATCTATCTATCTATCTCTCTCTGTCTCTACTTTTTTATTTTCCTCTCTCAAGTTCTCCTTCTCCACCCACACACTCTCTCTTTCTCCTTCTTGCTGTGTTTTTTGTCTCTCTTTCCCCTTTTCTCTCCATCGCTTCTCTCGCTCTCTTCTCTCTCTCACTCTCTCTCTCTTTCTCTCTCCCTCCTGCTTTTTTCATCTGTCCCTTACACACCCCTTTCTCTCCCTCTTCTACTCTAATTAACTCTTTCACTTTACCAATACTCCTCTAACCAGTCACTACCGAACCAAAAAATAAAACATCATACATATATCTTGAATTCATTTTGGCACTTTTAATATAAATCTCTCTGTTCTTTGATAGTCATGGTCTCAAATGGTCTATTGTACATGATGGAATAAAACCCACAAAACTGTCGAATGAACAAGTCACTTCTCCTTTTTTGTAAAAATCTTTACAAAACACCTGATTTGTCGTTTATATTGTCTTGCTTGGAGCATACGCATGCCTTACTCTTCACATCCCTACTATATTGATCTTCTTTCTGCATAAAACTTGCACGCACATATGTTTCATCATTTGAGCTAGATTCAAATATAAAACGGTTCAAAAGTTAAGCTGTCTACTTTATTTTTTCTCTTATCTGCTTAACTTCAAGAAGCAATGGATTTTTGCATTTGTTACATTTAGCACATCTGTTTAGGGTTTATGAGTTAAACCAATAGTATTAAACAATCCAGTACTCTCTAAATTTGAAAGACTTAAATTTAAATCTTAATTGAGATTTACAATAATAGTCTTTAAGACTTATTTTCCACGTTCTTTGATTAAATTTTTCTCTCGAGACCGCGAACAAAATCTCCTGTTTAAATCTTTTAAGGAGATTTAAGCTTTAAGCCAATCAGATTTACGATGATGCAACACGTGATCTAACATTCAAGCCAAGCGCGCGATCGACGACATCTTTCTTTTGCGGTTGTGTGAATCTTGCACATAACTGCAACACAAAAGTGAGACCCAGATTACTGTAAGTTTTCAGATAAGTCGGATCGACATTGCCGTGTATACACTTTTCGTTGGGATCAACCATACACCTTAATAAGGCCGGTCTCTATTTCTGCATTTGACACTTGCAATTATTATGATATTATGTTTGAATGTCATTTAATGTGTTTGTAGTTATGGAGCTGCACTCAAATAAATTAATGTTTGCCGGAATAAATTGCGCATTTTGAGTATGTGTTGTTGTTTTTCTCCAGTCCCACTTCCTCTGAAAATTTAAATCTCCAAAAGATTTATCTGTTAATAAACCTTAAAAAGATTTAAAGGTAAAACTGAAAAGATTTAAATTTTAAATCTAAAAGACTTTTGTTTTAAGTCTTTTGTGGTTTTAAAATTTTAAGTCTTAATAAAGACTTATTTTATATCCCAAAGGTTTCGTCACTAATATCAATCTCTGTTAGATTTAAAAGTAAGCCTTTAAGATTTAAATATAAGACTTTAGAGAGTAAACTAATAAATTCAGATAAGTGAAGTTTTTATATTTTATGGAAATAATGCTTTACAATTCTGGTACATTTTGAGAAAAAAATAAGCATCGACCTACATATCATTTGTATAATAACCCAGCCAATACACTTTTATTTTTAAGAAAACATTTTCGTCCTCAATTTTGAATTAACACTATTAGATCCATTCTAATATAAATCAATAATGAAATTCATTTCATTTTTTCTAAATTTTGTAGTTGAATAAATAGCTCAATTTTATTATCAAAACAATACATCTGCATCCAGCCTCAATACCTAATACTGATGACATGATGACCATTGCAGAATAGTTCATGGGTACGTTGAAAGCTTTAAAAGATATTTCTCGTACATTGCCTTGCACATTCTCTTTCATTTTCCTGAATGATTTTATAGCTGTGTGGTTATTCTAAACAATTTGTTTAAGTTTTAGACAAATATTTAAAGGAAGCAGAAATAGGCAATACATTTATATTTCCTAAAATTCTTCAGTGCAGCTGTGTGGCACAACGAAGTCAATAACAATATTGGACTACTCCAGCATTGCACCTGTCATGCCTGTCAATAGATGTCCACAATTGTTCTTTCAATATGATATATACATGACTATACATGTACATATATAAAGGCATCTATTGTATGTGCCACATCATCAGGCTTTTCCTGTAAATATTTTCAAAAACCTTCCAAAAATAGTATGTGAGGGTAACTTCACCCATGTAAAGTATTAAAATCAGGAAAATGAATTTTAATGTGCATGGTAATTCTCTAGAAAAAGGATAAAATGTATGTTTTTTTTTTGGTTTTATTTCTTTATAATTTCGATAAAAATTTTCATCCTACCATTGCTTTCCTGTTTGACTGAATATTCCACTTGTAAGCTATTACGCTTTGTTAGTGCATAATAAAATGATGCACATTGAAGTAAAAAAACACAGTACTGGTCCCGTTTGTTGTCAGTAACAACTGCCACATTGCTATGACAAATTTGCTGTCAGCCAATCAGACTGAAAGATTTCAGTAGCTTATTACAGTTATTGTAACTTGTTATTGATAACAAGTTTTATTGTACGAACTGTCTCGCACTGAACGATAAGAGCTCTACATTCATCTAGCTCTACACGCCGTTTTCGGAGTATATACCTGTGCTCGTTTTCCGGAGTTGGGTCTAATTGCCATACCTGCTGTGATATATTCGATGCGTTACTGCATTCCCTTGCAATGATAATAACATTTTTTGTTCAGGAACTTAGCTAAGATTGAAATTTTCTTTCATTGCCCTAGACTGACATCATGTCTGCAGAGGCTTCAGTACTGATCCAAGGTCTCGAATGTTGCTTGTGCCTCAACCTTCTGAAAGAACCCAAATTACTTTCTTGCACTCATTCATTCTGTGAGAAATGCCTGAAACACCTTCACTATTCCCGAAAGAAAACCACTGAATTATCCTGTCCACTCTGCTCTAAGGTCACTCGATTAGATTCAGGAGGCGTGCCTAGTCTGAAGACCAATGTCCCTCTCAAGTCCATGATCGGAGACTTGAAGACTACCATGACGATTTGTACTCTATGTGACCCGGAAACCAGATCCGCAGCATTACAATATTGCCAATATTGTGGGGACTACCTATGCCAGACTTGTCTGGATTTACACTCGAAGTTCAAGAAAACAGCCAGTCACGAAGTGGTCAGCATGGATGATATCAAGAGGGGGAAGGTGAAAGTCAAGCAGATGTGTCCTAAGCATCCAGGAGAAGAGAAGTTATGGGTTTGTACATCATGTAAGGTTGCTATCTGCTTTAGATGCCGAATGCTCCACCATAACGGATCAGATCACGGGGTTCAAGAAGTGGAAGACTTCAAAAAGAGCATGAAGGATGAGATCCAATCTCTCCAGAGAAGAGGGATGGAGAAAATGGAGAGAATCAAGTCGTACACAAAAGTAGTCCGAGAGGAGACTGCGAAGGTTGAAGCCGTCATTTCCGAGAGAGAAGCTGATATCGAAACGGCATTCGACGAAACACTCCTCTTATTGAACGCGAAGAAAAATGCTCTACTCAATCAGTGCAAAGAACAGAAAAAGAAACTAAAAAGAAGAACTTTGCAGAAATGGTAAGAATGGAGATGAGATAATAAATAGTCTAAACAGTGCATGTGAGTTGTTTGGTTATGGTGTAAAAGCATTGCTCGAGGGTGAGGCATTGATAGTACATAGGAATCTCTGTAGGGAATTACAGGATATATTAGATACGGATGATCCTCATGTATCAAAACCAAAACAGGTTACCAGTCGTGCAGAAAGTGTAACATTCACCCGATGCAAGTTTGACGATGAACATAATCTCGGGATGATAACTGTAAAAGATTGGTTACTTGAAAAGGTAGCCGAGTATACCATTTCTAAGAAAGTACCTCGTAGCATGGCCCCAACAAAGTATGGTAAGTTGTTAATGGGGTATGCTGATGGTGGTATCGAGGAGTTCACAGTCAGTGGTTCACATCAAACAGTGCTGAAGGATGTGAACGTGATGGGTGTGTCTGTCTTATCTGATGGTCCCTATGTTGTACGTGATTACGACGGGCAGATCTCTCTCTACTCCACTGACTGGAACAAATTTGATACCAAAGAGTTTAATATGAAGGGTAGTAGTGACTATGGTGGCATGGACGTAGGTAAATGTAACAAAATCTATGTTGGGTATTGTAGAGCTAAGACGATAGGTGTGTTCACACCAGAGGGTGGCGCACGTGTATGTGTTTGTGTAGCAGACGCTTCTGCCTCAGAACCTAGGTAGTTAGCAACTGTTTGCAACCCGATGTTATTTATTTGTTAAACAGTCTGTGAGTGCACTATTTGTTGTTGCAATGTCGGGCGGGCCTCTGACTTACTGATGTACTGATGTACTGGTGAACCGGTCAACTGATGTATACTCTCTATCTCTATTATTTCCCTGTCACTTTCTACTTTCTTAATGGATCGATTCACTGATGCTTCTGGGTTTACCAGCGTGTGCCTTTACTGCTTTGGTTTCCAGTGGCCACTGTTTGAATAAACAAGGCCCGCGCCGCCACAACATCCATCTGATTATATCTAATTTCATAAGTAGGCCTACACTGTTCATTTTTCATTTTATCATTTTTTCTCCAATAACTGTTTTGTACTTATTACATGAATACATCTTTGTATTGTTAGTTGTCTTTATGTTCATCATATATTTCTCAATATGTCATGGACTACAATGTAAAACGGCCTCTGTGCTGATTGTTTTTATCCTGTTTAAATGTTTTAATAAAATAAATAAAATAAAATAAATAGAAGGTTTTGCCTGCAGGCGCTTCTTTTTCATGCAAATAACATGGCATGTCCAGCGCAGTTGAGATCGTTGGATAGAAGATTCCAGGCTGACCACACCAGCATGTTGTAGCACTTCCTCATTGGAAATGCGGTCTTGCCAGCGTATGCCCATAATGGAGCGAAGTTGTCTTTGATGGACCTTCGAAAGTCTCGTAATGTGCCGACCATACAGGTTGTATGTCTCTGATGAACACAACCGTCATGGCAGTAAAGGTCGGATGACTGCAAGGTACACTGCTATGTTGGCTGACAGTTTACACCCCTTTTTTTTTTTACACATGCTTGAGAAGATGGGCTGGTCGGCTGGTTCTTTACAAAAGTGAGGGGATAAGTTTCCACTGCCTGGTAGGTTTGTTATTGTATGACATTGTAGATAGGTTCGATGCACCTGCACCTGGGAAACACCAAGACTTCAGTTGTGTCAATAAGGCGTTGTTCTCTGAATGTTGAAGGGAGCGGCGTAACCCCGCATTTCGGGAGCATGCAGATTCTGACTTCCCAAATCCTATCCATTTTTTTTTCATTCTGGTTCACTTAGAATCATCGGCTCATAAACACTCTTCAAATCATGGACAAATCAAATTGACTATGTCTCTAAGAAATAGCTAGGAATTAAAATATATTTCTTCCAAAAACGTGTTTGACGATATACTCTCTCTCTCTCTTTCTTCCCCCCCCCCTCTCTCTCTCTCTCTCTCACCTCCAAGATATCTTTTCAACAGTTCAAATGTCTTATTTACCCAATCTTATCCGTCCCAATTTTTTTTATTTCTTTCTTTCTTATTTCTCTTTTCGGACTGTTTTATTTTATTTCGCTCCATTCACTCCCCCAGCTCTCTCTCTCTCTCTCTCTTTCTCACTCTATCTCTCTCTGTTGCTATGTAAACTAGCTAAAGAACGTTTTGTGAAATGCATTCCTTCATATCTGCATCTATTAACCTCCCCCTAACTCTTTATACCATGTGTCCCCCCCCCCCAAAAAAAAAAAAAAAAAAAAAAAAAAAAAAAAAAAAAAAAAAAACAATTAAAACGGCCCCCAAATATAGGTTCTTAGTGAATTTGGGGGAAATTATGTATGTATGGATAGCTGAAGGTCTCTCCTATCATATGACACCAAAAAAGTCCAAAAGTATTTCATGCTTGGATGAGCACTGCCCACTTTTGTAAAAGACGTGAAAATTAGGTTGCGCAGCAATTCACTATCCATGTTGGCTGAGATGAGAAGTTCTCCAGCTTAGAAATTGCTTATGGTATGATGAGTTTATGATATATTATGATGGATATGGGTTTGTGCGGTGTATGACATGGTGTTATGTAATCAAAAGTTTATGCATAAGTGATCATAATTTGACTGTGGACGTTTTAAAGCATTACACACTGTTGATCTGTGGTAATTGATAATGAATTATTAGGGTTGGGATTTGTGCTGGGTATGGCATGGTTTATTCACCATTATTCAGGAACAGAAATTTGATAGTTCAGAATCAAACACTGATCCAATCAATCAATCAATCAAACAAAGACTCAAACACTTATTCAATCAATCAGTCAATCAAATACTGATTCAATCAATCATTCGATCAATCAAACACTGATTCAATCAACCAATCAATCAATTAATCATGAATCAATCAATTAAATGAGTTTTGGAAATGGTAAAGTTTTGGGCAAGGAAAGATGGGGTTAATGGTTTGGAATGGAGCAAAGTGCCTACGGATGGACCTATGACAATGAAAAACACCTCCCGGAATTGTGAATCGTCACACACAAACACACATACACACACCACAACAAACGCACACAACCACATATACAACCACCCCCCCCCCCCCCCCCCCCCCCCCCCCCCCCCCCACGAACTAACAGGAGCACTGCTACAATTACCACAGACTTCAACACCCGATAACACGGTACTGTCAAAACAACTTCCATAATCACATTAGGATTAAAAATACAATACATGATCACTCATGCATAAACTTTTGAATTCATGAGCCATGTCATTCACTGCACAAACCCATATCCATCATGATTTATCATAAACTCATCGGACAATCAGCAATTTCTAAACTGGATAACTTTTCACTTCACCAAAAGTGGATAGCCAATTCCTGCGCAACCTAATTTTCATATCCTTTACAAAAGTGGGCAGTGCTCACTCAAGCATAAAACATGTTCGGACTTTTTGGTGTCATGTGATGGAAGATGCTTTCAGCTACCCACACACACACACACACACACACACACACATATATATATATATATATATATATATATGTATATATATATCTATATATATATATAAGTGTAAGGAAATAACATATACAACAGCTTTGGCAAATCTCGTGGAAATAAATACAAATGTGAAAGAAATTGCGAGAATAACGTTGCGTAGCTCAATCAAAGTTCCCCAGAGCTGTCCTCCCTTTTTGAAATTTTTGCAAAGGCTGAAAAAATGTCTCCGCCGGGAATCGAACCTGGGTCGTTGGCTTAGAACGTTGGCGTTCTACGACCCGGGTTCGATTCCCGGCGGAGACATTTTTTCAGCCTTTGCAAAAATTTCAAAAAGGGAGGACAGCTCTGGGGAACTTTGATTGAGCTACGCAACGTTATTCTCTCAATTTCTTTCACATATATATATATATATATATATATATATAAATTTTCCGAAAATTCGATAATTTTTTTTTATTTGGGGGCCATTTTAAAAGGGTGCCAGGTAAAAATGCAAGAGGTAAAAATGCCAGAGGTAAAAATGCCAGAGGTAAAAATGCCAGAGGTAAAAATCCCAGAGGAAAAAATACTAGCATTTTTTTACCTCTGGCATTTTTACCTCTGGCATTTTTACCTCTGGCATTTTTTCCTCTGGCATTTTTATCACTGGCATTTTTACCTCTGGCATTTTTACACCGAACCTTTAAAAGTGTATCGTTTATTGGGGACACTCGGTATAGCTGACTGTATATAGGCCCACAATACGTCTTGTAAATACCGTATAAACATGTATTTCTTGGTAATCAAATTGTTTACAATATAAACAATGTTTCCCTCAACACCCGTAGTCCTATCCATGAACTATGTAAAGTACGTTTGTGAAATGCATTGCATCATTTCTGCGTATATAAACTTTCACCTCTCTCTATTCAATTGCATATAGGCCCGCGATGTGTCGTTTAAATATGGTATAAAATGCATTTCTTTGTAAACAAACTTGTTTGATGATAGTTTTCTATTACCTCATTTAAGATAAAGCTGTGACATTACTCATACTATGATATCCCTTTCATCAGAATAGACCCTTCATCTTATTGATTTATTTCAGGAATTACATTCAGTTTGTTTTATATTCCATATTATTGTCAATTGTGAAAAGGTATGTCATGTTAATCAAGGTATCAAGGCATGTATGTCATATTGTTAAAATTAAATTTTGCATGAAGGTTGTCGAAGAATTTCGTTGTAAAAGCATAAATAGTGGGTATACATGTATGTGCTCTTTGGTCATGTTGGTTGGTAATTGTGTCGCCACTTTCACTCCTTTTTATTGTTGTAATGATGGTTTAGCTTTTCTGAAAGCATTATTATTTTCTGTCACAAATTTCTTTTCTTATGTTATTAATGACTGTTCACTTTTTTAACTGATTTAAGAAGGGTGGATATATTTTTCAACTTTATATTTCGTACATAATGTTCATATTATAAATATCGCTGACGTATTCCATCTTTACATAGTATACCGCCATTTTGTACAGTGTGAATACTGACAATTATTTCATTCGTTAAACAATCACTTAAATGTTCTGTTAAATTTATATTGAATGACGTCACATGAAATAAGCAAAGCCAGGATTGCGAGAAGATTGAGGGAATGTAGAATGTTTGAAAAGTTTGACAAAAGTTCATTATTCGGGGAAAACTAAGGCAGCATCGCGACGCGTAATAATCAATTATTAGAAGAAGGTCGAGCATTGAATTCCCCCTTCATATCTTTTTCCTGAATATGATTTTCACAAATGCCGCTAGTCCTCAAATAGCCGACCTGTGTGTGTGTGTGGGGGGGGGGGGAGGAGGGGGGGAGGCGGGGTATGGAAATTTATTCATACTGGAGGTATGGAAATTTATTCGAACCAATTGTGTTAACCACCACCTTTACCAATCGTGTCGCTACCACAAATACATTTGTATTTGTATTATATGCTGATACTCAGCCTGTGACTAATTTTATGAAGTTCTACCTTTTACCATTATGATTTCGAAGTTAAATAGTGGAGTTAATTCATGGTAACTTTTACAGTGTTTAAAACATACTGAAAGGTATTAATCATATTTATCAAAATTGCATAAGAAAAGAAAAGGTGTAAAGACTGAGTCTGCTGTAGGAGCAGAATAAAGCATAAAATGATTTGCATAGGAGAAATGGACAGGACGAGCGAGAAGGGAAGAGCGAAAATGAGAGGAGGAGATAGAAATGAAAGAAGAGAGAGAGATAGGGGAGAGGTTGTGGGAGCCAAATAGTGCTTGCTGTATGTCTATATTTAGACAATGTTAGAAAGTAACGTACGATAATAATTTGTCATCATTAGTTTACTTTATGGGGGTGGTGGCTAAAATTATTTTTTTGGTTGCTCTGTAAACATAACAAGAAGCGTGTGTCGTTTTATAACCTGTGCATGCTCTTGATTTATTAAATGATATTTATGCTAGGGAACCTGAATTACAAGATTTACTTCCCAAGGTTTCCTCCACAGTACAGCTAGCATTTATTTACCTACCAATTACAGTGTAAATTTCATTTTGTTTTAAAACCGGATTTATGTGTCAGGTTTCGTTCTTAATGTGTGTGGGGTTTTTTTCTATGCTCATAATGACTTTGTAAACTGAAAATCTTTGTAAATAATTAGCTGATATTATGGAAATAAATGAAATGAAATGAAATGTAAGATGTAGTGGAAAAATAAATACTATGATTGACCCTGCTACGTATTTAATGCATAAAGTTTCCAATCATATTCAACAATGTTGCATGTACGTCTGTAGTTTGGCAGTGTAGGCACGTGTAATATTGACCCTCTGCCATTGGGATTCCCAAATCGGAAATATATATACATGTAGTAACAAAGCCTAACCTGAAATCGGAAATTTCGCAATGGCGTCATGCACTGGATTAGGTAGTGAAGGATCTGTACAGTAGCCCCCTTTTTAAGTACTAAAATAGGATGAGAGGGAGTGAGAGAGAGAGTGAGAGAGTGAGAGAGAGAGAGAGAGAGAGAAACAGACAGAGACAGAGAGAGACAGACAGACAGAGAGGGGAAGGTCAAGAGGGGGAAAGGAATGAAGATTGTGATGGAGGCATAGGAAAAGATGGCACCCCTTCCAACCCCCTTACTCCCTGGCTTTAGTGAGGATCATTGTCTGGACCCCCCCCCCCCCCCCCCCCTTCCATCCCACCGTGATCAACGTGGATAGACTGAGCGTTTAACCTCCATATGGCGGACTATAGTAAACATTTTATTTTTACGACTGACCTTAACCACCGACCCTCAAAGGCCCCGCCCCCCTAAAAAAATGAATTTGACGAAGAAGAAAAAAATATATATATATATGGGAGTGTATATATATAATTAAAATAAAGTTCACTCACATAATAATGACACAGCAGATATATCCAAAGGTTGATTTCCGCTAGCGCTTTCAATTTATTTCTTCAGGTGGAGTGATCGTACCTGTTAGTTACATTCGTTTATATACAAAAAGCAAGGTAGACATATTAAATGCAGTACAAAAGTCTTTCAAATCTCAGTTATTCAAGTTCGGAGGTTCAGTCGGATATGAAGAGATAAAGAGGTACAGGAAAGCCGAAAGAGATGTTCAATAATAGTAGCGGACAGAGTGAATGGAGAGAGAAAACAAGAGACGAGGGTAGTGGGCAAGGGTTATTTTTTAACAATACACAACGCCAAATCGGTATCAATAGAGTGTAAGAATAATAATAAATTGAATGGCCGTATTTCAAACATGGTGAGTAACTGGACTGAACACTGTGCGGGTCTCCATTATTTACAGTGTGCATGTATTTCTTAGGATTTTTCTTACATAGAGATCAGAGATGTAAGATTCAGGATTCAAGTTGTTAACAAGGCAAAAATTCTACATAGATTATACTCCAGAATGTATAATAATACAATGTACAATAAAATAATGTACAATAAAATATACCACAGTGCGTTTGGAGAAAACATAGCCATATAAAGGATCAAAGATCTATTTTAAATTTACATAGCGTTAAGTGAAGGTTTAAATTTATTAATAAAAAACTCTTCTTTCAGGCAACGTTTAGCTTTATCATCATCATTCATCATTCATTTTGTAATGAACAGCCAGCACATTTTTCTAGGTGCTCACTCAATTTTAATTGTCTATATTCTTTCTGTCTTATTTGTTGACGATGAACCCTATAACTCTGTTACAAAGGACGTCCCCCAATTCGCCAATGTATTGCTGTTTACATCCTTAGCATGTTATACAATATATTAGATTTGTTTGTTTAACAAGTAAATGAAAACCTAATTAAAAATTCAGTGTTGTTTATTCCAATATTAAATCTATCTGTTATGTTCAAGTGGGGCAAGTTTTACATCTTTTTCTCGCCACACTTTCTTGCTCAACCTTTCAAGTTAGTGTTTCGAGAAAATGCGGCTTTTGTTAATATTTGTTTCAAATTAGGACTTTGCCGCTTACTTGAAATAACTTTCACACTTTCAAATACCATTAAAGTTTCATCAGTCTTAACAGGTGGCATAGAATTATGGATAACTTGAAACATATTTAAATTAATTGGATTAAATGTATGAACAAATGGAACTATTTCCTGTTCCTCTCTCTCTTTCTTGGACATTAATTCATGCTTGCTAAGTGCAAGTGCCTTAGAAATGCCGGTTTCAGTTATTTCTTTAGGGTAATATCTGGCCAAAGGCATATGTTTCCGTTCTTCCAAACGTCTCTTTTTTGTTTCTTCATCGCTTACAACAGTGCATATTAGTCTAGCTAAATTATACGGTACATTATTTTTGCACTGCTTAGGGCAACATGACCATTACAAATCCATTATTCCGGGAAAAGCGAAGGCAGCATCGCGACGCGTATATTATTAATCAATTATAAGAAGAAGGTCTATTGCACTGAATTTCCCCTTCATTTTTATTCCAGAATATGATATTTATAAATGCCGCTAGTCCTCAAATACCCGATCTGTGTGTATGGGCTTGTGGGGAGGGTGTTGGTGATCGAGAAAGCGGATGATTTATATTTGTCTACGAAATCATTTGATGTTACTGGAGGTATGGAAATTTATTCGAACCAATTGTGTTAACCACCACCTTTACCAATCGTGTCGCTACCACAAATACATTTGTATTTGAATTATATGCTGATACTCAGCCTGTGACTAGTTCGATGAAGTCTTACTTTTTACCAGTAGGATTTCGGAGTTGAATCGTGGTGTTGATTCATGGTAACTTTTACAGTGTTTACAAAATACTACAAGGTATTAATCATAATTATTAAAATCGCAGGTGCAAAGACTGAGTGTTCTGTAGGAGTAGTGATGAGAATAAAGCAGAAAATGGATTGCATAGGAGATATGGATAGGAGGAGAGAGAAGGGAAGAGCAAAAATGAGAGGGGGATATAAGAGAAAGAATCTGAGACAGAGAGAGACAGAGAAAGAGAAAAGGGGGAGAGGGTGGGGAAGTGCTTACTGTCTCTCTATATGCAGACAATGTTAGAAAAGTAACCTACGATAAATGATTTGTCATCATTTGTTTATTAAGGGAGTGGGGGGGGTGGCGGATGGTGGTGCAATTATTTTTCTTCAGGTGTCGTTTGTTGATCAACGAGGAAAAATATAATATGTAAGAAGTAGTGGAAGAAATAACCTACACCAATGTGCACTGTGTTACATCATGAAAAAGAGGCGTCGATCTTCTGCTTAAAATGCTTTGATTAACCTTGTAAAGTGTTTTATGTACAAAGGTTCCAATCATATTCAGCAATGTTCCATGTACGTCTGTAGTTTGTAAGCACGTGTGATATTGACTCTCTGCCATTGGAATTCCCAAATCGGAAACATATATACATGTAGTAACAAAGCCTAACCTGAAATCGGAAATTTCGCAATGGTTTCATGCAAGGTAGTGAAGGAATTTTGTAGCCCTTTTTTTAACTACTAAAATAGGATGAGAGGGAGTGAAAGAGACAGAGACAGACAAACAGACAGAGAGGGGAAGGTAAAGAGGGAAAAAGGAATAAAGATGGTGATGAAAAAAATAAAATAAATAAAGATGGTGATGGAGGCATAGGAAAAGATGGCACCCCTTCCTAACCCTCCCCTGATCCCTGGCTTTAGTGAGGATCATTCTTTGGGACCCCCCCCCCCCCTCCACCCCACCGCGATCAACGTGGATAGACTGATCTTTTACCCTCAAAATGGCGGACTATGGTAAAAAAAAATATTTTTACGACTGACCTTCAACTACTCACCCTCAACCCCGCACCACCCCCTCTAATAAAAAAATGAATTTGACGAAGAAGAAAAAAATATATATATATACAACAACAACAACAAAAACCCACCCCATACAGCTCTTTATTCCAAGAACGAACATGCCGAGTCTGCCCTTAACATCCACCCATGTTTTCAAGCTATTTTTTTTTCATCGGAAGGGGAAGTGAGGAGGAAAACACTCATATTCCCAACACCACTGAACATGACAGGCCTAGGCAGCTACATGTACTAAAGAGACTGATATCTGTAAAGGAGTCGCATAGAGGTTGTTGTGGCTTAACGTTGAATTCTACTTGAGGTAAGTTGGTTTATTACATCTATGTAGAGTCTATAAACTTTAGAACGCATAAAGAGCAGTAGTAGTAAAATAAAATGTGTGTGGTTTCAAAAAAATTACAGTCTATTCTGGTCTATAGGTAGTCATAATGCAGAAATAACTCATTATATCTATCTAAAGTGAACCTAGTTTTATGATTGTCATGGCATGATGACTTTATATTAACAGCTGCATACCGACACATCAAAAAATTTTAATTTCTCATGGGAAAGTAAAGAAGAAAAAAAAAATTGGTTTTGAAAATTAAGTTCGTTCTAATTCATGTTTCATCCATTTCGGTGTTGTTCCAGCATATGCTACTTTCATTAAACAATGAATAATCGCAAACTGACCTTCAGTTTCCCAACAAACAATGCAATATGTCCAATGTATGTATGGGGGTGCCGATTTCAGTTCCAAAATATGCTAAATCCATCATATTTTAAGCAATTAATCAATTAAAGCACCTACATTTTTTGTTCAAAGTGATGCTGATCCAAAGTTTGAGAAATTAAATTCTTGTTCTTCTCAGAGTTTTGGTTTATGGATTTAGCATGTTTTGGATCCGAACCCTCCATATAACATGTTCCAATAAGAAATACCAAGGGAATGGTAATATCACTCTGAATAACAACAACGACAACAACATCAACAAAAATGATTTTAGAGAAACTACAAGACAAAAACAAAAAGTGTTTGATTTGGTTTGTTATATTAGACTGCCATCATGTCAACAGAAGTTGCAACGGTGATCCAAGGTCTTGGGTGTTCTCTATGCTTCAACCTTCTAGAGGAACCTAAGCTTCTCTCTTGCACTCATTCATTCTGTGAGAAATGCCTGGAACAGCTTTACAATTCTCAGCGTGCTCAACGAAAGGTCAATGAACTATCGTGTCCTCGCTGTTGCCAGGTCACTCGACTAGGGAGCATAGGGTTGTCTAATCTAAAAACGAATGTTCCTTTGAAGTCCTTGGTCGGAGACGTTAAGACAAGTAGGAAGGTGTGTACTGTCTGTGAGCCGGAAGCTAAATGTCCAGCAGTGTATTACTGCCAGGAGTGTGATGAGTTCATGTGTGATGCGTGTCTGAAAGGTCATGGTAAGTTCAGAAAGAATACAAGTCACGTTGTAGTCAGCGTGGATGATATCAAAAGCGGGAAAGTGAAAGTCAAGCAGCTCTGCCATAAGCATCCAGGAGAAGAGAGGTTATGGGTTTGCACTTCCTGCAAGGTCTCTATCTGCTTTAGATGCCGAGTGCTCGAACATACTGGAATAGATCACGTCTTACAAGAAGTGGAAGACTTTAAGAAAAACATGAAGGATGAAATTGAATCACTGCAGAAAAAGGGGCTGGAGCAAATGGAGATAGTCAAGTCCTACACACAGTTAGTCCAAGAGCAGATTGCGAAGGTTCAAGCCATCTTTGGAGAGAGAGAAGCTGACATCAACAAGGCATTCGACGAGACCCTCCTCCAATTGAACGCGAAGAAAAATGCTCTTCTCCATCAGTGCAAAGAGATGAAAAGAAAACTAACAGAAGAACTATGCAGGCACGGTATGAATGGAGATGAGTTAATAACTAGTCTAAATAGTGCATGTGAGTTGGTTGGTAATGTTGTGGGAGCACTACCTGAGGGAGAGGCTTTAGTGGTACATAACAATCTCTGTAGAAAATTACAGGAATTGTTAGATAGTGAGGATCCTGATGTATCAAAACCAAAACAGGTTACAATACGAGCGGAAGGCGTGACATTTACCCCATGCATACTTGGCGATGAACATAATATAGGGATGTTAAACATGAACGACTGGGTACTTGAAAAGGTAGCCGAGGGTAGCATTTCTAATAAAAAACCTCGGAGCATGGCCCCAACAAAGAATGGTAAAATGTTAGTGGGGTATGGTGATGGTGGTATCGAGGAGTTCACTGTCAGTGGTTCACATAAAACAGCACTGAAGGACGTAATAGTGTGGTGTGTGTCTGCCTTGTCTGATGGTCGCTATGTTGTTCGTGATATCGATGAGAAGATCTCTCTCTACTCCACTGACTGGATCAAACTTGATACCAAAGAGTTTAATATGAAGGATAGTAATGAATTTGGTGGCATGGATGTAGATAAATGTAACAACATCTATGTTGGGTATTACAGAGCTCATATGATACATGTATTCTCACCAGAGGGTGGGGCACTGATTAGGGAGATCCCCTGCCATGGCTATAGTCCCTACAAGATATGTACAATGAATCACAGTAACATGCTGGTTGTTAGTAATGAATTCACTGTTCGAGTGATCGATCAGCAGGGTACAGTGAAATATGTCGTCGCAAAGGAGCGTTACCTTGCGTGTCCTGCTGTCCTGCATGATGAAAGCATCCTGATTGGATGGTGGAAGGATGGTCTTGTGAGTATTGATCTGTACACAAACCAACTGAGACATGTGAGAACAGTCATTAGTGGGCTGGAGTGCCCAAGTTATTACTGGGATATGAAAGAGTTCTCATCAGGGGAGATCGCGTTTTGCACCGATTCCAAATTCTATGTGTTACGTAAATGCGAGATATCAAACTTATTTTTGAGAAAGCAATGCCAACAACTTTAGACAGATAAATTCACTTTTTATTTCCAAGAAAGACCTTGAAATTAATATTGTCATTTAAAAGCACCATAACCCACTGATCAAAACATGGTTTGCAAGATTTGCATGGTTTGCAAGAAAATAAACATCATACTCAATTTAAAGTAGAACTTTAATGATTTTAAATATTGGCTTAATACTTATTATTGCATAGATGGCATAAATTATACAAGGTTATCCAAATTCAACGCTTGGAAACATTTGAAGTAATGATTATTATCAATTATAAAACGGTAAAATACAGCCCCCGATATAGCAGCTGAAGAGCTCCTCGAACGCTGCTGAGATATGTGACGACACACCATGGACCAGTCCTGTCTAAGCAGACGATGTCCCATAACATCTTACACATTTTTCAGAGCCTATTTTGTCATCTCCTCTTCACTTATTTCTCTTCCTTCACTAGCGTCAGTCTTAATGTTAGTCTGTTGCTTCACTCTTAACTTCCTGTATGGTATTATTTTGATGAAAAATGCAGCGTTAAAAAAATAAAGGATTCAGTCACTTGTAAACAAAATAAGACGCCATTGTATTTTCAGCTGCTTGCACCGGGGCATGTTCGGCGTTTCAAGAAGGAACGAATACCATCCTGCTATTATTCGGAGGGCTTTTCAATTTGAAAGTGGGGTTTATTTCATTGATCATTGACCCTTCTCCTGTGTATTTACAATCAAACGGTTTTAGCTATCAGAATCAGTTTCACTTTCCCTTTATAACGGTGTGAAATAAGGTCATGTTTAAATACACCAAACTCTTTATAATTTGATAAATAATTGCATTGCAATAAGCCAGTTCGGGGTTAGCGCATGGTACAAATGACCCCAAATATCCACAGATATTTTAGACATGGAGGGTCCCTTTATGTGCACTTCAGAAAAATAACTCTGGGAGTGATAGAGGTGCCTCATGAACAGCTTTTGTTTCCCCCTTTAAAAAGAATACTTTCACCTGGATATCATCATGGAATGCACCATTAGTGCATAATTGAATAATGATTACATGACATTCATGAGCACATATCGAATATTAGTGTCAGTGGGTTTTAGAATTTGGTACAGATGACCTTTATCTGCTCATGCTCAGATTGCATCTCCGAAGTGGCTTATTACGTTCATTCATTATAGGACGTCGTCTGCTTAAGCAGGATCGATCCCGAGTGTGACGACATCAAAACATCGCTATATTTCTGGCGAATCCTCGGATATTCCAGATGCTGAGAAGAGCTTTTATTTGTGTTGTTTTTATAATTATCAGATACGCAGTTGACATAAAACTTATACGATTGCCATCTGTAAGCTTCCCAGTTTCTAGTGATACATTAATTGCCATATTTGTGATTTTCTTTGAATACCTACTTTAATTAAAATTCAATACAAAATGGTTTGCCTCACCACATGTCTCAAAGCATAAACTGAATTGCCCATTATAGCGTCAAATACAATTCAAACTGCAAGTTACAAGAATTGCACATAGAATAAAAAAATTAGTATAAAATGTTGCTTATACTAACAATTAAACTAATTAAACACTCGATATAACTTTATGCTAATACATCCTTAATAGATGTTATTAATAGTAGTAGAAATTATGCTCAATATATCCCAGTTAATGGTATGGACTGTCCATTATCTTTGCTGTCCGTCATAATACTAAGTCTGCTATTGAAAACTATGGTCAACAAATCCCTGTGTTAAACATTTCACATTTATTATTTATCAAATTTCGATAAGCAGTTTCTCAGTTTTAATGCAGCGTGTGTTGGTATGAACAGATGTGTGCGTGTGTGTGCGTGGGGGTGGGTCTGTTTAGCATTATGTCCGAGGACATTTTCTGACAGAGAACAAAAAAAAATCATGTGTGTGTATCTTTGTGTGTGGGTGTGTACATGTATACGCATTCAAACCGATGACATCGAACAAAAAGAACAATGGGTCATCGGTAGTAATTCAATAGGTCATCGGTTGTCAACAATTGGTGAGGTTTATTCCGTCAATGAATTTTGTGACGCAATTCAATAGTGGAGTCATCGGTTGAAATTCAAACAATAGAAAACATAGATGGGTGTGTGTGTGGGTCTGTTTAGCAGTATGTCCGACATTTTCGGACAGAGAACAAAAAAAATCATGAGAACAATGGTCCTCGGAAGCCGGACAATAGTCCTCGAACGTCGAACAATGAATTTGTGCTTTATTCCGTCGACTGTCCGAGGACGAGGAACAATAGAGGAACAATACTTGTCCTCGGAAGTAAAGCCATGTAAACCTGAGTGTGTGTGTGTGTGTGTGTGTGTGTCTATGAATGTGTAAGTGTAACTGCGAAATTGGATTTTAACAGAACTCCAATTACTGAAATATCCAATGTACTTTTACAATTACCATCTTGTCACAACGATTATTGTTATATTTTTGTATCAGACATATAGGAGTCTGTCTGTATAATGGATAAATGATAGATGATCTTTTTGTTGAAAAGTTACCTTTTAGTATTAAAAAATTGTCAACGTATTCTCTCATTGAAAAGCTACGTTTTTCATTATAAAGACAATCCAATTCATCTATCCAACTGTACAAAATAAGTTTTTTCATTGAACGTAAATGTGGTCGCCTAATGTAAATAGGCGTCCGCCATATACAATTTTGATAGGCCAACTTTTTGCATCACGAAGTCTTATAATTATTTTAGGCTGTTCCATTTGGCTCTACCATCTCTCTCTCTCTCTCTCTCTTTCTTTCTCTCACTCTCTCTCTCTCCATCCCTCTCTTCCCTGCCCTCTCTTTTGTTCTTTCTCTATTATTTCATTCTATGGTACATTTTTCACAGTTAACGTTCTTCCTGTTTACTTATCGTTTCCATTACAAATTTTATCCCTCATTTTTATTTCCCTCTTTCTACATTGTTTTCTTTTCTTTGTTGTCTTTATACATAGAAAATGTTTCCCTAAACGCCAGCTTTTATTGACTATGTGAAGTGTGTTTTCTTAAAAGCACTATATCATGAAAATGTTTAGCTGCCACTTTCGGACAAGAGGTTGGTGTATTTAAACATGACCTTATTTCACACCATTATAAAGGGAAAGTGAAACTGATTCTGATAGCTAAAACCGTTTGATTGTAAATACACAGGAGAAGGGTCAATGATCAATGAAATAAACGCCACTTTCAAATTGAAAAGCCCTCCGAATAATAGCAGGATGGTATTCGTTCCCTCTTGAAACGCCGAACATGCCCCGGTGCAATCAGCTGAAAATACAATGGCGTCTTATTTTGTTTACAAGTGACTGATTCCTTTATTTTTTTAACGCTGCATTTTTCATCAAAATAATACCATACACGAAGTTAAGAGTGAGGCAACAGACTAACATTAAGACTGACGCTAGTGAAGGAAGAGAAATAAGTGAAGAGGAGATGACAAAATAGGCTCTGAAAAATGCGTAAGATGTTATGGGACATCGTCTGCTTAGACAGGACTGGTCCATGGTGTGTCGTCACATATCTCAGCAGCGTTCGAGGAGCTGCTATATCGGGGGCTGTATTTTACCGTTTTATAATTGATAATAATAATTACTTCAAATGTTTCCAAGCGTTGAATTTGGATAACCTTGTTTAATTTATGCCATCTATGCAATAATAAGTATTAAGCCAATATTTAAAATCATTAAAGTTCTACTTTAATATCGTCCTCAATATGATTTTTACAAATGCCGCTAGTCCTCAAATACCTGATCTGTGTGTGAGGGTTTTTTTTTTTTTTGGGGGGGGGGGGGGGGAGGGTGCTGGTGAGAAAGCGGATGATTTATATTTGTCTACAAAATCATTTGATGATATTACTGGAGGTATGGAAATTTATTCGAACCAATTGTGTTAACCACCACCTTTACCAATCGTGTCGCTACCATAAATACATTTGTATTTGTATTATATGCTGATACTGAGCCTGTGACTAATTTGATGAAGTTTTACCTTTTACCATTATGATTTCCAAGTTAAATCGTAGAGTTAATTCATGGTAACTTTTAAAGTGCTTAAAATAATACTGAAGGGTATTAATCATAATTATCAAAATCGCATGATAATAATAAAGGTGTAAATTAAAGACTGAGTCTTCTGTATGAGCACTGATGAGAATAAAGTAGAAAAAGGTTTGCATAGGAGAAATGGACAGGAGGAGAGAGAAGGGAAGAGCAAAAAATGACAGGAAGAGATAGAAGAGAAAGAAGAGAGAGATAGGGAGAGGGTGTGGGAGCCAAATAAAAAAGTAACGTACGATAAATAATTTGTCATCATTAGTTTACTTTATAGGGGGGGGGGGGGGGGGCTAGCATACAACCAAAATTTCCTTCGAAAATATTTCCACTATGATATGGATACGTATAGGATATTACTCCCGTCTCCCCTCGCGCTGGGTGACGGGAGGGTAGTAGGGAAAAGTCAATCCGTCGGTCCTCCCAATAAATTCTCCCCCCTCACTTTGCATCCTTTACAAGGGACGTACCGCTAATTATGCATGTTATGTTTTCATGGCCTTAATTTCTCTGAGTATTAAACCACAGAAACATGGCAAGATCAAATCGCTCCCTCTAGGTCTATGCATGGATATTCTACTCGAACATAATTATATCCATATCATTTAATCTTCATCAAGATGAAAATGTATTTTCTGCAGAACTGATACAAGCTTTGGATAAATGAGACATACTCACATGTTGTAAATACTTCTTGGTAAAAAAATAACTTTACCCGACTTTTTTTTAATTCACTTGATTATTGTGACAAATATACGGTATAAACACAGCTAGTGCCCGTGGATGTCCACGGGCTGCTTCTGCTAGTATTTATATCAAACGATACCGGTTTACACAAGAGCCCCCTCCGCCTGGCCCTTAACATGCCTATGTAGGGGGGGTGCGGATAGTTTGATTAACATGCAGTATGTCTATCTCTCTGTCTCTCCCGCTTCCCCTTCTTTTTATTTTCCTCTCTTAGCTTCAGCTTCACCACACTCTCTCCCCCTCTTACTGTTTTTTTCTTTTTCCTCCCTTTTCTCTCCACTTCTCTCTGTCTCTGTTTCTCTCTCTCTCTTTCCCTCCCTCCTGCTTTCTTGCCTCTGTCCCTTACACACCCCTTCTCTCCCCCTCTCTAATTAACTCTTTCACTTTACCAATACTCCTATAACCAGTCACTACCAAACCAAGAATAAAACATCATACATACCTTGAACATGTTGAATACATTTTGGTACTTTAATAATATGGATAACGTAGTAACATGCAGAGGTATGGCAATATAAGCTAAAGCTTGAAGCATTACAATACCTTTCCATTTTGTAAATAATACATATAAAATTAAAATAACTAATGATGACACTAACAACAAACTTTATTTACAGAATAACATAGAATAAAAAACCAACAAAAATATGAATAGAAAAAAAAAGAAGAGAGAGTTTATTTACAAGGGAAAGAGAAGCAGAAAATAGGAATCAGAGAGATGAAGGGGCGCCCTAATGTTGACAAATAATGTATCAAGTCTTCGATGAGTAAGTAATAGTAAAGTACAATACATAGAACATCGATTACAATGTAAACGTAAATAAAAGCATCCTTTGAATTATGTACCTTGGAATTCATGCATCTTTAAAAGGAGAATTTGCTTTACGGCCATTTTAAACGAATGTGGGGTTTGCATATTACGGATATTTTGCGGAAGATATGCTAGTGATGATTGTTGTATGTACATGATTACACGTTACTTAATACGTTATACATTTCCGATAATTATGTATAATTATGTTATTGCTTTCCATACAAATCTGTTTATAGTGTTCAATAAATTTACTGATTCTTTCACATCGTCAGTAATTTATTGGACCTATTCTGATTTCATATAACCATTCTCACTATTAGAATGAGATAGTTTAACATCATTTAAGTACACATAGTCATTCTTACGTAAGTTGTTATAAGGGATAACCCGATTTATTGCGAGTCCTGTATACATTGTATTACATCAAATTTTCATCAGTGTTTCCGATGATCCGAAATTCGCTCTGGCGACATTTCGTTGGGCTTTGGTCAATAATGGTCGGGGTCACACCTGGCCAGGGTGGGGGGGGGGGGGGGGGGGCTTTTCATGAAGTAGTTTTTCGTTTATTTTTGACGACAAATTTGCCCTCAGCCAATCAAATGCAATGATTTCAGTGGCTTATAACAGTTTCTGCAACTTGTCATTAAATGTCAAGTTCCATGAAACAGTGCCCAGAAGTAGTACTCAGTCCATGGTTGGAATTTTTATAAAAAGTTGACTAGTGTTGGAAGGTGACTGGGGAGCAGCTGTCGCCAGAACTTATGTTCTACATTTTTCTTTCATCCTAATTTGTACTAATTATTGCTAAGAATATATTAATGTAACGTATAATATCATCCTAAAATATACCAGCTATAAAGAAAATACAACAATCTATTGCAACTACTAAGATCAGAATTATCTGTAAAAATTGGTGTTTATATTTTTTCATTCTTTATGGGTGAGGTTAGAAACTGAATGTCATTTGTGTTAGATTGCAATCCTTGCTACTGTTACTAACATGAACATTTTGAACATAATTATTTTTATATCCTGAAATTTAGTCCAGCTTAGTTTACTTTTTGCTTATACTTTTCGGCAGTATAATTTTTAACCCACGGTCGTTTACAGTGTATACAAAATTCGAAAATGAAAATGATTAAAAGTAGTGACAAAAATGAGATGGTACAGGAGCATTGGAGATGCAGAGAGCGAGAGAAAGGCGAGGGGTCAGAGAGAGAGAGAGAGAGAGAGAGAGACATGGGCTAGAAACAGGGCATTGCAGGGGGAGAGAGAAAAAGGGGAGGTGAAAGAATGAAATAATTATGTGAATATGAAAATGATATGACAATGTTACAACCTCGGTGATGTGTGACGTATCAAGTGAAATAATAATTTGCGATATTTACATCCATTAAAGGACTAGAGTTTTAAAGTTTATTTGTGTGTTTAAAAAAAAAGAATGGAAATTGTTTTATAATCATGGGTTGATACAATGAATAGATGCAAGTTTACACCAAGGAAGAAGACAACCTTATAGACTATCATTCAAACGATACCTGATTACACAAGACCCCCCCCCCCCCCCCCCCAGTCCTCCGCCACGTCCTTAACATGTAGGGGAAGGGGTGAGGATCGTTTGATGAACATCTAGTATGTTTTAAAAAGACATATAATGAAATTCTCTATCTCTCTCTCTCTGTCTCTACTTTTTATTTTCCTCTCTCAAGTTCTTCTTCTCCACCCACACACTCTCTCTTTCGCCTTCTTGCTGTGTTTTTTGTCCCTCTTCCCCCTTTTCTCTCCATCACTTCTCTCGCTCTCTTCTCTCTCTCACTCTCTCTCCCTCCTGCTTTTATCATCTGTCCCTTACACACCGCCTTCTCTCCCTCTTCCACTCTCATTAACTCTTTCACTTTACCAATACTCCTATAACCAGTCACTACCGAACCAAAAAATAAAACATCATGCATATATCTTGAATTCATTTTGGCACTTTTAATATAAATCTCTCTGTTCTTTGATAGTTATGGTCTCAAATGGTCTATTGTACATGATGGAAATCTATTACGAAAACCCACAAAACTGTTGAATGAACAAGTCATTACTCCTTTTTTGTAAAAATCTCTACAAAACACCTGATTTGTTGTTTATATTGTCGTTTGAACCCATTTTAACCGCTTTGCATACACATGCCTTACTCTTCACATCCCTACTATATTGGTCTTCTTGCTGCATAAAACTTGCACACACGTATATTTCATCGTTTGAGCTACATTCAACTATAAAACGGTTCAAAGTCAAGCTGTCTACTTTATTTTTTGCTCTTATCTGCTTAACTTCAAGAAGCAATGGATTTTTGCATTTGTTACATTTAGCACATCTGTGCATGGTTTATGAGTTAAACCAACTAAACTAATAAACTAATAAATTCAGATAGGCTAAGTTTTTATATTTAATGAAAATAATGCTTTACAATTCTGGTACATTTTGAGAAAAAAAGCAAGCATCGACCTACATATCATTTGTATAATAATCCAGCCAATACACTTTTATTTGTAAGAAAACATTGTTGTCCTCACTTTTTATTTAACATTATTAGATCCATTGTAATAAAATCAATAATTAAATTCTTTTCATTAATTCTTAAATAGTTCAATTTTAATATCGAAACAACATCTGCATCCGGCCTCAAAACCTAATACTGATGACATGATGACCATTGCAGAATAGTTCATGGGTACGTTGAGAGCTTTAAAAGATATTTCTCGTACATTGCCTTGCACATTCTCTTTCATTTTCCTGATTTTTTAAATGATTTTATAGCTGTGTGTTTATTATAAACAATTTGTTTAAGTTTTAGACAAATATTTAAAGGAAGCAGAAATAGGCAATACATTTATATTTTCTAAAATTCTTCAGTGCAGCTGTGTGGCACAACGAAGTCAATAACAATATTGGACTATTCCAGCATTGCACCTGTCAATAGATGTCCACAATTGTTATTTCAATATGATATATACATGTATACACATGTACATATATAAAGGCATCTATTGTATGTGCCACATCATCAGGCTTTTCCTGTAAATATTTTCAAAAACCTTTAAAAAAATAATATGTGAGGTGTGAGGGTAACTTCACCCATGTAAAAGTATTAAAATCAGGAAAAGGAAAGTTAATGCATTGTAATTTTCTAGCAAAAGGTTTAAAATATATGGGTGTTTTTTTTTCATTTCTTTATAAATTTTGATAAAACTTTTCATCCTACCATTGCTTCCCTGTTTGACTGAAAATTCCACTTGTAAGGTATTACGCTTTGTTAGTGCATAATAAAATGATGCACATTGAAGTAAAAAAAACACAGAACTGGTCCCCGTTTCATAAAACTTGTTATCAGTAACAACTGCCACATTGCTATGACACATTTGCTCTCAGCAAATCAGACTGAAGGACTTCAGTAGCTTATAACAGTTATTGTAACTTGTTATTGTTAACAAGTTTTTATGAAACAGGACCCTGGACATTAAATAAAAGATACCCTTGGCAAGCATTGCGAAGGACAGATAAATATTCCATGAGAATTTCTGCATCAGTACTAAAATCACCCATAATAAAACTCAAATCAAATATATGGCATATTTACACATAATCGTATGGCACAACTGACAATATGTTCTTCAACTTATCAATAACATAATAAGAAAATGAAAAGACACATATTTAACATTGCATCATTAAAACTACTTACTTTTCCATAGTCATTTTGAGGAGAGAAAGTTGTCAGAGGGCAAAAATGAATAAAAGAGTGATATCGTTTTGGCTACAATATGTACGCAAGTATATCTTTCAAAACATTTATAAGACTGATAGAACTCTACTGTCCAAAATTCTTAAATCCTTTCAAAGAAAGTAGAGGGAAGAGTATATTAAAGAAAAAAAAAGATGTAGCAATTAAAATAATATTTTTTATTTTAACAGAATCTGGAGGATTTCTAGCATAAATAGAATTCTAAGACATCATCATGTTAATAGACCAGTTCGTAGTGAGCACATGTCACAAATGACCCCAAATGAATAATCAACATTTAAAGCTTTGTTCAAAATGCTTTTTTTTTTGTTTTGTTTTGTTTTGTTTTTTTTTTTTATAGTAGCCACAATCCTGACAGTACTTTGATAGTTCCTGTGCTCCTTACGCTCCAACCGCGTAGCCAGAATTTCACTTTAGGGGGGGGGGGGGTTGTGAGAACGCGAAGCGTCCGAATTGGTGATGAGCACGCAAAGTGTGCTCCACAAGGGGGTGGGTGCAGGTTTGTAGCACAATTGAGAGAAAGATAATGGCTCGCAGCACCTTTTTTTTAGGCGGAAAATTAGTTCGAAGCCCAGACTGCTTTTCAATTATTCGGACGCAATAATGCACTGTAATAGGGGAGGGTGCACTCTTCCCCCTCCCGCGCGAAGCGCGAAAGTTCTGATGTTTTAACAAATTTGAGAGAAATATAACAGCTCGTAGCAAACCATTTTTTAAGGCGGAAAGTTATAGTTCGACGCCCTGACTGCTTTTCGATAATTTGGACACAATAGTTTACTGTATGAAACATGTGTGGGTGCAGGGAGGGGGAAGTTATTCTACCTTCCCGCGCGAAAACTTCGACGTTTTTAGCAAATTTTGATTGAAAGCTAACGGCTCATAGCGCCTTTTTAGGCTTATTTGTCTCACTTCACCCGCTTTTTCGTTCTCCCTTTTTTTTTAGGGGTTGAATAGGGGGGGGGGGGGCAGTATCCCTATTCCCCCCTTGGCTACGCCTATGCATAGCCTCCATTCCATGAAAAAAATATTCATTCACATTTTGCTCATGTGCTCACTGCGAAAGCCATTAAGGACGAATGCAGACATTTTCTTTCTGTATCCATCTTTTTACAATCCCATAGAAGAAATTACCCAGGTTGAAACAAAGCTCCTAGATTCCTTACTGCTTTAACTACAATATATTTTTACAAGTGTATGTTCAAGGTATGAAAACAGCAAACACATCTTCTGCGAGTCTCTCTCGCATGTAGAAATATAAATATCATGATCACGTTTGGCAGGTTTTGAGTAACAATCAACGCAAAAAGTTGTATATATAAAAAAAAAATGAGCCGTAAAATATGGAAATATAATCACTAGATACTTATGCTTGTTCTTCCTGAGTTAGTAGTAGAAATATGCACTACAAAAAACACTGAATTCTCCTTACAAAATTTAGCCGGGGAAATTCACACAATTGCTATCACCCAGCACAATTTGCCAGAATAGAAATACAAAAGGCAATTGTAGGGAAATGTATTATGCTACATGTATCATAGGAGATCATAGCGAAAAAAAGAGAGACAGTGTGAAAGCTAGAACTATTAATCTGTTAAAACAGAGAGAATATGTATCGCCATTACATCGCCCCCTTCCAAGCGCCTTTCTAATCGGTTCCAAAATGTATTAAAACAATATAAGTATCCCGTTCTTGTATAGCGCATACCACATTATGATATAAAGTCTATATGTGCTTCCAAAGGACTTTGGATGGCTTTAGCTCTGGCAACCATAGCGCTCAGTACATTCAAGGAATAAATCCTACCAGGTACCCACTTTCTACACCTGAGCCGAGTGTGGCAAATGTGGATGAATGTCTTGCCAAAGGACGTTAGTGCTGCAACAGGTATTTGGACCGTGTACCCTGTGCTTCACAGTCCTGAGACTTATCATCTAGACCACAACACCTCTACGTCATTATGCTAATGACATTTATTTCTTCATACCTGATAGTTGACAATGATGCTAAGAGAGTAAATCACTCTTTACGCTGTGATTTTGTGTGTAATTGTGTTCCCCAAGTAAACATGATCACGAATGAAATTGCTACCGTCATAATTATCATGCCCACTAATTACTATGTTAATGGCTTCCTGAAGCATCCGTATACAGTTATTAGATACGCCGTCTGGAAGAATCGAATTCAGTGCCTCCACCCCTTGATTTTTGGTATTTTCTTAATGCTGAGATTTTCCTTAAAAATGGAATATATTGATCTTTATAACTGGCCAAAGATCACACAACAATATTGATTCACACTGTGTTAAATGCAAAAAAATGCTATTAAACTACCATTCCTTCACTATTCCATTTTATATGTATATCTATCAGTAATCTCTATAACAATGTGTTTTGTTAACCTTTATTTTTTTTTCTGATGTAGCCACATTACTGGCTCTCTGCCACTAATATAGGTTTTCCCGGTCAATTTCGCAGATTTGTCATTCAATTTGACAAGGGAGTCATTCAAATTCGCGAAAAAGATCTGTGCCATGAAATTTATCATTCAGATTCATTTTGAGGTCATTCAAATTCGCACTTCGGTCAAGACATTTAGCGTTTACATCATTCAAATTCAAATATGCGTGGAGAGCATTCAAATTCGCTACCTCGCTTGGAAGCGTCTTTTCGAGCATTCAAATTCGCACGTGGGCATTCGAATTCGTAATGAGTTCATTCAATTTAGCATGTATTACTTCCCTATCCCCAATGCGAAAAAAATAAATGAAATAAAGAGATACATTGCCCAACATGACATAAGCCTACTATATATACAAAGGAAACATTATATATATAACATAATTCATGATAACTACATGTACGTTATGAATAACATTTTTAAGAGTATACATTGACAGCCAACACAGCGACACACTCACTATATATATATATATATATATATATATATATATATAGTTAGACATGAAAAAAAACAGATTTTGAAAAAGAATAAAATTCAATCAAGAAAATAAATGAAAAAAAAAAGATTATGAAAAAGAATAAAAATCAATCAAGAAAATAAATGAAAAAACAAGATTATGAAAAAAAATAAAAATCAATCAAGAAAATCTGCAATTCTGCAGGCACTATAAACGTTAGAAAATTCCTAGAACTAAATTTCAAAATGATGATAAATCAGAAGAAAATAAAATAAAAATAATAAATCAGAAGAAAAATAAAAGAATGTTATTGATTATGGAAAAACACACCCATGTGTGCAGAAAACTCATAAGGAAAGAATGAAAATACCAAATAATTATCAACTGACAAAATTTACTGGAACTACATTTGATTTTGAATGCTCAACGTGTTAAGTTGAATGATCCGAAATGAAATTGAATGCTGGAATAACAGTATTGCGCAATTCCCTTGCCATTCTTTGCTAAATTGAATGAACGTTTTGCGAACTAGGTGTATTTAGTGCGAATTTGATTGACAAAAACTTAGATTCAAATGACGTAAATACAAATTCGAATGATATGAAAATGAATTTGAATTACAAATCGGCTGTGCGCGACCTAAATCCTTGAAATTGAATGCACGCAAAATGAAATTGACTGACGATCTTACGAAATTGACCGGGAAAACCTATATTACCAAAGCGGAAATCTTTATTTAGTGCGTTACGTGCAAACGTAAATGTTGCCTCGACATTGATGTGACACGCTGTAAAGGGCAGATGGGGGAAAAGTGCCCCCCACTTGACAAACCAGAAAAAAAAATATGGGAGAGGGGAGAGAAGGGGGGGGGGGGGGAGAGGGGAATTTCAAAAAGGTGAGGACCCCCTGTCTGATATACCCCTCCTCGTTCGAGATTCATTTATCAGCACCAGTGTCGACCCTCGTCATCCCCGAAAAAAATAATAACGCACACACGAAACACCCAATACGTCTGCACCCAAGTTACGCAACTGATCACTTAACTTCAAAAGGGGCAGACGGGGGAAAATGACCGTGGGAATTTCGTTGCGACAGGCCCACTCTACCTACTATCCATCGGCCCTCACACCATTTACCACCCGACTATGAAACAAAATATTTACATGGTCTAGTTGCCGAACGGCATAGCTCACACACAACCGATAAAATGCCGCCAGCCGCCCGCCCCTGTCATTCACACAAACCAAATTTTAAAGCTACGTTTTTATCCGAAGGGGACGTAAATAATAATCTCATATCCTCAACATTAATGGACATTATAGGCCTAATGTGGAACTTGTACTGAAGAGAGTAATATTTGAGCAGGCGTGTTGGCTCAACATTGAATCTGAAATACAGGTAAGTTCATTTATTGCCTGGCACTGAAATCGCTGGAAAGACTTTAGAAAGAGTTAGATAGGAATCATTGTCGAAAACGAATATAGCCTAATATACGGTCTGTGGTGCAATTATTGTCACGTCCAAAGTCTGGTTCATGAAATGGCGATTGTTTCCTTTTTCTATTTAGTAATAAACTCTTTTGCATGTCACAGTTTAAGCTATATAGGGGCCTATATATCAAATATAAAGGTCCTATCATTTTGATAATTTACTATAGGCGCAAGAGCCTTTACGATGTAGAACTACAGCCGTGGCATAAATTTTGGTTGTTCCGTCATTACTGGAATGGGTTTGGAAATGGATACGAATGCTTTACGTTAATGTGACTAGTCTCTTAAAAATGAAGAATAATGTCTTATCGATTTTGAAAGCACATGGATCATGACAAATAGGCGGGAGAAATTCAACGGAATATTGGGATAGATAATAATGTTACCAATGATTTTGAATGTCATTGTTAAGGTATATACTCCGAAAAACGGCGTATGAATATAGAGCCCTCATCCCTCAGTGCGAGGCAGTGTGTAGAAATGCATATGGAAAATCTTGCAAAGTAAACCTGCCAATTCGATATGTATATTTTCAAAAATAATGTTGCGTATCAATTACCTTCAAAACCCTTGAATGAATCGTCATATAAAACTAACATCAAATGGCAAACATTTGAAATAAATATATCGGCAGCATTATTTCTAAAAATATATTATCAACAGCAAGTCGACATTGCACGATCCCCACCCCCATGTTTTTGTACAAACTGTTCCGCACTGAACGATAAGAGCTCTACATTCATCTAGATCTATACGCCGTTTTCGGAGTATATACCTGTGCTCGTTTTCCGGAGTAGGCTCTGACTACCATACCTGCTGTGATATATTCGATGCGTTACTGCATTCCCTCGCAATGATAATAACATTTTTTCTTCAGGAACTTAGCTAAGATTGAAATTTTCTTTTTTCAATTCAATTCAATTCAATTCAATTTTATTTTTCATTTCATCAGAATCATACAATATTTTATAAAGTATATAACAGAATAAGATACGAGAATGACTTTCATTGCCCTAGACTGATATCATGTCTGCAGAGGCTTCAGTACTGATCCAAGGTCTCGAATGTTGCTTGTGCCTCAACCTTGTGAAAGAACACAAATTACTTTCTTGCACTCATTCATTCTGTGAGAAGTGCCTGAAGCACCTTCACTATTCCCCGAAAGAAATCCGCTGAATTATCCTGTCCAATCTGCTCTAAGGTCACTCGATTAGATTCAGGAGGCGTGTCTAGTCTGAAGACCAATGTCCCTCTCAATTCCATGATCGGAGACCTGAAGACTACCATGACGATTTGTACTCTATGTGACCCGGAAGCCAGATCCGCAGCATTACAATATTGCCAAAGATGTGGGGACTACTTATGCTTGACTTGTCTGGAAGCACACTCGAAGTTCAAGAAAACAGCCAGTCACGAAGTGGTCAGCATGGATGATATCATGAGCGGGAAGGTGAAAGTCAAGCAGATGTGTCCTAAGCATCCAGGTGAAGAGAAGTTATGGGTGTGTACATCATGTAAGGTTGCTATCTGCTTTAGATGCCGAATGCTTGACCACAACAGATCAGATCACGGGGTTCAAGAAGTGGAAGACTTCAAAAAGAGCATGAAGGGTGAGATTCAATCTCTTCAGAAAAGAGGGATGGAGAAAATGGAGAAAATCAAGTCGTACACAAAGGTGGTCCGAGAGGAGACTGCGAAGGTTGAAGCCATCATTGCAGAGAGAGAAGCTGATATCGAAACGGCATTCGACGAGACACTCCTCTTATTGAACGAGAAGAAAAATGATCTACTCAATCAGTGCAAAGAACAGAAAAAGAAACTAAAAGAAGAACTTTGCAGAAATGGTAAGAATGAAGATGAGTTAATAACTCGTCTAAATAGTGCGTGTGAGTTGGTTGGTAATGGTGTAAGAGCATTGCTTGAGGGTGAGGCATTGGTGGTACATAGCAATCTTTGTAGGGAATTAAAGGCTATGTTAGATAGGGATGATCCTGATGAATCGAAACTAAAGCAGGTTACAATTCAAGCGGAAGGTGTGACATTTACCCGATGCATTCTTGATGATGAACATAATATAGGGATGTTAAACATAAAAGACTGGGTACTTGAAAAGGTAGCCGACTTTAACACTTCTAACATGTCCCTTCGTAGCATGGCCCCAACTAAGTATGGTAAGATGTTAGTAGGGTATGGTGATGGTGGTATCAAGGAGTTCACAGTCAGTGGTTCACATAAAACAGTGCTGAAGGATGTGAGAGTGGTAGGTGTGTCTGTCTTGTCTGATGGTCGCTATGTTGTACGTGATTACGATGAGAAGATCTCTCTCTACTCCACTGACTGGAACAAACTTGATACCAAAGAGTTTAATATGAAGGATAGTAGTGACTATGGTGGCATGGATGTAGATAAATGTAACAACATCTATGTTGGGTATTATAAAGCTAACACGATACGTGTATTCACACCAGAGGGTGGGGCACCGATTAGGGAGATCCCCTGCCATGATGGCTATATGCCCAGCACGATATGTACAATGAATCACAGTAACATGTTGGTTGTTAAACATGGATACACTGTTCGAGTAGTGGATCAGCATGGCACAGCGAAATATTGCGTCACAAAGGAGGGTTACCTTGCGTGTCCTGCTGTCCTGCATGATGATAGCATCCTAATTGGATGGGAGAAGGATGGTCTTGTGAGTATTGATCTGTACAAAAACCAACTGAGACATGTGAGAACAGTCATTAGTGAGCTGGAATGCCAAAGTGCTTACTGGGCTTTGAGAGAGTTCTCATCAGGAGAGATCGCGTTTTTCGCCGAATCCAAATTTTATGTCTTACGTAAATGCTAGATATCAAACTGTTTGCAAAAAGCGATGCCAACAAATTTAGACAGATAAATTCACTTTTTATTTTCAAGAGAGACCTTGAAATTAATAGTGTCACTTAAAACACACAATAATCCACTAATATAAACATTACGCATTTTTTAAACATCATAATCAACTTGATTAAAAATTCAATACAAAAAGGTTTATCTGACAATATGTCTCAAAACATAAAGTGAAATGCCTATTACAGGGTCAAATAACATTTAAAATGAAGAAGCCTAGGCCTAATGGGAGGAATTTTAATTTGTAAACAATTTTTTTTAGGCTTTTACTCCAGTGTTATAGATCGTATGCTTGATCTGTAATGAAAATCACAAGTCAGAAAAAAATTGGAACCAGCGGGATTCGAACCTGTCATCTACTGCTTGCCGGGCAGCGACTTAACCACCAGGCTATTCTGGTTCACGGCCAAGTCACGACGAACTGGAATCAAATACCCAAGATCCTCTTCTTTCTGACTCATTAATATTCAACGGTCCGCCGAAGATACTTGTTATTAATGAAGAAGCTTAATGGGAGGAATTTTAATTTGTAAAAAAAAAAAATTTTAAGGCTTTTACTCCCAGTGTTATAGATCGTATGCTCGATCTGTAATGAAAATCACAAGTCAGAAAAAATTGGAACCAGCGGGATTCGAACCTGTCATCTACTGCTTGCCGGGCAGCGACTTAACCAGATCGAGCATACGATCTATAACACTGGGAGTAAAAGCCTAAAAATTTGTTTACAAATTAAAATTCCTCCCATTAAGCTTCTTCATTTACTAACAAGTGTCTACGGCGGACCGTTGAATATTAATGAGTCAGAAAGAAGAGGATCTTGGGTATTTGATTCCAGTTCGTCGTGACTTAATTGGCCGTGAACCAGAATAGCCTGGTGGTTAAGTCGCTGCCCGGCAAGCAGTAGATGACAGGTTCGAATCCCGCTGGTTCCAATTTTTTCTGACTTGTGATTTTCATTACAGATCGAGCATACGATCTATAACACTGGGAGTAAAAGCCTAAAAAAAAATTTTTTTTTTTTGCACCTTGAATAAAAATTTGAATAAAAATTTGGTATAAAATGTTGTTTCTCTGACAATCAAAAAACAAAAACAAAAACAACAAAGGATATCCGTTTTAAAAGGGAGCACAATCGAAAAAAGGGGCAGAATGCATACTTTTCTTCCAAACCGGGGGGGGGGGGGGGGTGCACGGGCCAGGATGCCCCCCCCCCCCTCCAATCCGCACCTGGTTAACTGGTTAAGGGATAACTCGATTTATTGCCAGCCCTGAATATATCAAACTTTCATCCGCGTTTCCGATGATCCAAAAATTCGCTCTAGAGACATTTGCTTGGGCTTATGTTAAGGGTCAGATGTAGTGTTCAGTCCATGGTTGGAATTATTAAAAAGAGTCGACTAGAGTTAAAAGGTGACCGGGGAGCAGCTTTATAAAAATTGACAACAAATATTACCAACTTTTGATTGATTGCAAATACTAAAATCAGAATTATCTGTAAAAATTAGTGTTTATATTTTTTTTTTCATTCTTTATGGCTCAGGTTTAGAAACTGATCACATTCTTTGCTACTGTAACCAACATGAACATTTTGAACTTATTGTATCCTTAATCTTTAGTCCAGCTTAGTTTAGTTTTAGCTTATACTTTTCGGCAGTTTAACCATAACAAACAGTCGTTTATAGTGTATACAACAATCAAAAATGAACATGATTAAAAGTAGTAAAAGAATACGAGGAGTATGGATTATTTTTTTTAATGTGAAATGACAAGAAAGCGATAGCACAGGAGAAATGGAGAGGCAGAGAGGGGGATGAAAGGCAGGGAGAGAGAGAGAGTTGAGCTAGGAACAGGGCATTGCAAGGGAGGGGATAAAAGAGGTGAAATGAATATTGTATTCAAAACACTGTACAGTATATACATGATTAATGTAAGAAATAATTATGTACACTGTGAATATGAAAATTACATGACAATTTTACAACATCGGTGTGTGATGTATCTAGATTTTTGATTTCGTATCACTTTATTGTCAATCTTCAATAAAGGAACATAGTATAAACATAATAAGAGTTGCACATTCACAAATATAGCGGTAAGAGTAGTCCAGGTCCTAGCACATTACTGCCAAGGCAGGACATACAATACAAAACATACAAAAGAATAACAGTCATATAGTATCATAAAACATGATTGGCCAGATAGATCTTATTATAGTTATTATTATGTATTCAGGTATATCAGTTTAAGTTTTATATTAAGGGAAATATTATAATTTAAGTATAATTTCAGTTACTCAATAGTATACACGCTTAATTGTTACGAGGGCATAGACTTTCTTTTTAAAAAAGAAAAAAAAAAAAGAGTGATTTTCACTCTATTTTCACTCCCCAGGGAGTCACGTCAGTGATCACTTGTTTAGGAGTGAATATTGAGTGAATATCGAGTAAAAAGAAAAGAGTGCTTTCACTCTATTTTCAGTCCATTTTCACTCGCCCGGGGAGTCACGTCAGTGATCACTCGATTTTTTTTTAGAGAGTACGTCCACGTGAAGCGTTCGGACATGGACGACCCCACCCGCCGCCACGAACAATCGCGTTCCGGCAGTCGGAACACGAATCGCACACATTAAGTGCCGCTAGGTCGGACAAATACTATGGCTTGTCCGTCCCAGCAGCATGCATGTAGCCTGGCTGCCCTATTATTACTATTATAATTATTATTAGTATTATTATTATTATTATCATTATTATTATTATTATTATTACTATTATTATTATTATTATCATTATTATTATTATCATCATCATTATCATTATTATCATTCATTATTATTATTATTCAGTTAGTGAGTTATAATAAATTGAGTTATTACAAGTTATTACAATCTTGCCAGGTGGGTTCGTCCTTCGCGCAATAAATTGCAAAAGACGAAATAAGGGCCATTTTACTGAGTTTGTTCCGTTCGTGCAAGTAGCCCAACATCTGTTTAAGTCTTTGGGTGTTGTTTGATGAAATGAATCTTCGTGAACCAACTTCAATTGCCAGAAACATTACCTCATAGCTATTATTTCGAATGTCTGTAACTAGGGACGAGTATTTATCAACTTTGTACTGATGGGCTTTTTCTGTTCCAAGTTCGAATGGGACTGTTAATTCCATGATCATTATTTTTTTGCTATTTTCCTCATAGATACAAAGATCAGGTTTTAGGTTTGTTTGCGTACAAGGCAGTGGGATTGTTGAGACGGGAGAGTAGCCAGTTAAGTAAGGAATATCATGAAGGATTTTTGTATCGGGCGAAATATTTTCTGTGATCACTTCTACAAAGCATTTTAGTACATTGTTATGGCGCCAAGTATAGCGTCCTTGAGATAGAAATACTGAACAACAATTGAGTACACGATTAAGTGTCTCAACACAATCGCAGGGCCTGCATTTGTTTGTTGGGGATCTGCCCCAATCTCAGTAAATTTGCTCTTGTATTAACCGTGTCGCTGACTGCATTTACAAGAAATTTCAGAACCTATACTGGCAAGTTGTACATGATGCTCTAAATATTTACATCCATTACAGCACTAGTGCTGAAGAGATCATATGTGGACATTTTGTTATAATCATGTGTTGATTTTGAAAGAATACGACGAATGGGACAGTGCGTCCCAGAAAAAAAGAATTAACAGTTGGAAAAATTCTCCTCAAATAAATGTTTCAAACTATGTTTAGGAAATTTCCATACCTGTGGATGGCTTAGGGTCTCTTCTATCAAATGACACCAAAATATCCAACAATATTTTACGCTTGAGTGAGCAAAAGCCAATTTTGTAAAAGGGTGCAAAATACAGTCTTGACAAGAATTGATATTGGCTCTGGCTGGTATCAGCCGAGCTGAGAATCATCATGTAAAGGCTTAAAAATGTCCATATTTGGATCACTAAAAGACAAAAATATGAAATAACAGGCTATGTTCTCGGTATAACCTTACACATCCCATCAACATTTTATGCTTGAGTTTACTACTTTTTGAATTTACTACTTTGCTGAGCGTTTCAAGATGTTCATTTTGGTGAGTTTTTTAAATTTCATCTGGCTTGCTCACTCAACCATAAAGTTTTGATGGTATATATCAAGAAATACATTAAACAAAAGTCTGTTCTTTCATAAATAGTCTTTCAATGATCAAAATATAACATTTCGAAGTCTTTTCAGGACTCTCAACTTGGCTCATACCAGCCAGAACAACAACAAACATTTGTCAAGAATGGATTTTGCACCATTTCACATTCAAGCGTAAAAATGTTGTCAGACACTTAGTGTCATTTGGTAGAAGAGATCCTAAGCTAACCACAGGTATGAAAGTTTACTGAAAATATTTTGAGATATTCAATTGGGGAGACCTTTTAAATTTCAAACGGTTTTCAACTTTGTTGATACCAGTCAGAACAAACACTAATTCTTGCCAAGTCTGAATTTTGCACCCTTTCACAAAAGTGGTTTTAGATCACGCAAGCGTAGTAACTAGTCAGATCCTTTGGTGTTATTGTATAGGAAGGACCCTAAGCTATCTACAAGAATTAAAATTTATTGACAATATTCAGAAATAATCACTTGGGGAGACTTTCAACTGTTAACTTTTTCGGGACGTACTGTATAGCTGATTGTATATCATATTTGACCTTATAAGCCTTCCCCTGTCTCTATTCTATTGTTTATAGGCCCGTAATTAGTTCAGATTCTGAAATATTCCCTCATTACGCGATCTCCCACTAACCTCTGCCAGGCCGAGTATGGCGTAATCCTAAATTCGTACGGGCGAGGAAATTCAGGGTCACGCCATCTCTCGACCTGGCAACAGTAGTGGGATATCGCGTATATTGGGGAGGTTGCTCTTTCAAAAAATTGTTTTGGCAGTTTTCTATTACCTCATTTAAGATAAAGCTGTGACATTACTTTCATTTTGCAGAAATACTCTGTACGCATGTATGTATTTAAAAAAGGTACTTAATCCATACTGTGATGTCCCTTTCATCAGAATAGACCCTTTCATGTTATTGATTTATTTCAAGAATGAAATTCATTTTGTTTTATATTCCATATTATTGTCAGTTGTGAAAAGGTATGTCATGTTAATCAAGGTAGATATCAAAGTATGTGTGTCATAATGTTAAGATTAAATTCAGTGCAGTAGCAGCGATACTTTTCATGGTGGAGAAACTGAATAGTAGGTTTAGTTCTTCAGGGTTACACCATGTAATGTAATGTAATGTAATGGGAGTTCTCATTCAGCGAAAAATCAGGAACTTGATCTTTATTCAGAGAAAACAATAGCACCGCCATGTACTTTCTGTGTGCAGGAGAATTATAGCGCCACCAGTGACCAGAATGAGAATGCAGCCGTGAATGAGATGTGAATCAGATCCCTTCGTAGACAATAAATAAACTCCACTGGGCAGAGTTCTATTAATTATTCTCCTCATGACGATCAGATCATACTGATCGAAACGTCGAGAACCACAGAGCTCTTAGCGCAGCTCACCAGCCCTTTATCAGGGTTCTTCTTCTTTGAAAGATTACATGGCGTAACCCTGAAGAACTAAACCTACAATTAAGATTAAACTCGCATGAAGGTTGTCGAAGAATCTCATTGTAAACAAATCTTTCGGCATATTACTCCCAGTGTTAAAGATCGTATGCTCGATCTGTAATGAAAAACACAAGTCAGAAAAAATTGGAACCAGCGGGATTCGAACCTGTCATCTACTGCTTGCCGGGCAGTGACTTAACCACCAGGCTATTCTGGTTCACGGCCAAGTCACGACGAACTAGAATCAAATACCCAAGATCCTCTTTTTTCTGACTCATTAATATTCAAACGGTCCGCCGTGGACAATGGTTAGTAAAACGAAGAACAATATAATTCCTCCGCTTCTCACCAACAGCCTCCCCAACAAACACACACACACAGATCGCGTATTTAATGACTAGCGGCATTTGTAAAAATCATATTCTGGAGAAAAAAAATGAAGGGGAAATTCAACGCTGGACCTGCTTCTTATAAATGATTATTACGCGTCGCGATGCTGCCTTGTTTTTTCCCGGAATGATGGACTTTTGTAAAATTTTTCAAGCATTTTACATTCCCTCAATCTTTCTCTCAGTCTTGGCTCTGCATATTTCATATGACGTCATTCAATACAGATTTAACAGAAACACATGGCACAATTATACACAATATCATGCTACATAACATTTAAAGTCAATATAAAATGACGATATGTCATGTAAAGGGGAAATACATCAGCGATATTCATAAGATGAAAAATTATGTATGAAATAATTATAAAGTTGAAAACCATGTTTAAAATTTATTCATCCACCCTTCTTAAACCAATTCAAAAATTTAAGAAAGGACAGAAAATAATAATGCTCTCATAAAAGCTAAACCACCATTACAACAACAATAAAAAGAAGCCAAAGTTGCGACACATTTACAAACCACCATGACCAAAGAGCACACGTGGAGACTGATATTTGAATATACACACTATTTGTGCTTCTACAATGAGATTAGTAAACGAAGAAGCTTGACTGGGGAGGAATTTTTAATTTGTAAACAAATCTTTCGGCATATTACTCCCAGTGTTAAAGATCGTATGCTCGATCTGTAATGAAAAACACAAGTCAGAAAAAATTGGAACCAGCGGGATTCGAACCTGTCATCTACTGCTTGCCGGGCAGCGACTTAACCACCAGGCTATTCTGGTTCACGGCCAAGTCACGACGAACTAGAATCAAATACCCAAGATCCTCTTCTTTCTGACTCATTAATATTCAAACGTCCGCCGTGGACAATGGTTAGTAAACGAAGAAGCTTGACTGGGGAGGAATTTTTAATTTGTAAACAAATCTTTCGGCATATTACTCCCAGTGTTATTGATTGATTCTAGTTCGTCGTGACTTGGCCGTGAACCAGAATAGCCTGGTGGTTAAGTCGCTGCCCGGCAAGCAGTAGATGACAGGTTCGAATCCCGCTGGTTCCAATTTTTTCTGACTTGTGTTTTTCATTACAGATCGAGCATACGATCTTAACACTGGGAGTAATATGCCGAAAGATTTGTTTACAAATTAAAAATTCCTCCCCAGTCAAGCTTCTTCGTTTACTAACCATTGTCCTAATATTGTCAAAATCATTTGATATTTCAGGAATTATTGAAATTTATTCGAACCAATTGTGTTAACCACCACCTTTACCAATTAGGTCGCTATCTCAAATACATCTTTATTTCTTTTTTTTAAATGCTATTACTGATACTCAACCTGTGACTGGTTCGTTGAAGTTTTACCTTTTACCTTTTTGATTTCGAAGTTGAATCGTGGTGTTATTTCATGGTAACTTTTACATTGTTTAAAAAATACTGAAAGGTATTAATTATAATTATAAAAATCTCATGATAATAAAAAAGGTGTAAAGACTGAGTCTTCTGTAGGAGCAGTGATGAGAATAAAGCAGAAAATGGATTGCATAGGAGAAATGGACAGGAGGAGATAGAAGAGAAAGAAGAGAGACAGAGAGAGAGAGAGAGAGAGACAGAGAAAGAGAAAGGAGGAGAGGGTGGGGAAGACGAATAGTGCTTACTGTCTCTCTATTATGTAGACAATGTTAGAAAAGTAACCTACGATAAACGATTTGTCATCATCTGTCTACTAAGGGGGGGGGGGGGGGGGGGGGGGGTGGCTAAATTTTTTTTTTTTTCAGGTGTCGTTTGTTGATCTGTAAACATACAAGAACAATGATGTAATAAAGATGTGGAAGTGGAAAAATAACCTACACCAATGCTCAATGTGTTACATAATGAAAAGGAGGCGTCGATCTTCCACTTAAAATACTATGATTTACCTTGTAAAGTGTTTTATGTACAAAGGTTCCAATCATATTCAACAATGTTGCATGTACGTCTGTAGTTTATCAGTGTAGGCACGTGTAATATTGACTCTCTGCCATTGGAATTCCCAAATCAGAAATATATATACATGTAGTAACAAAGCCTAACCTGAAATCGGAAATTTCGCAATGGTGTCATTCACTGGATTAGGTAGTGAAGGACCTACAGCCCCCTTTTAACTACTAAAATAGGATGAGATGGAGTATGAGTATGGGAGAGACAGAGACAGATAGAGACAGACAGAGACAGACAAACAGACAGAGAGGGGAAGGTAAAGAGGGAGAAAGGAATGAAGATGGTGTTGGAGGCATAGGAAAAGATGGCACCCCTTCCTAACCCTCCCCTGCTCCCTGGCTTTAGTGAGGATCATTGTCTGGACCCCCCCCCCCCCCCCTCCATCCCACCGCGATCAACGTGGATAGACTGATCTTTTACACTCCAAATGGCGGAATATGGTGAACATTTTATTTTTACGACTGACCTTCAACTACCGACCTTCAAACGCCCCCCCCCCCCCCCCATCCTAAAAAAAGAAGATTTTTACGAAGAAGAATATATATATATATATATATATATATAAATGATTTTTACGAAGAAGAAATATATATATACACAACAAAACAAAAAAACACAGCTCCTTACTCCAAGTCCGAACATGCCGAACCTGCCCTTAACACCCACCCATTCTTTAAAGCTGTTTTTCATCGGAAGGGGAAGTGAGGAAAACACTCATATTCCAGACACCACTAAACATGATAGGCCTAGGCAGCTACATGTACTATAGAGACTGATATATGTGAAGGACTCGCATAGATCTGATGTTGTTGTGGCTTAACGTTGAATTCCACTAAAACTTGAGGTAAGGTGGTATATTATATGTATGTATAGTCTATAAACTTTAGAACGCATAAAGAGCTGTAGTCGTAAAATAAAATGTGTGTGGTTGCAAGAAATTACAGTCTATTCCTGTCTAGGTAGTCATAATGTAGAAATAAGCTCATGATATCTCTCTAAAGTGAACCTAGTCTTATGACTGTCATGGCATGATGACTTTATATTAATAGCTGCATACCGACACATCCAAAAAGTTTAATTTCTAATGGGAAAGTAAAAAAAAAAAAAAAATTTTTAAATAGGTTGGTTCTAATTCATGTTTCATCCATTTCAGTGTTCAGTGGAATTCCCAAATCGGAAATATATATACATAGTAACAAAGCCTAACCTGAAATCGGAAATTTCGCAATGGTTTCATGCACTGGATTAGGTAGTGAAGGATTTATAACCCCCTTTTAAACTGCTAAAATAGGATGAGAGGGAGTGAGAGAGAGAGAGAGAGAGAGAGAGAGGGGGGCAGACAGACAGAGAGACAGACAGGGACAGACATAGACAGACAGAGAGACAGAGAGGGGGGGGGGGGGGGTAAAGAGGGAGAAAGGAATAAAGATCGTGATGGAGGCATAGGAAAAGATGGCAACCTTTCCAAACCATCCCCTGCTCCCTGGCTTTAGTGAGGATCATTGTCTGGACCCACCCCCCCCCCCCCTCCATCCCACCGCGATCAACGTGGATAGACTGATATTTTAACCTCCAAATGGCGGACTATGCTTTAAAAATGTATCTTTACTACTGACCTTTTAACTACCGACCCTTAAACGCCCCCCTAAAAATTTTAATTTGACGAAGAAGAAGAAAATAAAAGATATATATACAACAACCAAAAAAAAAAACACATCCCACACAGCTCTTTATTCCAAGTGCCAAACATGCCCTTAACACCCACCCATTGTTTAAAGCTAATTTTTTTCATCGAAAGGGGAAGTGAGCAAAACACTCATATCCCCAACACCACTGAACACGATAAGCCTTAGCAGCTACATGTACTAAAGAGACTGATATCTGTAAAGGAGTCACAAAGAGGTTGCTGTGGCTTAACATTGAATTCCACTAAAACTTGAGGTAAGGTGGTATATTACATGTATATAGAGTCAATAATCTTTAAAACGCATAAAGAGCAGTAGTCGTAAAATAAAATGTGTGTGGTTGCAAAAAATTACAGTCTATTCCTGTCTAGGTAGTCATAATGTAGAAATAGAAGATAAGCTCATTATATCTATCAAAGTGAACCTAGTCTTATGACTGTCATGGCATGATTAATAGCTGCATACCGACATTTCTCATGGGAAAGTAAAGAAGAACAAAAATCTGCTTTTAAAAATTAGGTTGGTACTAATTCATGTTTCATCCATTTCTGTGTTGTTCCAGAATATGCTGCTTTCATTAAACAATAACGTGCATGAATAATCGCAAACTGACCTTCCGTTTCCCAACAAACAATGCAATATGTCCAATGTATGTATGGGGTGCCGATTTCAGTTCCAAAATATGCTAAATCCATCATATTTTAAGCAATTAATGAATTAAAGCACGTTCAAAGTGATGCTGATCCAAAGTATGAGAAATTAAATTCTTGTTCTTCTCAGAGTTTTGGTTTATGGATGTAGCATGTTTTGGATCCAAACCCTCCATATAGCATGTTCTGATAAGAAATACCAAGGAAATGGTAACGTCATTCTGAATAACAACAACGACAACAACATCAAATGATTTTAGAGAAACTACAAGACAAAAACAAAAAGTGTTTGATTTGGTTTGTTATATTAGACTGCCATCATGTCAACAGAAGTTGCAACAGTGATCCAAGGTCTTGGGTGTTCTCTATGCTTCAACCTTCTGGAGGAACCTAAGCTTCTCTCTTGCACTCATTCATTCTGTGAGAAATGCCTGGAACAGCTTTACAATTCTCAGCGTGCTCAACGAAAGGTCAAGGAACTATCGTGTCCTCTCTGTTGCCAGGTCACTCGACTAGGGAGCATAGGGTTGTCTGATCTAAAAACGAATGTTCCTTTGAAGTCATTGGTCGGAGACGTGAAAAAAAGTAGGAAGTTGTGTACTGTCTGTGAGCCGGAAGCTAAATGTCCAGCAGTGTGTTACTGCCAGGAGTGTGATGAGTTCATGTGTGATGCGTGTCTGAAAGGTCATGGTAAGTTCAGAAAGAATACAAGTCACGTTGTAGTCAGCGTGGATGATATCAAAAGCGGGAAAGTGAAAGTCAAGCAGCTCTGCCATAAGCATCCAGGAGAAGAGAGGTTATGGGTTTGTACTTCCTGCAAGGTCTCTATCTGCTTTAGATGCCGAGTGCTCGAACATACTGGATCAGATCACGTCTTACAAGAAGTGGAAGACTTTAAGAAAATCATGAAGGATGAAATTGAATCTCTCCAGAAAAAAGGGATGGAGCAAATGGAGATAGTCAAGTCCTACACACAGTTAGTCCAAGAGCAGACTGCGAAGGTTGAATCCATCATTGCCGGGAGAGAAGCTGATATCAACAAGGCATTCGACGAGACACTCCTCCAACTGAACGCGAAGAAAAATGCTCTTCTCCATCAGTGCAAAGAGATGAAAAGAAAACTAACAGAAATACTATGCAGGCACGGTATGAATGGAGATGAGTTATTAACTAGTCTAAATAGTGCATGTGAGTTGGTTGGTAATGGTGTGGGAGCACTACCTGAGGGTGAGGCATTGGTAGTACACAGTACTCTTTGTAGAGAATTACAGATATTATTAGATAGGGAGGATCCTGATCAATCGAAACCAATACAGGTTACAATTCAAGCGGAAGGTGTGACATTTACCAGATGCATTCTTGATGATGAACATACTATAGGGATGTTAAACATGAACGACTGGGTACTTGAAAAGGTAGCCGACTTTAACACTTCCAACTTGCTAATTTATAGCATGGCCCCAACAAAGTATGGTAAGATGTTAGTGGGGTATGGTGATGGTGGTATCGAGGAGTTCACTGTCAGTGGTTCACAGAAAACAGTGCTGAAGGATGTGAACGTGTGGCGTGTGTCTGTCTTGTCTGATGGTCGCTATGTTGTACGTGATTGGGATGAGAAGATCTCTCTCTACTCCTCTGACTGGAACAAACTTGATACCAAAGAGTTTAATATGAAGGATAGTGATGACTTTGGTGGCATGGATGTAGATAAATGTAACAACATCTATGTTGGGTATTATTTTGCTGAGACGATACGTGTGTTCTCATCAGAGAGTGGGGAACCTATTAGGGAGATCCCCTGCCATGGCCATAGACCCTACGTGATATGTACAATGAATCACAGTAACATGCTGGTTGTTAAATATGGATTCACTGTTCGAGTGATCGATCAACATGGTACAGTGAAACATGACGTCACAAAGGAGGGTTACAGTGCGTGTCCTGCTGTCCTGCATGATGATAGCATTCTGATTGGATGGAGGAAGGATGATCATGTGAGTATTGATCTGTACACAAACCAACTGAAACATGTGAGAACAGTCATTAGTGGGCTGGAGTGTCCAAGTTATTACTGGGATTTGAGAGAGTTCTCATCAGGGGAGATCGCGTTTTGCGCCGAATCCAAATTCTATGTGTTACGTAAATGCTAGATATCAAACTATTTTTGAAAAAGCGATACCAACAACTTTAGACAGATTAATTAATAAGGGAGACCTTGAAATTAATATTGTCATTTAAAAGCACCATAACCCACTGAACAAAACATGGTTTGCAAGAAATTTCTAGACATTATGCATTTTTAAACATCATACTCAATTTAATTAAAAATTCAATACAAAATAGTTTACCTCACCACATGTCTCAAAGCATAAACTGAATTGCCCATTATAGCGTCAAATACAATTTAAAATGCAAGTTACATGAATTGCACGTGGAATAAAAAATTGGTATAAAATGTTGCTCATACTAACAATTAAACTAATTAAACATTCAATATAACTTCATGCTAATACATCCTTAATAGGTGTTATTAATAGTAGTAGCAATTATTCTTAATATATCCCAGTTCATGGTATGGACTGTCCATTATCTTTGCTGTCCGTCATATATATTAAATCTGCTACTGAACACTATTGTAAACAAATCCCTGTGTTAAACCTTTCACATTTTTTTATTTCCCAGTTTTAATGTAGCGTGTGTGGGTATGAACGCATGTGTGCGGTTGCCTGTGTGTGTGTTCCTGAGTGTTTCTGTGTGCGTGTGTGGGGGTGTGTATGTGTGTGTAAGTGTACCTACGAAATTGGATTTTAACAGAACTCCAATTACCGAAATATCTAACGCGCTTTTACAATTACTAATTGTCACAACGCTTATTGTTTTATTTTTGCATCAGAGATCGGAGTCTGATGTTGTTGTTTTTTTGGTTCATTCTGGTTCATCTAGAATCATCGGCTCATAGACACTCATCAAATCACGGGAACAAGTTAAATATGTCTCTAAGAAGTAGCTAGGAATTAAAATATATTTCTTCCAAACATGTATTTGACCATACTCTCTCTCTCTCTTGCTGGTGCTCTATTTACATAATTTATATACAAAATATTCTCAATTCCAGTAGTCATGAACTAGGTAAAGTGCGTTTGGTGAAAAGAATCGCATCATATCTGCATCTAACCCCCCCCCCCCCCCCCCCCCCCCCCCCCCCCCGAGTCTTTATATAGCTCATTGTATGTAGGCCACAAATGTGTCTCGTAAATACCGTATAAACATGTATTATTTTGTAAACAAACTGTTTACATTATAGAAAATGTTTCCCTCAACAAAGTAGGCCTATCCATGAACTATGTAAAGTATGTTTTGTGAAATGCATTGCATCAAATCTGCATCTATAAACCTTCCCCTGTCTCTATTCGATTGTCTAGGCCTGCAATTAGTTCAGACTCGGAACTTTTCCCTCATAACGCGATCTCCCACTAACCGCAACCAGGGCTGGCCGACGATGGCGTAATCCCAAATTCGTACGGGCGAGGAAATTCGGGGTCACGCCATCTCTCGGCCTGGCACCAGCAGTAGTGGGATATCGCGTATATTGGGGAGATTGCTCTTAAATAAAATCGTTTAGAATCTGAACTAGCCCGCAATGTGTCGTGTAAATATGGTATGAAAATGCATTCCTTTGTAAGCAAACTTGTTGGATGATAGTTTTCTATTTCTTCATTTAAGATAAAGCTGTGACATTACTTTCATTTTGCAGAAATACTCTGTACGTATGTATATATTTTTAAAAACTACTACTTTATTCTTACTATGTTGTCCCTTTCATCAGAATAGACACTTCATCTTATTGATTTATTTCAGGAATTACACTCAAATTGCTTTATATTCCATATTATTGTTAATTGTGGAAAGGTATGTCATGTTAATCAAGGTAGATATCAAGGTATGTGTGTCACATTGTTAAAATTAAATTTGCATGAAGGTTGTTGAAGAATTTTATTGTAAAAGCATAAATAGTGTGTATATTCAGATATCCGACTACACGTGTGCTCTTTGATCATGTTAGTTGGTAAATGTGTCCAAACTTTCGCTCCTTTTTATTGATGTAATGGTGGTTTAGCTTTCATGAAAGCATTATTATTTTCTGTCACAAATTGCCTTTCTTATGTTATTAATGACTTAACTTTTTGTATTGATTGAAGAAGGGTGGATAAATAAATAAAATTAAGTGAGGGGAGGGAGTTGGTGAAAAAGAGGAGGGTTTATATTTTTCCAAAAATTATACTAATTTGTTCAATAAATCACATGATATTATTACTGGAGGTAGGTAAATTCATTTGAATTAATTGTGTGAACCACCACCTTTACCAATCGGGTCGCTACCACAAATATATTTGTATTTGTATATGATGTCGAGCAAAGATGGATACACACGATAAAGGAAATGTTCAAATTCGGCTCTGATCGAATAAACATCGGGCCATTCGTGAGGGCATCTTAAACCATCGTATGACCGCCGGTGAAGTTTCTCAGGCTCCTGAAGCAAATTCGTGAGAGGTGGCAAAATCTTTGGCATGCCAAAAAAATTGCACAAAGACCTTGCGAAGGTTCATTTTCGTGTTGAATTCGTGTGTCCATTTTGCCCTTCGTAAGGCCATCGTGAGGGCATCTTGTCAAATCGTGTCATCCTCGTCTTTACTTTGTGTGATCATCGGTGCCATCGGGCAATTTTTCAGCTCACGAAGAAACAAGCAGAGCCTAAGAACTCCACCGGCGGTCATACGATGGCTTAATATGCCTTCACGAATGGCCCGATGTTTATACGATCAGAGCCGAATATGAACATTTTCTTTATGGTGTGTCCATCTTTGCTCAATTTCGGGACAGTGTGACGCCTGCAATTATCCGATCAGCAATTGAATTTCCATCTCGTACGGTCGGCTGAAAGTTTTATACCATCGGGAGGTCACGTGACGCCTTCATGACCTAGTTCGAACGCATCGTACTCTCATTACGACGTCGTGTAGCCATCTTGTCGCCTTCGTGTTTCCTTCGGGTAAACTTTTAATAACAATTCACATCTTCGTAGGTTCTAGTGCCATCATGTGACTTTCTGTAGGCACCGTACTTGCTTTGGTTGCTGATTGGCAGTTGGCTGCTGATTGGCCTACTTCGCGCGAATTGAAAATACCATATTCGTATGGCCATCTTGTCTCAAGTTCGGGACAGTGTGACGCCAGCAGTATGATACTTGGCCTGCAACTAGTTCGATGAATTTTTACTTTTTACCAGTAAGATTTCGAAGTTGAATCGTGGTGTTGGTTCTTGGTAGCTTTTACAGTGTTTACAAAATACTACAATGTATTAATCATAATTATTAAAATCGCATGAGAATAGAAAAGGTGTAAAGACTGAGTCTTCTGTAGGAGCAGTGATGAGAATAAAGCAGAAAATGGATTGCAAAGGAGATATGGACTGGAGGAGAGAGAAGGGAAGAGCAAAAATGAGAGGGAGAGATAGAAGACAAAGAAGAGAGAGACAGACACAGAGAAAGAGAAAAGTGGAGAGGGTGGGAAGACGAATAGTGCTTAATGTCTCTCTATATGTAGACAATGATGACAAAATAAATAATTTGTCATCATTTGTCTACTAATGGGGGGGGGGGTGTGGCTAAATTATTTTCTTCAGGTGCCTTTTGATCTGTAAACATAACGACAAAATGATATATTATGTAAGATGTAGTGGAAATATAACCTACACCAATGTGCACTGTGTTACATAATGAACAAGAGGTGTCTTCCGCTTAAAATGATATGATTAACCTTGTAAAGTATTTTATGTAGAAAGGTTCCAATCATATATTCAGCAATGTTGCATGTACGTCTATAGTTTTTCAGTGTAGGCACATTTAATATTAGGTACGTTCACACGTAGAGCGATAGCATCGATGCTATCGAGGTGTCGATGCTATTTTGGTGAAGACAAGATAGTGTCGAGACCAAACGCTGTCTGAACGCAGATAGTCACGAGATAGAAGCGAGTTTCCAAACTATTCTTGCATCGAGTTTAGCAGGAGTAAATCTCAGGATCCAGCGACAAAGCATCGACGCTTTGCGGTAGACCACCCACCGCGCTTGTGACTATTTGTCGTGTGAGCGCAATCGCTGCTATCTTCACTCGCTGCTATTATAATTCTATCTGTTTGTGGTGCTATAATATAATGCAATGTATGTATTCATGTGATGTACCCTCTTCCCTACTTTTTTTCTATTATCATTCTGTCTGTTTCATCTGGTACTGTAATGTAATGTATGTATTCATGTGATGTATATAGGGGTATAGTAGGGTAATGTGTATACTGTGTGGTAAGGAAGGGGGGTTTTTTTTGGGGGGGGACGGGGTTCCTTCTTTTTATCTTTTTCTTTTTTATATATGTGACCAGGCACCACAAAACCACCCAAAAGTCGCACTGTGTGATTTTCAGTTAGAGATCAATCAATGTGTTTTGGTTGGCATGCATGGTCAAATTTTAGTTTTGGGTATTTCCTGAAAGAGTATACTTTTTTCTAAGTAATCTAAAATGTGGAGGCACCAAACAATGTAGAAGTGGTATTTTTGCCAGCTTTTTATCAGGCTTAGGTGTGTCTTCTCTGGATTTTGATGTATTACTTTTCTTTTTCACGACCCTGAATACTTGTCTCATTTTAATCTCCCATAAATCTCCCGGAGTAAGTTCTTGCATTGACACTTGTGCACTATGATAAACAGGATATGTCTATGTAGTATGCCAAGTTTTAGGACAATCTGATAATCCCTTCATAGAAATTTTCATTGAGTTCTAATCCTCCATTTGTCACCTTAGCACAACACTTTGCAAGTCAGAGTGCTTCAATAAGCCACTTCGGAGATGCAATCTGAGCATGAGCAGATAAAGGTCATCTGTACCAAATTCTAAAACCCACTGACACTAATATTCGATATGTGCTCATGAATGTCATGTAATCATTATTCAGTTATGCACTAATGGTGCATTCCATGATATCCAGGTGGAAGTATTCTTTTTAAAGGGGGAAACAAAAGCTATTCATGAGGCACCTCTATCACTCCCAGAGTTATTTTTCTGAAGTGCACATAAAGGGACCCTCCATGTCTAAAATATCTGTGGATATTTGGGGTCATTTGTACCATGCGCTAACCCCGAACTGGCTTATAGACTGCAAACTTTAAACCCTTATTAAGAAGTAACATTATGAGGGACTGTGCATTCTTCTCTTTGTACATTGAGTTATGAACATCCAATGAGTTATATATCATTTTAAAGCTGAGAATCTGCTCTTTCAGATCATACCTTAACTAAAGTATGATGTGGTCTTTAGATGAAGAGTTTTCTTGCAAAAGGCCCTAAATCCACTTTACCTACTTCTTAGTAAATTGAGATTTTTTGTTTCACACAGTTCTATGATTTCATTCAAGAAGATCTTCATGTATGTTTAAGAGACATCACCACAAGTAACAATAATCACAATTTTAAAAATCCTGCGGCCGTCAAATATTTTATATGATTTTTTATATATATTTTTTTTTTTGGATTTAGGGCCTTTTGCAAGAAAAGTCTTCAATGATAATAGTACTTTACACATTAAAAATCTTTCTAATGAACCAAAAATCCACCGCCCTTGTTCACCTAACCTCTTGTGCTGCTCCACCTGCCTATGTTAAATGGGTTATAATAAACCTTGCCTGATATAGCAACATTATAAAATCAATCAAAATTTAAACTTCGAAAGATAATTGGGGTGACTTATCGAAAATCATCATCTGACCTTAAAAATAAAGCAGACTTGCTCTAGATAACTGCATAAAATATCTGCTTTGCTCGGATAAACCTTGCCTGATATAGCAACATTTTTAAGTCGATTCCAAAGATAATTTGTATTGTCTACTGACAGTAGCCAGTCATTATCTGCCCTTAATAAAGCAGATTTGCTCAAAAAGCAATATCTACTGTATCCAGAGGAGAATGCATCATCGTAATCAACATCCCATCACGTAACCAATCCCATCATTATCACCCGTATAATTGCCATTGTCATCACACCATTACCATCATCAGAACATTCAGCATCACACCATCATACACATGAATGAAATCAGCATCAGCATCATCATAACCAACATCATTGTTGTTATTATCATCATTATTGCCATTATCATCACCATCATAACCATCACCATCATTATCGGCATTAATTATGGAGATCGTAAATACCTTTATCGCCATTATCATTGCCACCACTATTATCATTATATCTATCACCATTTCTACCATCATCACATTTATCACTGTCATCATCAACATCACCATCACTAACAGTAGCATCATCACCATCATCTTTGTCATGGCTGTATTATTCATGTCATTAGAGTTAACAGCACCTGCTGAACCTTTTTCAATATCACACCATCCTCATATCACCTACTCATGTACATCCAATAAGATTTCATTTCATTTCATTTTTTTTTTCTGGGATTGTTGGTTATATCTGCAAGCTCCATTGTTGTAGTAATTTTCAAGATCTTGATAAACTAAGGAATTTTGTGTATTTAATTCCCATAAAAAATGTCAAAAAGCGGGAAAGATTCTCACACAGAGTCTCTGGATAGATGGTTGTGTGGAGGCGCGTGATTGGTCATTCATGCCAAAAACCTATTCTCTTAGCCAATCAGGATGCAGGATAGATGAATGGATATAGGGCTTTTTGCAAGAAAAGTGTTTTGGATTTAGGGCCTTTTGAAAGAAAACATAATTTTCATCTCATTTTTTAACAAACTTCCTGAAACTTTTAGAAGTTGAAATATAGCCAGTTTGATGCACATGGTGAATGTCTATTAAGGCATATAAAAAGTGCCATATGATAAAAAATGGATTTAGGGACTTTTGCAAGTAAGCTCTTCAGATATTGATTTACATGTGCTTACCAGAGAATATAGTGTGCATGCATGTGTTTTATTTTGGCATGAGATTGGAGTTCAGTCAATTTTGACATGTACAAGGTTTATTTAAGTTAAGTATTATAACACATGTATTTGCTACTTGATTGTATTATCGATATTACAAATGAATTGTTATTTTGTTATTATGTTGATTTATGAAGACATATAACTTCCGCGCGTTTGACCATGCATACCAATTATACTCGGTCACTCTGTGTGGCGCAGTAATTATTGTTTTGGCAGCGGGTGAGCGATGAATAGTCACGAGTGGGTGATAGAAGCAAGTCGATCACGGCCTGTCTGAACGTACTGGAAATATTTTTGAAACTTACATAGTATCGATGCTAACATAGCATCGATGCTATGTACGACGTGTGAACATAACTATTGACTCTCTGCCATTGGAATTCCGAAATCGGAAACATACATACATGCAGTAACAAAGCCTAACCTGAAATCGGAAATTTCGCAATGGTGTCATGCACTGGATTAGGTAGTGAAGGATTTGCAACCCCTTTGCTAAACTAGGATGAGAGGGAGTGAGAGAGAAAGAGAGAGAGAGAGAGAAACAGACAGAGAGTGGAAGGTAAAGAGAGAAAATGAATAAAAATGGTGATGGAGGCATAGAAGACGATGGCACCCCCTGCCTAACCCTCCCCTGCTTAACCCTCCGCTGCTCACTGGCTTTATTGAGGATCATTGTCTGGACCCCCCCCCCCCCTTCCATCCCACCGCGATCAACGAGGATAGAATGATCTTTTAACCTCCAAATGGCGGACTATGGTAAAATGTTAATTTTTACGACTTACCTTCAACTACCGACCCGCAAACGCCCCCCCCCCCCCCTCTGAAAGTACGAACATGCCGAACGGTCCCTTAACACCTACCCATTTTCCCCGACACCACTGAACATGATTGGCCTAGGCAGCTACATGTATGAAAGAGACTGATATCTGTAAAGGACTGGCATAGATCTGAGGTTGTTGTGGCTAAACGTTGAATTCCTACTAAAACTTGAGGTAAGGTGGCTAATTTCATTTCATTTCATTTATTTATTTCCACATTAAAACATGTTAAAATGAATACATTGCAATAATAATTATAAGACCATTAGAGAGATATTACAAAACTGTGGCGGAGCCAAATGAAAGCCAAAGGCTTGTACAGATTGGCTCCTTTCAAAATCAATTAATAGTCACAAATGCAAAATAATTAACATAAAAGTATGAATATTAAGTAATTGCATGTAAAAATTATTAAATATTAAGAAAAACTACGGATAGGACAGATTACAGGAAGGAGTAAGTAAGAGAGGTAAAAGTACATTTGAAGTATATAAATTCTGGAAAGCATTACATTGTGATAAGGAGTAATTTATAATTGCGTTTTAAATAGTTATAGGATGTACTGTATTTCAAAGTTTCGGGTAGATTATTCCAAAGTAGTGGACCATTATAGAATATTGAGTGCTGTCTTATAGTTGTGCGAAATAAAGGTAAGTGATAATTTTTTAAGTTTCTGGTTTCATAGGAATGGATATTATAATTTTTCATGAAGTAATTCTGAAACAATTGTGGCAATATGTCATTATGACATTTATACATGAATAATACACTGTGTAAAGATATCAAATCATAAATTGGAAGAACTTTTAGAGTATTAAATAAAGGTTTACTTGGAGCTAAATAATCTGAGCTTGTTATTGTACGAACTGCCCTTTTTTGGAGGATAAGAATTTTGTTTAAATTTGATTTAGATGTATATCCCCAAACAATACTGCAATACCTGAGATAAGGTAAAATGAGTGTATCATACAACATTTTAAGTACATTTTTAGGTAAGAATTGTAATTTACTCAGTACCCCTATATTTCTGGCAATTTTATTACAAACATAGTTTATATGAACATTCCAGGATAATCTATTATCTACATAAACTCCAAGAAATTTAGTGTTTTCTACTAATTGAAGTCTTCTGTTATCAAAATACAAGGCTAAATTATCATATTTTATCTTCGAATTAGTGAACAACATACATTTTGTTTTGTCGACGTTTAAAATCAACTTATTTGCATTCATCCATACCTTAATTTGATTTAATTGTATATTTACTGAATTGAATAAAGAACATATATTATTATTTGACATAAAAATACTTGTATCATCTGCAAATAATAAGTAATTTAAGGAATGTGTACATTGTGGAAGATCATTAATATAAATTAAAAATAATAAAGGTCCAAGGATTGAACCTTGGGGCACTCCACATTTAACAGTTCTAGGTTGGGACTTAATTCCATTTACATTACATGTGTGTAGAGTCTATAATCTTTAGAAAGCATAAAGAGCAGTATCCGTAATATAAAATGTGTGTGGTTGCAAAAAAGTACTATTTCTATCTATCTGCATGTCTATGTATATGATTACAGATTGCTACATGATACATTTGAAACATGTATGTACACTGTTGGTCATAAAGGTGGAATAAAATATTTTTGAATAAAAATCGACAGTTTTGTTGGTATTTGAAAGGCTACGCGTAGACAAAATGGTAATTGAGTGATTACATAATGTTTCCCCATTACACAGGTGACATTATAACATGAGAAATTTGGATTACGTAATAAATTATTTTGTTGTAGACTATAAAAGCCTATGCATATGATATTCTGTCCCTTAACTGGGCGTTGTGGCGTGCGCCTGTAATCCAGCTACCAGTGGAAGTTATAAACTGATTCAGCGGACCCAGGTTCGAGACTGAGTCACGTCTTTCGGATGGTGACGTTAAAGGTCGGTCCCAGACGTAAATAATCATATCTGATTGATACACGTCTGTAAAAACCCAATTACACACACACACACACATTCTGTCCCTTTCCCTGATTTAGCACTGTGTATAAGAAGGTTGCATTTTTTCGAGTTCCTTGTACCGTTTGAAATAAAAATCGGTAGAGACGTTCCCTGGACTATGCCTGGTCCAACGGCAACAGCAACACGCGAGAGAGTGGTAGCACTGCGACAGGAGGGCTACAAGCAGACTGATATCGCAGAAGTCCTAGGGATATCACAGAGTGCAGTCTCTAAGATCCTGAAACGTCAACGTGAGGCGGGGAATGTGCGGCCACGGAAATCTCCAGGACGTCCCAGATTGACCACAAGAAGAGATGATCGCCAACTGTTGAATTTCAGCCGCAGAAACCGGAAATTGCCCACGAGCCGTCTTCGTCGCTTGTGGAGGAGATATCATGGGATCAACGTTTCCCGGTCAACCGTTAATCGCAGATTGCTCCAACATGGTTACCGAGCACGACGGTTGACCAAATGTCCACGCCTGTCTGTTCGCCACAGAGTAGCTCGTCTTCTTTGGGCTAGGGAGCACAGAAGGCTTCATCCAGGACATTGGCAACATGTGGTCTTCACGGACGAGAGCCGGTTCATCCTTGACCGAAAGGATGGGAGACAACGAGTTCGTCGATTAGCCGGGGAAAACCTTCACGATGAATGTATCCACGAGACGACTCAAGGCGGAGGCAGCTCAGTGATAATATGGGCCGGCATCCATTATGGAGGGAAAACGCCACTGGTGGTTCCGGACGGAAACGTCAACGCCGCCGCCTACAGGGATATCTTGGAGTTCCACTGTCTTCCATATGCAAGACGAGTGTATGGGCACAATTTCCGACTGCAGGATGACAACGCTAGACCGCACAGGGCCGCTGCAGTAAGGGAATTCCTGGAGGCAGAGGGCGTCGTACAGTTGCCATGGCCAGCTTGTTCGCCGGATATGAACCCCATAGAGCATGCATGGGATGCCCTAGGCCGAGCCATCAACGACAGAGAGGTCATTCCTCAAAATCTGCAGGAGTTGGCAGATGCTCTGAGGGAAAATGGGACGCTATGCCTGTTGACGTCATCAACAAGCTAGTGGACAGCATGCCACGACGTCTGCATGCGCTGGTTCGTGCCAGGGGTGGACATACCCGATACTAGTGACTGAGTAAGAACAATGACTAAAGTTTGATGCAAATTTGTCCATGAAATCACAAAAAAGAAGTCATCTGGAAAACTGAGAGAGATTGAAAATAAATACTGTATCTCATGATCCTTTAATTTACTGTATATTGTGGTCATTGTTGTTCTATGCTCATGACATCCATCGCTTAGGACATAAACTTGTAAAATATCACTGTCAAACGTGTGTAAAAGGCAGAATAATAAAGTAAAGTGGTTATCATGCACCATAAATGCCATATTCAAATCATGTTGTAATAATTACGCTGTGAAAATTTGGTGAAAAAAAATATTCCACCTTTATGACCAACAGTGTATATGTTCTCATTCTGTGTATAAAGGTGTGTTGTATTTTTTTCTTCAGCATTTTATTCACTGATTCTTTCATATCGCCTGTAAGTAATGTTGTCAGTAGGGTATGGGCCTATTATCCTCTCATGTATCAACCGTCACCATTTTATTTACACCACAGTCACACCGCCAAACTGACCCACACCGACTCCAAACCGGTCCGGTTCTTGACCATTGCCGGCAATGTTATTTTATTTTCGGTCTGTTGTCGGTATTATTGGTGTCACTGTGGTATTGGATTGTCTAGCCTAATTTTATGTACACCTTCTCATTCTTATGTTAGTTATAAATAAGATGGTTTGATTGTGAGTCATTTATATATCAGAGTTTCACCCTCGTTACCTACGATCCGACATTTTGTGGCGATATTATGTTACGCCTATGATGAGGGTTAGGTACAGTTTGGTCCTGGGGTGAAGAAAATATGGACTAGTGTCAACTGTTGACCACGGAGCAACTGTCACAAGAAAATTATATTGCACATTTTGTTGTTGCTTATTTCCCATGCCTTGTATGCATCTTTCAGGTACTAGGAATAAATAATTGTAACAATTTTTTTTCTCCAACAGGGGTCTATGAAATACAAGTCATGCTTATTTAATAGACTCCTCAACTGATGTTTTCCTTTACAATTATAATGTTTACAATATAAAAATTGTCGCTTTATCAGTGTAGACATTGAATTATGTTCTGTTATATCTATGATCAATTCGTAATGTCCCTGTTTTTAATTTTCATATGTACTGTTTTAAAAAAGTGTAAAAGATATACATGTTTGTAAAAATCAATAATCATTGAAAATTTGAAACTTTGAAATATGAATCAAATATAATTTATATCCTAAAATATACTATTTCTAAAAAATGACAAATAATTAACCAGCTTGTTATTGATTGTAATTAGTTGACAAAAACAGGAAGATCGGCATCGTTTGTAATATTGTGTAAATATACAATTTCTTTTTCTCATTTTTATTTCTTAAGGTTAGGAATCTGAATGTGATTGCCATTAGAGTTTGATCACAATCTTTACTGATGTAAATGAAATGTAAATCTTTAAACTATATCCTTATTCCTAGTCCGACAAAGTCTTATGCCTTCTGGAAGTTTACATTTCTACGATTATTCGAAATGGTATTGAAAATACCATTAAAATGTAGTAGAAGAATACAAGTATGGAATATGGAGTGAGGGAGAGGGGAGAAAGAGAAAGTGAGAGAGAGAGAGAGAGAGAGAGAGAGAGAGAGAGGGAGGGAGACAAGCAGAGATAAGCTATTGAGACCGGGCATTGCAGGGAGAGAGGTAAAAAGTACTCATACTCTGTATCCCGTCATATATGTTAGAACAAATTATGTACACTGAGAATATAAAAATGATAATTATGATGGAAGTTTCACAAAAGAAGAAGACAATATTATATCATTTAAACTACACCTATACTTATTTTACAAGAACCCCACCCCCCTACCACGATTCGTCCCTTATCACGCATATAGAGGGGGTATTGGTGCGGATTGTTCGATGAATAGCTATATATGTTTTAACAATATAGACCTTCTTTAACTCTTCTCTCCCTCTCCCTCTCTAATTAACTCCTTCACTTTACCAATACTCTAATAACCAGTCACTACCGAATAAACAATAACATAATATGCATAGGCTGCCTTGTTTCCTTTCGGCACTTTTGATATAAATCTCTCTTTTCTGTGATAGTTATAATATCATAATGGTCTATTTTTCACGATTGAAATGTACCAATAAAAATCAACAAAACTGTTATTTAAACAAGTAATTTCTTCTTTTGTGTAAATATCTCAACAACAACAAAACCCACAAGATTAGGTTCATGATGACTTGATTAAAACCGATTATTAACCATTTTTGCTTGAACTATGATGCACATAATATTCACATCCCTATCACTATACTAGTCAGGACCAATATCAACTTTCAACTGCGATAAAAAGAAAAAAGCGGTGCTGACGGTATGGGCTACGTGTTGTAGCAATGGAGAAAATTGCATGTTATAAACTAAATGTTTCCATGATAATGCGATCTATTTAAAGGTATACATGACATAATGATTATGGTGAAAGGCTTTTCATCAACATCTAAAATACGTAATTGAAAAAAACATCTTTAATGAACAAATGTGCTGATCAATCGCGTATTCAAACAAAATTACATGTCATAATACTATCAAAACAGTTATATCGTATCATACAGCGAATTCTGTTCTCTTCAGGCGAAATAGATAAATATGTTATTCTTATACAAATGTGAGAAGGGGAGGGAGATGAAAGCTAGAAATATTTTAAAAAGAGCCAGTCTAAAATGCAAGCAGACGCAATTTGTATAAATCAGTCAGACCCAACTCCGTAATACCGAGCACAGGGTTATACTCAGAAAACGGCGTATAGAACAAGATGAATATAGAGCCCTCATCGTTCAGTATGAGACAGTGTGTACAAAAGGCATGTGGAAAATCTTGCAAAGTCAACCTGCTAACGATATATTCTTAAAAATAATGCTGCGTGTCAATTATCTTCAAAATCCATGAATGATTCGTGAAGTGAATTTCATATGACAAACATTTGAAATAAATATATCCGCAGCATTTAAAAAAATATATATTATCAACAGCAGGTCAACACTGCACGATTTCCCTCATGCCTTTTGTACACACTGCCTCGCACTGAACGATGAGGGCTCTATATTCATCTTGTTCTATACGCCGTTTTCGGAGTATATACCTATGCTCGGTATTACGGAGTTGGGTCTGACTGTATATAAATAGGGACACACACATACACAAGCAAAGATAATAGGAGGAGATAAGGAACAAAGACATAAACATGATAAACGAGAAAAGATTCCATTTCACATAATCTCCCTTGCACATCAAATCTTAACAATAATTGTTATATTTTCGTTTTTACCCTGACTTTAGCACGGTTGAAATCAAGTGGACCTTTGTTAAAAGAAGTTCAATGTACAGTATTTGGTTTTACCCAGACGTACAGAACTATGATGGGAATTGTACCCATGGCCATGTGATATCTTAAAGCGCATGAGTGTTATGACAGAGTTTAGGAGCATGGTAAACGTGACAATATGTCTAATTGTCAGGTCGGTATGAAGGTTCTTTTTTTATACGTAATGGATATTATGACAATAATTAACATTAAGCATTAACTTCAAACACTTCGGAAACAACAAAATAAATCCAAAGAGAATGTTATCATCCTCTAATCAATCAAGCTTTTTTCCCCCCAAATGCAAATAAACAAAAGTCAGTTTAAAACTATTCAACATGTCCACGCATTTCAAACCCTGAATAGCCAGCCATTAACTAAGCCTCGATCATACAAGTTTCATATTTACATCTAACATCGCATTTTGCCATGTTTAATTATACAACATGATCTTCAGTTTTCTGCATCCGTAATAAGTCCCGTATAACATTCTTTTATTTGAACTATACTACAGAAATCTACGCATACGACGACATGTCACGCAATGTCATGCTCAAGTAGGTACACCAATGATCGAATCTATTGAAATCATTGTGTAAACATGTTTTGTATTATCAGAACGCAGTAAACAAAGCAAACTTCATTGCTGGAAAGCTGGTACTATTTATATATTATATTATTTTTACAGATCGACTTTGCACTGAAGTTATACTGCTATTATTGTAACACTTTTGTTAGCACTTCAAGCGGACCCTGATTTTCAGCAACCTAAGGTAATATGAATTGTATTTTGTTAAACGAGTACATGTATACCAGTAGTGAACATTCCCGAACTGATAAAATGTATTAGAGTTAACTGCATGGGATTTTATAAGTTAAGTTCGTATACCGGAAAGCTGGAGTTATTTTGAGATTCTTTCATAAATGATATACCCATCCATATAATGGCAGCAAAACGCTGCCTTCAAATGTAGATGCCCTCACAACATGCGCAACAATGTGTGTTTTAGGATTATAGGCCTAGTTGTAGTCACTGTCTTACGCCTCCCTTTTTAAAGAAATATGTTACGCTTTTGAGGTCAAAGACTTGTAATTTCCCGGAATATTATTTTCCGCGGCATTCCATTTTGCCCATGTCTTTATAGATGGAAAATTCCCCCAGGGCATGCTGCGGTAAAATTGATTATAATACGTGACAAGCTATGGCTCCCTTCCCCACCATTCTTTTAAAGCGACTCATAAAATTAGCGATTCAACCAGACATACCTGCTATGAAGCTTTCGAATTTTTGAGGAAAGGAATAATTCACCATCTATTTGATTTTAATGATAGACATATTGCAATCATTAGACATAATAGTTGACACCATCAACGGTTTTGACCGTTGAGGAATGAGATACTTTGTTGTCTCGTCTTTGATACATTCACCACAGAAATATTAGATGAATTAGACCATATCGTTATGTATTCATGGACAGACAGAAAAACAGTCAGCCGAATAGAATTCTTTCTTCAACAAAAGAAGTGTCCTCTCAGGGGATGCTGCAGAGTATTTTGATATGCTTTGAAATCAGCATTTCAACTTCCTTTCACTTTTCCTCTTTCACCCTCCCCCTCCCTCAATTAGCAAATCTAAGGGACAATCGCCATCTTCTACCACCCCCTATCCTCTAACTCCACCCCTGCACTTATAACTGTGATGGGATCCTAATAGGAATTTTGGTAATTGTTATAACTTTTTTTAGACATGGCTTCAGAGGTTACAACAGTGATCCAGTCCCTTGAGTGTTCTCTATGCTTCAACATTCTAAAAGAACCAAAACTTCTATCTTGTACTCATTCATTCTGTGAGAAATGCCTTCAACAACTTCACAATTTTCAGGGAAAGGGCATTGAACTCTCATGTCCCCTCTGTCGTCAGATCACTCAAATTGGCAACAAAGACGTTTCCACTCTTAAAACCAATGTTCCTCTCAAGTCCATGGTCGGAGACCTGAAGATAGCCAGGAAGATATGTACTGTCTGTGACCCGGAAGCTAAATCTCCAGCTGGGTACTACTGCCAGGAGTGTGATGAGTTCATGTGTGATGCGTGTCTGAAAGGTCATGGTGGGTTCAGAAAAAATACAAATCACGTGGTAGTCAGCGTGGATGATATCAAGAGCGGCAAGGTGAAAGTCAAGCAGATCTGCCATAAGCACACAGGAGAAGAGAGGTTATGGGTGTGTACATCCTGTAAGGTTTCTGTTTGCTTCAGATGCAGTATGATCGACCACACCGGTTCAGATCACGTGATTCAAGAAGTGGAAGACTTCAAGCAGAATATGAATGGTGAGCTTGAATTTCTCAGGAAACGAGGGGTGGAGAAAATTGAGAGAATTAAATCGTACACAGGGTTAGTCCGAGAGCAGATTTCAAAGGTTGAAGCCATCATTGCCGAGAGAGAAGCCGATATGAACACGGCATTCGACGAGAAACTCCTCCAGTTGAACGCAGAGAAAATTGCTTTACTCGATCAGTGCAAAGAACAGAAAAGGAAACTAAAAGAAGAACTTTTAAAACGTGGTAAGAATGGAGATGAGTTAATAACGAGTCTAAATAGTGCATGTGAGTTGGTTAGTAACGGGGTAGGAGCATTGCTTGAGGGTGAGGCATTGATAGTACATAGCAATCTCTGTAGGGAATTACAAGATATGCTAAATAGTGCAAATCCTGATAACTCGAAACCTGGAAAGGTTACAGGTCAAGCAGAAGCTTAAACTTTCACTCCATGTGGACTTAATGATGGACATAATGTGGGCACGTTAAACATGAACGACTGGGTACTTGAAAAAGTTGCCGAATTTAACACTTCTAACGTGCACCCTCGTAGCATGGCCCCAACAAAGTATGGTAAGATGTTAGTTGGGTATTATGATGGTGGTATCGAGGAGTTCACTGTCAGTGGTTCAGAGAAAACAGTGCTGAAGGACGTGAAAGTGATGGGTGTGTCGATAAATGTAACAATATCTCTGTTGTCGATAAATGTAACAATATCTCTGTTGGGTATCATGGTCCGTGTACGATAGGTGTGTTCACACCAGAGGGTGGGGCACCGATTAGGGAGATCCCTTGCCATGGCTATAGTCCCGACGCGATATGTATAACGAGTCACAGTAACATGCTGGTTGTAAGTGATCGTTACACTGTTCGAGTGATCGATCAGCAGGGTACAGTGAAACATGACGTCACACAGAAGGGTCCCTGTCCGCGTTCTGCTGTCCTACATGATGATGGCATCCTGATTGGATGGGAGAATGATGGTCATGTGAGTATTGAGCTGTACACAAACCAACTGAGACATGTGAGAACAGTCATTAGTGGGCTGGAGTGCCCAAGTTATTACTGGGATATGAAAGAGTTCTCATCAGGGGAGATCGCGTTTTGCGCCGATTCCAAATTCTATGTGTTACGTAAATGCTAGATGTCAATCTATTTTTGAAAAAGCGATGCCAACAACTTTAGACAGATCAATTCACTTTTATTTCCAAGGGAGACCTTGAAATTAATAGTGTCATTTAAGAGCACCATAACCCACTGAACAAAACATGGTTTGCAAGAAATTTCTAGACATTATGCATTTTTAAACATCATACTCAATTTAATTAAAATTCAATACAAAATAGTTTACCTCACCACATGTCTCAAAGCATAAACTGAATTGCCCATTATAGGGTCAAATACAATTAAAAATGCAAGTTACATGAATTGCACATGGAATAAAAAATTGGTATAAAATGTTGCTCATACTAACAATTAAACTAATTAAACATTCAATATAACTTTATGCTAATACATCCTTAATAGGTGTTATTAATAGTAGTAGCAATTATTCTTAATATATCCCAGTTCATGGTATGGACTGTCAATTATCTTTGCTGTTCGTCATATTAATAATATGTCTGCTACTGAAAACTATTGTCAACAAATCCTTGTGTTAAACCTTTCACATTTTTTTATTTCTCAGTTTTAATGTAGCGTGTGTGGGTATGAACGCATGTGCGCGGTTGCCTGTGTGCGTGTTCGTGTGTGTTTCTGTGTGCGTGTGTGAGGGTGAGGGTGTGTGTGTATGGATTCTTTATATAGCTGATTGTATGTAGGCCACATATGTGTCTCGTAAATACCGTATAAACATGTATTATTTTGTAAACAAACTGTTTACATTATAGAAAATGTTTCCCTGGACAAAGTAGGCCTATCCATGAACTATGTAAAGTATGTTTTGTGAAATGCATTGCATCAAATCTGCATCTTTAAACCTTCCCCTGTCTCTATTCGATTGTCTAGGCCTCCAATTAGTTCAGATTCTGAACTTTTCCCTCATAACGCAGTCTCCCACTAACTGCAACCAGGGCTGGCCGACGATGGCGTAATCCCAAATTCGTATGGGCGAGGAAATTCGGGGCCACGCCATCTCTCGGCCTGGCACCAGCAGTAATGGGATATCGCGTATATTGGGAAGATTGCTCTTAAATAAAATCGTTTAGAATCTGAACTAGCCCGCAATGTGTCGTGTAAATATGGTATGAAAATGCATTCCTTTGTAAACAAACTTGTTGGATGATAGTTTTCTATTTCTTCATTTAAGATAAAGCTGTGACATTACTTTCATTTTGCAGAAATACTCTGTACGTATGTATGTATTTTTAAAAACTACTACTTTATTCATACTATGATGTCCCTTTCATCAGAATAGACCCTTCATCTTATTGATTTATTTCAGGTATTACACTCAAATTGTTTTATATTCCATATTATTGTTAATTGTGAAAAGGTATGCCATGTTAATCAAGGTGGATATCAAGGTATGTGTGTCACATTGTTAAAATTAAATTTGCATGAAGGTTGTTGAAGAATGTTATTGTAAAAGCATAAATAGTGTGTATATTCAGATATCCGACTACATGTGTCCTCTTTGATCACGTTAGTAGGTAAATGTGTCCAAACTTTCGCTCCTTTTTATTGATGTAATGGTGGTTTTTTCATGAAAGCATTATTATTTTCTGTCACAAATTGCCTTTCTTATGTTATTAATGACTTAACTTTTTTAACTGATTTAAGAAGGGTGGATATATTTTTCAACTTTATATTTCGTACATAATGTTCATATTATAAATATCGCTGACGTATTCCATATTTACAGAGTATACCGTCATTTTATACAGTGTGAATACTGGGAGTTGGTGAGAAAGCGGAAGGGTTTATATTTTTCCAAAAATTATATTAATTTGTTCAATAAATCACATGATATTATTACTGGAGGTAGGTAAATCATATGATATTATTACTGGAGGTAGGTAAATTCATTTGAATTAATTGTGTTAACCACCACCTTTACCAATCGGGTCGCTACCACAAATATATTTGTATTTGTATATGATGTCGAGCAAAGACACACACGATAAAGGAAATGTTCAAATTCGTCTCTGATCGTATAAACATCGGGCCATTCGTGAGGGCATCTTAAACCATCGTATGACCGCCGGAGAAGTTTCTCAGGCTCCTGCAGCAAATTCGTGAGCGGTGGCAAAATCTTTGGCATGCCAAAAAATTGCCCGAAGACCTTGCGAAGGTTCATGTTCGTGTTGAATTCGTGTATCCATTTTGCCCTTCGTAAGGCCATCGTGAGGGCATCTTGTCAAATCGTGTCATCCTCGCCTTTACGTTGTGTGATCATCGGTGCCATCGGGCATTTTTCAGCTCACGAAGAAACAAGCAGAGCCTAAGAACTCCACCAGCGGTCATACGATGGCTTAAGATGCCTTCACGAATGGCCCGATGTTTATACGATCAGAGCCGAATATGAACATTTTCTTTATGGTGTGTCCATCTTTGCTCAATTTCGGGACAGTGTGACGCCTGCAATTGTCCGATCAGCAATTGATTTTCCATCTCGTACGGTCGGCTGAAGGTTTTATACCATCGGGAGGTCACGTGACGCCTTCATGACCTAGTTCGAACGCATCGTACTCTCATTACGACGTCGTGTAGCCATCTTGTCGCCTTCGTGTTTCCTTCGGGTAAACCTTTAATAGAAATTCACATCTTCGTATGTGGTTCTAGTGCCATCATGTGACTTTTTGTAGGCACCGTACTTGCTTTGGCTGCGATTGGCTGTTGGCTGCTGATTGGCCAACTTCGCGCGAATTGAAAATTCCATATTCGTATGGCCATTTTGTCTCAAGTTCGGGACAGTGTGACGCCAGCAGTAAGATACTCGGCCTGCAACTAGTTCGATGATTTTTTACCTTTTACCAGTAGGATTTCGAAGTTGAATCGTGGTGTTGATTCTTGGTAGCTTTTACAGTGTTTACAAAATACTACAAGGTATTAATCATAATTATTAAAATCGCATGAGAATAGAAAAGGTGTAAAGACTGAGTCTTCTGTAGGAGCAGTGATGAGAATAAAGCAGAAAATGGATTGCATAGGAGATATGGACAGGAGGAGAGAGAAGGGAAGAGCAAAAATGAGAGGGAGAGATAGAAGACAAAGAACAGAGAGACAGACACAGAGAAAGAGAAAAGGGGAGAGGGTGGGGAAGACGAATAGTGCTTACTGTCTCTCTATAATTATGTAGACAATGTTAGAAAAGTAACCAGCGATAGATAATTGGTCATCATTAATGGGGGGGGGGGGGGGGGTGAGGCTAAATTATTTTCTTCAGGTGTCGTTTGTTGATCTGTAAACATAACGACAAAAATGATATATTATGTAAGATGTAGTGGAAATATAACCTACACCAATGTGCACTGTGTTACATAATGAAAAAGAGGTGTCTTCCGCTTAAAATGCTATGATTAACCTTGTAAAGTGTTTTATGTAGAAAGGTTCCAATCATATATTCAGCAATGTTGCATGTACGTCTCTAGTTTGTCAGTGTAGGCACGTTTAATATTGACTCTGTGCAATTGGAATTCCCAAATCGGAAATATAAATTATATACATGTAGTAACGAAGCCTAACCTGAAATCGGAAATTTCGCAATGGTTTCATGCACTGGATTAGGTAGTGAAGGATCTGCAACCCCTTTTGAACTACTAAAAATAGGATGAGAAGGAGTGAGAGAGAGAGAGACAGACAGACAGACATACAGAGACAGACAAACAGACAGAGAGGGGAAGGTAAAGAGGGAGAAAGGAATAAATATGGTGATGGAGGCATAGGAAAAGATGGCACCCCTTCCTACCCCGTTTTTTGCTCCCTGGCTTTAGTGAGGATCATTTTCTGGAGCCCCCCCCCCCCCCATACATCCCACCGCGATCAACATGTATAGACTGATCTTTTAACCTCCAAATGGCGGACTATAGTAAAAATTTAATTTTTACGACTGACTTTCAACTACCGACCCTCAAATCCCCCCTCCCCCCCCCCCCGCACCCCCACAAAAAAAAAAATAATTGACGAAAAATACAAAATATATATGTATACCCCCAAAAAAGTCCGAACCTGCCCTTAACACCCACCCATTTTTTAAAGCTATTTTTATTTTTCATCGGAAGGGAAGTGAGGAAAACACTCTTATTCTCAATACCACTATCCATGATAGGTCTAGGCAGCTTCATGTACTAAACTGATATCTGTTATAAAGGACTCGCATAGAGGTTGCCTTAGCCTCTTGTCGAGGCCCTGGCGCTGTTGAAATCCTTGGCGATATGGAGGCAAAAAACCGAGGCGCTTGCGCCGAGGGCCTCTTGACACCCGACCTGAATTATATATTCATGAGGCACGATTTCCTACTGAAATAATATGCATGAAAAGGTGAATAGATAGATGGGGGGGGGGGGGGATTACGTAAATCTCTTGCTCAAATACATTCACAGACAAGCACATTATGAAGAATTCGATCTCTAGCTTACAAACCATGGTAATTTGAAATAAGACAAATGTACATATTTCTCAAGAGATCATCATATATTTACAAATAATGAAGAATGGGCAATAAAAGTCACCGTTCAACAATAGATGCATCTCCATCAATTCTGATGTAACCAAGGAGTTACCAGCAACTTCACTGCCCGGCAAGGCCCGGGGGGATCCGCCTGGCCCAGCTCGCGAAGCAGCGCAGGCCCACGGAGGTAATCAGCACAGAGCGATAGCGCGTGAAAAATAACACTTTTTCCATAGCCAGTAGGCAGATTCACAAAAACATCTTGTCCTTTAAGTGCAGATTTGACTGCATCAACTTGCAAATCTTTGAATCTGTCAATCTTCAACATTCTAGCGGCATATTCTAAGCTCTTACAAATATCGTCATCACTCGTCGTGGAAGAAACGTTGAACGCCATTTTTAATTAATATGTAAGAAATAGCGTGCAGTCGAGTCATGAATATTTAACATTACGTCATGGTAGCTCGCGCTTATTGGATGATTTTCACCGACCAAAATTTGGTCGGAATATTCGTCAAAACAATGAAATACAAAAGAAATTCAGATCAGGTGTCAAGAGGCCCTCGGCGCAAGCGCCTCGGTGTTTCTGGCTCGCTTCGCTCGCCAGAAATTTTGCCTCCATAACGCCAAGGATTTCAACAGCGCCAGGGCCTCGACAAGAGGCTAAGGTTGCCTTGGCTTAACGTTGAATTCCACTAAAACTTCAGGTAAGCATGTTTCGATAAGAAATACACAGGAAATGGTAATGTCACTCTGAATAATAACAACAATAATAAAAATGAACAGAATGAAATACATCATAAAACATAAAACATAATCTTGTTCGATTTGGTTTGTTACTCATGTCAACAGAGGTTGCAACAGTTATCAAAGGTCTTGGGTGTTCTCTGTGCTTCAACCTTCTAGAGGAACCTAAGCTTCTCTCTTGCACTCATTCATTCTGTGAGAAATGTCTGGAACGCCTTTACAATTCTGAGCGTGCACAAGGAAAGGTCAAGGAACTATCGTGTCCTCTCTGTCGTCAGATCACTTGATTAGGGAGCATAGGGTTGTCTGATCTAAAAACGAATGTTCCTTTGAAGTCCTTGGTCGGAGACCTTAAGACAAGTAGGAAGGTGTCTACTGTCTGTGAGCCGGAAGCTAAATGTCCAGCGGTGTATTACTGCAAGGAGTGTGATGAGTTCATGTGTGATGTGTGTCTGAAAGGTCATGGTAAGTTACATAAGATACATAATGAACAAGAGGTGTCTTCCGCTTAAAATGCTATGATTAACCTTGTAAAGTATTTTATGTAGAAAGGTTCCAATCATATATTCAGCAATGTTGCATGTACGTCTCTAGTTTGTCAGTGTAGGCACATTTAATATTGACTCTCTGCCATAGGAATTCCGAAATCCGAAACATACATGCAGTAACAAAGCCTAAAGCCTGAAATCGGAAATTTCGCAATGGTGTCATGCACTGGATTAGGTAGTGAAGGATTTGCAACCCCTTTGCTAAACTAGGATGAGAGGGAGTGAGAGAGAAAGAGAGAGAGAGAAACAGACAGAGAGTAGAAGGTAAAGAGGGAAAATGAATAAAAATGGTGATGGAGGCATAGAAGAAGATGGCACCCCCTGCCTAACCCTCCCCTGCTTAACCCTCCGCTGCTCATTGGCTTTATTGAGGATCATTGTCTGGACCCCCCCCCCCCCTTCCATCCCACCGCGATCAACGAGGATAGAATGATCTTTTAACCTCCAAATGGCGGACTATGGTAAAATGTTAATTTTTACGACTTACCTTCAACTACCGACCCTCAAACGCCCCCCCCCCCCCCCCCCTCCGAAAACATAAATTTGAAGAAGAAAATATATATAAACCCCACACAGCTCTTTATTCCAAGTACGAACATGCCGAACGTGCCCTTAACACCTACCCATTTTTTGTTCCCAACACCACTGAACATGATAGGCCTAGGCAGCTACATGTACGAAAGAGACTGATATCTGTACAGGACTCGCATAGATCTGAGGTTGTTGTGGCTAAACGTTGAATTCCTACTAAAACTGGAGGTAAGGTGGTTAATTACATGTGTGTAGAGTCTATAATCTTTAGAACGCATAAAGAGCAGTATCCGTAATATAAAATGTGTGTGGTTGCAAAAAAGTACTATTTCTATCTATCTGCATGTCTATGTATATGATTACAGATTGCAACATGATACATTTGAAACATGTATGTCTATGTTTTCATTTTGTGTATAAAGGTGTGTTGTATCTTTTTTTCAGAGTGTTATTCTTTCATATCGCCTGTAAGTTATGTTGTTAATAGGATACAGCCCTATTATCATCTTATGTATCCACCGTCACCATTTTATTTACACCACAGTCACACCGCCAAACTGACCCACACCGACTCCAAACGGTCCGATTCTTGGCCATTGGCGGAAATGTTATTTCTTTTTCGGTCTGTTGTCGGTCTTATTGGTGTCACTGTGGTATTGGATTGTCTAGCCGAATTTTATGTACACCTCCTCATTCTTATGTTAATTATAAATAAGATGGTTTGATTGTGAGTCATTTATATATCAGAGTTTCACCCTCGTTACATACGATCCGACATTTTGTGGCGATATTATGTTACGCCTATGTTGATGGTTAGGCACAGTTTGGTCCAGGGGTGAAGAAATATATATATATAATATATATAAATAGTGTCAAATGTTGACCACGGAGCAACTGTCACAAGAAAATTATATTGCACATTTGTTGTTGCTTTTTTCATGCCTTGTATGCATCTTTCAGGTACTGAGAATAAATAATTTTAACAATTTTTTGTTAAAATGTGATGTTTTCCTTTACAATTATAATGTTTGCAATATACAAATTGTCGCTTTATCAGTGTAGACATTGAATTATATTACCTATGACCAATTCATATATTCGTAATGTCCCTGTTCTTAATTTTCATATTTACTGTTTTAAATAAGTGGAAAAGATATACATGTTTATGAAAATCAATAATCATTAAAAATTTGAAACTTTGAAATATCAATCAAATGTACTTTATATCGTAAAATATACTATTTCTAAAAAATGACAAATAATTAACCAGCTTGTTCTTGATTGTAATCGGTTGACAAAAACCGGAAGATCGGCATCGTCTGTTATATTGGGTAAATATACGATTTTTTTTTCATTTTTATTTCCTAAGGTTAGGAATCTGAATGTGATTACCATTAGAGCTCGATCGCAATCTTTACTGATGTAAATGAAATGGAAATCTTTAAACTATATCCTTATTCCTAGTCCAACAAAGTCTAATGCCTTTTGGAAGTTTCCATATTCGAAATGGTATTGAAAACGGTTAAATGATGACAAGAAATAGATGTCATAGGAGAAATGGAGTGGCAGAGAGACTGAAAGAGAGAGAGCGCGCAAGAGAAAGGGTGAAAGAAAGAGAGAGCGAGTAAGGGAGAGAGAGAGGGGGAGAGAAAGAGAGAGTGGGAGAGAGCGGGAGACAGAGTGCTTATACTCTGTATCCAGTCATATTATGTAAGAAATAATTATGTACACTGTGAATATAAAAAAAGCTATGAAAATGTCACAACCTCAAATGATTGTGATATCGAGTGGAATAATCATTTCCAATATTTACATTCGTGGCAACACCAGTGTTTAAAGATAATACGTGTATCAAAAAGCAAAGAATTAATAAAAAAATAATGGGATGATGTCGCGCAGGAAGGTAAATTGAATTCAATTCATTGATGGAATTCGCAAAAAGAGAAGAAGATAATATTATATCATTCAAACGATACCTATAGCTGTTATACATGAAGGGCAGTTGGTGCGGATTGTTCGATGAATCGCCATGCATGTTTTAAAAATATAGAACCTATCTATCTCTTCTCTCTTTCTCTCCCTCCTGTGTTTTTTTTTCTAATTCCCTTTCCTGTCACCCTTTTCTTCCTCTCCCTCTCCCTCTCTAATTAACTCGTTCACTCTACCAATACTCTTATAACCAGCTACTACCAAATATAAAATAACATAATATGCATAGGCTTCTTTGATTCATTTTGGCACTTATACAAATCTCTCTTTTCTGTGATATTTATGGTATCAAAACGGTATTTTTTGATAATATAAATCTACCAATAATACCCACAAAACTGCTATTGAAACAAGTCATTTTTTTCTCTTTATTTGGTAAAAATCTCAACAACAAACCCACCTGATTATGTATATAATGACTCGATTAAATCCAATAATTAACCACTTTGCTTGAACAATGATGCACACAATATTTACATCCATATTACTGTACTAGTCGGGACAAATGTCGACTTTCAACTGCGAATTAACAAAAAAAGAAAAGAAAAATAGCGGTCCTGGCGGTACGTGCCGACAGGGGGCGCATGTGTCACTACGTGTGGTAGCAATGGAGAAAATTGCATGCCATAACCTAAATGTTTGCAAGATAATGCGATCTATTTAAAGTTATAAATGACAAAATGATAATGGTGAAAAGCGTTTCATCAACATCTGAAATACGTAATTTAAAAGCGAACTTTAATGAATAAATGTGCTGATTAATCGCGTTTTCAAACAAACTTTTGCGACATATATCATAATACTTTTTTAATGATTTGAGTGTTTATCAATGTGCAGACACCTTTTGATCATAATTAGAACAGTTATATTTTATCATACAGCACATTTGTTGTCTTCAGATGACCGAAGTAGAAGAATATGTTATTCTGATCCAAATGTTAGAGGGGGAGAGAGATGACAGCTAGAAATAAAAAGAGAGTTAGTCTAAAATAATCCAAATCAGACACTATTTTTATAAATAGGGACACATAAACACAAGCAAAGATAATAGGAGGAGATGAGAAACAAAGACATGAACGTGATAGATTTCATTTCACATAATTTCCCTCGCACATCAACCCTTAACAATAATTGCTATATTTTCGTTTTCACACTGACTTTAGCACGGCTGAAATCGAGTGGACCTTTGTTAAAAGAAGTTCAATGTACATTATTTTCTTTTACCCAGATGTACAGAGATATGCTATGAATTGTACCCACGGCCATGTGATATCTTAAAGCGCATTAGTGTTATGACAGAGCATGGAGCATGGTAAACGTGACAATATGTCTAAATGCCTGGTCGGTATCAAGGTTCTTTTTTTATACGTTTAGATTTAGATTTTTAGATTTAGATCAATTTATTTCAATTCTTTTCTTTTCAGCAATTAACATACAAATCAATAATAATATAACTACAAATCAGTAATAATGAACACAGAAATCAACAAGTAATCATCATAAATATAGTGTATGGGTAACATGAATAATAATATTACTCATCAGAATCAATTTAGATAATAAAATGATTTAAATACATGTACATAGTTATTCAAGTGTGTGATTTAAAGTAAGAAAAGAAATGAAAAAAGAGACCAGCAAAAGAAGCAGAGCTTGTACAAAACGCTGGCCCCTGGAATGATTACACTGTAAAATATTTCAACAAAAATAAATACGGGAAGCCGTTATTTTTAATTTTTTTTTTTTTAAAGCACATACAAAATTTTAATAAAAAAAAAAAAAATGTTTTTCAAGTGTATTATTGTTTCCACCGTATCAATTATTAATTAATTATTTCGAGTTCATTAATTATTTTGGCAGGAAACTGTAGGCAATTGTAAGCAATTATACATGAAGGATCCACAAGGAAGTGAAATAAAGGCCAAAAACGCAACACAAAACAAAACAAAACAACAAAACAGAAAAATCCAGCCCAAAAACTAAACAAACAACAAACAAACAATAACAAAGGACATAGTGACAGGAGCGGATGGGGATGGGGGTGGAGGAAAAGTTAAAGGTCGAGTTGTGTATTTTTTTTAATAAACACTATTATACTTATCGTTTTAAATACATATACAAAAAGATTATTGAGGGGTTGGTTTTAGTGTGTATAAAAAGCAATAAAAGATTTTTTTAGTTTTAGTTTAAATGTGCCTAGGCTTAGGCTTTCTTTCGTGTTCAGAGGAAGGGAGTTCCAAAATTTGGGAGCAGTAACTATAAAAGTATTCTGTGCGAGTGCTGTACTAGTTCTGGGGAGGTGATAAAGATTAATTTGTCTGGTGGGATAGTGATGGATTTCATTATTTGCTTGAAATATATTATTAAAAACGTTGGGTAGTTCTCCTTTGTGAAACTGATACATAAGTATGGCAAGATTTAATTGATAAATGTCATAAATTTTTAGAATATTATTAGTATAAAAAAGACCATCAGAGTGGTGTCTATAATGTACATGACTTATGATCCGCATAGCTTGTTTTTGTAGTAATAGAATTCTATCTAATAAGCATGCCGCGCTGTTCCCCCATGCAAGAATTCCGTAGTTTAAGTAGGGAAGAACTAACGTGAAGTATAAAGATTTAAGAATATTGGGGGGAAATGTCCATTTTAGTTTGTTGATTATGCCAATATTTCTTGAAATAACCTTACATATGTTATCAATGTGATGTTTCCATGAAAGTTTGTCATCAATTAGTATTCCTAAAAATTTTGTTGTAGTAACCTGGTGTATTCGAATGCTATCTATTAAGATTGGGTAAGGTAGATCGGCCGTGAGATGGCAAAACAACGTATCTACATAAATCTTCTTTTCCTGTAAATTGAAATTTAAGTTTTGCCGAAGTCCAGCTGTGTTTGTGTTCCTTCTCAGAATGTCATATTTTGTCTGAAAAAGAACAATAGTAGTAAGATTATGTTGGGTGCAATGAAATCTTACTGAAGCCACTGGAATTTTTAATAATTTGCATAAATTGAAACATACATTGTTTTGCCGCAAACACATGTAAAGCTACTGATATGGCAAAAAACGTATGTCTCATTGAATGAATGTGTGGATATGGCAAAACAACGTATTGCAGATGTGATGACATAATAGTCTTTGGAATCTAAAATGTTTTCATTCATAAGTTGTTCCTAACAAATCGAGTAGTGCAAGTGCTTAAATGTGTGTGTTGTGTGTATGTGTGTGGGTGTCTGCATGTGTGTGTGTGTGTGTGTTTCAACGCAGGGATGGAAACACCAAAAAGAGCGTTGAGGAAGACCATTTAACGTAGAATTATTCAACGGAGATTTGAATAAGTGTCTCGGTCAACACAAGGCACCCACACACCCACACACGTTTACATGGCTTTACTTCCGAGGACAACTATTGTTCCTCTATTGTTACTCGTCCTCGGACAGTCGACGGAATAAGGCATAAATTCACTGTTCGACGTTCGAGGACTATTGTCCGCCTTCCGAGGACCATTGTTGTCATGATTTTTTTTTTGTTCTCTGTCCGAAAATGTCCTCGGACATAATGCTAAACACCACACACCAGGGGCGTAACAGGTGCCTGCTGTCATGGGGGAGCAGGGGGGGGCAAAGGCAAAGAAAAATCCCGGTATAAGTCGAAATGTGCAGACGTTAGCCCGCACCGCGCCGCGAGCATCTGTTCAGTTTGTTCCATTGTTTTCTTTCTCTGATTCTAGGACAACTACCCCCTAGACAACTACCCCTTAGACAACTACCCCCAGGACAATTACCCTCAGAACCCCCCCCCCCCCCTCCCAACAATGATCAACAGGACATACACCCCCTCCCCCTGGAACAAAATTTGAGCGCCCCCCCCCCCCCCCCCCCCAAGAGAATACCCCGACATTTGATCCCTTGAACACACGCAAAAATGGGACATACGTCATTCTACCATTTACGTCTAGCGATGCGCGCACGGCAAATTTACAAATTGCCGTTTACGTTGTTTTGCCATCTCCATAATCGGCACAACTTGAAAAGGGGCCAGCGTATCGCCGCTTACATTGTTTTGCCATCACCATTGTAACATTTTTCACGGGGAGGGGGTGCCATATCTCAATAACGGGACGCATTCTGATTTCAAGGATTGGTGAGGAGTTAGATTATGCTAATAGAAAGTGAAATATGGGACAAAATCAATTTTCAAAAAAATTCGACATACATGGTTTTGCCATCTCACGGCCGAGATGGTTAAATGTATTACTAAATAGCATATAATTGTTTTTTCTAGATTTAAGGACAGTTTATTAGCTTTAACCCAAGTGATAACTGAATTCAGTTCAGAATTGACAAGCCGACAAAGAGTTTCTAAGTTTTTGTGTGAAAGGAAAAGATTGGTGTCATCTGCGTACATGATAAAGGAAAATAAATTCGATGATCTAGGGAAATCGTTGGTGTATAAAATAAATAACAATGGGCCAAGAATGGAACCCTGAGGTACACCACAAGTAATATTTCTTAGGTCTGACATATTATTTTCAATGGACATATTGTTGCAAACCTAATTCTATAATGGGACAGAATTCTGTGGTCTATCGTATCGAACGCTTTAGAAAAATCTAAAAACATTCCTATTGTGTGAGTACCATCGTCAATAGAGGTAGCAACTTTGTTGATGAAAGACAAGATTGCATGTGATGTACTATGACTTTTTCTAAAACCAAATTGACAGTCGTGTAAAATTTCATTCTGCTTTAAAAAATCTACTGTTCGTGAAAAAACAAGTTTTTCTAATATTTTTGAAAATGTAGTCAATAAAGATATTGGCCTGTAATTTGATAGTACAAGAGGATTGCCTTTCTTGAAAATGGGTATTATTTTACCTAATTTCATTCTATTTGGAAAAACGCCTGTTCTCAAAGACAAATTACAGACATAAGTAAATGGTTCAATAATACATGAAATAATTTTCTTCGTAATGAAATTATCAATACCATCGTGCCCGCAACTACGTTTGTTTGTGAAGTTATTCACAATATCAAGAATTTCACCTTCAATTACAGGAGCAAAAAACATAGAATGAGGGTTAGGGTTTTGTAAGTAATCAAGAAATTTTTTATCACTGTCGGGTATCTTGCTAGCTAAATTTGGGCCCAACTCCACAAAATATTTATTAAAGTGATCTGAGATTTCTTGTAAATTGTTAACAGTTTTATCACCAATTTGTATCTTAGAAACTGTGTCTTTTCTATCATGTTTATTTAAAACTTCATTGATTATTTTCCATGTGCATTTTGCATAATTTTTACAGTGAATAAATTTTTTTTCTCTACGTAATAATCCTGTCAGTGTATTTTTGTAATTTAAATATTTAGATTTGGAACTTTCAGTCGGCTTCGCTTTGTATTTTAAATAAAGATTATTTTTCCTATTTATAGATCTGAGTAAACTTGCCGTAATCCAAGAAGATTTGGGGGTTCTTTTTCGACTGCGATGATTTATTTTTCTAATCGGGGTACATTCATTAAATAAAGTAGTTAATTTATCCGTAAACTCATCAAAACAACTATTAACTTCAGTAATATTATATAAACTACTCCAATCCAGTTCATCTAATCTGTTTTTGAGAGTGTTAATATTGCGTTCGGAAAAAATTCCTAGAATAAATTTTAGAGGGTTGTTGAGTTTGTTGAAATGGGGAAGTTCGCAAATATTGGGAAGTGATCCGTGATATCGGAGACTACAACTCCAGCTTGTGGAAAAGGATGCATGTTTGTAAATATGTTGTCAATTAGCGTGGAAGATTTATCTGAGATACGAGTTGGTTTAGATATTAGTGGTACAAATGATGATGAGAGGAGCGTTCCATAAAATTCATGAATAAATGCATCAGAGTCGTATTTCAACAGATTGGCATTAAAATCTCCCATTAAAAAACAATCCTTACCACGTAGGATAGGGTTTGAGATAATGTTTTGAATGTTTAACAAAAAATCATTGTGACTGGAATTGGGAGGTCTATATACTATTCCAATCACGATATTTTTTCTACCTACAAAATCAATTTCAACAAAAAGTGTTTCAATCGAATCATTAATTTTGTTTAAAGGAGTTATATTATTAGAATTGAAATCAGAAGAAATATACAAAGCCACCCCACCTCCAGATCTGTTGGGTCTATTATTCACTATTAGATCATAACCACGGAGAGAGTATAATGAATGAGGTGTGTCAGAGAGCCAAGTTTCTGTTAGGCCAATTACGGAGCAATTTAACCTAAACCTGTCAAGAAGATTACGTAAGGAATCAAAATTACTATTCATGCTTCTGATGTTAGTGTGGAACAAAGAAAAACAGTCTCATTAAGGTTTGAGAAGTGAGAAACAACTTGATTTTCAGTGTAGTAACAAGATGGGTTAACTTGCTCATGTTCGTTATCATCAAAAGGGACTTCAAAATCTTTATAATAAGTATTTAGAGCAGTGATCATATGATTGACAAAATTACTATCGGGATTGATATAATGGGAATGCAGCAATGTTTGAAAAGCATCTAAAAATTCGTCATTGGTTAAGTCATAGCCAGGAATGTCATCAACTGCCATGGATCAAGATAATCATAACCGTTAAGATGTAAATCATAAGAAAATTTGAAAGGGTTGGGGACTGGGGGAGGGACAACCTGTCACAGCGGACAAAACAACATACAGACAATAGAGTGAAATAAAATAACATCGTAAGAAATAAACAGGAAACAGAAACACATGAACAAGAAAAAAGTAGAAAAATAAACAATATCAAGTAAAAAAAAGAATTAAAAAGGAAATTATAAAAAAAGAGAACTGGCCATAAAACCCTTCGAGGGAGATGTAAAAAGTAATACCTTGCACATAAAAAAATACTTAAGAACAGACAGCAGCTAAAAAAAAAAGTGTAAGCAAAAAGATGAAAAGAGAAGCAGCCCCATGTTGAGCTATACTAAAAAGATTACAATAAAATACTTTTCAAAGAAGGCATGAGATAGCATCCTGTTTGTTTGTTTTTTTAAGAAAACAAGAATACTTAAAAGGAATAAAGTAAAATGCTTTTCAAAAAGAAACGGGAAAACATCTGTTTTAAAAGAAATGAAGAAGGAAGGAAAGAAATATAAAAGGAAGGAAAGGATTATCCTTTTATCATGTTTATCCTTGAGTGGTACCTGCATTTCAACAAATTTTATGTGTTTAAAGATAAAGTTTTTGCAGAGAGTGAAAAAAAAACCGAACAAAAACCTAACGCTACTGATAAACAATAATGGGCCTGTAACGTAATTGTCGAGTTCAAAAACAATAAATATATTGGTTCAAGTAAATAGGATAATAATATATACAACATGTAACATAGGTGTTTGAACATAGATATGCAAATTTTGAACTGGCCTAAATTTAAATTACAATATGTTACAGACCCAGACATTTGATAAGATTAGTTAGTCGCAAATCCATAGAGTAATTCAGTTGACAGTTTTAATGCATTTTACACATTGCAGATTATACGGTTTTAATAATGCAATATAAATATCCAGGTTAGGAAATAGGAAGTCTTTATTCTGTAAATATTTTATCGAATATTCTGAATGACCAATAGGTTTACAACCTTAAAAGATATAGGTAATTGCATCATCGTAACACTATGAACACGGTGAACAAAGAAGCGTACAACCCATGCCGCCCCCCACCGTATCACTCACAACTGCATCGGTCAACAAAAGAACATCCATTCACTGCTATCCTGTAAAAATATGTAGAACAGGTGTCACATAATAGGAGTGAAGGGACGTCCCTTTTCTTACCAGAGCCACTGGGGAGGGCACAATGAGGAGCTGCATAAATTGCCCGCTCTCTTCGTCACCGTGTTCATAGTGTTACTGGTGTAAAATAATAACATTACATTAGATCACAAAGAAAAACAGTCATTCGAGCAGCGAATTGAAGCTTCAAACAACTTTTCAACTGACAATGAACAGCTAAAAATAGTAGAAGGATGATAAAATGATTTCCAGAAAAAAAAAAATGGGGTTATAATACATATAACCAAGGTAACACTTAATAAACATGACTAACGCATTCGTAGTCTTGTTAATCAACATTTCAATAATTCGCATCCGAAATTCGTTTAAACTTTATGTGATGTTTAAAAAAAAAAAAAAACACTGTAAATGTGGATGAGAATATCATCAGCTGATCACGGTGTTGATTATCACCCGATATATAAAGAAAGGTTGGTATTATACAAGCTTGATTGGTCATAAAACTTATCAGATATTCATCAAAAGAGTATCACATTTCGCCACAAACTATATAAATATATTATTCTGAAGATGGTTATTAGCTGAATCATAGGGGAATATGAAAAGTTATGTAATCAATTGCACATAGAAATAATGTATACACATCTATAATTTATTCTAGTATTGATGAAAACGCTACCCTGTTTCGGGTTAATCACTGGAAAAATCTTCATGATTCCTAATACACTACCAATATAATATAATATAAGATTGTTAATACAAATAGTTAATATTTATTATTTGCGATCTAGTGCACAAAATTTCTTCGACTTTTGGGACAACAATCATGACAAAGTTATGGATAGAGTTTTAGCGTTTACATATATTTAATTTGTGAAAGACATTTGTTATTCAGTATTAAGATTGACGTGTAACCAATTAGCACTGGGGTATGACACCCAGGGATGTACGAATCCAACGTGCTGATGATCATTCGAGCGATGGTAACAGGAATTAAAGGAACCAAAGACACAAAATATAGGGGACCTTTTTCTCCTTTCTCCTAAATTATATGAAAATCAAGAGCAATGAGTTGAATTTATATTTACCGACGGCAGTCATTCTTTCCATGTATCCCAGGTATCTTCCCTGCTGCGTTTTGTCTGGAGGATGTCTTTTTTTTTGACGACTTTGATACGTGTCATCAACTTCGATTCTTTCCTGAGCTTGAAAGCAATAGATGGATATTATGACAAGAATTATGACAAGAATTAACATTAAGCATTGACTTCAAACACTTCGGAAACAACAAAATAAATCCAGAGAGAATGGTATCATACTCTAATCAATCAAGCTTTTTTCCGCAAAATGCAAATAAACAAAATTCAGTTTATAACTGTTCAACATGTCCACGCATTTCAAACCGTGAAAAGCCCCTAACTAAACTTCATATCCTACAAATTTCATATTTACGACTAATATTGCATTTGGTCATGTTTAACGATAAAACATGATCTTTAATTTACTGCAACTGCAATATATCCTACATACCATTCTTTTCATTCGTACAATAATACAGAAATCTGTAGACGATGACATGTCACACAATGTCATGCTCAAGTAGGTACACCGAATGATCGAACTCGAAATCTATTGAAAGGATAGTGGTAAACATGTTTTGTATGATCAGAACACAGTAAAAAGAGCAAACTACATCGATGGCAAGCTGATATGTTCATTGTATATGGACAGTACTGGTCCACTGTGCATTGATGGTATACTGCTATTATTACAACATTTCCGCTAGCACTCCGGGACCCATGATTTTTAGCAATAAGGTAATTTGTTTGTATTTTATTATACGAGTACGTATGTATAACATTAGTGAACATTCTATGAACTGAGTAAACTGTTATATAGTTAACTGGTTAAGATTAGATAAAATATCATTGTATACCAGAAAGCTGGAGTTATTCTAAGATTATTTCATCGGTATACCTATCGATATACTGGCAGCAAAACGCGGATTGTAGATACCCGCACAACGTGCACAACAATGTGTGTTTTAGGATTATAGGCCTATAGTTGGGTACAACTCTCATTTCTTCATGCATGAGCACATCATTGGGGGTGGGGGCGACGCAGGCCTATGCCTCCCTTATTTTAAGGGTAGCATGTCTTTTTCCCCGGACAAATTCATAAAATCATATTCCACTGGAGAGAGGATTGATAATAATGTTATTGACATCTGATGCCTCCCCTCCCCACTCTTTTTCCACGCTACTCATGCCAAACATACCTGCTATCAAGACTTCCAATTTTTGAGGAAATAAATAAATCACAATCTATTCTTTCAATGGTAGGCACTAGACATATTATAGTTGAGACAAAACAATTGTTTTGTCCTTTGAAATATTTATCATAGAGATATCAGATAGAACATTATCGTTATCTATGGACACCCATCTGAATAGAATTCTTTCTCCAACGGAAAGAAAAACACACAACAAAAGTATACTCTTAAGGGCTGTGTCACAGTATTTTGATAGTCTGTGAAAACGATATTTTCACTTCCTTTCAGTTTTCTTCTTTCCCCCTTCCCCTTCCCAGCACGTACCCCTTTGGCAAATCTAGAGGGCAGCCACCCATGCTCTTACCAACGTAATTGAATCCTCACTGAGTTTTGGCAATTGTTTTGATTCCCATTAGACATGGCTTCAGACATAGCTTCAGGGATCCAGGGCCTTGAGTGTTCCCTGTGCTTCAACCTTCTAGAAGAACCTAAGCTTCTATCTTGCACTCATTCATTCTGTGAGAAATGCCTTCAACAACTCCACCACTCTCAGGGAAAGGGCGTTGACCTTTTATGTCCCCTCTGTCGTCAGATCACTCACATTGGCAACAAAGACGTGCTCAGTCTTAAAACCAATGTTCCTCTGAAATCATTGATCGGAGACGTGAAGACAACCAGGAAGATATGTACTGTCTGTGACCAGGAAGCTAAATCTCCGGCAGTGCACTACTGCCAGGAGTGTGATGAGTATATGTGTGATGCGTGTCTGAAAGGTCACGGTAAGTTCAGAAAGAATGTAAGTCACGTAGTAGTCAGCATGGATGACATCAAGAGCGGGAAGGTAAAAGTCAAGCAGATCTGCCATAAGCATCCAGGAGAAGAGAGGTTATGGGTGTGTACATCCTGTAAGGTCTCTATCTGCTTCAGATGCCGCATGCTCGACCACAACGGATCAGATCACGTGATTCAAGAAGTGGAAGACTTCAAGAAAAACATGAAGGGTGAGATTCAATCTCTTCAGAAAAGAGGGATGGAGAAAATGGAGAAAATCAAGTCGTACACAAAGGTGGTCCGAGAGGAGACTGCGAAGGTTGAAGCCATCATTGCAGAGAGAGAAGCTGATATCGAAACGGCATTCGACGAGACACTCCTCTTATTGAACGCGAAGAAAAATGCTCTACTCAATCAGTGCAAAGAACAGAAAAAGAAACTAAAAGAAGAACTTTGCAGAAATGGTAAGACTGATGATGAGTTAATAACTCGTCTGAATAGTGCATGTGAGTTGGTTGGTAATGGTGTAAGAGCATTGCTTGAGGGTGAGGCATTGGTGGTACATAGCAATCTTTGTAGGGAATTACAGGCTATGATAGATAGGGATGATCCTGATGAATCGAAACCAAAACAGGTTACAATTCAAGCGGAAGGCGTGACATTTACCCGATGCATTCTTGATGATGAACATAATATAGGGATGTTAAACATAAAAGACTGGGTACTTGAAAAGGTAGCCGAGTGTAGCATTTCTAAGAGAGTAATTCGTAGCATGGCCCCAACAAAGTATGGTAAGATGTTAGTGGGATATGGTGATGGTGGTATCGAGGAGTTCTCTGTCAGTGGTTTACAGAATATGGTTCTGAATGATGTGAGAGTGATGGGTGTGTCTGTCTTGTCTGATGGTCGCTATGTTGTACGTGATTACGATGAGAAGATCTCTCTCTACTCCTCGGACTGGAACAAACTTGATACCAAAGAGTTTAATATGAAGGGTAGTGATGACTATGGTGGCATGGATGTAGATAAATGTAACAACATCTATGTTGGGTATTATAAAGCTAAGACGATACGTGTGTTCACACCAGAGGGTGGGGCACCGATTAGGGAGATCCCCTGGCATGGGCACATTCCCGACGTGATATGTACAATGAATCACAGTAACATGCTGGTTGTTAGAGATGGATCCATCGTTCGACTGATCGATCAGCATGGTACGGTGAAACATGACGTCACAAAGGAGGGGTACGTTACACGTCCTGCTGTCCTACATGATGATAGCATCCTGATTGGATGGAGGAAGAAGAAAAGTCTTGTGAGATTTGATCTGTATACCAACCAACTGAGACATGTAAGAACAGTCATTAGTGGGTTGGAGTGTGACGACGTTTACTCGGGTTTGAGAGAGTTCTCATCAGGAGAGATCGCATTATGCACCAATTCCAAATTCTTCGTTTTACGTAAATCTTAATATAGATTTTCCCGGTCAATTTTGCAGATTTGTCATTCAATTTGATAAGGGAGTCATTCAAATTCGCGAAAAAGATCTGTGCCATGAAATTTATCATTCAAATTCATTTTGAGGTCATTCAAATTCGCACTTCGGTCAAGACATTTAGCGTTTACATCATTCAAATTCAAATATGCGTGGAGAGCATTCAAATTCGCTACCTCGCTTGGAAGCGTCTTTTCGAGCATTCAAATTCGCACGTGGGCATTCGAATTCGTAATGAGTTCATTCAATTTAGCATGTATTTAGCGTTTGTGTGTTTTTGCTCATCTATAAATAAAGAGATACATTGCCCAACATGACATAGGCCTACTATACAAAGGAAACATTATATATATAACATAATTCATGATAACAACATGTACGTTATGAATAACATTTTTCAGAGTATACATTGACAGCCAACACAGTGACACACTCACTATATATATATATATATAGTTAGAAATGAAAAAGAATAAAAATCAATCAAGAAAATAAATGAAAAAAAGATTATGAAAAAAAATAAAAATCAATCAAGAAAATCTGCAATTCTGCAGGCACTATAAACGTTAGAAATGAACAAAAATTCCTAGAACTAAATTTCAAAATGATGATAAATCAGAAGAAAATAAAATAAAAATAATAAATCAGAAGAAAAATAAAAGAATGTTATTGTTACAGAAAAACACACCCATGTGTGCAGAAAACTCATAAGGAAAGAATGAAAATACCAAATAATTATCAACTGACAAAATTTACTGGAACTACATTTGATTTTGAATGCTCAACGTGTTAAGTTGAATGATCCGAAATGAAATTGAATGCTGGAATAACAGTATTGCGCAATTCCCTTGCCATTCTTTGCTAAATTGAATGAACGTTTTGCGAACTAGGTGTATTTAGTGCGAATTTGATTGACAAAAACTTAGATTCAAATGACATAAATACAAATTCGAATGATATGAAAATGAATTTGAATTACAAATCGGCTGTGCGCGACCTAAATCCTTGAAATTGAATACACGCAAAATGAAATTGACTGACGATCTTACGAAATTGACCGGGAAAACCTATATTACCCTTAGTATGACTGAAAAGGAATCCCAACAAATCAGACAAAAGTAAAACCTCATTTCATCTTTTCAGGAGAGCCATCATCATTTCAAATTTGAAAACACACTAAGCCACTGATCACTACATGTTTAATTTGCAAGAAATTTCTAGACATTATGCAATATTAAAACACAATGCGCAATTTTATTTAAAAGTTCAATACGAAATTGTTTATTTTAAAACATATCTCACAGCATAAAATGAATTGAATATTACAGGGTAACATCAGATTCAAAATGGCAGGAACATAAACTGTACAAAAAAATTGGGTAAAAATGTTGTTCATGCAAACAATTCAACTAGTTGCCCTGAAAACATCAAACATAACTAATAGGAATACATCAATTTATAAGTTTGATTAATAGTTTTAGCAAGGAAATTGATCATTCTCATACCTTCAAATAGGTAGTTAATGAATTGAGCATTATCATTCCTGTCCGTCATATTTTGTCTGACAATTCTGCAGAAAAAGTAAGGATGTCAAAAAAATCGATCATAACCCTTACCATTTTTCTAAATGTCAAAGTTCGATCGTCATTTTCTCACTTGGAATAGAGTTTGAGTGTGTGTGGGGGTGGGTCTGTTTAGCAGTATGTCCGAGGACATTTTCGGACAGAGAACAAAAAATAATTCATGACAACAATGGTCCTCGGAAGCCGGACAATAGTCCTCGAACGTCGAACAATGAATTTGTGCTTTATTCCGTCGACTGTCCGAGGACGAGGAACAATAGAGGAACAATACCTGTCCTCGGAAGTAAAGCCATGTAGAGCTGTGTGTGTGTGTGGGTGTGTGTGAATGTGTGCGTATGTGTGTGTGTGCTTGTTAAATGAGGTTTGATTAATATGGTTAACAATAGTCAAAGTGATTAACTTTTTTTCGTATGAGACGTATAATAATTTGTTTGAAATACGGACACCTCACAAACGGCTCATCCCTCTGTTGACAGGGTCAGTTTTAACCAAATTACATGGGAAAGAAATCCTTATTTCTCTACTAAATATTGCCGCCTAATGTAAATATAGGCGTTGCAATATAGAATTTTAGATCACGAAATCTTATATTATAGGCTTTCCCATTTGGCTGTAACCCGCCCCCTCCCCCCCCCCCCCCCCTCTCTCTGTTTTTCTCTCTCTCTTTCTCTCCCTCTTATGATCTCTTTCTCCGTTACAGGTATTTATTTAGTGAAGTATCAGCGATACTTTTCGTCGTGGAGAAACTGAATTGTAGGTTTATTATTTTCAGGCTCTTATTCCGTGAAAGATCACAGTCATGGTGTATAACCCTGAAAATACTAAACGTGCAGTGTATTTATTAGCGAGTAACATTTTCTGCAAAGAGTTATCCTATTTTTCAAGCTTTGACATAAAAGGTTCATGTACATTATGATGAATTTAAGTACCTTTTAAATAGTGTAATGGCCTTTTCATCAGCAAGCGCTCTTTAACTGTTTTATGTTGGGCGTCACGCTCTTTTTATTGTGTGTACATTGCTGCGCTAATAGCTGTAATAGGACAGTGATGGGCGTTAAAAAGGTATTCCGGTTCAATCAAATCGAGCTTCAATGCGTCATGATATTAAGATTATTGTATTAGATTTGTCTTCAAGATCCATAGTAAAACCCCGCTGTGTAAAAAAGAAAAGGAAGAAAAGTGTATGATCAGAAATACGACTATGTTTGCATCTTGTGGTTGATAAATGTTTCTTAAGAATGGATATTTCTACTAGTCATGTAGTTACCATAATGAGTAATGTTATTTTCCTTCAGAAAAAAACACCTAACACTATTCATGACGAGGAGCCGACATGCCTTTTTATTTCCAGCCCCATTCCTTTTTTTCCCTTTCAGCATCAATTTCGATATCCTTGATACTTGTCTCTTTATAGGCCTGTATATCTCGGGGGCAAATGAGTTATGAACAATCAGAAAGGAATTAATTAATGAAGGTTGAAGATTTGTCAATCTGTCGGTCAATTGAATCTAATGTCGCCGAACCACTGGTCCATCTCTGTGGCCTAATGGATAAGGCATATTTTCAACCTGTCCACAAATTTCAAAAGGGAGGACAGCTCTGGCCGGGGAGCGTTGATAATATGTTCCTTTTTTCCTTTCGAATTATACAGAGGAATTGCTTTATTTTTTAAAGCATCATAATCGATGGAAGACTATCAACTTGTCATATATGTATTCTTAATTTGCTATATGCATTCATAAAATTTGTTTTACATGTTCATACCTGATTTATACTGGGTCTTACGAAAACTGACTCCAATTCAGTAAAGATATATACAGTGTGAATCTGTATATTGCTTACTTTTCAGTTTCGTGTCAAATCCCATCACATCATCTTAGAGGAAAAAAGAGATAACTGTTCGAATATTAATGCGGTTTATTGTTGTTCTATCTGTCTATGTATATGATTACAGATTGCTACGTGATACCTTTCAGACATGTATGACCACGTTTACACAGAGTGAACTCGAGTTCAAATTCGACAGCGAATTCAATTGCGACCTTGGATTAGCATAAATTATTTTTCGGTGGGCTGTTTACACCAAGCGTTGGACGAACTCGAATTCAGAAGGAAAGTGAATTCGACTTGATTACGCCCTCGCTTGGTGGGAATATTGTGATTATCAACTTCCGGGTTAAATTTGTGAAAACCCCGCGAGTGAGTTCAAAATGGCGGTAGCGAGTATTGTAAGCGCAGTCATTTTGATCTGGTTTCGTATGATTTTACGTCGGAATAGGAATATCCTGATCAATAATTATATGCGACAGCAACGTGTCAGATCTGCTCGTCGAGCAGACCGTTTAAGAAGATGGCGGGAAGATTTTTTTCTTCAATCCAGCCGCTTCTTTTTTTTTTTTTTTTTTTGGGGGGGGGGGGGGCGAAAGACTGCAAAAGGTAGAATTTACACGATACTTCAGTGATTTACTGGTTAACTATTGTTTAACATTAAAATAGTTTGAGCTATGCAACGCAATGCTTCATTCATAGTGTAATTTTCCAATATCTTTGCCTGAATAAACCTATAAACTTGACAACTCTGTTAAGCCTCCATGTCAGTTTTTCACACATTTACCTTTTGTACATGGGTCAGAATCGATATGTGACCCGCTCCCACAAACCTGCCGTAATGGATAAAATTTTATTTTAAAGATTTGCTTGTAGCTAAATTGCTCAAATAGCCAGCTTTTTCTATTTATTTGGATGTATTGTCTGAATTGTCCTGGTGACTTCGGCGGGTTTTGTAGGATCGTTCGTGCGTTGTGGTTCACTTGTTGGATGACGCTTTAATATTTACTGACGCGTTGCTTAGCAATACCGGAAGTGACGTATGACGGGGTCACTGGCTGGATATTTGCTAGTCGACTTTAAATTACGTGTCCGTTCACACAGCAAATAGCGAATTTAAATTCGATAAAAGTCGAGTTTGAATTCGATAAATGTTGCTCTGGGTCGTCATTCGAATTCGAGTTTTGAACTCGAGTTCAAATTCGACTAAAGTCGACTTCAGTCTCTGTGTAAACGGGGTCTATGTCTATGTTCTCATTTTGTGTATAAAGGTGTGTTGTATCTTTTTTCAGAGTGTTATTCACTGATTCTTTCATATCGCCTGTAAGTAATGTTGTCACTAGGGTACAGACCCACGCCGATAAAATCGGCAGGGTTATGTAAAGGGCTCCGTATGTTTGTAACCCACGCCGATAAAATCGGCAGGATTTATGTAAAGGGCTCCGTATGTTTGTTTGTTTGTTTGTGTGTTTGTTTGTTTGTGTACAAGATAACTAGAGAATGGGCGGACGGATTTGCACCAAATTTTCAGAGAATGTTCGGATAGTGACAGGAAAGAATCGATTAGATTTTGGTGATGATCGGTTGACCCCTGCAAATTTTGTGTGACCTTGAAATTTTGACCCAAACTTCAGTTAGGATAGTGACAGGAAAGAATCGATTAGGAAAAGAATCGATTATATTTTTGGTGATGATCGGTTATAGGAACTTTATTTCGGATAGTTTTTTTCTTTGTTTTTAAGAATATTTGATTACTTCCTTTTTAAAAATAACATTTTTCACAATAATCAAGGTACAATACACAAATATATTCACATGCAGTATCATTGTGCCAAATTACATAATAATAAGTAACCATAATATTTTACATGCATGTATTAAATAGCAGATTATGCCAAATCTGGAAGACAAAAGTCTTTATTGCGATAAAAAAAGAGAAAAATAGAAAATAGAAAATATAGTGACAGGAAAGAATCGATTAGGGAAATAATGCAACTACTCGATCTGTAGCGCCGCTAAGGCGTGGGTCTGCAGCCTTTGACGGCCTTCCTAGTCATCTTATGTATCCACCGTCACCATTTTATTTACATCACAGTCACACCGCAAAACTGACCCCACACCTACTCCAAACGGTCCGATTCTTGACCATTGGTGACAATGTTATTTTCTTTTCGGTCTGTTGTCGGTCTTATTGGTGTGACTGTGGTATTGGATTGTCTAGCCTAACTTTATGTACACCCCCTCTTTCTTATGTTCGTTATAAATAAGATGGTTTGATTGTGAGTCATTTACATATCAGAGTTTCACCCTCGTTTCCTACGATGCGACATTTTGTGGCGATATTATGTTACGCCTATGAGGGTTAGGTACTGTTTGGTCCAGGGGTGAAGAAAAATATGGACTAGTGTCAACTGTTGACCACGGAGCAACTGTCACAAGAAAATTATATTGCACATTTGTTGTTGCTTTTTTTTCCATGCCTTGTATGCATCGTTCAGTTACTAAGAATACATAATTGTAACATTTTGTTTTCCAACAGGGGTCTATGAAATACAAGCCATGCTCATTTAATAGACTCCTCAACTTATCTTTTCCTTTACAATAAGCCATTTCGGGGTTAGCGCATGGTACAAATGACCCCAAATATCCACAGATATTTTAGACATGGAGGGTCCCTTTATGTGCACTTCAGAAAAATAACTCTGGGAGTGATAGAGGTGCCTCATGAATAGCTTTTGTTTCCCCCTTTAAAAAGAATACTTCCACCTCGATGTAATGGAATGCACCATTAGTGCATAATTGAATAATGATTACATGACATTCATGAGCACATATCGAATATTAGTGTCAGTGGGTTTTAGAATTTTGTACAGATGACCTTTATCTGCTCATGCTCAGATTGCATCTCCGAAATGGCTTATTACAATGTTCACAATATACAAATTGTCGCTTTATCAGTGTAGATATTGAATTATGTTCTGTTATATCTATGTTTCAATTCATATATTCGTAATGTTCCTGTTCTTAATTTTCATATGTACTGTTTTAAAAAAGTGTAAAAGATATATATGTTTGTGGAAATCAATAATCATTAGAAATTTGAAACTTTGAAATATCAATCAAATGTACTTTATATCCTAAAATATACTATTTCTTAAAAATGACAAATAATTAAAGGGAAATTAACCTCAGCGTATGAATTAGCTTATTTTGAATGGTGTAGTATATGCCTCTTATTTGATACATGCAATTTCATGTAAAAACACAGGATATAGATATAAATCACTATTTTCCAGCCAAGTTATCGTCTGCTAGCAATAATAAGGGGGCTGCCATTACTTTATGTGTATACGAACATATTTTTCATCCCAAGTAAAATTTCCTTCATCGTTAACTTGTAATTGATTTTTAGAGGACAAATATATATTAGATAAAGTCACATATTCTGAAATGTAAGTTTAGTTTTATATATTTTTTAAAAGGTCTTAATTTGTTCATAAAAAATATACTTCATAAAAAATATACGTCAAGGACGGAGAATTGACGTCAAGGACGGAGACAATCGTAACAATACCAAAACAAAGCGAGGAATCTGCTTTACAGGATGGCTATTAGAACTCATGGGTCGTCAATTATCTAGGCCCATGGCCAATAACAATCGTAATACAATCAGAACAAAGCGACGTATCTGTTGTAAAGGTAGGCTATTATCAATGCATATGGTACCTAATGATCCGTGTCATGCACAAAATGGCAGCCTCCATGGAAAGACGTAGCAGACAATAGGTGCATCTAGAATATCACGTGGGGTTAATTGTCCTTTAACCAGCTTGTTATTGATTGATTGACAAAAACCGGAAGATCGGCATCGTCTGTAATATTGTGTAAATATACGATTTTTTTTTTCATTTTTATTTCCTAAGGTTAGGAATCTGAATATGATTGCCATTAGAGTTCGATCACAATCTTTAGTGATGTAAATGAAATGTAAATCTATATCATTATTCGTAGTCTTATGCCTTTTGGGAGTCTACATTTCTATGATTATTCGAAATGGTATCGAAAACGATTGAATGTACTAGTAGAAGAATACGACGAGAATGGAATACTTTTATTGTGAAATGATGACAAGAAATAGATAGCATAGGAGAAATGGAATGGCAGAGAGACTGAAAGAGAGAGAGCGCGCGCGAGAGAGAAAGGGTGAAGAAAGAGAGTAAGGGAAAGAGAGAGAGAGAGAGGGGGTGAGAGTGTGAGAGAGGGGGAGACAGACAGAGATAATCTATTGAGACCGGGCATTGCAGGGAGAGAGGTAAAAGTGCTCATACTCTGTATCCTGTCATATATGTAAGAAATAATGATGTACACTGTGAATATGAAGATTGAAATGTTACAACCTCAAATGATGTGTGATATATCGAGCGAAATAATCATCCGCAATATATACATTCGTGGCAAAACTAGTGTTTAAAAGATAATTGTGTGTCAACAACAACAGAATAGATTTTAAAAAAATCATGGGATTATTTCGCGCAGAAGGTGCATTGAACCCAATGAATTGATGGAAGTTTCACAAAAAGAAGACAATATCATATTATTTAAACGACACCTATACCTATTATTCAAGACCCCCCCCCCCACCACCACCACCACGACACACCCCTTATCGCGCCTAAAAACGGGGTATTGGTGCGGATTGTTCGATGAAAAGTTATATATGTTTTAACATATTAATTTAGAACTCCTTTATCTCTTCTCTCCCTCTCCCTCTAATTAAATACTTAACTTTCCGAATGCTCTTATAACCAGTCACTACCGAATTAACAATAACATAATATGCATAGGCCGCTTTATTTCTTTTTGGCTCTTTTGATATAAACACTATGAACACGATGACAAAGAGAGCGGACAATTTACGCGGCTCCTCATTGTACCCTCCACAATAGCTCTAGTAGACAAAAGGACATCCCTTCACTGCTATTATGTGACACCTGTTCTACATATTTTTACAGGATAGCAATGAATGGATGTTCTTCTTGTTAACCAGTGCAATTGTGAATAGTACAATGAGGAGCTGCATAAATTGTCCGCTTCTTTGTTCGTCATGTTCATAGTGAAAGCTCTCCTTTCTGTGATAGTTATGGTATCAAAATGCTCTTTTTTTCACGATTGAAATGTACCAATAAAACTCCACAAAACTGTTATTTAAACAAGTCATTTCGTCTTTTGTGTAAAAATCTCAACAACAACAAAACCCAACAGATTAGGTTCATGATGACTTGATTAAAACCGATTATTAAGCATTTTTGCTTGAACTATGATGCACATAATATTCACATCCCTATTACTATGCTAGTCAGGACCAATATCAATTTTCCACTGCGATAAAAAGAAAATAGCGGTGCTGACGATATGGGCCGACAGAGGGCGCATACTCACAATGTGTCACTAGGTGTTGTAGCAATGGAGAAAATTGCATATTGTAAACTAAATGTTTCCATGATAATGCGATCTATTTAAAGGTATACATGCAAGGCCGTACGCAGCGGGGGGGGGGGGGGGGTGCAGGGGGGGAGTTGCCCCCCCCCCCCCCAGAAATTTCAAAATCATACTTTTTTTTAATCGGGTTTTAGACTTCAAGTTATGGGTTCCTTTGAAAACGATCATCTTGCCCCCCAGGAAAAAATTTCTGCGTACGGCCTTGTACACATGACACAATGATTATGGTGAAAGGCTTTTCATCAACATCTAAAATACGTAATTGAAAAAAACATCTTTAATGAATAAATGTGCTGATCAATCGCGTATTCAAACAAAATTTTGCGACACATGTCATGATACTATCAAAAAAATGATTTGAGTGTTTATCAATATGCAGACAGCTTTTGATCATAATAATAACAGTTATATCGTATCATTTTTGTTGTCTTCAGGCGAAATAGATAAATATGTTATTCTTATACAAAGGTGAGAAGGGGAGAGAGATGAAAGCTAGAAATATTTTTAAAAGAGCCAGTCTAAAATGCAAGGAGATGCAATTTGTATAAATAGGGGCACACACACACAAGCAAATACCCCGTAATGGATATTATGACAAGAATTATAACATTAAGCATTAACTTCAAACACTTCGGAAACAACAAAATAAATCCAAAGAGAATGTTATCATACTCTAATCAATCAAGCTTTTTTCCCCCCAAATGCAAATAAACAAAAGTCAGTCTATAACTATTCAACATGTCCACGTATTTTAAAAACTGAAAAGCCCCTAACTAAACTTCATATCCTACAAAATTCATATTTACAACTAATATTGCATTTGGTCATGTTTAACGATAAAACATGATCTTTAATTTACTGGAACCACAATATATCCTACATACTATTCTTTTCATCCGTACAATAATATAGAAATCTGTACAGACGATGACATGTCACACAATGTCATGCTCAAGTACGTACACCGAACGTACATCCTGTAAGGTCTCTATCTGCTTCAGATGCCGCATGCTCGACCACAACGGATCAGATCACGTGATTCAAGAAGTGGAAGACTTCAAGAAAAACATGAAGGGTGAGATTCAATCTCTTCAGAAAAGAGGGATGGAGAAAATGGAGAAAATCAAGTCGTACACAAAGGTGGTCCGAGAGGAGACTGCGAAGGTTGAAGTCATCATTGCAGAGAGAGAAGCTGATATCGAAACGGCATTCGACGAGACACTCCTCTTATTGAACGCGAAGAAAAATGCTCTACTCAATCAGTGCAAAGAACAGAAAAAGAAACTAAAAGAAGAACTTTGCAGAAATGGTAAGAATGGAGATGAGTTAATAACTAGACTAAATAGTGCATGTGAGTTGGTTGGTAATGGTGTAAGAGCATTGCTTGAGGGTGAGGCATTGGTGGTACATAGCAATCTCTGTAGGGAATTACAGGCTATGTTAGATAGGGATGATCCTGATGAATCAAAACCAAAACAGGTTACAATTCAAGCGGAAGGCGTGACATTTACCCGATGCATTATTGATGATGAACATAATATAGGGATGTTAAACATGAACGACTGGGTACTTGAAAAGGTAGCCGAGTGTAGCATTTCTAAGAAAGACCCTTGTAGCATGGCCCCAACAAAGTATGGTAAGATGTTAGTGGGGTATGGTGATGGTGGTATCGAGGAGTTCACTGTCAGTGGTTCACATAAAACAGTACTGAAGGACGTGAAAGTGTGGCGTGTGTCTGTCCTGTCTGATGGTCGTTGTGTTATACGTGATTACAATGAGAAGATCTCTATCTACTCCATTGACTGGAACAAACTTGATACCAAAGAGTTTAATATGAAGGCTAGTAGTGACTTTGGTGGCATGGATGTAGATAAATGTAACAACATCTATGTTGGGTATTGTAAAGCTAACACGATACGTGTATTCACACCAGAGGGTGGGGCACCGATTCGGGAGATCCCCTGCCATGACTATACTCCCTACGAGATATGTACAATGAATCACAGTAATATGCTGGTTGTTAGTGATGAATACACTGTTCGAGTGATCGAGCAGCAGGGTACAGTGAAACATGACGTCACAAAGGAGGGTTACAATGCGTGTCCTGCTGTCCTGCATGATGATAGCATTCTGATTGGATGGTGCAAGGATGGTCTTGTGAGTATTGATCTGTACACAAACCAACTGAGACATGTGAGAACAGTCATTAGTGGGCTGGAGTGCCCAAGTTGCTGGGATTTGGGAGAGTTCTCATCAGGGGAGATCGCGTTTTGCGTCGATTCCAAATTCTATGTGTTACGTAAATGCTAGATGTCAAACTATTTTTGAAAAAGCGATACCAAAAACTTTAGACAGATAAATTCACTTTTATTTCCAAGAGAGACCTTGAAATTAATATTGTCATTTAAAAGCACCATAACCCACTGAACAAAACATGGTTTGCAAGAAATTTCTAGACATTATGCATTTTTAAACATCATACTCAATTTAATTAAAATTCAATACAAAATGCTTTACCTCACATGTCTCAAAGCATAAACTGAATTGCCCATTATAGTGTCAAATACAATTCAAAATGCAAGTTACATGAATTGCACATAGAATAATAAATTGGTATAAAATGTACATTATACTAACAGTTAAACTAATTAAACATTCAATATAACTTTATGCTAATACATCCTTAAAGGGATATTCAACCGCAGATTGTGGACGTTTTGAAGGGAGCGACAAGTCGCAATCTATGGGCGCTTTTACAGTTGGCTGCTCCTTTCTCTGGATCAAAGTTCAAAGCGACTTCAATTTATCGTGCGCAGCTAATAAAAGTTAGCACATTGACCCAAATTTGAGTAAACAAGATCGCACGTTTTTTATTCCAGTATTTGAATCTCATTGGTCGGTTGCGTATGGAGGGATTCGAGTTAACGATCGCGCGAGGAATCCGGCAATAGCATTCCTTCGGTAGCGCACGATTGGACCTTATTGTATCCGAATTTCCCCGAGTCAGGTCAACTGGTCAGGCCCATGGATTACGACTTGCCACTCCCTTTAATGCCCCGAGAGGGCACCGTGATCGTTACCTAATCATGCCGTTGCCCCGCGGGGCGCAAACCTCGGATAGACTGGTCGCCGCACAAACATGCACGCTCCGCCTGAGTTCGAGCTGTCGTGCGAGATTCGGTCGGCTTCGTGCAGTCGAAATGTAATCCCACTTAGTCCAACGGACGCGTTCGACGCACAAACTTTGTGTACGAGTGAATGGGGCTTACGCAATCCTGACTTTCCCCACAGCCGCCCGGTTAATAGTAGTAGCAATTATTCTTAATATATCCCAGTTCATGGTATGGACTGTCCATTATCTTTGCTGTCCGTCATAATACTGAGTCTGCTATTGAAAAGTATTGTCAAGAAATCCCTGTGTTAAACCTTTCACATTTTTTTATTTATCAAATTTCGATGGGCAGTTTCTCAGTTTTAATGTAGCGTGTATATGAGCGGATGTGTGCGGTTGCGTCTGTGGGTCTGTTTAGCAGTATGTCCGAGGACATTTTCGGACAGAGAACAAAAAAAAATCATGACAACAATGGTCCTCGGAAGCCGGACAATAGTCCTCGAACGTCGAACAATGAATTTGTGCTTTATTCCGTCGACTGTCCGAGGACGAGGAACAATAGAAGAACAATACCTGTCCTCGGAAGTAAAGCCATGTAGAGCTGGGTGTGTGTGTGGGTGTGTGCGTGTGTGTGTGTATTAATGTGTAAGTGTGTATTGATGTATTTTCAATGAAATCTCTAATAAAAACATGATGGAAAAGAAGTACCTGCGAAATTGGATTTTAACAAAACTCCAATTAATGAAATATCTAATGCGTTTTTACAATTACCAATTGTCACAACGTTTGTTGTTATTAAATATCATAATTGATAGGATTGAAGTAAATTAAATATATCATAAAGAAAGTTGGTTGAGCACTGGTCATCTAATCCAGGGTCCTGGGTTCGAATCCCGGTCGGGGCATTGTAATTTTCTCACATTTACTTTCTTTATGATATATTCAGTTTATTATTATATTTTTTATCAGACATTGGAGTCTCTCTGTATAACGGATAACGGACGACCATCTTTTCGTTGAAAAGTTACCTTTTAGTTTTAAAGATTGCCAAAGTAGTCTCTTATTGAAAAGCTACGTTTTTCATTATAAAGACAATCCAGTTCATCTCTACAATTGTACAAAATAAGTTTTTGCATTGAACGTAAATGTGGGCGCCTAATCTAGATAGGCGTCCACCATATAGAGATATAAGATTTTGATTGTAATTATGCCAACGTTTTGCATCACGAAGTCTTACATTATAGGCTTTCCGATTTGGCTCTACCACCTCTCTCTCTCTCTCTCCATCCCTCCCCCTCCCCCCCCCCCCCCCCCCTTTAAATCTTTCTTCTTTTATTCTATGGTACATTTTCCACAGTTAACGTTTCCATTACAAGTTTCATCCCTAGTTTTTCTGTCCCTCTTTCTGCTTTGTTTTCTTTTATTTCTTATCTTTATACATAGAAAATAAACGCCAGTTTTTATTGGCTATGTTCATTGTGTTTTCTTAAAAGCACTGTATTTCACCAGACAAGGTATGGGGCTACACCATGTTTTGCAAATATGTTTAAATGTATGTATGACAAGTTGTTCGGTATAGGATTTTTTTATTTCACTATCTTTGTTGTCTTTATACATAGAAAATGTTTCCAAAAACACCAGTTTTTATTGATTATCTGCAGTGTGTTTTCTTAAAAGCACTATATTTCACCAGACAAGGTATGGGGCTACACCATGTTTTGCAAATATCTTTAAATTTATATATGTCAAGTTGTTCGATATGCGGCCTATGATTTTTTTTCTTTACTCTATGTATTATAGTTTGTGGTTGCTAAATGTGCCGTAACTTATATATTTTATATTTGTGAATAGGTATCAAATAAATATTGTTATTTTCTTTCATAAGGATCCCCTCATACTACAAATAACTTATAGCCTGTTAATTGTTTTATGATATCATAATAATGCTCTATTTCCAACCCACCTTCTTATCCCTTTGAACATCAATTTTCATATTATCTGATTCCGATCTCCTTAAAGTCATATGTGTCATGTTTTCTCCCTTTTCTGATCCTTGTTTATCCCCCCCCCCCCCCCTCTCTCTCTCTCTCTCTCTCTCTCCCTCTTATTGTTTGTATCTGCACACGAATAATAATAACTTTCTAAAGACATCCCGTTAAGTATGTAAAATACACTGATGAATTATTTACTTTTAACTTTATTGATTTTCTTATTTGCTACATGTATACATGAAACTTTTTAATGCACATACCTGCCTTTATGCCAGCTAGAATATATATCATATTTTAATTCTAATAACTCAAATATCTCGGTTCCAATTAAGAGTTAAGAGTTGAGAGTTAAGATTCATAAAGTGTGATATTTTGTATTATTAACTATTTCAAAAGGCAGTATTGTGTCCAATCCCATCATATATAATCTTATAAAGAAAAAGAAGCGTTCAGTATCGTATGCTAGAGATAAGTGCTGTATGTATATGATTTACCCGTTGCTATATACGATACATTTCTTATAATTATGTATATGTTATTGCTTTCTGGACAAATCAGTGATGTATCTATTGCAGAATGTTCATTAAATTCACTGATTATTTCAAAGCGTCAGTATGTTATTTTATTCATAAGGTATAGACCTATTCTTATTTATTATCTCCACCATCACTTTTAGAATGAGATTGTCTAACTTCATTTACTACACCTACTCATTCGTAAGCTGTTAAGTCAAGGGCGGATCCAGGATTTTGTATAAGGGGGGGGGGGGGGGCACACAAATGCAGGATTGACAACTTTGGGAAACTGCTTGGAGGGACATCCGTATTTGTTTGGCCTCGCCAGCCCTCCAAAAGTCGCTCGGTAAGGGGGGGGGGGGGGAGGGGTGGTATGGCGGACCAGTTTTCCTCCAAAATTATCTGACAAGCAAAAAACAAAAACAAAAAACAACGAAGGATATCTGTTTTAACAGGGGGCACAATGCATACTTTTCTTCCAAACGGGGGGGGGGGGGGGGTGCACGGGCCGGGATCGCCCCCCCCCTCCCCCATCCGCCACTATTGTGAGTCCTGAATATATCAAATTTTTTAAAGGTGATCGGGGAGCAGCTGTCGCCAAAATTCATGTTCTATATTTTTCTTTCAAAAATCAGAATTATCTGTAAAAATTAGTGTTTTTCATTCTTTATGGCCGAGGTTTAGAAATTTAATGCCATTTGTGTTAGATCACAATCTCTGCTACTGTAACTAACATGAACATTTTGAACTTATTGTGTCCTTAATCTTTATAGTCCAGATTAGTTTAGTAGAACGCACGGTCGTTTACAGTGTATACAACATTCGAAAATGAAAATGATTAAAAATAGTAAAAGAATACGAGGCGTATGGAATACTTTTTAATGTGAAATGACAAGAAAGGGGTAGCACAGGAGAAATGGAGTGGCAGAGGGGGGAGGGGGGTTGAAAGGCAGGGAGAAAGAAAGAGAGAAAGAGAGAAAGAGAGAGATGGGCTAGAAACAGGACATTGCAGCGGAGGTGAACAAATATTATATCCTTAATTTTAGCAGCCCAGCCCAGCCCAGTTTGCGGTCGTTTAACTAGAACGCACGGTCCACCATTCGAAAATAAAAGTGATTAAAAGTAGTAAAAGAATACGAGGAGTATGGAATACTTTTTATGTGAAATGACAAGAAAGAGATAGCACAGGAGAAATGGAGAGACAGAAAGAGGGGGATGAAAGGCAGAGAGAAAGAGAGAAAGAGGGGGATGAAAGGCAAAGAGAAAGAAAGAAAGAGAGAAAGAGAGGGGGAGAGAGAGAGATGGGCTAGAAACAGGGCATTGCAAGGGACAGGAAATATGGGGAGGTAAACAAATATTATGTTCATACACTGTACAGTTTATACATGATTAATGTAAGAAATAATTATGTACATTGTGAATATGAAAATTACATGACACTTTTACAACATCAGTGTGTGATGTATCTAGTGAAATAATAATTTCTAATATTTACATCCATTACAGCACAACTGTTTTAAACATAACTAATATGTGTTTAAAAAGGAATTTAAATGATTTGACAATCATGGGTTGATGTCGCACAGGTAGACGAATTGAATACAATGAGTTGGAAGTTTACACAAAGTAAGAAGACAACCTTTTATCATTCAAACGATTCTTGATTACATGAAACACTCCCCCCCCCCCCCCCGTCCTCCGCCACGGCCCTTAACATGCCTGCGTAGGGGGGGGGTGGAACGATCAATGAACAGCCAGTGTGTTTTAAATATAAATGCATGATATTTCTCTCTCTCCCTCTTGCTGTTTTTTGTTTTGTTTGCCTCTCTGCCTTCCCCCCTTTTCTCTTCACTCCCCTCTCTCTCTCTCCCTCTCTTTCTGTTTCTCTCTCCCTCTTGCTTTTTTTCATCTGTCCTTTACAAACCCCCTCCTCTCCCTTTTCCTCTCTAATTAACTTTCATTTTACCAATACTCCTCTAACCAGTCACTACCGAACCAAACATAAAACAATATACATACTTGAATTCATTTTGGCACTTTTAATATAAATCTCTCTTTTCTGTGATAGTTATGATATCAAATGGTCTATTGTACATGATGGAAATCTATTACGAAAACCCACAAAACTGTTGAATGAACAAGTCATTACTCCTTCTTTGTAAAAATCTCTACAAAACACCTGATTTGTTGTTTATATTGTCGTTTGAACCCATTTTAACCGCTTTGCATACACATGCCTTACTCTTCACATCCCTACTATATTGGTCTTCTTGCTGCATAAAACTTGCACGCACATATGTTTCATCATTTGAGCTACATTCAACTATAAAACGGTTCAAAAGTCCAGCTGTCTACTTTATTTTTTCTCTTATCTGCTTAACTTCAAGAAGCAATGGATTTTTGCATTTGTTACATTTAGCACATCTGTGTAGGGTTTATGAGTTAAACCAATAGTATTAAACAATCCAGTAAACTAATAAATTCAGATAAGTGAAGTTTTTATATTTTATGGAAATAATGCTTTACAATTCTGGTACATTTTGAGAAAAAATTAAGCATCGACCTACATATCATTTGTATAATAACCCAGCCAATACACTTTTACTTAAAAAAAAACATTTTTGTCCTCAATTTTGAATTAACACTATTAGATCCATTCTAATAAAAATCAATAATGAAATTCATTTCATTTTTTCTAAATTTTGTAGTTGAATAAATAGCTCAATTTTATTATCAAAGCAATATATCTGCATCCAGCCTCAAAACTTAATACTGATGACATGATGACCATTGCAGAATAGTTCATGGGTACGTTGAAAGCTTTAAAAGATATTTCTCGTACATTGCCTTGCACATTCTCTTTCATTTTCCTGATTTTTAAATGATTTTATAGCTGTGTGGTTATTGTAAACAATTTGTTTAAGTTTTAGACAAATATTTAAAGGAAGCAGAAATAGGCAATACATTTATATTTCCTAAAATTCTTCAGTGCAGCTGTGTGGCACAACGAAGTCAATAACAATATTGGACTACTCCAGCATTGCACACGTCACGAGATGTCCACAATTGTTCTTTCAGTATGATATATACATATATATATATACATGTACATATATAAAGGCATCTATTGTATGTACCATATCATCAGGCTTTTCCTGTAAATATTTTCAAAAACCTTCAAAAAATATTATGTGAGGGTTAACTTCACCCATGTAAAGTATTACAATCAGGAAAATGAAAGTTAATGTGCATGGTAATTTTCTAGCAAAAGGTATAAAATATATGGGTTTTTTTTTTTCATTTCTTTATAATTTCGATAAAATTTTTCATCCTACCATTGCTTTCCTGTTTGACTGAATATTCCACTTGTAAGCTATTACGCTTTGTTAGTGCATAATAAAATGATGCACATTGAAGTAAAAACACAGAACTGGTCCCCGTTTCATAAAACTTGTTATCAGTAACAACTGCCACATTGCTATGACAAATTTGCTCTCAGCAAATCAGACTGAACGATTTCAGTAGCTTATAACAGTTATTGTAACTTGTTATTGATAACAAGTTTTATGAAACAGGACCCTGGACATTAAATAAAAGATACTCTTGGTAAGCATTGAGAAGGACAGAAAAATATTCCATGAGAATTTCTGCATCGGTACTAAAATCACCCATAATAAAACTCAAATCAAATATATGGCATATTTACACATAATCGTATGGCACAACTGACAATATGTTCATCAACTTATCAATAACATAATAAGAAAATGAAAAGACACATATTTAACATTGCATCATTAAAACTACTTACTTTTCCATAGTCATTTTGAGGAGAGAAAGTTGTCAGAGGGCAAAAATGAATAAAAGAGTGATATCGTTTTGGCTACAATATGTACGCAAGTATATCTTTCAAAACATTTATAAGACTGATAGAACTCTACTGTCCAAAATTCTTAAATCCTTTCAAAAAAAGTAGAGGGAAGAGTATTTTAAAGAAAAAAAAAGATGTAGCAATTAAAATAATATTTTTTATTTTAACAAAATCTGGAGGATTTCCAGCATAAATAGAATTCTAAGACATCATCATGTTAATAGACCAGTTCGTAGTGAGCACATGTCACAAATGACCCCAAATGAATAATCAACATTTAAAGCTTTGTTCAAAATGCTTTTATTTATTTTTTTGGTAGTAGCCACAATCCTGACAGTACTTTGATAGTTTATTTATTTTTTTTTTTTTTTGGGGGGGGGGGGGGTTGTGAGGACGCGAAGCGTGCGAAATTGGTGATGAGCTGGGTGCAGGTTTGTAGCACATTTGAGAGAAAGATAACAGCTCGTAGCAAACCATTTTTTAGGCGGAAAGTTATAGTTCGACGCCCTGACTGCTTTTCAGTAATTTGTACACAATAGTTTACTGTATGAAACAGATGTTGGTGCAGGGAGGGGAGTTATTTTTACCTTCCCTTAGACGTTTTAGGAAATTTTGATTGAAAGCTAACGGCTCGTAGCGCCGTTTTAGGCTTTTTTTGTCTCACTTCTCCCGGTTTTTCGTTCTCGCTTTTTTAAGGGGTTGAATGGGGGGGGGGGGGCAGTACCCCTATTCCCCCCTTGGCTACGCCTATGCATAGCCTCCATTCCAAGAAAAAAAATATTCATTCACATTTTGCTCATGTGCTCACTGCGAAAGCCATTAAGGAAGAATGCAGACATTTTCTATTTCTTTCTCTATCCATCTTTTTACAATACCATAGAGAAAATTACCCAGGTTCAATTGAAACAAAGCTCCTAGATTCATTACTGCTTTAAAGGGATACTCAACTGCAGATTGTGGACGTTTTAATGCCGCGAGAGGGCACCATGATCGTTACCTGATCATGCCGTTGCCCCTCGAGGCGCAAACCTCGGATAGACTGAGCTCGAGCTCTCGTGCGAGATTCGGTCGGCTTCGAGCAGTCGAAATGTAATCCCACTTAGTCCAACGGACGCGTTCGACGCACAAACTTTGTGTACGAGTGAATGGGGCTTACGCAATCCTGACTTTCTCCACGGCCGCCCGGTGGCGTATCCCTTTAACTACAATATATTTTTACAAGTGTATGTACAAGGTATGAAAACAGCAAACACATCTTCTGCGGGTCTCTCTCGCATGTAGAAATATGAATATCATGATCACGTTTGGCAGGTTTTGAGTAACAACCAACGCAAAAAGTTGTGTATATAAAAAAAAAATGAGGCAAAAATATGGAAATATATTCACTAGAAATATTCACTTGTTCTTCCTGATTTAGTAGTAGAAATATGCACTACAAAATTTCTCCTTACAAAATTTAGCCGGGGAAATTCACACAATTGCTATCACCCGACACAAAAGGCAATTGTATAGAAATGTAAATATGCCACATGTATCATAGGAGATCATAGCGAAAGAAAAAAGAGACAGTATCAAATCTAAATATATTAATCTGTTAAAACAGAGAGAATATGTATCGTCATTACAGCGCCCCCTTCCTAGCGCCTTTCTCATCGGTTCCAAAATGTATAAAAAATAATATATATCCCGTTTTTGTATAGCGCATACCACATTATGATATAACGTCTCTATGTGCTTCCAAAGGACCTTGGATGGCTTTAGCTGTGGCAACCGTAGCGCTTAGTACATTCAAGGAATAAATCCTACCAGGTACCCACTTTCTACACTTTGGCCAAGTGTGGCAAATGTGGATGAATGCCTTGCCAAAGGACGTTAGTGCTGCGACAGGTATTTGGACCGTGTACCCTGTGCTTCACAGTCCTAAGACTTATCAACTAGACCACAATAATTATACCTCTACTTCATTATGCTAATGACCTTCATTCCTTCATACCTGATAGTTGACAATGAGGATAATAGAGTAAATCACTCGTTACGCTGTGACTGTGTGTGTAATTGTGTAAACATGATCACGAATACATTTGCTACCGTCATAATTATCATGTCCATTCATTACTATGTTAATGGCTTCCTGAAGCATCCGTATACAGTTATTAGATACGCCGTCTGGAAGAATCGTATTCAGTGCCTCCACCCTTGATTTTTTGTATTTTCTTAATGCTGAGATTTTCCTTAAAAATGGAATATATTGATCTTTATAACTGGCCAAAGATCACACAACAATATTCATTCACACTGTGTTAAATGCAAAAAACTGCTATTAAATTACCATTCCTTCACTATTCCATTTTATATGTATATCTATCAGTAATCGCTATAACAATGTGTTTTGTTAACCTTTATATTTTTTTCTTATGTGGCCACATTACTGGCTCTCTGCCACTAATATTACCAAAGCGGAAATCTTTATTCAGTGCGTTACGTGCAAACGGAAATGTTGCCTCGACATTGATGTGACACGCTGTAAAGGGCAGATGGGGGAAAAGTGCCTCCCCCTCCACCCCCCCCCCCCCCACTTGACAAGCCAGAAAAAAAAAGATGGGAAAGGGGAATTTCAAAAAGGTGAGGACCCCGTCACTCCCCCCCCCCCCCCCCCCCCCTGTCTGATATTCCCCTCCTCGTTCGAGATTCATTTATCAGCACCAGTGTCCACCCTCGTCATCCCCGAAAAAAATAATAACGCACACACGCAACATCCAATACGCCTGCACCCAAGTTACGCAACTGATCACTTAACTTCAAAAGGGGCGGACCGGGGAAAATGACCGTGTGAATTTCGTTGCGACAGGCCCACTCTACCTACTATCCATCGGCCCTCTCACCATTTACCACCCGACTATGAAACAAAACATTTACATGATCTAGTGGCCGTACGGCATAGCTCACACACCACCCGATAAAATGCCGCCAGCAACCCGCCCCTGTCATTCACACAAACCAAATTCTAAACCTTCGTTTTTATCTGAAGGGGAAGTAAAGAATAATCTCACATCATCAACATCAACGAACATTATAGGACTAAGGTGGAACTTGTACTGAAGAGAATAATATTTCAGCAGGCGTGTTGGCTCAACATTGAATCTAAAATATAGGTAAGTTCATTTATTGCCTGGCACTGAAATCGCTGGAAAGACTTTAGAAAGAGTTAGATAGGAATCATTGTCGAAAACGAATTGTAGCCTGATATACGGTCTGTGGTGCAATTATTGTCACGTCCAAAGTCTGGTTCATGGAATGGCGAATGTTTCCTGTTTTCTGTTTAGTAATAAACTCTTTTGCATGTCACAGTTTAAGGTATATATGGGCCTATATATCAAATATAAAGGTCCCATCATTTTGATAATTTACAATAGGCGCAAGATCCTTTACGATGTAGAACTACAGCCGTGGCATAAATTTTGGTTGTTCCGTCATTACTCGAATGGGTTTGGAAATGGATACGAATGCCTTACGTTAATGTGACTAGTCACTTAAAAGTGAAGAATAATGTCTTATCAATTTTGAAAGCACATGGATCATGACAAATAGACGGGAGAAATTCAACGGAATATTGGTATAGATAATATGTTACCAATGATTTTGAATGTCATTGTGAAGGTATTTAATGTTAGAACCAACTTTCACTATGGTCATGTGTTTCCAATGGCCTCATTTAGTTTATATATCCAGCATTTCAAAATCACACAGTCATTGTCGAGGTGATGATCAGTTTCCCATAGCAACGCGCTATTGAAAACTTTTGTTTACCCCATACAGTCAGACTTAACTTCGAAAAACCGAGCACAAGTATATACTCCGAAAAACGGCGTATGAATATAGAGCCCTCATCGCTCAGTGCGAGGCAGTGTGTAAAAAAGCATAGGGAAAATCTTGCAAAGTCAACCTGCCAATGATATGTATATTTACAAAAATAATGTTGCGTGTCAATTTACCTTCAAACCCCTTGAATGATTCGTCATATAAAACTAACTTTCAAATGACAAAAATTTGAAATAAATATCTCCGCAGCATTATTTCTAAAAATATATTATCAACAGCAGGTCGACATTGCACGATTTCCCCCATGCTTTTTGTACAAAATGTCTGGCACTGAACGATGAGAGCTCTACATTCATCTAGCTGTATACGCCGTTTTCGGAGTATATACATGTGCTCGTTTTTCCGGAGTTGGCTCTGAGTGCCATACCCTCTGTCATATATTCGATGCGTTACTGCATTCCCTCGCAATGATTATACCATTTTTTGATCAGGAGCTTAGCTAAGATTGGAATTTACTCTCATTGCCCTAGACTGACATCATGTCTGCAGAGGCTTCAGTACTGATCCAAGCCCTCGAATGTTGCTTGTGCCTCAACCTTCTGAAAGAACCCAAATTACTTTCTTGCACTCATTCATTCTGTGAGAAGTGCCTGCAGCACCTTCACTATTCCCGAAAGAAAACCACTGAATTATCCTGTCCACTGTGCTCTAAGGTCACTCGATTAGATTCAGGAGGCGTGCCTAGTCTGAAGACCAATGTCCCTCTCAATTCCATGATCGGAAACCTGAAGACTACCATGACGATTTGTACTCTATGTGACCCCGAAGCCAGATCCGCAGCATTACAATATTGCCAAAGATGTGGGGACTACTTATGCTTGACTTGTCTGGAAGCACACTCGAAGTTCAAGAAAACAGCCAGTCACGAAGTGGTCAGCATGGATGATATCAAGAGCGGGAAGGTGAAAGTCAAGCAGATGTGTCCTAAGCATCCAGGTGAAGAGAAGTTATGGGTGTGTACATCATGTAAGGTTGCTATCTGCTTTAGATGCCGAATGCTTGACCACAACAGATCAGATCACGGGGTTCAAGAAGTGGAAGACTTCAAAAAGAGCATGAAGGATGAGATCAAATCTCTCCAGAAAAGAGGGATGGAGAAAATGGAGAAAATCAAGTCGTACACAAAGGTGGTCCGAGAGGAGACTGCGAAGGTTGAAGCCATCATTGCAGAGAGAGAAGCTGATATCGAAACGGCATTCGACGAGACACTCCTCTTATTGAACGAGAAGAAAAATGATCTACTCAATCAGTGTAAAGAACAGAAAAAGAAACTAAAAGAAGAACTTTGCAGAAATGGTAAGAATGAAGATGAGTTAATAACTCGTCTAAATAGTGCGTGTGAGTTGGTTGGTAATGGTGTAAGAGCATTGCTTGAGGGTGAGGCATTGGTGGTACATAGCAATCTCTGTAGGGAATTACAGGCTATGTTAGATAAGGATGATCCTGATGAATCAAAACCAAAACAGGTTACAATTCAAGCGGAAGGCGTGACATTTACCCGATGCATTCTTGATGATGAACATAATATAGGGATGTTAAACATGAACGACTGGGTACTTGAAAAGGTAGCCGAGTGTAGCATTTCTAAGAAATTACCTTGTAGCATGGCCCAAACTAAGTATGGTAAGATGTTAGTGGGGTATGGTGATGGTGGTATCGTGGAGTTCACTGTTAGTGGTTCACAGAAAACAGTGCTGAAGGATGTGAACGTGTGGCGTGTGTCTGTCTTGTCTGATGGTCGCTATGTTGTACGTGATTGGGATGAGAAGATCTCTCTCTACTCCTCTGACTGGAACAAACTTGATACCAAAGCGTTTAATATGAAGCATAGTGGTGACTATGGTGGCATGGATGTAGATAAATGTAATAACATCTATGTTGGGTCTTACCTTGCTGAGACGATACGTGTGTTCACACCAGAGGGTGGGGCACCGATTAGGGAGATCCCCTGCCATGATTATTTTCCGTACGAGATATGTATAACGAATCACAGTAACATGCTGGTTGTTAGTGATGGATCCACTGTTCGAGTGATCGCTCAACATGGTATAGTGAAACATGACGTCACAAAGGAGGGTTACAGGGCACGTCCTGCTGTCCTGCATGATGATAGCATCCTGATTGGATGGAAGAAGGATGGTCTTGTGAGTATTGATCTGTACACAGACCAACTGAAACATGTGAGAACAGTCATTAGTGGGCTAGAGTGCCAGAGTATTTACTGGGATTTGAGAGAGTTCTCATCAGGAGAGATCGCGTTTTGCGCCGATTCCAAATTATATGTGTTACGTAAATGCTAGATGTCAAACTATTTTTGAAAAAGCAATGCCAACAAATTTAAACAGATAAACTTCACTTTTTTTCCCAAGAGAGGCCTTGAAATTAATATTGTCATATAAAAGCATCATAACCCACTGATCAAAGCATGGTTTGTAAGAAATTTCTTGACATGCATTTTTCAACATCATGCTCAATTTAATTAAAAATTCAATACAACATGTTTTACCACACGACATGTCTCAAAACATAAAATGAATTGCCCATTATAGGGTCAAATACAATTCAAAATGCAGGGGGAGGGTGTTGGTGAGAAAGCGGATGATTTATATTTGTCTACAAAATCATTTGTTGATATTACTGGAGGTATGGACATTTATTCGAACCAATTGTGTTAACCACCACCTTTACCAATCGTGTCACTATCACAAATACATTTGTATTTGTATTTTATGCTGATACTCATCCTGTGACTAGTTTGATGTTTTACCTTTTACCATTATGACTTCGAAGTTAAATCTTGGAGTTAATTCATGGTAACTTTTACAGTGTTCAAAAAAAATACTGAAAGGTATTAATCATAATTATCAAAATCCCATGATAATAATAAAGGTGAAAATTAAAGACTGATGAGAATAAAGCAGAAAATGGATTGCATAGGAGAAATGGACAGGAGGAGAGAGAAGGGAAGAGCAAAAATGAGAGGAGGAGATAGAAGTGAAAGAAGAGAGAGAGATAGGGAGAGAGTGAGGGAGCCAAATAGTGCTTATTGTATGTCTATACTTAGACAATGTTAGAAAAGTAACGTAGGATAAATAATTTGTCATCATTAGTTTACTTTATGTGGGTGGTGGCTGAAATTATGCTTTTGAGTTGGTCTGTAAACATAACAAGGAAAATCATGTGTCGTTTTATATCCTGTTCATGCTCTTGTTTTATTAAATGATATTTATGGTAGGGAACCTGAATTACAAGCTTTACTTCCCAAGGTTTCCTCTACAATACAGCTAGTATTTATTTACTTACCAACTGCAGTGTAAATTTCATTTTGTTTTAAAACCGAATTTATGTGTCAGATTTCATTCTTAATTAATGTGTATGGGGATTTTTTCCATGCTCATAATAATTTTGTAAACTGAAAGTCTTTGTAAATTATTAGCTGATATTATGAAAATAAATGAAATGAAATTAAATTAAATGTAAGATGTAGTGGAAAAATAAATACTTTGATTGAACCTGCTAGTATTTAATGTATAAAGTTTCCAATCATATTCAGTATTGTTCCATGTATGTCTGCCATTGGAATTCACAAATCGGAAACATACATATATGTAGTAACAAAGCCTAACCTGAAATCGGAAATTTCGCAATGGTGTCATGCACTGGATTAGGTAGTGAAGGATCTGCAGCCCCCTTTTTAACTACTAAAAATAGGATTAGAGAGTGTGAGAGAGAGAGAGAGAGAGAGAGACAGACAGAGAGACAGACAGAGACAGACAGAGATAGACAAACAGAGAGGGGAAGGTAAAGAGGGAGAAAGGAATGGAGATGGTGATGGAGGCATAGGAAAAGATGGCACCCCATCCTAACCCTTCAGTTGCTCCCTGGCTTTAGTGAGGATCATTGTCTAGACCCCCCTCCATCCCACCGCGATCAAAGTAGATAGACAGACAGCAGTCACTGATCTTTTAACCTCAAAATGGCGGGCTATGGTAAAAAAAAAATTACGACTGACCTTCAACTACCGACCCTCAACCCCCCTCTAATAAAAAATGAATTTGGCGAAGAAGAAGATATATATATATATATATATATATAGATAGATATATATTGTGAGGAAATAACATATACAACAGCTTTGGCAACTCTCGTGGAAATATATACAATGCGAAAGGAAATGAGAGAATAATGGTTGCGTAACTTAAATCAAAGTTCCCCAGAGCTGTCCTCCGTTTTTTGAAATTTTTTGCAAAGGCTGAAAAAATGTGTCCGCTGACCCGTCTCCGTGGTCTAGTGGTTAAGGCATTGGCGTTCTAAGCCAACGACCCAGGTTCGATTCCCGGCGGAGACATTTTTTCAGCCTTTGCAAAAAAAATAAAAAAGGGAGGACAGCTCTGGGGAACTTTGATTTAAGTTACGCAACCATTAATCTCTCAGTTCCTTTCGCATTCTGTATATTTCCACGAGAGTTGCCAAAGCTGTTGTATATGTTATTTCCTCACAATATTGTTAATAATTATTCTAATGTATACATGTATCTCAAAGCATTCGCTTGCATCCAGCTGAGGCACGCGGCTTGTCTCTGTTCAAACTCACCTGGCCCCGACAACGGAATTAATTAATAAGGTTGAAGATTTGTCAATCTGTCGGTCAATTGAATCTGGTGTCGCCGAAACCACTGACCCGTCTCCGTGGTCTAGTGGTTAAAGGGAAATTAACCTCAGCGTATGAATTAGCTTATTTTGAATGGTGTAGTATATGCCTCTTATTTGATACATGCAATTTCATGTAAAAACACAGGATATAGATAAATCACTATTTTCCAGCCAAGTTATCGTCTGCTAGCAATAATAAGGGGCTGCCATTACTTTATGTGTACACGAACATATTTTTCATCCCAAGTAAAATTTCCTTCATCGTTAACTTGTAATTGATTTTTAGAGGACAAATATATATTAGATAAAGTCACATATTCTGAAATGTAAGTTTAGTTTTATATATATTTTTAAAAGGTCTTAATTTGTGCATAAAAAATATACTTCATAAAAAATATACGTCAAGGACGGAGAATTGACGTCAAGGACGGAGACAATCGTAACAATACCAAAACAAAGCGAGGAATCTGCTTTACAGGATGGCTATTAGAACTCATGGGTCGTCAAATATCTAGGCCCATGGCCAATAACAATCGTAATACAATCAGAACAAAGCGACGTATCTGTTGTAAAGGTAGGCTATTATCAATGCATATGGTACCTAATGATCCGTGTCATGCACAAAATGGCAGCCTCCATGGAAAGACGTAGCAGACAATAGGTGCATCTAGATATCACGTGGGGTTAATTGTCCTTTAAGGCATTGGCGTTCTAAGCCAACGACCCGGGTTCGATTCCCGGCGGAGAAATTTTTTCAGCCTTTGCAAAAAATTTCAAAAAGGGAGGACAGCTCTGGGGAACTTTGATTTAAGTTACGCAACCATTATTCTCTCATTTCCTTTCGCATTATATATAGATATATATAGATACAACCAAGACAAATCCTACCCCATACAGCTCTTTATTCCAAGAACGAACATGCCGAACCTGCCCTATTTTTTTCATCGGAAGGGGAAGTGAGGAAAACACTTCCCAACACCACTGAACATGATAGGCCTAGGCAGCTACATGTACTAAAGAGACTGATATCTGTAAAGGAGTCGCATAGAGGTTGTTGTGGCTTAACGTTGAATTCCACTAAAACTTGAGGTAAGCTGTTATATTACATTTATGTAGAGTCTATAATCTTTAGAACGCATAAAGAGCAGTAGCCGTAAAATAAAATACGTGTGGTTGAAACAAATTACAGTCTATTTCTATCTATCAGTCTATGTATATGAATTCAAACAAAAAATTTTGCGACATATATCATAATATTCGTTTTAATGATTTGATTGTTCATCAATGTGCAGACACATCTTGATCATAATTAGAACAGTTATATTTTATCATACAGCACATTTGTTGTCTTCAGACGAAGTAGATATATGTTATACTGATACAAAGGTTAGAGGGGGAGAGAGATGACAGCTATAAATAAAAAGAGAGTTGGTCTAAAAATAATGCAAATAGACACTATTTGTATAAATAGGGACACATAAACACAAGCAAAGATAATAGGAGGAGATGAGAAACAAAGACATAAACATGATACACGAGAAAAGATTTCATTTAACATAATTTCCCTTGCACATCAACCCTTAACAATAATTGCGATATTTTCGTTTTCACCCTGACTTTAGCACGGCTGAAATCGAGTGGACCTTTGTTAAAAAAAGTTCAATGTACATTATTTTGTTTTACCCAGATGTACAGAGATATGCCATGAATTGAACCCATGGCCATGTGATATCTTAAAGCGCATGAGTGTTATGATAGAGGTTAGGAGCATGGTAAACGCGACACTATGTCTAAATGCCAGGTCGGGTATCAAGGTTCTTTATTTTATACATAATGGATATTATAACAAGGATGAACATTCAGCATTGATTTCAAAAACTACATCAAAATGTATCCAGAGAAAATGCTTTCATACTGTAGCTTTTTTTCCCCAAATGCAAATAAACAAAAGTCAGTTTAAAACTATTCAGTATGTCCACGCATTTCAAAACCTGAATAGCACCTAACTAAGCTTCATATCCTACAAGTTTCATATTTACACATCTTTAATGCAATATTTATGATACAACAGGATCTTTGATTATACGCAACCGTAATATATCCTACACTCAGAAAAGTCAAGTGCTAAAAAACAGGTGCTGCCCAAGGAGACGCACCTTCCGTGCTACCTAAAGTGCTATATTTTGTGGTGCAGAAAAAAATGGGTGGTAAAACAAGTGCTGAGTCAAATGAACCAATGAGGCCATTGAATCAGCATCTGGAGAGCTTTGGCAAATTTTCATATCACTTGCATTTTGTTGGAAGAAACCACACATTTTTGAGGTTTTTCTCTAATTCAGATAATATTGTCTCGGTCAGCAGTTGAAGATCCAGGGGGGCACTTCCGGTCCTTGCCCCCCCCCCCCCTTTAGAGTGAAAACCTTTTTTTTCTTGTCAGAGAATTCCCCCCCCCCCCCCCCCCCCCGAGCGAATTTTGGAGTTCTGGCGAAAAAAAAATATTGTCGCACCCCCCCCCCCCCTTCCCTTTTCGAGAAGCTGGCAAGACCCCCAAAATACGGGTCTACCTTTTCCAAAGGTAGACCCCCTTATACTAAATCCTGGAATCCGCCCCTGTCGGTCAGTGTCTCAGATAGAAAAAAGAGAAAAATGATTCAGAAATTGGTCAGTGAGTTTGTGATCATTGATAATTTACTATCTTTTATGATTTACTAACCACTTTTATATACTTTTAAATAAGAATTGTACGGAATCTCATGTAATGCGCACTGTATATGTGCTATTTAGAACCTGTTCATGCATAGTGTAAAGTTAATTGTGACAAGTAACACCTGCACTGGTGCTAAATCAGCACTACTAGTGCAGTTACTATACCGATCACTTGAAAAGTGCTGAAAATAGCTCTCCCGGTGCTAATAGTCTATGGGCCAACGTAGACCCCCCTCCCCCCCCCCCCTTAGGCACAATTTTTGTGATGTTTTCCTGGTAGCTAGGACCCTCGGCTATCAGAATCTGCCTGTTTGCCATAGAGTTAGTGGTGGGTGTGGCCACCAGGGCCGTTACCATGGCAACGCATCAAGGAAATATAGGAATTTACTAAAATACCTAATATTTCTAATTCAGAAATTTGAAAAATGACTGGTAAGCATCTAAATATATGTATTTTGAGTTTCCTGATTGATTGAAACCAAAATCTAGGTCATTTTGAAGTCACGGTCATGTAAAAAAAATGGCCGTTACTTTGGAAACGGTACCATAAAAAGTTTATATTTTGGAAACATATCCAAACTTATCAGTATAGAGAGGGGCCGTCTACACAATCTTAGATTATATTTTTCTATTAGCTAGGACCCTCAGCTATCAAAATCTGCCTATTTTCCATAGAGTTCATGGTGGGCGTGGCCGCTAGGGCGTTTACCATGGTAATACATAACGAAATACTGGAATTTAGAAAATACCATATATTTGTCATTTAACAGTATAAAATATATGGTATGGACTATATTATATGTATTTCAACCTACCCCACTGATTCCAACCACAATTAGAGTCATTTGAAGTCATGGGCGTGTAAAAAAAGGGCCGTTGCTATGGAAACGGTCCTACAAAATTCTGACTTTTGTGGAAAATATCTATGATTTATCAATACAAAATAGAAAACAACTGTCTGCACAATCTTAAATCATGTTTTTCTGTTAGCTAGGACCCTCAGCTCTCATATTCTTCCTATTTTACATAAAGTTGGTAGTGGGCGTGACCACTAGGGTTATTACCATGGTAACACACCAAGGAATGGAATTTTAGAAAATAACATATATATCTGTAATTCAATATCACAAAAACAAATTGTAACCATCTAACTATATGTATTTTTGGGTGCCCGTTTGATTGGAAGTAGAATCAGAGATATTGGAAGTCACCGTCATGTCAAAACATGGCTGTTGCTATAGAAACAGTATGATAATAATTGAATATTTCTGTAACTAATCAACACAAAACAAAGAATAAGTGTATGTACAGCCTAAAATGGTGTTTATCTGTCAGCTAAATCTGAGTCATTGGAAGTCACCAACATGTCAATACATGGTTGTTTCCATAGAAACGTTATGGTGAATTAATAAATATTAGTGAAAAAATCTGTAACTATCCAATGCACTTTATAAAGTAAGGGTTTCCACAACCTGAAATGATGTTTTTTTCCCCTGTTAGTCAAAACAGGGTTGTTGCCATGGTAGATTTTTTGTTATTACACAGCAGCAATTATGTTGCAAAGACATTTTGTAACTGTTCGTCGTGTTTGGATAGCTCCGGGCAAGATGTGGGTGTCCATGTGGGGGACCGTTGCAGTAACAACAGCTGATCCTAACTGGTTAGCTGTACATGAGTAGTTATGCATCCACCTCTACTATGTCTTAGCGTTGGGAGGGAGGCAATGGAGGCTTAATAGATAGATTCATCTCAGCCACAGAACCTTATGTATTCATAAGATGATAAACTTGTCGGTCTTTAGGGAAACCTGTCTACTTGAAATAAATCTGAGGAGATTGGAATAGAAGTTAGAATTTTTTCCCCTAATCCTACCCACACGAAATCTGAATGTTCATTAAGGATTAACAGCATGACCAAGTGAACACCAGTGGGTTTGTCTATCTTTTACAGCTTTACTTGAACTGCTACGGTTAGGATGAAGATAATGAGTGAATCCTCACTTCACCATCGAGGGAATTCAAATTTACTTAGTATAGTTTGGTATGTACATGTAGTTCTGAAGTCTGTCAATGCCTTATTGTATCTGTTCATCATGATAACTCTGATTGATGGGTAATCCGCAATCTCATCCAAAGTAGCAGGTGTTGCTGCAAGAGGAATTCTTCTGAAAATGTTCGTACCTTTATCCAAAGGATGCTCTCTAACTTCTGATTCCTAATGGCATCCATTTATAGAACTCCTTGCAGGGGGAAAGTGGAATACATGTAGCTCTCATGTCAACAAAGTGTGGACACTTGTGTACCTCAGTCATCATTTCACAGACGACCGTGAACTCAATACCGACACATTAATTGCAGTTAGCAGTACAGTCAGAAATGAACTTTATAAAAATAATATCATCACCAACATTATCTTTCGTGTTGTGAAATCACAGAAATATGCCACTTTTTTTCTAAATATAGATTTCTCGATCATAATCTGCCTTAGCAGCGACCATATTTGGATATGATCATTGTCTTAAATGATCAACATTTTCAATGCAATCATTCAGGCTGCTTGCTATGGAGATATCTAACATGTCTAGACTGCTATATTGTTTTAAAATAATGTTAAACTAAAACAATGCCACTTTCTGGAATGCCAATATTTTTAAAGATGCTTTTGGTGCTCACAGCCACAGTACAACATCTACCAAGCAGTCAAAGTTAATACTGTAATACGACAACACAGTAGAAGGGAGTATCTCTAAGTACAGTGGTACTTTTTCAATATGAATTGAATTATGCAATGAATTTTCAGAAGCCTTGCATCTATTTGAACATTTGCATCTTCGTTTATCATAGCAAGTGTCCTACCAGGCATGAACTTGAGACCTCCAACCTGGAAAATATTCTTGATCTGGATTTGAACCAATAGGACAGTTACAAATTTATGAACTCAAGCACTTGTTTATAATTCATTATTTAGGTACATAAATATCCCTTTCTTAAAAGTCAATATTAACTTTCTTATTCTTTTCCTTTGGCAATGACATATTTTTATATGGCTGACCTAAATTCATCCGGCTTTTGATTGTAATTAAAGGCGCAGCTTCAATTAGATGCCTACATTGTACTTCGTTACATTACAAATACATGGTGGAAGCACTGTGGTATATTGGTGAAGGTTTTTCAATCTCATACGAGAGCTCTTGGATTCGATCCTTGATCGGTGCTTACATCCCTGGGCAAGGTGTTTGCCCACATTTGTTTTGCTTGACCCAGATGTACAGTGTATGAAATGTGTACAAGGCAATGATAGTTGCAGGGCAGTAGTAATATTACTGATGCGGTTATCCTGGTTAAGTAAGATCAATTTATTATAATCTATTATTCTAAAACTCTGATGTTTGTTGGTGCCTTACCATGGTACCTACTAGGAAGCTTTCAATTATGATAGCTGAGGGTCCTAGCTGACAGATAAACACCAATGTAGGCTGTACATACACTTGTTCTTTGTTTTGTGTTGAGTAGTTACAGAAATATTGAATTTTAATCATACTGTTTTCTATAGCAACAGCCATGTTTTGACATGACGGTGACTTGCAATTAATGACTCTGATTCTAGTTGCAATCAAAAGGGCACCCCAAAATACCTATAGTTAGATGGTTACAATTTGTTTTTGTGATATTGAATTACAGATATATAGTATTTTCTAAAATTCAATTCCTTGGTGTGTTACCATGGTAACAACCCTAGTGGTCACGCCCACTACCAACTTTATGTAAAATTGGAAGAATATGAGAGCTGAAGGTCCTAGCTAACAGAAAAACATAATTTAAGATTGTGCAGACAGTTGTTTTCTATTTTGGATTGATAAATCATAGATATTTTCCACAAATATCAGCATTTCGCGGGACCGTTTCCATAGCAACGGCTCTTTTTACACGCCCATGACTTCAAATGACTCAGATTGACGTTGGAATCAGTGGGGCAGCTTGAAATACATATATATTAGAGTCTTTACCATATATTTTATGCTGCTAAATGACAAATATACGGTATTTTCTAAATTCCAGTATTTCGTTATGTTACCATGGTAACGGCCCTAGCGGCCACGCCCACCATGAATTCTATGGAAAACAGGCAGATTATGAGAGCTGAAGGTTGTAGCTAACAGAAAAACATGATTTAAGATTGTGCAGACAGTTGTTTTCTATTTTGTATTGATAAATCATAGATATTTTCTACAAATATCAGGATTTTGCGGGACCGTTTCCATAGCAACGGCCCTTTTTACACGCCCATGACTTCAAATGACTCAGATTGTGGTTGGAATCAGTGGGGCAGCTTGAAATACATATATATTAGAGTCTTTACCATATATTTTATGCTGCTAAATGACAAATATACGGTATTTTCTAAATTCCAGTATTTCGTTATGTGTTACCATGGTAACGGCCCTAGCAGCCACGCCCACCACCACCTTGATGTGAAACAAGCAAATTATGATAGCTGAGGGTCATAACTAATATAAAAACATTATCAAAGACTGTGCAGACACCTTTTTCTTTCTATTTTGTAATGGTTAGTTATAGATTTTTTCACAAATAACAGCTTTTTGTTGGACCTTTTTTGACACGCCCATGACTTTAAATAGCTCAGATTGTGATTGCAATCTATCAGGCAGCTTGAAATACACATAATGGGATACTTACCATATATTTTTTATAGCTATTGAATTACAAAGATGCAGTATTTTCTAAGAATCCAGTATTTTAAAATAAATATATTAGGATGCTTACCAAGTATTTTTAGATTTGTGAATTGGAATTATATGACTTTTCCTAAAATTCATATTTTTCTTGATCCGTTACCATGGTAACGGCCCTGGTGGCCACACCCACCACCAACTTTATGGCAAACAAGCAGATTCTGATAGCTGAGAGTCCTAGCTAACAGAAAAACATCATTTAAAATTGTGCCTAAGGGGGGGGGGGGGCCTTTTCGGTTTCTGGCCCATGGACTATAAAGACAGCACCCTTTATAGTGCAAAATAAGTAGCACTTTTTGGGGTGCTGTGACAAATATTAGCACAGACTGTGCTGCCCCGATGGGAGCACCAAAAAGGTACTGAATATAGCCCACGTGCTAAAACAGCACTTCAGTTTTTAGTGTCTACATACCATTCTTTTTATTCGTGCAATACATATCTTTTTAGAAATCTGTACAGACGATGACGTCACGCAATGTCATGCTCAAGTAGATACACCGAATATTCGATGTAGAAATTTAGTGTAATCATGGTGGTAAACATGTTTTGTATAATCAGGACACAGTAAGTAGCGAATTTTAGATTACCTAACTTTTCTGATAAATGTTGGCGAAAATCAGGGTTTGCCTATGCCATTTGCGACATTTAGCGATTTATAGCGATATTTTAGCGATATTAAACGACAATTAGCAACATTTTAGCGAATGCTTGCGAAAATGTTTGCGAAAGGCAGTTGGCGACTATTAGCGACTGTAAGCAAATGTTAGCGACAGCTTTTGCGAAGATTAGCAACTATCTGCCAATCCTTTGCCACTATTTGTGAATAACTCCTGGGAAAGTACCAGGCGAATTTGGTCCCAACCCTATAAAAGGTTGAGCAAACTCGACCAGCATTCAGATTTCTTCTGACCGCAGTCGAAGGAGTATTCAGTATGGATATCCAGAATATGGAAATGAATTTCTGCCAGGAAGAGGCCCAACGTTATGCTGTCCTGAAAGAGTTGTTTTGCTTGGTTGCTGTTACAGCTGGCGTGCAACGAAAGCGAAAGAAAGAACATGAAGAAAAAAAGGAAAGGAAAAAGAAAAGAAAGATTGTTTGGGTTAGAGAGTGGTTGCTGCAGAGATTTCTGTCCCCCGCGGGGTCTTTGCTCTCCTACCTTGCTTTCTCGCCATGACGATATGGCACATTTCTCTCAATAGGCCGGTTTTATATAGGAACCATATGGTCATGTGGTCGCTAGCATATTGACGAATGAAAAAGAACTTCAGCGACACCGTTTTACAACCGTTTGCAAACGTTTGCAAACGTTTGCAAAGGCTTACGACACTAGACATTTTACAGTTGAGACAAACGATTGTTTTAACTTTTGAAGACCTAGATTAGGTCTGCTTTGATACATTTAATCATAGAGATTATCAGATTTGATATAAAATATAGTTACGTATCTATGGATAGCCAGCCGAATAGAATTATTTCTTCAACGAAAAAGAACTAGCAACAATTTAATTATACTCTCTAAGGCTGTGTCACAGTATTTTGATAGGCTGTGAAAACAATATTTTTACTTCCTTTCAGTTTTCTTCTTTTCCTCCTTCCCCTTCCCACCCTTTGGCAAATCTAGAGGGCAGTCGCCTTCATGTGCCCCTTTCCACCCCATTTCCTGATAACGCCACCCCTGCTCTTACCAATAATTACATCTTAACTGAGTTTTGGTAATTGCTTTAATCCCCATTAGACATGGCTTCAGACATGGCTTCAGTGATCCAAGGCCTTGAGTGTTCTCTGTGCTTTAACCTTCTAGAAGAACCTAAGCTTCTGTCTTGCACTCATTCATTCTGTGAGAAATGCCTTCAACAACTCCATCACTCTCAGGGAAAGAACATCAAAATCGTATGCCCCATCTGTCGTCAGATCACTCAAATTGGCAACAAAAACGTGTCCAGTCTTAAAACAAATGTTCCTCTCAAGTCCATGGTCGGTGACGCGAAGACAACCAGGAAGATATGTACTATCTGTGACCCGGAAGACAAATCTCTGTCAGTGCACTACTGCCAGCAATGTGGAGATTTCCTGTGCCAAGCGTGCTTAGATGCCCACGGGAGGTTTAAGAAGACGGCGAAACACATCGTAGTCAGCGTGGGTGATATCAAGAGCGGGAAGGTGAAAGTCAAGCAGATATGTCGGAAGCATCCAGGAGAAGAGAGGTCATATGTGTGTACATCATGCAAGGTATCTATCTGCTTCAGATGCCGCATGCTCGATCACAACGGATCAGATCACGGGGTTCAAGAAGTAGAAGACTTCAAGAAGAACATGAAGGATGAGATTCAATCTCTCCAGAAAAGAGGGATGGAGAAGATGGAGAAAATCAAGTCGTACACAAAGGTGGTCCGAGAGGAGACTGCGAAGGTTGAAGCCATCATTGCCGAGAGAGAAGCTGATATCGAAACGGCATTCGACGAGACACTCTTCTTATTGAACGCGAAGAAAAATGCTCTACTCAATCAGTGCAAAGAACAGAAAAAGAAACTAAAAGAAGAACTTTGTAGAAATGGTAAGAATGGAGATGAGTTAATAAATAGTGTAAATAGTGCATGTGAGTTGGTTGGTAATGGTGTAAAAGCATTGCTTGAGAGTGAGGCATTGATAGTACATAGCAATCTGTGTAGGGAATTACAGGATATATTAGATACGGTTGATCCTGATGTATCAAAACCAAAACAGGTTACCTGTCGTGCAGAAAGTGTAACATTCACCCCATGCAAGCTTGACGATGAACATAATCTCGGGAGGATCACTGGAAAAGACTGGTTACTTGAAAAGGTAGCCAAGTTTAGCATTTCTGAGAAAGAACCTGGTAGCACGGCCCCAACAAAGTATGGTAAGATGTTAGTGGGGTATGGTGATGGTGGTATCGAGGAGTTCACAGTCAGTGGTTCACAGAAAACAGTGCTGAAGGATGTGAACGTGTGGCGTGTGTCTGTCTTGTCTGATGGTCGCTATGTTGTACGTGATTGGGATGAGATCTCCCTCTACTCCTCTGACTGGAACAAACTTGATACCAAAGCGTTTAATATGAAGGATAGTGATCACTATGGTGGCATGGATGTAGATAAATGTAATAACATCTATGTTGGGTATTACTTTGCTGAGACGATACGTGTGTTCACACCAGAGGGTGGGGCACCGATTAGGGAGATCCCCTGCCAGGACAATACTCCGTACGAGATATGTACAATGAATCACAGTAACATGCTGGTTGTTAGTGATGGATTCACTGTTCGAGTGATCGATCAGCAGGGTACAGAGAAACATGACGTCACAAAGGAGGGTGACAGTGCACGTCCTGCTGTCCTACATGATGATAGCATCCTGATTGGATGGCAGAAGGATGGTCTTGTGAGTATTGATCTGTACACAAACCAACTGAGACATGTGAGAACAGTCATTAGTGGGCTGGAGTGCCCAAGTTATTACTGGGATATGAAAGAGTTCTCATCAGGGGAGATCGCGTTTTGCGCCGATTCCAAACTCTATGTGTTACGTAAATGCTAGATGTCAATCTATTTTTGAAAAAGCGATGCCAACAACTTTAGACAGATCAATTCACTTTTATTGTATCCCCCGGCAGTATGCCGGAGGATACTTTGGATTCAGCAGCGTTTCGCCGCCGCCGCCGCCGCGTCACATTCTTGTGTGCGCTCTAGCGGTCACATTTCTCGACGAATTTCTTTCAGACTTCCTGTGGACGTGTATCTTGGTAAAATCTGGACCCCTATAGTTTCTGGTGATGCTGCCCCCAGTGTTCCGTCTTTTATAGGGTAAAAGGCCATATTTTGGGGGATAGTTTGTGTGCGCTCTAGCGGTCACATTTCTCAACTGATCTTGTTCAAATTTTGTATGAAGGTGTCTCTTGGTAAAATCTGGAACCCTATAGATTTTGGTGATGCTGCCCCCAGTGTTCCGTCTTTTATAGGGTCAAAGGTCATATTTTGATAGATGTCTTGTGTGTACTCTTGTGTGCGCTCTGGCGGTCATATTTCTCAACGGATTTCGTTCAAATTTTGCATGAAGGTGTCTCTTGGTGTAATTTAAAAACCTATAGTGTTTGGTGATGCTGCCACCAGTGTTCCGTCTTTTATAGGGTCAAAGGTCATACTTCAGGGCATGGCGTGAGTGCACTCTGCAGGCCACATTTCTCAACGGATTTTGTTCAAATTTTGTATGGAGATGTATCTGGGTATAATCTACACATGCTTAATTTTTGGTGATGCTGCCCTCATTGTTCCGTCCTTTATAGGGTCAAAGCTCATTTTTCCATTTCTTGCACTCTTACTTCTGCATTTCTCGACGGATTTCGTTCAAATTTTGCATGAAGGTGTCCCGTGGTGTAATCTAAAAACCTGTACTTTTTGGTGATGCTGCCACCAGTGTCCCGTCTTTTATAGGGTCAAAGGTCATACTTCAGGGCATGGCGTGAGTGCACTCTGCAGGCCACATTTCTTGATGGATTTCTTTCAAATTTTGTATGGAGATGTATCTTGGTATAATCTACACATCTTTACTGTTTGGTGATGCTGCCCTCATTGTTCCGTCCTTTATAGGGTCAAAGGTCATTTTTCCATTTCTTGCACTCTTACTTCTGCATTTCTCGATGGATTTTGTTCAAATTTTGCATGAAGGTGTCTCTTGGTGTAATCTAAAAACCTATAGTTTCTGGTGATGCCGCCACCAGTGTTCCGTCTTTTATAGGGTCAAAGGTCATACTTCAGGGCATGGCGTGAGTGCACTCTGCAGGCCACATTTCATGTATTTCTTCCGAATTTTCTATAAAAATGCATTATACTCTAATCTGCACAAATCGTTTTGGTAATGCTGCTCCTAGTGTTGACAATATTCCGGGCCACTGGCGGCAATTTCTACACCATCCTTTTGTTTGAGGGAGGGGATGGGGGAGGGTCTTTGTCCCTCCTTCAAATCGCTGCCAGTGCGCGGCACCAGCAATGCACATTTCTAGTTTCCAAGGGAGACCTTGAAATTAATAGTGTCATTTAAGAGCACCATAACCCACTGAACAAAACATGGTTTGCAAGAAATTTCTAGACATTATGCATTTTTAAACATCATACTCAATTTAATTAAAATTCAATACAAAATAGTTTACCTCACCACATGTCTCAAAGCATAAACTGAATTGCCCATTATAGGGTCAAATACAATTCAAAATGCAAGTTACATGAATTGCACATGGAATAAAAAATTGGTATAAAATGTTGCTCATACTAACAATTAAACTAATTAAACATTCAATATAACTTTATGCTAATACATCCTTAATAGGTGTTATTAATAGTAGTAGCAATTATTCTTAATATACCCCAGTTCATGGTATGGACTGTCAATTATCTTTGCTGTTCGTCATATTAATAATGAGTCTGCTACTGAAAACTATTGTCAACAAATCCTTGTGTTAAACATTTTTTTATTTCTCAGTTTTAATGTAGCGTGTGTGGGTATGAACGCATGTGTGCGGTTGCCTGTGTGCGTGTTCGTGTGTGTTTCTGTGTGCGTGTGTGAGGGTGAGGGTGTGTGTGTAAGTGTACCTGCGAAATTGGATTTTAACAGAACTACAATTACTGAAATATCTAACGCGCTTTTACAATTACCAATTGTCACAACGATTATTGTTCTATTTTTGCATCAGAGATAGGAGTCTGTTGTGTTTTTTTTTTGGTTCATTCTGGTTCCCTTAGAATCATCGGCTCATAGACACTCATCAATTCACGGGAACAAGTTAAATATGTCTCTAAGAAGTAGCTGGGAATTAAAATATATTTCTTCCAAACATGTATTTGACCATACTCTCTCTATCTCTCTCTCTCTTTCTCTCTTGCTGGTGCTCTATTTACATAATTTATATACAAAATATTCTCAATTCCAGTAGTCATGAACTAGGTAAAGTGCTTTTTGTGAAAAGAATCGCATCATATCTGCATCTAACCTCCCCCCCCCCCCCCCCCCCCTAACCTTCCAGTACTCATGAACTAGGTAAAGTGCTTTTTGTGAAAAGAATCGCATCATATCTGCATCTAACCTCCCCCCCCCCCCCCCACCCCCCCCCCCCCTAACCTTCCAGTAGTCATGAACTAGGTAAAGTGCTTTTTGTGAAAAGAATCGCATCATATCTGCATTTAACCTCCCCCCCCCCCCCCCCCCCCCCCCCCCCCCCCCCCCCCCCCCCCCCCGCCGAGTCTTTATATAGCTGATTGTATGTAGGCCACATATGTGTCTCGTAAATACCGTATAAACATGTATTATTTTGTAAACAAACTGTTTACATTATAGAAAATGTTTCCTGGACAAAGTAGGCCTATCCATGAACTATGTAAAGTATGTTTTGTGAAATGCATTGCATCAAATCTGCATCTTTAAACCTTCCCCTGTCTCTATTCGATTGTCTAGGCCTGCAATTAGTTCAGATTCTGAAATTTTCCCCTCATAACGCGATCTCCCACTAACCGCAACCAGGGCTGGCCGACGATGGCGTAATCCCAAATTCGTATGGGCGAGGAAATTCGGGGTCACGCCATCTCTCGGCCTGGTACCAGCAGTAATGGGTATCGCGTACATTGGGAAGATTGCTCTTAAATAAAATCGTTTAGAATCTGAACTAGCCCGCAATGTGTCGTGTAAATATGGTATGAAAATGCATTCCTTTGTAAATAAACTTGTTGGATGATAGTTTTCTATTTCTTCATTTAAGATAAAGCTGTGACATTACTTTCATTTTGCAGAAATACTCTGTACGTATGTATGTATTGGTTTGTGTACAGATCAATACTCACAAGACCATCCTTCTTGATACGTACGTGTGGCGTGTGTCTGTCTTGTCTGATGGTCGCTATGTTGTACGTGATTGGGATGAGATCTCCCTCTACTCCTCTGACTGGAACAAACTTGATACCAAAGCGTTTAATATGAAGGATAGTGATCACTATGGTGGCATGGATGTAGATAAATGTAATAACATCTATGTTGGGTATTACTTTGCTGAGACGATACGTGTGTTCACACCAGAGGGTGGGGCACCGATTAGGGAGATCCCCTGCCAGGACAATACTCCGTACGAGATATGTACAATGAATCACAGTAACATGCTGGTTGTTAGTGATGGATTCACTGTTCGAGTGATCGATCAGCAGGGTACAGAGAAACATGACGTCACAAAGGAGGGTGACAGTGCACGTCCTGCTGTCCTACATGATGATAGCATCCTGATTGGATGGCAGAAGGATGGTCTTGTGAGTATTGATCTGTACACAAACCAACTGAGACATGTGAGAACAGTCATTAGTGGGCTGGAGTGCCCAAGTTATTACTGGGATATGAAAGAGTTCTCATCAGGGGAGATCGCGTTTTGCGCCGATTCCAAACTCTATGTGTTACGTAAATGCTAGATGTCAATCTATTTTTGAAAAAGCGATGCCAACAACTTTAGACAGATCAATTCACTTTTATTGTATCCTCCGGCATACTGCCGGGGGATACTTTGGATTCAGCAGCGTTTCGCCGCCGCCGCCGCCGCGTCACATTCTTGTGTGCGCTCTAGCGGTCACATTTCTCGACGAATTTCTTTCAGACTTCCTGTGGACGTGTATCTTGGTAAAATCTGGACCCCTATAGTTTCTGGTGATGCTGCCCCCAGTGTTCCGTCTTTTATAGGGTAAAAGGCCATATTTTGGGGGATAGTTTGTGTGCGCTCTAGCGGTCACATTTCTCAACTGATCTTGTTCAAATTTTGTATGAAGGTGTCTCTTGGTAAAATCTGGAACCCTATAGATTTTGGTGATGCTGCCCCCAGTGTTCCGTCTTTTATAGGGTCAAAGGTCATATTTTGATAGATGTCTTGTGTGTACTCTTGTGTGCGCTCTGGCGGTCATATTTCTCAACGGATTTCGTTCAAATTTTGCATGAAGGTGTCTCTTGGTGTAATTTAAAAACCTATAGTGTTTGGTGATGCTGCCCAGTGTTCCGTCTTTTATAGGGTCAAAGGTCATACTTCAGGGCATGGCGTGAGTGCACTCTGCAGGCCACATTTCTCAACGGATTTTGTTCAAATTTTGTATGGAGATGTATCTGGGTATAATCTACACATGCTTAATTTTTGGTGATGCTGCCCTCATTGTTCCGTCCTTTATAGGGTCAAAGCTCATTTTTCCATTTCTTGCACTCTTACTTCTGCATTTCTCGACGGATTTCGTTCAAATTTTGCATGAAGGTGTCCCGTGGTGTAATCTAAAAACCTGTACTTTTTGGTGATGCTGCCACCAGTGTCCCGTCTTTTATAGGGTCAAAGGTCATACTTCAGGCATGGCGTGAGTGCACTCTGCAGGCCACATTTCTTGATGGATTTCTTTCAAATTTTGTATGGAGATGTATCTTGGTATAATCTACACATCTTTACTGTTTGGTGATGCTGCCCTCATTGTTCCGTCCTTTATAGGGTCAAAGGTCATTTTTCCATTTCTTGCACTCTTACTTCTGCATTTCTCGATGGATTTTGTTCAAATTTTGCATGAAGGTGTCTCTTGGTGTAATCTAAAAACCTATAGTTTCTGGTGATGCCGCCACCAGTGTTCCGTCTTTTATAGGGTCAAAGGTCATACTTCAGGGCATGGCGTGAGTGCACTCTGCAGGCCACATTTCATGTATTTCTTCCGAATTTTCTATAAAAATGCATTATACTCTAATCTGCACAAATCGTTTTGGTAATGCTGCTCCTAGTGTTGACAATATTCCGGGCCACTGGCGGCAATTTCTACACCATCCTTTTGTTTGAGGGAGGGGATGGGGGGGGAGGGTCTTTGTCCCTCCTTCAAATCGCTGCCAGTGCGCGGCACCAGCAATGCACATTTCTAGTTTCCAAGGGAGACCTTGAAATTAATAGTGTCATTTAAGAGCACCATAACCCACTGAACAAAACATGGTTTGCAAGAAATTTCTAGACATTATGCATTTTTAAACATCATACTCAATTTAATTAAAATTCAATACAAAATAGTTTACCTCACCACATGTCTCAAAGCATAAACTGAATTGCCCATTATAGGGTCAAATACAATTCAAAATGCAAGTTACATGAATTGCACATGGAATAAAAAAATTGGTATAAAATGTTGCTCATACTAACAATTAAACTAATTAAACATTCAATATAACTTTATGCTAATACATCCTTAATAGGTGTTATTAATAGTAGTAGCAATTATTCTTAATATACCCCAGTTCATGGTATGGACTGTCAATTATCTTTGCTGTTCGTCATATTAATAATGAGTCTGCTACTGAAAACTATTGTCAACAAATCCTTGTGTTAAACATTTTTTTATTTCTCAGTTTTAATGTAGCGTGTGTGGGTATGAACGCATGTGTGCGGTTGCCTGTGTGCGTGTTCGTGTGTGTTTCTGTGTGCGTGTGTGAGGGTGAGGGTGTGTGTGTAAGTGTACCTGCGAAATTGGATTTTAACAGAACTACAATTACTGAAATATCTAACGCGCTTTTACAATTACCAATTGTCACAACGATTATTGTTCTATTTTTGCATCAGAGATAGGAGTCTGTTGTGTTTTTTTTTTGGTTCATTCTGGTTCCCTTAGAATCATCGGCTCATAGACACTCATCAATTCACGGGAACAAGTTAAATATGTCTCTAAGAAGTAGCTGGGAATTAAAATATATTTCTTCCAAACATGTATTTGACCATACTCTCTCTATCTCTCTCTCTCTTTCTCTCTTGTTGGTGCTCTATTTACATAATTTATATACAAAATATTCTCAATTCCAGTAGTCATGAACTAGGTAAAGTGCTTTTTGTGAAAAGAATCGCATCATATCTGCATCTAACCTCCCCCCCCCCCCCCCTAACCTTCCAGTACTCATGAACTAGGTAAAGTGCTTTTTGTGAAAAGAATCGCATCATATCTGCATTTAACCTCCCCCCCCCCCCCCCCCCCCCCCCCCCCCCCCCCCCCCCGCCGAGTCTTTATATAGCTGATTGTATGTAGGCCACATATGTGTCTCGTAAATACCGTATAAACATGTATTATTTTGTAAACAAACTGTTTACATTATAGAAAATGTTTCCCTGGACAAAGTAGGCCTATCCATGAACTATGTAAAGTATGTTTTGTGAAATGCATTGCATCAAATCTGCATCTTTAAACCTTCCCCTGTCTCTATTCGATTGTCTAGGCCTGCAATTAGTTCAGATTCTGAAATTTTCCCTCATAACGCGATCTCCCACTAACCGCAACCAGGGCTGGCCGACGATGGCGTAATCCCAAATTCGTATGGGCGAGGAAATTCGGGGTCACGCCATCTCTCGGCCTGGTACCAGCAGTAATGGGATATCGCGTACATTGGGAAGATTGCTCTTAAATAAAATCGTTTAGAATCTGAACTAGCCCGCAATGTGTCGTGTAAATATGGTATGAAAATGCATTCCTTTGTAAATAAACTTGTTGGATGATAGTTTTCTATTTCTTCATTTAAGATAAAGCTGTGACATTACTTTCATTTTGCAGAAATACTCTGTACGTATGTATGTATTTTTAAAAACTACTACTTTATTCGTACTATGATGTCCCTTTCATCAGAATAGACCCTTCATCTTATTGATTTATTTCAGGTATTACACTCAAATTGTTTTATATTCCATATTATTGTTAATTGTGAAAAGGTATGCCATGTTAATCAAGGTAGATATCAAGGTATGTGTGTCACATTGTTAAAATTAAATTTGCATGAAGGTTGTTGAAGAATTTTATTGTAAAAGCATAAATAGTGTGTATATTCAGATATCCGACTATACGTGTGCTCTTTGATCATGTTAGTTGGTAAATGTGTCCAAACTTTCGCTCCTTTTTATTGATGTAATGGTGGTTTAGCTTTCATGAAAGCATTATTATTTTCTGTCACAAACTGCCTTTCTTATGTTATTAATGACTTAACTTCTTGTATTGATTGAAAAAGGGTGGATAAATAAATAAAATTAAGTGAGGGGAGGGAGTTGGTGAGAAAGCGGAGGGTTTATATTTTTCCAAAAATTATACTAATTTGTTCAATAAATCACATGATATTATTACTGGAGGTAGGTAAATCATATGATATTATTACTGGAGGTAGGTAAATTCATTTGAATTAATTGTGTTAACCACCACCTTTACCAATCGGGTCGCTACCACAAATATATTTGTATTTGTATATGATGTCGAGCAAAGATGGATACACACGATAAAGGAAATGTTCAAATTCGGCTCTGATCGTATAAACATCGGGCCATTCGTGAGGGCATCTTAAACCATCGTATGACCGCCGGTGAAGTTTCTCAGGCTCATGCAAAATCTTTGGCATGCCAAAAAAATTGCCCAAAGACCTTGCAAAGGTTCATTTTCGTGTTGAATTCGTGTGTCCATTTTGCCTTTCGTAAGGCCATCGTGAGGGCATCGTGTCAAATCGTGTCATCCTCGTCTTTACTTTGTGTGATCATCGGTGCCATCGGGCATTTTTCAGCTCACGAAGAAACAAGCAGAGCCTAAGAACTCCACCGGCGGTCATACGATGGCTTAAGATGCCTTCACGAATGGCCCGATGTTTATACGATCAGAGCCGAATATGAACATTTTCTTTATGGTGTGTCCATCTTTGCTCAATTTCGGGACAGTGTGATGCCACCGTGATGCCTGCAATTATCCGATCAGCAATTGAATTTCCATCTCGTACGGTCGGCTGAAGGTTTTATACAATCGGGAGGTCACGTGACGCCTTCATGACCTAGTTCGAACGCATCGTACTCTCATTACGACGTCGTGTAGCCATTTTGTCGCCTTCGTGTTTCCTTCGGGTAAACTTTTAATAAAAATTCACATCTTCGTACGTGGTTCTAGTGCCATCATGTGACTTTCTGTGGGCTGCTGTCTGGCCAACTTCGCGCGAATTGAAAATTCCATATTCGTATGGCCATCTTGTCTCAAGTTCGGGACAGTGTGACGCCAGCAGTATGATACTCGGCCTGCAACTAGTTCGATGAATTTTTACTTTTTACCAGTAGGTTGGTTCTTTTACAGTGTTTACAAAATACTACGAGGTATTAATCATAATTATTAAAATCGCATGAGAATAGAAAAGGTGTAAAGACTGAGTCTTCTGTAGGAGCAGTGATGAGAATGAAGAAGAAAATGGATTGCATAGGAGATATGGATAGGAGGAGAGGGAAGGGGAGAGCAAAAATGAGAGGAGGAGATAGAAGAGAAAGAATCTGAGACAGAGAGAGAGACAGATAAAGAGAAAAGGGGGAGAGGGTGGGGAAGTACATATACTGTCTCAATGTTAGAAAAGTAAACTACGATAAATGATTTGTCATCATTTGTTTACTAAGGGAGGGGGCGGGGCGGGTGGTGGCTCAATTATTTTTCTTCAGGTGTCGTTTGTTGATCAACGAGAAAAAATATATATTATGTAAGAAGTAGTGGAAAAATTAACCTACACCAATGTGCACTGTGTTACATCATGAAAAAGAGGCGTCGATCTTCTGCTTAAAATGCTTTGATTAACCTTGTAAAGTGTTTTATGTACAAAGGTTCCAATCATATTCAGCAATGTTCCATGTACGTCTGTAGTTTGTAGGCACGTGTGATATTGACTCTCTGCCATTGGAATTCCCAAATCGGAAACATATATACATGTAGTAACAAAGCCTAACCTGAAATCGGAAATTTCGCAATGGTTTCATGCACTGGATTAGGTAGTGAAGGAATTTTGTAACCCCTTTTTTAACTACTAAAATAGGATGAGAGGGAGTGAGAGAGACAGAGACAGACAAACAGACAGAGAGGGGAAGGTAAAGAGGGAGAAAGGAATGAAGATGGTGTTGGAGGCATAGGAAAAGATGGCACCCCTTCCTAACCCTCCCCTGCTCCCTGGCTTTAGTGAGGATCATTGTCTGGACCCCCTCCACCCCACCGCGATCAACGTGGATAGACTGATCTTTTACCTTCAAAATGGCGGACTACGGTAAAAAAAAAAAAAATTTTTACGACTGACCTTCAACTACTCACCCTCAACCCCCCCCCCCCCCCCGCACCACCCCCTCTAATAAAAAAATGAATTTGACGAAGAAGAAAAAAATATATATATATACAACAACAACAAAAACCCACCCCATACAGCTCTTTATTCCAAGAACGAACATGCCGAGTCTGCCCTTAACATCCACCCATGTTTTCAAGCTATTTTTTTTTCATCGGAAGGGGAAGTGAGGAGGAAAACACTCATATTCCCAACACCACTGAACATGACAGGCCTAGGCAGCTACATGTACTAAAGAGACTGATATCTGTAAAGGAGTCGCATAGAGGTTGTTGTGGCTTAACGTTGAATTCTACTAAAACTTGAGGTAAGTTGGTTTATTACATGTATGTAGAGTCTATAAACTTTAGAACGCATAAAGCGCAGTAGTAGTAAAATAAAATGTGTGTGGTTTCAAAAAATTACAGTCTATTCTGGTCTAGGTAGTCATAATGCAGAAATAACTCATGATATCTATCTAAAGTGAACCTAGTTTTATGACTGTCATGGCATGATGACTTTATATTAATAGCTGCATACCGACACATCCAAAAAGTTTAATTTCTCATGGGAAAGTAAAGAAGAAAAAAAAAATTGGTTTTAAAAATTAGGTTCGTTCTAATTCATGTTTCATCCATTTCAGTGTTGTTCCAGCATTATGCTACTTTCATTAAACAATGAATAATCGCAAACTGACCTTCAGTTTCCCAACAAACAATGCAATATGTCCAATGTATGTATGGGGGTGCCGATTTCAGTTCCAAAATATGCTAAATCCATCATATTTTAAGCAATTAATCAATTAAAGCACCTACATTTTTTGTTCAAAGTGATGCTGATCCAAAGTATGAGAAATTAAATTCTTATTCTTCTCAGAGTTTTGGTTTATGGATGTAGGATGTTTTGGATCCGAACCCTCCATATAGCATGCTCCGATAAGAAATACCAAGGAAATGGTAATGTCCCTCTGAATAACAACAACGACAACAACATCAACAAAAATTATTTTAGAGAAACTACAAGACAAAAACAAAAAGTGTTTGATTTGGTTTGTTATATTAGACTGACATCATGTCAACAGAAGTTGCAACAGTGATCCAAGGTCTTTGGTGTTCTCTATGCTTCAACCTTCTAGAGGAACCTAAGCTTCTCTCTTGCACTCATTCATTATGTGAGAAATGCCTGGAACAGCTTTACAATTATCAGTGTGCTCAACGAAAGGTCAAGGAACTATCGTGTCCCCTCTGTTGCCAGGTCACTCGACTAGGGAGCATAGGGTTGTCTGATCTAAAAACGAATGTTCATTTGAAGTCCTTGGTCGGAGACGTTAAGACAAATATGAAGGTGTGTACTGTCTGTGAGCCGGAAGCTAAATGTCCAGCAGTGTATTACTGCCAGGAATGTGATGAGTTCATGTGTGATGTGTGTCTGAATGGTCATGGTAAGTTCAGAAAGACTGCACGCCACGTGGTAGTCAGCGTGGATGATATCAAAAGTGGGAAGGTGAAAGTCAAACAGCTCTGCCATAAGCATCCAAGAGAAGAGAGGTTATGGGTGTGTACTTCCTGCAATGTCTCTATCTGCTTTAGATGCCGAGTGCTCGAACATACTGGATCAGATCATGTCTTACAAGAAGTGGAAGTCTTTATGAAAAACATGAAGGATGAAATTAAATCTCTCCAGCAAAAGGGCATGAAGCAAATGGAGATAGTCAAGTCCTACACACAGTTAGTCCAAGGGCAGACTGCAAAGGTTGAAGCCATCTAAGTTGGTATATTACATGTATGTAGAGTCTATAAACTTTAGAACGCATAAAGCGCAGTAGAAGTAAAATAAAATGTGTGTGGTTTCAAAAAATGACAGTCTATTCTGGTCTAGGTAGTCATAATGCAGAAATAACTCATGATATCTATCTAAAGTGAACCTAGTTTTATGTCTGTGATGGCATGATGACTTTATATTAATAGCTGCATACCGACACATCCAAAAAGTTTAATTTCTCATGGGAAAGTAAAGAAGAAAAATAAAATTGGTTTTGGTTCTGTTGCCAGGTCACTCGACTATGGAGCATAGGGTTGTCTGATCTAAAAACGAATGTTCATTTGAAGTCCTTGGTCGGAGACGTTAAGACAAGTATGAAGGTGTGTACTGTCTGTGAGCCGGAAGCTAAATGTCCAGCAGTGTATTACTGCCAGGAATGTGATGAGTTCATGTGTGATGTGTGTCTGAATGGTCATGGTAAGTTCAGAAAGACTGCACGCCACGTGGTAGTCAGCGTGGATGATATCAAAAGTGGGAAGGTGAAAGTCAAACAGCTCTGCCATAAGCATCCAAGAGAAGAGAGGTTATGGGTGTGTACTTCCTGCAATGTCTCTTTAGATGCTTTAGATGCCGAGTGCTCGAACATACTGGATCAGATCATGTCTTACAAGAAGTGGAAGTCTTTATGAAAAACATGAAGGATGAAATTAAATCTCTCCAGCAAAAGGGCATGAAGCAAATGGAGATAGTCAAGTCCTACACACAGTTAGTCCAAGGGCAGACTGCAAAGGTTGAAGCCATCTAAGTTGGTATATTACATGTATGTAGAGTCTATAAACTTTAGAACGCATAAGGCGCAGTAGAAGTAAAATAAAATGTGTGTGGTTTCAAAAAATGACAGTCTATTCTGGTCTAGGTAGTCATAATGCAGAAATAACTCATGATATCTATCTAAAGTGAACCTAGTTTTATGTCTGTGATGGCATGATGACTTTATATTAATAGCTGCATACCGACACATCCAAAAAGTTTAATTTCTCATGGGAAAGTAAAGAAGAAAAATAAAATTGGTTTTGGTTCTGTTGCCAGGTCACTCGACTAGGGAGCATAGGGTTGTCTGATCTAAAAACGAATGTTCATTTGAAGTCCTTGGTCGGAGACGTTAAGACAAGTATGAAGGTGTGTACTGTCTGTGAGCCGGAAGCTAAATGTCCAGCAGTGTATTACTGCCAGGAATGTGATGAGTTCATGTGTGATGTGTGTCTGAATGGTCATGGTAAGTTCAGAAAGACTGCACGCCACGTGGTAGTCAGCGTGGATGATATCAAAAGTGGGAAGATGAAAGTCAAACAGCTCTGCCATAAGCATCCAAGAGAAGAGAGGTTATGGGTGTGTACTTCCTGCAATATCTCTTTAGATGCTTTAGATGCCGAGTGCTCGAACATACTGGATCAGATCATGTCTTACAAGAAGTGGAAGTCTTTATGAAAAACATGAAGGATGAAATTAAATCTCTCCAGCAAAAGGGCATGAAGCAAATGGAGATAGTCAAGTCCTACACACAGTTAGTCCAAGGGCAGACTGCAAAGGTTGAAGCCATCTTTGGAGAGAGAGAAGCTGACATCAACAAAGCATTCGACGAGACACTCCTCCACTTGAACGCGAAGAAAAATGCTCTTCTCCATCAGTGCAACGATATGAAAAGAAAACTAACAGAAGAACTATGCAGGCACGGTAAGACTGGAGATGAGTTAATAACTCGTCTAAATAGTGCGTGTGAGTTGGTTGGTAATGGTGTGGGAGCACTACCTGAGGGAGAGGCTTTAGCAATCTCTGTAGAAAATTACAGGGTATGTTAGATAGGGAGGATCCTGATGGATCAAAACCAAAACAGGTTACAATTCAAGCGGAAGGCGTGACATTTACCCGATGCATTCTTGATGATGAACATAATATAGGGATGTTAAACATGAACGACTGGGTACTTGAAAAGGTAGCCGAGTGTAGCATTTCTAAGAAAGAACCTTGTAGCATGGCCCCAACTAAGTATGGTAAGATGTTAGTGGGGTATGGTGATGGTGGTATCGAGGAGTTCACAGTCAGTGGTTCACATAAAACAGTACTGAAGGACGTAAGAGTGTGGCGTGTGTCTGTCTTGTCTGATGGTCGCTATGTTGTACGTGATTACGATGGGCAGATCTCTCTCTACTCCACTGACTGGAACAAACTTGATACCAAAGAGTTTAATATGAAGGATAGTGATGACTATGGTGGCATGGATGTAGATAAATGTAACAACATCTATGTTGGGTATTATACAGCTGATACGATACGTGTGTTCACACCAGAGGGTGGGGCACCGATTAGGGAGATCCCCTGCCATAGTCCCTACGAGATATGTACAATGAATCACAGTAACATGCTGGTTGTCAGTGATGGACACACTGTTCGAGTGATCGACCAGCAGGGTACAGTGAAACATGACGTCACAAAGAATGGTTACAGTGCGTGTCCTGCTGTCCTGCATGATGATAGCATCCTGATTGGACGGAGAATGGATGGTCTTGTGAGTATTGATCTGTACACAAACCAACTGAGACATGTGAGAACAGTCATTAGTGGGCTGAAGTGCCCAAGTTATTACTGGGATATGAAAGAGTTCTCATCAGGGGAGATCGCGTTTTGCGCCGATTCCAAATTCTATGTGTTACGTAAATGCTAGATGTCAAACTATTTTTGAAAAAGCGATGCCAACAACTTTAGACAGATAAATTCACTTTTTATTTCCAAGAGAGACCTTGAAATTAATATTGTCATTTAAAAGCACCATAACCCACTGATCAAAACATGGTTTGCAAGAAATTTCTAGACAATTATGCATTTTTAAACATCATACTCAATTTAATTAAAATTCAATACAAAATGGTTTACCTCACCACATGTCTCAAAGCATAAACTGAATTGCCCATTATAGCGTCAAATACAATTCAAACTGCAAGTTACATGAATTGCACATAGAATAAAAATTGGTATAAAATGTTACTTATAATAACAATTAAACTAAGTCATCATTCAATATAACTTTATGCTAATACATCCTTAATAGGTGTTATTAATAGTAGTAGCAATTTATTCTTGTATATCCCAGTTAATGGTATGGACTGTCCATTATCTTTGCTGTCCGTCATAATACTGAGTCTGCTATTGAAAAGTATTGTCAAGAAATCCCTGTGTTAAACCTTTCACATTTTTTTTTTAATTCATCAAATCTTGATAGTCATTTTCTCAGTTTTAGTGTAGCGTGTGTGGGTATGAACGGATTATAAGTGAACGGATGTGTGTCTATTACTATGTAGGTGTACCTGTGAAATTGGATTTTAACAGTACTCCAATTACTGAAATATCTAATGCGCTTTTACAATTACCAATTGTCACGACGATTATTGTCATATTTTTGTATCAGACATAGGAGTCTGTCTGTATAACGGATAAATGATGGACGACCATCTTTTTGTTAAAAAGATACCTTCTAGTTTTAAAGATTGCCAACGTTTACTCTCATTGAAAAGCTACGTTTGGCATTATAAATACAATCCGATTCAAAATAAGTTTTCGCATTGAACGTAAATGTGGGCGTCTCATGTAAATAGGCGTCCGCCATATGCAGATACAGCCATGGAAAATTATTAGACCAAGGAATGGTTACTGATAGTGTTATTTTTGCGGTAAGAAAGAAATAAAATATCGTAAAAGCAAGGTATGATTGCTGGAATTTGGTATTCATTCAATGGATACAAAGACAAATCATTTTTATAATTTTGTATGCTTATTACAGAAGCTTGGTCTAAACTTTTTTTCCAGGGCTATACATGTATAAACATGATAAGATTTTGACTGTAATTATGCCAACGTTTTGCATGACGAATTCTTACATTATAGGCTTTCCCATTTGGCTCTACCATATCTCTCTCTCTCTCTCTCTCTCTCTTTCTCTCACTCTCCATCCCTCTCTCCCCGGCCCTCTGTTTTGATCGTTCTCTCTTCATTCATGCTATGGTACATTTTTCACAGTTAACGTTCTTTCTGTTTACTAATCGTTTCCATTACAAATTTCATCCTCATTTTTCTGTCCCTCTTTCTACTTTGTTTTCTTTTCTTTGTTGTCTTTATATACTGAACTACAAAAGAAACGTCGCACTTTTCAAATTGATATCTTTTACACATGATATTGGAATTTGATACGTAAAATCATATTTTATGTTTTTTTAACATCACAGATATGGCATTGACCGTCCATAACACATCATCATAACAAAATGTGATTTCTGTGTAGGATTAAAACTCATATCCTTTCCGTGAACATGGTAGTGCACTCGAGCGCAGCTTTTTGAAAAGCATGATGCACATGCACATCCTCTATCCAGTGGGTTTAAAAGGGACCCAAAACCTTCATCCTGTCATTCGTTTCCTGAGCGCTATGGAACAAGGCATTGGACGTCTTCATGCTGGCCAACGTCCTAGAGTCATTGCCAACGACTTCAATGCAGCGTTCGGACAGTAGAGAGACTGCGGGAGCGATACAATGCAACCAACAGCACCAACGATCGTCAGCGCAGTGGTCGTCCCAGGGTGACAACAGCACGTCAAGATCGCCATCTTCACCGGGACCACTTGCAGGATCGCTTCCGCAGAGCAACAGAATCGGCTCTACAGACTATTGGCACACACAACAGACCAATTTCTGCAGCAACTGTTCGTCGTCGGCTGAGAAGCTTCAACTTGTCTTGTCGGCGTCTTGCTCGGGGCCCTATCCTCACCGTTCGACATCGTCGGGAACGTCTCCTGTGGGTCCAACAACGTCAGAACTGGCGCTATCAACGACGAGAGTCGTTATTGCACATCTGTACTTGTTAATCAAAACAAAGCAAAACATTTTCTCAGTTTTCACTCTTGAATAAAGAATATGGTTCATTGTAAATAAAACAGTTTCAAACACATACATGTGCGACGTTTCTTTTGTAGTTCAGTATACATAGAAAATGTTTCCCTAAACGCCAGCTTTTATTGACTATGTGAAGTGTGTTTTCTTAAAAGCACTATGTACCATGAAAATGTTTAGCTGCTACTTTCGGACTAGTTATGGGGCTATGTACACCGTGTTTTGCATATATCTTCAAATGTATTTCTATGTCAGTGTGTATGTGAGTAAATTATTTCGGTAGGAGTTTTCTATTACAATTTTTGAAATAATACATGTAAATATATTTTTTTTAATGTGGTGTGCTTTTCATGAGATATGCGGCATATGACTTATTTTTTCTTACTCTATGTACTTTGTGGTTGCTGAATGTGCCGCAACTTATAAATTTTATATTTGTGATTTAGTTATCATATAAGTATTGTTATTTTCTTTCATAAAGATCCCCTCATAGTACAAAAAATTGATAGCCTGCTTACTTTTATAAAGTATCATAGAAATCATAATAATGTACTATTTCCGGGGTCTTCTCGCTATTTATAAGGACCGCTTTATAAAAAGGATGGCTATTCATTTTAGTCACGCGTTATGGATAGCGGTCCTTATGACTAGCGAGGTTAACCCCTATTTCCAATCCCCCTTCTTACTCTTTAAAGTCATATGTCTTTGTTTTCTCCCTTCTCTGATCCTTGATTATCCTCTCTCTCTCACTCTCTCTCACTCTCTCTCTCTGTCACTCTCTTTCCCTCACTCTCTCTCTCTCTCTCTCTCTCTCTTTCCCTCACTCTCTCTCTCTCTCTCTCGCATTGCCTCTATGTACACACGAATAAAAATCACTTTCTAAATAAATGCCGTTAAGTATGTGAAATACATTGGTGAATTATTTGCTGATAATTTATTGATTCATTTTTAGCTACATGCGTTCATAAAACTTTTTTAATATTCATTACCTGCCTTTATGTCAGGTTTTAAAAAATATATCATAATTTAATTCTCTCAGCTCAAAGATCCCGGTTCCAATTGAGTTAAGATTCACAGTGTGATTTTTTATTATTATTAAGTATTTTAACAGGCAGTTTTTTTTGTCGAATCCCATCATATAATCTTATAGGGAAAAAAAGAAAAGAGGATTTTTGAAAAAATAAATCAGTAGAAATGATATGCTAGTGATGATTATTGTATGTACATGACACGTTGCTAAATATGTTATATTTCCGATAATTATGTATAACTATGTTATTGCTTTGCAAACATCTATTTATTTGTGTTCAATAAATTCACTGATTCTTTCACATCGTCAGTATGTTATTTCATTTATAGGGTATGGACCTATTCTGATTTCATATAGCCATCCTCAGTTTTAGAATGAGATTGTCTAACTTCATTTAAGTACACCTACTCATTCTTACGTAAATTGTTAAGGGATAACCTGATTTATTGCGAGTCATGTATACATGGTTTTCAGTAACCTATAACAGTTTTTGCAACTTGTCATTGGTGTCAAGTTTCATGAAACAGTGCCCAGATGTAGTGTTCAGTCCATGACTAGTGTTGGAAGGTGACCGGGGAGCAGCTCTCGCCAGAACTTATGTTCTACATTTTTCTTTCATCCTAATTTGTACTAATTATTGCTAAGAATATATTAATGAAACGTATAATATCATCCTAAAATATACCAGCTCTAAAAAAAAGGCAAAAATCTATTGCAATTACTAAGATCCGTAATTTTCATCCTAATTTGTACTAATTATTGCTAAGAATATATTAATAAAACGTATAATATCATCCTAAAATATACCAGCTCTAAAAAAAGGCAAAAATCTATTGCAATTACTAAGATCAGAATTATCTGTAAAAATTAGTGTTTATATGTTTTTCATTCTTTATGGCTGAGGTTATGAAACTGAATGCCATTTGTGTTAGATCACAATCTTTGCTACTGTAACATGAACATTTTGAACATATATCCTTAATTTTAGTCCAGCTTAGTTTAGTTTTTGCTTATACTTTTCCGCTGTTTAACCTGATCGCACGGTTGTTTACAGTGTATGCAATATTCGAAAATGTATTGAACATGATTAAAAGAAGTATAACAATATGACGAGTATGGAATAATTTTTTGTGAAATGATGTCAAGAAAGAGATGGCAGAGGAGAAATGGAAATGGAGAGAGAGAGAGAGAGAGAAAGGGGGGAGATGAGCTGAGAGAGAGAAAGAGAGAGAGAGATGGGCTATTGAGACAGGGCATTGCAGGGAGAGAGAAAAAATTGAAGGTGAAAATTATTTTGCTCATACATTGTATATACATGATTTATCTAAGAAATAATTATGTACACTGTGAATATGAAAATGCTATGACAATGTTTCACCCTCAATGACGTGTGATGTATGTAGTGAAATAATAATTTCCAATATTTTCATCCATTACAGCACTAGTGCTTTAAAGATTATTTGTGTGTTAAAAAAGAGTGGAAATTCTTTTATAATCATGTGTTGATTTCGAGCAGGTAGATCAATTGAATACAATGAATAGATGGCAGTTTACACCAAGTAAGAGACAACCTCATATATTTCAAACGATACCCGATTACACATTGTGTCTGAAAATCCTGCAGAAAAAGGTAAAGATGTGAACAAAATCAATCCTAACCATTAATTGTCACTTTTCTAATTGTCAAACTTCGATCGTCATTTTCTCAGTATGAATATAGTATGAGTGAATGTGTGCATGTTAAATTAATGGTAAACAAACGTCACTACTTTGATTACTGTTTTTTTTTCTTTTTGTATCAGACGTATAATGTCTGTTTGCTTTAATGACACATCACCAACGGCCCATCTCTCTGTTTACAAGGTAATTTTTAGCTTATACGATGTATAGAGTACCGAAGTGTGACGTCATCAAATTTTTATTTTTGTATTTCAGTATTTAAAGGCCATATTTAGGTAGAGCATCATGGAAAACGTTCACACATCAAATTTGATATGAATCAGTTCATGGTGGCCCAAGGTATGGATATCTAATTAGCCCTATTGAAGTCAGTGTAAATTTGCCTGGTTCTTAACAGTTTAGAACCAATTTAACACTGACTTTAATGGGGCTAAGGAGGTATTCATGCGGCCATATCTCGGGGCCCAATGAGCCAATTGCCATAAAATTTGGGCTCTGGATGTTTTTCACCATGTTCCTTTGAGATATGGTATAAAAATGTCAAAATGAAAAAATAGCTTTTTGTGACGTCATCACTTCGGTACTCTATTCACAGATAGATGGGATCCCCATTAGGCCCCGCGCTCGCTAACATTTTTGTTGGCTTTCATGAAACGCGCCTGCTACAGAACGCCACCGATCTTAATATAGTCCCGCGTGTGTATTGTCGGTATGTCGATGATACGTTTGCAATTTTTGACAACCGCGCAGCGTGTGAGGTTTTCCTTACACAACTGAACCGGCTCCATCCCGCGCTAAAATTCACATGTGAAATTGAACTGTCCAATGCGCTCCCATTTCTCGACGTTTTCGTGGAGAGACGGCCCATCTCTCTGTTTTAAAGGTAATTTTTAGCCTATGACATTATTTTTCTACAAATGGAACGCATTGAATGTACTGAACGTAAAATATTGCCACCCTCTCTCTATCTCTCCCTATCTCTCTCTCTCTCTCTCTCTCTTTTGATCTCTTTCACTTTTCCTTTCTTCTATTGAACTGTCCAATGCACTCCCATTTCTCCACGTTCACGTGGAGAGAAGTGATGGGAAATTTGATCACTTCCGTCTACCGCAAGCCCACATTCACTGGGCAATACACGAGATGAGACTCGTACAGTGCAACTTCATGCAAGATTGCACTAATTAGAAACTTAGTGTACCGCTCCCTTAGGATTTGCTCCGAGTGCAAATTAGCTCTCGAAATCGCAAAAATCAAAACTATTCTCCATGACAATGGTTACCCTGAGCATGTTATATCTCGCACCATAACACGGACGCTGGAGGCACAATCCAAATCTGACACCAGATTTGGACCTGCCAAATGCCCCGTGTATCTCAAACTACCCTGGAGGGGTAAGGTATCTGACAAATACGCCAGTCAGATAAAACAAGCAGTGTCACGTTGGTATTACGCGGTTTCGACACGCATTGTGTTTTCTACAAACAGGATGCTACCGTCAACTAGCAAGGATGTACTCCCCCCCCCCCCCCCCCCACTTGAGTAATGTTATTTACCAATTTCAGTGCCGGTGCGATGCCAGGTAAGTGGGCCGTACCTCTCAGCGGCTGGCTGATCGCATTAAACAACACGTCCCCTCGACTATTCGGAACGGTACAACCAGTCAGCGCACGCAGCCTGTCGGTGCCTGCAAATCTGAAATGCACGCTAACAGACCAAAGATAACCAAATGCGATTCAGCGATTGGTCTCCATTTGCTGAACAATCCAGCTTGCGCAGAAAGCTATGCCGATGATCAATATGTCCCGGGCCAGAAGCGCAGCGCATTAACGCTTTATGGAAGCCGCCTACATTCAATCGCACGAACCCCTTTTGTGCAGACAAAAGGAGTTCAAGCTTTGCGATTGTTCTGAAATTACGGCGTCTGGGTTCATCGAGTATAATATAGTTGATTTCAAGTAATTTGTTATATACCTGCGTGATAACCTGATGAGTGCAGGTCGAAAAGCTTCGTTATCATGTCTCTTTTTCATGCCATATTAAAATTACTTTATAAATAATGTGATTGCCTTCTCACCAGCAAGCACCAGAGTGTTATTCTTTCATATCGCCTGTGAGTTATTTTGTTAATTTGGTATGAGACCTATTATAATCTTAAATACCCACCGTCACCATTAAATTTAGATTGCCTAGCCTAATTTTATGTACACCTCCTCATTCTTATGTTAGTTGTAAATAAGATGGTTTGATTGTGAGTCATTTATATATCAGATTTTCATCCTCGTTTCCTATATGATCCGACATTTTCGGGCGACATTATAGGTTACGCCTATCACCTATGTTTAGGGTTAGGTACAGTTTTGTCCAGGTGTGAAGAAAAATATCGACTAGCGTCAAAAGTTGACCACGGAGCAACTGTCACAAGAACTGCTCTTAGATGTCACCTGTGCGAGACAATGGGTGTACCAAGATGGCTGTCATTTTGCATTGGTGGCTTTAGTTGTACAATAGCTATTCATTATGCAGCATCATATCCATTGTGTACAGGTAGCTGGACATGTACGACTATGACATCACAGCCCCCCATGGGATAATATCTAGCATGAAATCTGCAAACTTTACAGAGATTAGTAAACGAAGAAGCTTGATGGGAGGATCGAGCATACGATCTTTAACACTGGGAGTAAAACGTCTAAAAATTTGTTTACAAATTTACAGAGATTGATTTCCTTACTGAGTGATCAAATAGGATTATTTTCAAGATATTTTGAACAGGCTGACAGTTTTCTGCTTGATTATCAGCTGCTCGAGTCTCATTCTCCTTTAATAGACCCCTCCACTTATGTTTTCCTTAATACAATTACAATGTTTACATTATACCAATTATCGCATTGTCAGTATAAACCATAACCAAGTCAATTGAATTCTGGTCTGCTAGTACATATCTGTGTTGTGTTATATCTATGTTTCATTTCATATATTTGTTATGGGACTGTTCACAATTATCTATTTTTTTAAATGTAAAAGATATACACGTTTGTCAAAATTAATACACTTTGAAACTTTAAAGGGAAATCCAACCCTAATGGCAAGTTGCTCTGAATGAAAGAGGAAGATCAGAGAATCAGATCGGTGAAAGTTTGAACGAAATCGGACAAACAATAAGAAAGTTATGAATTTTTAAAAGTTGTAATCACTATACATATGGGAATTTCAAATTGGCCGATTAGGTAACATAACTGTGATGTCGTTGCGGACAACTCCCCCATTCGCTCCAACAAACAAAATGACTAAAATGTATTTTTTTTTTCAAAATGTATTACTCAGTAGGATTTTTTTCTTTCATGAGGACCTATAACAATATGCGATCTCCAATATATTTTGAGTACTGCCCCGAGGGTAAAGGCGCTTCGGAGAAGCTACAAACGGGAGAGTTGTCCACAAGTATGTCACAATCGACTCACCAAATTGCCAATATGAGATTCCCATAGATATAGTGATCTCATTTTTCGAACATTCATAACTTTCTTATTCCTTGTCCGATTTCTCTCAAATTTTCACGATCCTATTTTTCTTATTTTTCTGCTATCACACAAATCAATTTATCACCAAGGTTGGATTGCCCTTTAAAGTATCAATCAAATGTAATTCATATCCTAAAATATACTAGCTCTTAAAAATGATGAATAAATAACCAACTTATGATTGATTGTAATTAGTTGGCAAAACCGGAAGATCTTTATAATCTATTTTTGTTTTCATTCTTATTTGCTGGGGTTAGGGAACTGAATGTGAATGCCATTAGAGTCGATCACATCCTTTACTGATGATGTAACTGAAATGAAAATCTTTAAACTATATCCTTACTACTTCTCCTACAAAGTCGTGTACATTTTCGAACTTTTAACTTGACCGCACGGTAGTTTACGTTGTATACGATATTAGAAATTATATTGAAAACGATGTAGTAGAAGAATACGAGTATGGAATACTTTTTATGTGAAATGATTAAAAAAGAGATGTGATAGGAGAAATTAAGTGACAGAGAGAGAGAAGGGGTGAGAGAAAAAGAGATTGAATGAGAGAAAGAGAGTGAGGGAGAGAGAGAGAGATTGAATGAGAGAAAGAGATAATGAGGGAGAGAGAGAGAGAGAGACAGATATAAGGTATTGATACTGGACATTGCAGGGAGAGGGGGAAAAGTGCTATCTGTATCCCGTCATCTATTAATATATTACGCTAAGGATTTGGGGCCCTTTTTTTGGTTCAAATAGGCTCCTCCCTTGCCCCTTTCGGTCCCGCCTTTTGGTACCCACGGGCGGGGAATGGTTCTTAGAGTGGTGGGAGGCACTTCTTAAGGGCTGACGTGCCGTCCATATTTCATAAATTCATTTTTAAACATTGAATTTCCGCAGGGAGTAGGCCTAATAATTCTGCCAACCCATGAAGCGGGTTTGTAGCTTCATGCTCAGCCCAACCCATACACTTTACCTGTGAAGGGGAGGTAAATTAGAACAGCGTGGCCATACCGCCTGCATGGATGGCTTCAATGTACAGTATATATGGCGCAACAACACACGTGTTAGATCGTTCGCACGTGTACAGGTCATACAGGTACATGTGCTATGTTCCTCGCATAGAGTTACATCATTTGAAGCTTCATGGTCACACACACAGTTTAGTGTGTATGTAACTCTATGGTTTCACGACGTTCGCTACCGGTACGGTATAGTCTGCAAGCACAGACCCTAATTTGACACTTTATCAGAAAATCTGATAAGAAGAAGATCCGCGGAAGGGGGAGGGGGGGGGGGGTAGTTCGGTAATGTGTTCCAAATTAGGTTAAATTTCGGTTCCTTTTTGGCAAAAAAGAAGTCTTATGATGATGATGTAGGCCTAAATAGGATGTAAAATACCAAGCAAGATATAAGATATAAAATAGGGGATAGACGCGTTTCCCTGTTTAGGGTATCAAAATCTGCCCCTACTTCAATCTGCTTTTTAATTCAGCAAGTGAATTACGTGGATAATGTACAGGTCTCAATGACTGCCCCCCCCCCCCCCCTGGCTTTACCCGACTTTTTTTCTTATTCACTTGATTATTAAGACAAATATACGGTACGGTGATTAATGATAAACACAGCTAGCGCCCGTGGATGTCCACGGGCTGCTTCTACTAGTATATATATACATGTGTATATATATATTGATAATCATGGGATAATGTCGCGCAGCAAGATGAATTGAATTCAATGAATTGATGGAAGTTGCACAAAAAGAAGAGGACATTATCATATCATTTAAACGATACCTATACATGTTTTAACACTTCTCTCTCTCTCTTCTCTCTTCTCTCTCTCTCTCCCTCTCTCCCTTTCCCTCCATCTCGCTTTTCCCTTTCTCTTTCCCTTTCCTCTCCCCGTTCTCTCCCTCTCCCTCTCTAATTAACTCATTCACTTTACCAATACTCTCGTAACCAGTGACTACCAAAATAATAAACAATAATATAATATGTATATAGGCTACTTTGATTCATTTAGCCTTTTTTAGTATAAATCTCTCTGTTTTCTGTGATAGTTGTGGTATCAAATTGGTCTCTTTTTCATGATGGAAACCTACCAATAACATCCACAAAACTGTTAGAGAAACAAGTAATTTCTTCTTTTTTGGTAAAAATCTCAACAACAACAACAACAACTAAAAAATGCCCACCAGATTAGTTTTATAATGACTTGACTAAAACCCATTATTAACGACGTTACTTGAACTACATGTATGATGCACATAATATTCACATCCCCATTACTATACTAGTCAGGACCAATATCGACTTTCCGCTGCGTAAAAAAAATAGCGGTGGTGACGGTATGGGCCGACAGGGGGCGCATACTCACAGTGTGTCACTACGTGTTGAAGCAATGAATAAAATTGCATTTAAATGTCTCAATGATAATGCGATCTATTTAACTGTATAAATGACATTCAAAATGATAATGGTGTAAGGTATTTCATCAACATTTAAAATAGGTAATTGAAAAGCGGACTTTAATGAATAAATTTGCTGATCAATCACGATTTCAAACAACTTTTGCAACATACGTCATAATACTTTCCCCAGAAAAATGATTTGAGTGTTTATCAATATGCGGACATAGTAGTAATTATTTTGATCATAATTTTAACAAGTATATCTTATTATACAGCTTTTTTTGGCCATCAGACGAAATAGACAAATATGTCATTCTTATACAAAGGTGAGAGCGGAAGAGAGATGGCAGCTAGAAATAAAATCCACGGAGACGTAATTTCTATAAATCGACACACACACAAGCAAAGAGAATAGGAGGAGATAAGGAACAGAGACTGAGACGAGAAAAGATTCCATTTCACCTAATATAAAGAATTAACATCAAGCTTTGACTTCAATAACTTCCGGGGAAAAGTCAAGAGAATGTTATCATATTTTAATCAATCATCAAGCTTTTTTTCCCAATGCAAATAAACAAAAGACAGTTTAAAACTATTCAATAAGTCCTCGCATTTCAAACCCTGAATAGCCCCTAACTAAACTTAATATTCTACAAGTTTCATATTTACATCTATCTTTAATGCCATATTTATGATACAACAGGATCTGTGATTATATGCAACCGTATATCCTACACTCAAAAAAGTGAAGTGCTACAAAACAGGTCCTGCCAAGGTGTCGCACCTGCCGTGCTAAATTCAGCACATAAAGTGCTATATTTGGTGGTGCAGAAGAAATGGGTGCTAAAACAAGTGCTGAGTCAAATGAACCAACGGGGCCATTGCATCAGCACCTGAAGAGCTTTGGCAATTCTTCATATAATTTTCATATTGTTTGAAGAAACCACACATTTTTGAGGTTTTTGTCCAAGTCGGATAATTTTATCTCGGTCAGCGTCTCAAATATACTCGCCAATAAAAAACAAGAGAAAAGTGATCCAGAAATTAGTCAGTGAGTTTGTGATCATTGATAATTTACTATCTCTTATGATTTACTAACCATTTTTAATAATGATAAAGAAGAATTGTACATGTCATGTAAAGCACAATGTATATGTGCTGGTAAGAACCCCTATGCATAATGTAAAGTTAAAAAGTAGCACCTGCAATGGTGCGAAATCAGCACTACTAGTGCAGTTACTGTACCGATCACTTGAAAAGTGCTGAAAATAGCTCTACGAGCGGTGCTAAAGACAGCATCCTTAGTGCAAAATTAGTAGCACTCTGGGGGGTGCTGTAACAATTAGCACCTGCACTGGTGCTATAGTAGCACAGGCTGTGCTGTCCCTATGCGAGCATCAAAAAGGTACCACGGATGTTCGTTAACTACACCACCAGTAAGCGCTTCGAGGGCGCGGACATTTTGACATATTGTATATGGCTTGGGCATGAGAGGCCGCTAATTATTTGCCGATTCTACTTGCTACGGTCAAATGAGGGCGCAAACGTTGTGTTTTGTATAGTGTCCCTGTATTAAAGAGTTGCGACAACTGGGGATTTGAACGCCATTTTGTTTCCACTATTGCGTAACATTTCTATTCAATTCCGATGAGCACCTGGGTGTTCTCAATTGAAAGAATTCGAACGCCATTTTGTTTCCAGAAAAGTGAGACGTCCATGTCGCAGCTCTTTAATACATACAGGGACACTAGTTTTGTATTTTTACTTTCCAAAGCTAAAAAGAAATCGTTTAAAATTCCCAATTGAATAGTTAAAATTGGTTAGGCATGCTATATTTCAAGATTTCTGCCCCAAAGCTTTAGTTTAATGAAGTTAATTCAGGCAATTGCTCACTGAAAGCTCATTCACTGATAGACCCTTCTAGGGAACGGCACACTTACATTTTCCATCGACATTACTCATCATTTATACTCTTTATTTCATAAAAGCAATTTTGTTGTGAAAGAAGGAGAAGATATTTGCTTTCCGAGGCTATTTATCATGCCAGATAATGAGATTTGGCTAAGGGTATAGAACTCGTTTGGTCAAAACAGGCATTAATCTATATTCGGCCCATCTCTTTGAAATTAGATTCGTCTAATGTATGAAAATGTATCAAGAGTATATAGGTAATGGTAATGGCAGGGAACCATCCCATTCCCAGTGGCTCATATTCCTGTGTCGATGGCGTGGCGAGAATATTCCATGACGAGGTCCACATCCTGTCAAGTTTAGCTTCCTTGCCATGCCCCTCCGTTTCATTGTATACATTAGGTCAATAATGAAATCAATATATATCAAATATGCTAGTTTTGAAACAGAAAACTAAAATCATATTAAATCAAATCAAATATTCCATAAGTAGCATACAACTTATGATGACCCATGCAGACCCAGAAATTCATCCGAAATCGATGTGATAGTCATGCTGCAAAATTTTTAGAATTAATCCAAGTTACAAGTTGAATGTTTGGCAAAGGGTTCAATGATTGAAACAGTTACATTTCCCTGGTTGAAACATAATCATGTACGACGCCCCATATGAACCTGTGGAGAAAGGACTGCTAAGCCAGGAATTCTAAAGAAAATAATGTCCCACATTCAAATTCAAATTTAAATTGCCTGAAATAGAATCCTGACATATAGGATTATCATCATCCCATATTGTCATCACATATTATCATCACATGACCCTCCCCTCTTGGCTCTTTCCAAAAAACCCAGGCACTCCTCTTTGCCCACATTTACATCTACACAATATGAAGTGGAAATACGATCAGAGGTGAAGATGAGCAACCCATGTCCGTTTCTTCGGTCGCTCGTAAAATTTAAAAACAAGATAGTTCGGACAGCGAAAAACTTCATGTTTCAGCAGTGAGATTCATGAATACCCTCAGTCGGGGCAGCGGGATGTCTTGCTATCCTGATCTTCGGGCAAGAAGGTGCCTAAATTTAATTTTAACTATTATGAATATCTAGTTTATTTTGATGGCAAAATCATATATTTCAGAGACAACAAAGTGACTTTTTATTTAATCGTTCGCAAGATTTAGAAACGCCCGGGGTGGTTTCGGGCAGCAAACTCAACGTACTCGGGCAGTGAGGTGCCCGAATGTCCTCACATTTTGCAGCGAGGTTAACGAATACAATTTATATATCGTGTATTTAATGACGAAATAACATTTCGACCATGAAAAAGTGTCTAGGCCTATTTTATGCTCGTTCACTTCGCTTGCTCAAAATGTAGAAAACAGGATGGTTGTTATTCAGGCAAGAGGTGTCACCCCCCCCCCCTCACCCTCACATTTAAAAATGCTTTAAACAGAATATTGTTAAGGAAAAAAACAGTTTATAAACTCCTGACCCCGAGTCAGTCAATGGTTCAACCAACAATTGGTTTGAGAGTTACACCGTACTCTTAAAGTTAAACCAATTAAAGTTAAACCAATTATTTGCCAGTTTGTCTAAAACTAACATTATTTCAGTTTTTTATCATAAGATTTTGCGCATGCTGCCCCAATATCAGTAATAAAGAGAAAGGGTTTACAGGAATATCAATGACTAGTAGAATGTTTTCATTCAGAGATCGACGGGATTTTCTATAAAGTTGATTCAATCATCAAAACATCTTTGATTACAATTGGTAAATTTGGTGTATAAAACAGCAATTTACTGCAATAAATCATATATACCTACCTATTATGCTAGTCGCTTGACTACGCGAACCCGTTCGAGAACTTAACACAAATGAGTCACAATATTGTGCGCACCCCTGTAATCCTATTGTTCCCCTTCGCCACTCACGCGCGGCAACACGCAACGGCCATCTTCCTCTTTCTTGCTCGCCCCCGTCGAGTTAGGATGTCGAGTCACTGCGCTCCTGAAATCAGGTCTTTTTGTATCTTTTCAGCGCGCTTTTTCGCATCTTAAAAGCACTTTTCGGTACTTATATTCGTCTAAGATTATAGTACTCTTGTGTTTTATATGTCACTCTTGCCGATCGCAAGGGATTTTTGATTCCTTTCTTGGCAATTATTTTTCACTTTCACGGTCAGCCCCACATAGGTATATCTGTGTGTTTGCGGGTGTTTCCGTTTGCCACCGAGCCTTTAAGGTTCGGTGTTTGTTGTTACGGTTTTTTGCTGTGAATATTTTTTTGTGCGTATCTCCAATTTTTTTATTATTACCTGCACTCAGTTAAAGTATTTCATATTTTGGTATACTTTATTGTTTGTTTTATTGCAGTGTTATGAGTTCGGAAGAAGAAGCAGCTAGGTCGCGGAGACCTGCTTCTTCCGAAGAGTCGTCTAGCAAGACGACTCGGCCTTCCAGAACTCTCCCGAATACTTCTGTACATGGGGGAGGGAGGAGGGCTGCAGGTAAGTTGCCCAGTGGTGTTTCCCTGCAGGGTTTGCCAGCCTCGGAGCTTGCGGCTTCGGGGCGGGTGGCGTTAGTTGAGCTTGGGACGTCAACTCCGAAGCCCACGGCTTCGGGGTGGGTGGCGTCAGGTTCTAGTGGTTTGGATATCACGAATCCAATCCCCCGGTCGTTCAGACCAGAAGGGGGACGTCTGTTTCCCGCACGGTAGCGATGACTCGCTTAAATCCGTTAGGGGAGACGCGTGCCACTACTGCAGGGCAGCTCACGGGCACCGCCCATGTTGGTCTGGGTTCTCAAACCCTAGCCCCCGGCCGATGCCAAGTGGGGGAACGAGTACTGCCCGGGCTGTCTATATTGCCAGCTGATGGGGAGGCTCCAGCTAACAATTATGGGCGCTCTACGGAGCAACAGGTGTTGTCACCTGAGTGCGCGACTACTAGTGCTCTCCTATTGCCGCTCTCTAGTGGTACAATAGCGAGTTCACATGCCTTTAGTAGTCGGTGGGCAAATACCGGGACCTCCCGGTCCGCCCATGGCTGTTGCATCTTCTTGCTCAGCCAGTATGGGTAATTTGTGCGCGACTTTGGGTTCATACCCTCAGCGCACTTCTCCCGTAGAGGGAGGTGAGCGTCCCTCCGCGGAGGGTTCGGTTCGTGTTTCCGAAGCGGCTTCGGGGATCCGAACGAAACCGAATAAACGCTCTAAAAAGCGGGTCTCGGCTTCGACTCTTGTTGAGCCAGCCAAAAAGAAGCCTAAGAAAGGGGCTAAAAGAGGCAAGGCTTTGCCTGCCTCTTGCCCGTCTGGCCTGGCTAATCCGCCTGGGTCCTCTCAATCTGAGATGTTCGGCATGATGCGGGCTTTTGCTCAGAGTCAGGGTTGGTCCCTTGTACCGGGCACCACAACCCCTGCTTCTGTCCCTATTCTAGGGTCTGACATTGAGACTAATCAGCCTTTTATGGTTGATTCTTCATTGTCTGAGACGGGATCGCATGCACCTCGCCGGGCGAGGAGACTTATGGTGGTCCATGGGAGGGTCCGCCTGTTTCGTCCTTTGTTTGCGGTCCTTTGTCCCAATCAATTAAGGCGGAACCAGATTTAGAGGCGGCCTCTCAAGCTTCGGTTTCCGAATCGTTTGGGCAGGCAGAGCCTCAGTCGCTCTCCCTTTGTGGGGTAGAAGCGATTGCTTTGTTGTCCAAATATCTCCCTGAATTTCAGTCAGCCCGCGCGCAGGGTTCGACTTCGCGTTGGTTCAGGCAGCAGGATTCCTCCGAGGGTATTTCTCTTGCGAAGGATTTCAAGCTGAAGTATGACCGCATTGAAGCAGCACTTCTAGTTAAGCGCCCTGTTGCGGTTAAGGGTAAGGCCTTTGCCTTTGTTTCCCAAGATAAAGACAGCTTTTTCAAAGCTAAGTCTCTCTCTCTCTCCGGAGATTTTAGCGGTGGGTCGTCGCTTGCGGACGATCAATCCGCTTACCTCTGTCGCTTTTAGGTCTGGGGATAAGCGTTGGAGTAGTGTTGAAAGCCAGGTCAGAGTAGGTATGCGTTTGGCCGCTTTTCAAGGTTTTCTCTCCGCATACTCTTTTTAGTTTGCAGTGGTCACAGCTTTCCACTGCAGCTGCCTCGGTCACGTACCGTCGCAGAGTCTTGGCTCTTTCGGCCCTTGGGGTTAAGGAGTCGGACATCGCGCCACTTCTCCGGGATGTTCCGTCTCGGGGTCCTTCGCTTTTAGGTGGTCAATTCGCTACGGTTTTTCAAAGAGAGATCGATGCGCGAAAGCAGGTCTCTGACATGACTACGCAGTTTCGCGCTCACTCTAAGTCGACGCGGGCCTCTGTCCGTCGGAGGCCTGCCGGTCCCGCTTCGGGGCAACACAGTCGTGTTTCTGGGGTCCCGCCTGCTGAGCCTCAGCCAGCTCCTTCTCGTGGGAGAGGAGGACGTGGCAGAGGCTCTTCGAGAGGTTCTCGTGGCAAGGCGATGGTTTCGCATAAGGCTAAGCCTAGGCTTCTTCTGATGGTCTTCCCCGAGCGCTTGTTCATTTCGACATGGTAGGTGGCCGACTTCGTTCCTTTCTCCCCGCTTGGGAGGCCATCTCCGGGGACGCATTTGTGCTCTCCGTCGTGCGAGACGGATTCTTCATAGATCTATCCGCCCCGCTCCCCGGAGGGGCTATAAGAACTCGTTCACCTCCCATGTCTGCCCTGGCTCGTTCTCATGCCTCATCGGAGATCGAATCTCTGTTGAAAAAGCGGGTTATAGAAGGGGTAAGAGACCGGCCGTCTCTTTCCCTTTCTCTGATTTTTGTTATTTCCAAGCGCTTGGGAAAACTTCGTTTGATACTGAACTTGAAAAGAATAAACAAATTCATTCCTTCAGTACATTTTTGGATGGAGACTCTCGCCTCCATTCTCCCGTTGATCAAGAGGAAGGACTACGCGGTCTCGATAGATCTCAAGGATGCGTATTTCCATATTCCCATTCATCGCCTCAGAGACTTTTCGCTTTCGCGCTCTTCCCTTCGGGCTGCGCCCAGCCCCTCGGGTTTTTACTTATGTTGTAGCCGTGCTGGCAGCCTCACTGAGGCGCCGCGGCCTTCGGCTATTTTGCTACCTGGACGACTGGCTTCTCCTAGCGGAGTCGCACGATCGTTTGTTGGAGAGACTCGTTTGCTCGTCAATCTTAGTCAAGATTTGGGTTTCCTAATAAATTGGGAAAAGTCAGAGTTAGTTCCTACTCGCAGCCCAGTTTTTCTGGGGGCTGTGTTAGACATTCGGAATCAGTTGGCTCGGCCCAGTCGAGACAGGATTCTCACTATTGTGTCGGCGGCTCGCAAGCTCATTCTGGCCAGAAAGGTCAAAGGACAGTGGCTTCAGTTTTTGCCAGTCTAGTCGATGTTCTGGAGGATTGCCGGCTCCTTATGAGACCGTTTCAGAGATATCTCCTCAGGTTTTACAAACCAGGCAAGGATTCTCTGTTGGTCTGGATTCCAGTATCAATAGGAATCAAGTCTCTTCTCTCTCGTTCGTCCAACGGGAGAGAAGAGACTTGATTCCTAGTTTCTCGCACGAGGCAAGTTCTTCCGTACCCCCTTCCGTCGATCTCGGTTTCGACGGGCGCCTCTCGGTTGGGGTGGGGCGGACATTGCAATGGCAGCACGGTCGCGGGGGATTGGTCTCATCTTGGGACTCTTCCCGATATCAATGTCCTGGAGTTTATGGCAGTTCTTTTAACCCTGCTCCACTTCAGAAGTCGGCTTCTCAGTCGTTCGGTTCTGATCCTCACGGACAATGTCACTGTGGCGGCTTATATCAATCGGCAGGGAGGCACTCGTTCTGCTACCCTGAATGCCCTAGCAGCACAGCTGTGGAGGTGGTGTCGTCGCATGGCGATCACACCCGTTGATTCTTTCATCCCCGATCAGGAAAACCTCATTGCGGATTTTCTGTCCCGGGGACAGTGAACCTAACCCAAATAGGGGATTTGTGGACACATACATCACTCGGGGTAAAAAAATACCTCCCACCCCCTCCATTTGCTCTCTACCGGCCTTGGAGCCATCCTCATCTGAGATGACGATGAGCCACCCCCACAAGCGTAGCCAGGATTTTTCAATAGGGGGGCCACAGGGGTGTCGATCCGTGTTCATGATACTAGGGATTATGGCACCCGGGGCAAAAACTGAAGTCCCCCCACCCCCTCCAGAGTGCCCAAACTTATCTTCGTCTGCGAAGGGAAAACTTCCCCCTCCCGCGCGAAGTGCGAAAGCTCTGACGTTTTATAGCAAATTTGAGAGAAAGTTAAAGGCTCGTAGCCAACAAACTTTTAGGCGGAAAGTTATAGTTCGACGCCCCGACTGCTTTTCAGTTATTTGGACGCAATAATGCATTGTATGTAACAGGGGTGGGTGCAGGGAGAGGGAGATTCACCCTTCCGCGCGAAGCGCGAAAGCTCTACGTTTTACAGCAAATCTGAGAAAGATAAACGGCTTGTAACACTTTTTTAGGCCTAAAGTTAGTTTGACGCCCTTGCTGCTTTTCAGTTATCTTGGACGTAATATTGCACTGTAACAAGGATAGGTGCTGGGAGGGGGAGTTTTCCCCTTCCCGCGCGAAGCGCGAAAGCTCTGACGTTTTAGCAAATTTGAGAGAAAGAAAACGGCTAGTAGCAAAACATTTTTTTAGGCGGAAAGTTATAGTTCGACGCTTGGACTGCTTTATTATGTGGACTCAGCATTTCACTGTATGTAACAGTGGGTGCAGGGAGATGAGAGTTACTTCCCCCTTCCCACGCGTAGCGCGAAAGCTTTGACGTTTTAGCAATTTTTTAGAGAAAGATAACGGCTTGTATAGCGCCTTCTTTAATAGGCCTTTTTCTCTCACTTCCCCCGCTTTTTCGCTCTCGCTTTTTTTTTAGTGGCTGAATAGGGTCTAGCCAGTGGCCACCCCCTCATCAGAGATGAAAATGACCATGTTTCCCCGTGCTTCCTACGTGAATGTCTATCCTATAAATTGATGAAATTATCGGAAATACATATTGCTTTACAATATTATCAAGTCATTTTACTTCAAAGAAACTGCAAAAATAAAGGTATTTGCCGATTAGAATCGAAACCCAATTAATTCATAATTATTCATAAAGTTTGAAAACTGATTTTATTTCTAGAATTAAGGTTACTTCTGATCATATTCAGTTGACGTAAGTTAGCTTTAATGAAAGAGATTGATTCATATATTTTCATACATATTAATTTATCTAAGACATTCCCCACGGGATTCATTGGTTAAACCATATTTTGTTGAATGTTTTCGATCATTATCGCATGGGAGTGGTAATTATAGATGCAAGTCAGTCCCGGCGGTGCTCATTGAACCGGTTCAGTGATTCTCTCATTAACATTTCAAAATGGTCCCTCTCACGAAAAGAGCGGAACAAACACACGTGATGCTGAATCTAGCCCTCCAAGTGCTAAACAGCACGTCAGTATATAAAGTGTACATACCATTCTTTTTATTCGTACAATGTAATATAGAAATCTGTACAGACGATGACGTTTCACACAATGTCATGCTCATGTAGGTTCACTGAATATTCGAAATAGAAATTTAGTGTAATCATCGTGGTGAACATGTTTTGTATGATCAGAACACAGTACAAAAAGCAAACTAAATCGCTGGCTGATATTCTTATTGTATCTTGACAGTACTGGTCGACGGTGCACTGATGTTATCACTATGAACACGATGACAAAGCGAGCGGACAAAATATACAGCTCCTCATTGTACCCTCCACAATTGCTCTGGTAGACAAAATAACATCCCTTCATTGCTATTATTTAAAATAAGTAGAACGTGTGAATATGCACGTGACACCTGTCTACCAGAGCAATTGTGGAAGGTACAATGAGGAGCTGTATATTTTGTCCGCTTCTGTGTTCGCCATGTTCATAGTGTATACTGGTTTTATTGAAACACTTCCGCTAGCACATCGAGCGGACCACAATTTTCAGCAACCTAAGGTAATACGGCCGTTTGTAATTTTGTTAAAAGAGTACATATATACCATTCGTGAACATCATATGAGCTGAGTAAACTGTTATATACATGTATTCTTATAAGTATATACCCATCGATATAACGGCAGCAAAACGCGGAATGTAGATGCCCCCAAAATGCACAACAATGTGTGTTTTAGGATTATAGGCCTAGTTGTGTACAACTATCATTTTCTTCTTGTATCAGCAGATCGGGGGGGGGGGGCACAGGCCTACGCCTCCCTTATTTTAAAAAACCCACATAATTACGCCCTAGCTTGTGGTTTTTTCCCCGGACAAATTCATAAAATCCTATTCCACTGGGGAATGTTATTGACATAATTATGATGCCTCCCCTCCCCACCCTTTTGGCAAGCTACTCATTAAATTAACTATTCAACCAGACATAGCTGTTTTCAAGAGTTCCAATTTTGAGGAAATCAATAATTCACTAGTTATTTTTGAATGATAGACACTAGACATATTATTGTTGAGACAAACGATTGTTTTGACTTTTGAAGACCTAGATTTAGTCTCCTTTGATACATTTATCATAGAAATATCAGATTTCATATATAATATCGCTATGTATCAGATGGACAGCCAGCCGAATAGATTTATTTCTTCAACGAAAAAGAACTAGCAACAAAAGTAGCCTATACTCTCTAAGGCTGTGTCACAGTATTTTGATAGTTTTCACTTCTTTTCAGTTTTCTTCTTTTTCCCCGTCCCTTTCCCCACCCCTTTGGCAAATCTAGATCGAAGGCAGTCGCCTCCATGTGCACCCATTCCACCCCATTTCCTGTAACGCCACCCCTGCTCTTACCAACGTAATTAAATCCTGAGTTTTGGTAATTTTTTAAATTCCCATTAGATATGGCTTCAGACATGGCTTCAGTCATCCAAGGCCTTGAGTGTTCTCTGTGCTTTAACCTTCTAGACGAACCTAAGCTTCTATCTTGCACTCATTCATTCTGTGAGAAATGCCTCCAACAACTCCATCACTCTCAGGGAAAGAAGATCATAATCATATGCCCCCTCTGTCGTCAGATTACTCAAATTGGCAACAAAAACGTGTCCAGTCTTAAAACAAATGTTCCTCTCAAGTCCATGGTCGGTGACGCGAAGACAACCAGGAAGATATGTACTGTCTGTGACCCGGAAGCCAAATCTCTGTCAGTGCACTACTGTCAGCAATGTGGAGATTGCCTGTGCCAAGCGTGCCTAGATGCCCACGGGAAGTTTAAGAAGACGGCGAATCACATGGTAGTCAGCGTGGGTGATATCAAGAGCGGGAAGGTGAAAGTCAAGCAGATATGTCGGAAGCATCCAGGAGAAGAGAAGTCGTATGTGTGTACATCCTGCAAGGTGTCTATCTGCTTCAGATGCCGCATGCTCGACCACAACGGATCAGATCACGGGGTTCAAGAAGTAGAAGACTTCAAGAAGAACATGAAGGATGAGATTGAATCTCTCCAGAAAAGAGGGATGGAGAAAATTGAGAAAATCAAGTCGTACACAAAGGTGGTACGAGAGGAGAATGCGAAGGTTGAAGCCATCATTGCCGGGAGAGAAGCTGATATCGAAACGGCATTCGACGAGACACTCTTCTTATTGAACGAGGAGAAAAATGCTCTACTAAATCAATGCAAAGAACAGAAAACGAAACTAAAAGAAGAACTTTGCATAAATGGTAAGAATGGAGATGAGTTAATAACTAGACTAAATAGTGCATGTGAGTTGGTTGGTAATGGTGTAAGAGCATTGCTTGAGGGTGAGGCATTGGTGGTACATAGCAATCTCTGTAGGGAATTACAGGCTATGTTAGATAGGGATGATCCTGATGAATCAAAGCCAAAACAGGTTACAATTCAAGCGGAAGGCGTGACATTTACCCGATGCATTATTGATGATGAACATAATATAGGGATGTTAAACATGAACGACTGGGTACTTGAAAAAGTAGCCGAGTGTAGCATTTCTAAGAAAGACCCTTGTAGCATGGCCCCAACGAAGTATGGTAAGATGTTAGTGGGGTATGCTGATGGTGGTATCGAGGAGTTCACTGTCAGTGGTTCACAGAAAACAGTACTGAAGGACGTGAAAGTATGGTTTGTGTCTGTCCTGTCTGATGGTCGTTGTGTTGTACGTGATTACAATGAGAAGATCTCTATCTACTCCATTGACTGGAACAAACTTGATACCGAAGAGTTTAATATGAAGGATAGTGATGACTTTGGTGGCATGGATGTAGATAAATGTAACAACATCTATGTTGGGTATTGTAAAGCTAAGACGATACGTGTGTTCACACCAGAGGGTGGGGCACCGATTCGGGTGATCCCCTGCCATGACTATACTCCCTACGAGATATGTACAATGAATCACAGTAATATGCTGGTTGTTAGTGATGAATACACTGTTCGAGTGATCGAGCAGCAGGGTACAGTGAAACATGACGTCACAAATAAGGGTTACAATGCATGTCCTGTTGTCATGCATGATGATAGCATCCTGATTGGATGGCAGAAGGATGGTCTTGTGAGTATTGATCTGTACACAGACCAACTGAGACATGTCAGAACAGTCATTAGTGGGCTGGAGTCCCCAAGTTGTTACTGGGATTTGAGAGAGTTCTCATCAGGGGAGATCGCGTTTTGTGCCAAATACAAATTATATGTATTACGTAAATGCTAGATATCAAACTATTTGCAAAAAGCGATGCCAACAAATTTAGACGGATAAATTCACTTTTTATTTCCGAGAGAGACCTTGAAATGAATATTGTCACTTAAAGAACACAATAATCCACTGATCAAAACATGGTTTGCAGGAAATCTCTAGGCATTATGCATTTCTTAAACATCATACTTAACTTGATTAAAAATTCAATAAAAAACGGTTTATCTGACATGTCTCAAAGCAGAAACTGAATTGCCTATTACAGGGTCAAATAACAGTCAAAATGCAAGATACATGAATTGCACATAGAATATTGGTATGGTATGGCAGTCCAGTTTCCCTCAAAAATTCTCTGACAAGCAAAAAACAAAACACAAAGGATATCCGTTTTAAAAGGGGGGCACAATGCATACTTTTCTTCCAAAGGGGGGGGGGGGGGGGGAGGGGGGTGCACGGGCCGGGATGCCTCCCCCCCCCCCCCCCCCCCCCCATCCGCCACTGGTTAAATGGTTAAGGGATAACTCTATTTATTGCGAGCCCTGAATATATCAAATTATATAACATTACGTCAAACTGGATATCATTGATATAAACAATGCAATAGAGAATCATAATAGGACTAACAGGAGACAAATCATATAACATAGTATATCAAATTGAAATATTATATTGATATAAACAATGATTAGGTCAAAATAATAATTCAAGGATTCAAAATTCACCACGGGTATTTATGATGGATTTGAAATACTTTACAAAGCAATCACTTGCATTTTCATTGTCCAATTTCATGATTTTTACAAGTTTCTCTTCCTTATTAAAACCTTTGAATGCTTCATATATTTCAGTCATTTCTGTAAAAAATGTATTTCTTTCAGTACTAAATCTCGTACACCCCATTATAGTGTGAAGTTCATCTCCAACTTTTCCCATATTACATTCGTTACAAATTTTTTTCTGACCGCCTATGTCTTCCGGTTTCTATTGGTAGATTGTGTGAGCTGATTCTAAGTCGACATATATTTTGGCGTAGTTTGTAATTTTTAACATGGGACAAGTATTTTTCAGTGTTCATATCCTGCTTGAATAATCTATATGTTCTAAGTTTATTTTTTTCATTACCATGTATACAATCACTACATAAATCCATCTTGAACTGACATTCAATAAATTCATCATTTTCATTTCTATTTTTTCAATTGACTGCTTTTCTTATTGACACCTAATATATTTCTTAGCCATTGCAAATGAACATTTTCTATTTTATTCTTTAAATATATTCTAGAGTTCCCCTTCGTAACTTTCCCCCCAGGGGGGTCACTCACCACTGTATGTGCTACCCACGCGCGTCCACACACTTCAAAATTAGACCCTTAATGGCGTATCGCGCGAGGTCTAATTTGCACCTCTATACGGCGTCACATCAGAAAAACATACCCTAAATGACGTCAACACGCTCATCACTCCATCCAAATATAAATTATCAAGGTACCAAGTACAATACCCTTAATGGCGTTTGAAATAAATAACCCCAATTAAACAGGCAAGCAACAAAATAAGACTTCTACAGTTTGAACAGGTAAACATGATTTACTCACATTTCTTTTGTCACATTTCTTTGATTATCGTTTACTCAAATAAGTAGGAGACCTGTTTCCTTGATCTTGATTTTGTACCCTAAATGTCAAATTTGAAATTTGTGAAATGGTACTCTAAACTCATTATCACAACAATTCATTTTGTACCCTAAATGTCGAATTTGAAATTTGTGAAATGGTACTCTAAACGGCGATTGAAGTTGAAAAACAGCCTTTTTTAAGGAAGACGTCGACGACGCCTTAAGCCTGAAAACAGACCCTTTTCGACGTTTTTGTGGACGAGCGTGGGTAGCACATAATGTGGTGAGTGACCCCCCCCCCCCCCCCCCCCGGGGCTTTCCCTAGCTTTTCAAAATCAACAACAAAGGCTCCCCACACCTCTGATCCATATAAGAGTACAGGCTTTACTAAAGAATCAAATACATGTAGACGGTTAGCTATTTAGATATTTAGAAGGCAATATCCAAATGATTTGAATAATTTGAATATAACCCTTCTTGATTTATCCGCTAAATTCACCAAGTAATGTGTCAGTGAAAGTAGCGCAATTATTAATGCTAAGTTCTAAGTATGCTACCTGCTTAACAACTACATTTTCATTATTTATCATAAAATGATGGTGTTTTAACATGTGTCCACCTTTGGTACAGATCAATATCTTTGTCTTTTTTATGTTTACTTCTAATAACCATTTACTGCAGTATCCATTAAGTCTATTTAATAAGGTTTGCATGACATTTTTTTTGTCTTTGATATTAATACTATTGACATTGCTAAGAATAATGAAGCGTTTAATATCATCGTAAAATGTCTTTAAAAGAAGAGACAAAAATTACCAACTTGTGATCGATTGCAAATACTAAGATCAGAATTATCTGTAAAAATTAGGGTTTATATTTTTTCATTCGTTATGGGTGAGGCTAGGAAACCGAATGCCATTGTGTTATATCACAATTTTTGGTACCGTAGCTAACATTAATATTTTGAACATATTATATCCTTAATTGTAGTCCAGCTAAGTTTAGTTTTTGCTTATATTTTTCTGCAGTTTAACTAGAACGCACGGTCGTTTACAGTGTATACAACATTCGAAAATGAACGTGATTAAAAGTAGTAAAAGAATACGACGAGTATGGAATACTTTTTTATGTGAAATGGCAAGAAAGAGAGAGCACGGAAGAAATTGAGAGGCAGAGAGAGGGAATGAAAGGCAGAGAGAAAGAGAGAAAGAGAGAGAGAGAGAGAGAGAGGGAGAGAAACATGGGCTAGAGACAGGGCATTGCAGGGGACTTATTGTATCCTTAATATTTAGTCCAGCTTAGTTAAGTAGAACGCACGGTCGTTTGCAGTATATACAACATTCGAAAATGAAAAAGATTAAAAGTAGTAAAAAAATACGACGAGTATGGAAGACTTTTTATGTGAAATGACAAGAAAGAGATAGCACAGGAGAAATGGAGAGGCAGAGAGAGGGAATGAAAGGTAGAGAGAAAGAGAGAAAAAGAGGGAGAGGGAGAGAAACGTGGGCTAGAGACAGGGCATTGCAGGGGACGGGGAAAATGGGGAGGTGAACAAATATTATGTTCATACACTGTACAGTTTATACATGATTAATGTAACAAATAATTATGTACATTGTGAATATGAAAACTAGAAATGTGCATTGCTGGTGCCGCGCAATGCGAAATGTATCCCCCGGCACTGGCAGCGATTTGAAGGAGGGACAAAGACCCTCCCCCATCCCCTCCCTCAAACAAAAGGATGGTGTAGAAATTGCCGCCAGTGGCCCGGAATATTGTCAACACTAGGAGCAGCATTACCAAAACGATTTGTGCAGATTAGAGTATAATGCATTTTTACAGAAAATTCGTAAGAAATATGACCTCAGAGCGCACATAAGCCATCCACTAAAATATGACCTTTGATCCTATGAAAGACGGAACACTAGAGGCAGCATCACCAAAAACTGTAGAGGTGTAATCTATGATGGACCTACATACAAAATCTGAAAGAAATGAGTTAACAAATGTGTCCTCCAGAATGCATGCAACGAAAATATGACATTTGACCCAAACAACAACCTGAATATGACATTTGACTGTATAGAAAGTGGTACAGTGGGGGTAGCATCAGCAAACAATTTAGATGTGTAGGTTTCACTAAGACACATCTTCATATAAAATTTGAAAGAAATGTGTAGAGAGATATACCAATATACATCTCCATACAACATTTGAAAGAAATCCATCAAGAAATGTGGCCTGCAGAGTGCACCACAGAACTCCTAAAGACGTAGAAGGCTCGTGCGCGGGTGGGAAATTGTAGGCATTGTTCGTAGGTGATCACGTGATATCCGCCATGTTGGTTAGTCCTTCGCTCTCCAGCTCCGGATTCATGAAGCTCGTCGCGTCAACGGCATTTGATTTGATTTGATTTTTATTCGATTCTGACTGGCGACCAAGGGTCGAATTGCGCAGAATATACATACATAAAAGATTACAATAAAGATATAAATGGACATAAAAAGATAAACGAATTCATACATGAATATAAGAATCAATGTACTGAAATTCCATTCAAATACAAAATGAATATTAAACTTACGGGGTTAAGCATCTGTTAAAGTACATGTATATCATCATGGTTGCCTGATGTTTTGTTAATAAAAGTCACTGCTAAATATAAACTCAATTCTAATGAATGTTTAAGAATTATTAGCATGATAATCATTCAATATGTTGATAAAATATGGAATTGCTTTTTTTTTTAACGGGTCAGTTTTACAAAGTAATTGAGAGTATTTTTTTATATATCTTAAATTTAAATTAACATTCCTTTGATCAGGCAACCATGACGAGTACATAGGGTGCTTCTCAAATTCAAAGCATAATCTACACACAACTTTATCCTTCTTTCCTTCAAAGGTAACAAATTGCACACTTCCAGTGCTTTTTTGTATGTAATGTAATTGAAACCTAGTATATTTTAATTGCACGTTTCTGATTTTTTTCTATATCATCTGTGTGTTTTTTGTTTTTTGTTTTTTTTGTGAGGCATTCAGTACAAATTGTTTAATCAACACTAGGGTTATATGAAATCTTACTGAAATTGCTAGATTTTGTTAATGCTAGTATCCAAATGAACCAAGACAAAACTTGAGGGAAGTTTCTCTCGAAATACATGAAATATATTATTGCCAGTGTTATCAAATGTTGCTTTGGGCATTTTCATGCTTATTTGTTATTATATAAATGCAGTCATCATCCACACTTGTTGCTCATTTGGATAATTTTACTGCACTAAACCATTTCAAACAACTTTGATCACTGAAATGATTCTCATGGTTCTGGTAAATGAAAGTGGAAATTTATGTTATTGTATTCATATCCTGATGCAAGACTTCATGCTTGAGTTCGATATGAGGTGTGCTCATTTCAGTACGTTGCAATATATAGCCCTCAAGAAAATTCTTTGTCTTTACAGATCACTGTTATGATCCAGACATCTGTGTTTTGTTGAAGGTTGTCACTCTAAATAAGAACATTAAAAATACATCAAGTCCAACGAAGTGTCACAAGTCACGACTGCTAAATTGGAAACAAGGTAGCTTTCGGAGGGGACTACAACTTAATCATTAATCATTACAATTCTAATTCGAAAAAAAAAAAAATCGCCAGACCTCCACAATTTTGGGGGGGGGGGGGTATAGGGGTCCAGTTTCCCTCCATAATTCTCTGACAAGCCAAAAAAAAAAAAAAAAAGTTTTCATTCTCCGCCAATGCTATGATGATTATGCTTTTGATGCCTTTGCTGCATGTGCCAATGTCCAGTTTTATGCCAAAGTTATTTGCACAGTTGCAGATACATCTATCTTTGATTATTATACATGTAAAACAAACAGCTTAGTCATGGATATTAATGATTTTTTTTCCCGTGTAGGTTACTAAATTATAGAAATTACAAACATTGTCAAATGATATTCCAAGGATGGTAAGGACCAATTTTTAATTGAGATGATCCGGAAGCAGTGAATTCTGACTGTAAACAATACGCACATCATCGTATTCATGTGTTTCTTAATATCGATTAGACACACTCAAAATCTGCTGGATTTTATCTTGACACTCATATAGTGAAGGGGCATGAAAAAAAAAAAAAAGAAATGCAATGAAAGGAGAATCTTGAGCCTGGCTTGTAAAAATACAAACGTTTCTTCAAAGTTAAAAAAAAAACAGTTGAATAAAAATTGATTCAAGCCAGCTAAGCAATGCGTCTGCTCAGAAAGTGGGAGGAGGGCTACAGACTTACCCCCCTCCCCCTCCCCGTTCCCCTGCCAATCTGATTAATCCACAGTTTTGAAAAGTTCATCGATAAAGTCCTGACTTATATAAGGATTATCATCAAAGATAAAAAGAAGAGTATGTTGAACACATCCGATAATTAAAAAAAAATCAATTAGGCATCACGGCCCCGACATATGGAACTCCTACGCTTAAGTTACGGACTTCACTTTTTTCTTTTAAAGCCATTACAAAAAAAAAACCTTCTTAATCAATACCGTAATTAAAGTTACTATTTAATATTGTTAGAGAAAAATTCATCATTTATTGAGGCATCAAATTAAATTTCAAATTAAGCAGAGCCTTTGTACAGTCACTCATTTCACATATTGCACGGCCACCTGCACATTACCCTTCAATTCATATTCATCCTTCTTTCTCTTCTCTTTCTTTTATTTTCTTCTTTCATTTCCTATCCCGAGGCCGTCATCATCTCAAGCGTTATGCTTACGATGTCGGTCTCCTGCATCATTTCACTCTCCTTAGCATAGAGTCGCCCCACCATTCTTGTTATTATAAGTTATATCTTATTTTGTTAAACGATCAAGTAGATTTTTATCTGTTTGTCAAAAGTAATTATATTATGTTTATTACGTATAGATTATGTATATTATGCTATTATGATTCTGAATACATGTATACTTTACTTTGTACTTGAAGATGCAGATAAAACAGTGCGAAAAAAAAAGTTGTTGGCCTTTTTATATCAGATGAAACTGTACAAAAAGTATATCGTTTTACAAGTCATGTACATGGTACCAAAAAAGCAAGTATGTTTTTGTTGCTTTTTCCGAGGGGGTGTCAAGAAGGATGAAGGTGAACAAACGAACTCGGGCTGCTTTCTTGAACGGGAACTAAAATGATAATAGTGATAGGCATATTATCTTGAATTTGAGAGAATACAATTTTAACCTTTGTGTCCGAAAGAGACCCCCCACCCCCCTAAAATGTACATGATATTAGTTGACGTTACTTATGTATGAAAGAGCAGCTGAACTTCAGTGGAAAAGCCAACTTCAAAATTTCAAGTGATAAAGGCACAAGGCCCTTTATTTCGATAAAGAAGATCCGATATAATATAAATAGGCATTGAGAAGCACACGGTCTGGTGGGTTAGTTGAAAAGATCGAGGACTAAGCAATATGGCGGCGTGTGCACTCGAGCGAATCCTACACCGGGTATTTCGGCGATACCGCGATCTGTGCGTTGTGAATGGGTATGAGCCTTCTACGTCTTTAAGAGTTCTGTGGAGTGCACTCACGCCATGCCCTGAAGTATGACCTTTGACCCTATAAAAGACGGAACACTGGTGGCAGCATCACCAAAAACTATAGGTTTTTAGATTACACCAAGAGACACCTTCATGCAAAATTTGAACGAAATCCGTCAAGAAATGCAGAAGAGTGCAAGAAATGGAAAAATGACCTTTGACCCTATAAAGGACGGAACAATGAGGGCAGCATCACCAAACAGTAAAGATGTGTAGATTATACCAAGATACATCTCCATACAAAATTTGAAAGAAATCCATCAAGAAATGTGGCCTGCAGAGTGAACTCACGCCATGCCCTGAAGTATGACCTTTGACCCTATAAAAGACGGGACACTGGTGGCAGCATCACCAAAAAGTACAGGTTTTTAGATTACACCAAGGGACACCTTCATGCAAAATTTGAACGAAATCCGTCGAGAAATGCAGAAGTAAGAGTGCAAGAAATGGAAAAATGACCTTTGACCCTATAAAGGACGGAACAATGAGGGCAGCATCACCAAAAATTAAATATGTGTAGATTATACCAAGCTACATCTCCATACAAAAGTTGAACAAAATCCGTTGAGAAATGTGGCCTGCAGAGTGCACTCACGCCATGCCCTGAAGTAGGACCTTTGACCCTATAAAAGACGGAACACTGGTGGCAGCATCACCAAACACTATAGGTTTTTAAATTACACCAAGAGACACCTTCATGCAAAATTTGAACGAAATCCGTTGAGAAATGTGACCGCCAGAGCGCACACAAGAGTACACACAAGACATCTATCAAAATATGACCTTTGACCCTATAAAAGACGGAACACTGGGGGCAGCATCACCAAAATCTAGAGGGTTCCAGATTTTACCAAGAGACACCTTCATACAAAATTTGAACAAAATCCGTTGAGAAATGTGACCGCTAGAGCGCACACAAACTATCCCCCAAAATATGGCCTTTTACCCTATAAAAGACGGAACACTGGGGGCAGCATCACCAGAAACTATAGGGGTCCAGATTTTACCAAGATACACGTCCACAGGAAGTCTGAAAGAAATTCGTCGAGAAATGTGACCGCTAGAGCGCACACAAGAATGTGACGCGGCGGCGGCGGCGAAACGCTGCTGAATCCAAAGTATCCTCCGGCATACTGCCGGGGGATACAATTACATGACAATTTTACAACATCAGTGTGTGATGCATCTAGTGAAATAATAATTTCTAATATATACATCCATTACAGCACTACTGTTTTAAACATAATTTGTGTGTTAAAAAAATGATAATCATTGGTTGTTGTCGCGCAGGTATACTAATTGAATACACTGAATGGTTGGAAGTTTACACAAAGTCAGAAGCACATATATCATTCAAGCGTTTCTTGATTTAACGAAACACTCCCCCCCCCCCCCCCCCCCCCCCCCCCCCCCCCCCCCCCCCCCCGTCCTCCGCCATGGCCCTTAACATGCCTGCGTAGGGGGAGGGGTGTGGAACGATCAATGAACAGCTAGTGTGTTTTAAATATAAATGCATATTTCTCTCTCTCTCTCCCTCTTGCTGTTTTTTGTTTTGTTTTGTTTGCCTCTCTGCCTCCCCCCTTTTCTCTTTACTCCTCTCTCTCTCTCTCTTTGTTTCTCTCTCCCTCTTGTCTTGCTTTTTTTCATCTGTCCCTTACAAACCCCTTCCTCTCCCTCTTCCTCTCTAATTAACTTTCATTTTACCAATACTCCTCTAACCAGTCACTACCGAACCAAACATAAAACATCATACATACTTGAATTCATTTTGGCACTTTTAATATAAATCTCTCTTTTCTGTGATAGTTATGATATCAAATGGTCTATTGTACATGATGGAAATCTATTACGAAAACCCACAAAACTGTTGAATGAACAAGTCATTACTCCTTCTTTGTAAAAATCTCTACAAAACACCTGATTTGTTGTTTATATTGTCGTTTGAACCCATTTTAACCGCTTTGCATACACATGCCTTACTCTTCACATCCCTACTATATTGGTCTTCTTGCTGCATAAAACTTGCACACACGTATATTTCATCGTTTGAGCTACATTCAACTATAAAACGGTTCAAAAGTCAAGCTGTCTACTTTATTTTTTGCTCTTATCTGCTTAACTTCAAGAAGCGATGGAAAATGATTTTTTTTTAACGCCTACATTTAGCACATCTGTGTTGGGTTTATGAGTTAAACCCATAGAATTAATCAATCCAGTAAACTAATAAATTTAGAAAGGTTAAGAAGAGCATTTTTTATATTTTATGGAAATATTGCTTTACAATGCTAGTACAATTTGATAAAAGTGAAGCATCGACCAACATATCATTTGTATAATAATCCAGCCATTACTCTTTTAGTTGAATGAAAACTATTTTTTGGCCTTAATTTCTAACTAACACAATTAGACCAATTCTAATAACAATCAATGAATTTCATTTCATTTTTTCTAATTTTTGTACTTGAATAAATAGCTCAATTTTAATATCAAAACAATATATCTGCCTCGAGCCTCAAAACCTAATACTGATGACATAATGACCACTGCAGAACAGAGTTAATCGGTACGTTGAAAGCTTGAAAAGATTTCTCGTACATTGCCTTGCACATTTTCTTTATTTTCCAGATTTTTATCATTTTACAGCTGTGTGGTTATTGTAAACAATTTGTTAAAATTTTAGACAAATTAAAGGAAGCAGACACAGGCAATACATTTATATTTCCTACAATTCTTCAGTTTAGCTACATGTATGTGGCACAACGATGTCAATAGCGATATTTGACTATTCCAGCAGTGCACACATCTTTAGATGTGCACAATTTATCTTTAAAGTCAACAGTTTTCAAGATATATATATACACTAAAGGAAAAAAGAAACTTATAAAAGTTCAAGAGATCACCAAATTAAATTCTCTGCATGGAAATGTACCAAATTTGGATATAATGTTGATTCAATGCATGGCTTTAAATGACAGTCAATAACAAAAAGTTTTCTTCAATGCCACAAAAGAAATGTGCACTGAAGCAAAGGACTCTCTAATCCCCAAGTCACAAAGACAAACTGCAGCCTTGTACACCATATGCATGTCAATGAATGAAACAAAAGAATTTCAAAAGGGATTTGCAAGTTCATATCCAAACAGATTAATAGCCAGTATGTCCACCTCTAGCTTGCTGGCAAGCTGTACACCGTCTTCGCATGCTTCCGATCAGATTCGCGATGGTAGCCTGGGGAACATTGTTCCATTCCTCTTGCAGTGCTGCAATGAGCGTCTCCCTATTGATGGGTTGATTGTCACGCCTTGACACACGTCGACCAAGCTCTTCCCAGAGATGTTCAATTGGGGAAAGGTCTGGTGAACGGGCGAACCATGGCAGAACATCAATATCCTCTTGCTCGAGGGGTGCAAATCCCTTTTGAAATTCTTTTGTTTCATTCATTGACATGCATATGGTGTACAAGGCTGCAGTTTGTCTTTGTGACTTGGGGATTAGAGAGTCCTTTGCTTCAGTGCACATTTCTTTTGTGGCATTGAAGAAAACTTTTTGTTATTGACTGTCATTTAAAGCCATGCATTGAATCAACATTATATCCAAATTTGGTACATTTCCATGCAGAGAATTTAATTTGGTGATCTCTTGAACTTTTATAAGTTTCTTTTTTCCTTTAGTGTATATATATTGATATATATATATATATATAAGCCACATCATCAGGATTTTCAAATAACTGTAAAGATTTTCCTGAACATTAAAAAAAAATTGTGTGAGGCTAATTTCACACATTTAAAGTGGCATTAAACTGGCAGAATTTGAACAGCACCATCTTACAGTGATTGCTAAATTAAGATTGTAATTTAAAAATCAATTGCATTTTATTTGGAATTTTGACAAACAGCTTGTTGGGATAATAGGCAAATGTTATATTTCAAACTATTATTTTTGACTTGGCATCTTGGAAAATTGTGTGCAGGTACATTCTAAGCTTCTACAAACTAGAATGGGGCATGATGGGAAAATGTGGGGTTATCAAATCCTGTCGAAAGATGGCGCTATTGAGGAGCTCCAGTTTACTGTCACTTTAAAGTGTTAAAATCAGGAAAATGGAAGTTAAATGTGCATGGTAATTTTCCAGCAAAATGTATAAAATGTATGGGGTTTTTTTCTATAATTTCGATACAATTTTCCATCCTACTGTTGCTTCCTTGTTTGACTATTATGCTTTGTTAGTGCATCCATGTAGTAAAATGATGCGCATTGAATTAAATAACACAGAACTGGGCCCCGTTTCATAACAACTGCCACATTTCTATGGCAAATTTGATCTCAGCCAATCAGATTGAAGGATTTTAGTAGCTTATAACAGTTATTGCAACTTTGTTATTGATAACAAGTTTTATGAAACAGGGCCCTGGACATTAAATAAAAGATACCCTTGGCAAGAATTGAGAAGGACAGAAAAATATTCCATGAGAATTTCTGCATCAGCACTAAAATCACCCATAATAAAACTCAAATCAAATATATGGCATATTTACACATAATCGTATGACACTTACATGTAGGCCTACATAATAACAATATGTTCATCAACATATCAATAACATAAGAAGAAACTTAAAAGACGCATATTTAACATCGCATCACTAAAACTACTCGCTTTTCCATTGTCATTTTGCAAACAAAAGTTGCCTGATGGCTAAAATTTAAAAAATGAATGATAGCGTTTTCGCTACACTACATTGTACATGTATGTACGCAAGTATATCTTTCAAAACATTTATAAAACTGATAAAAATCTAGTCCAAAATCCTAAATTCCTTTCACAAAAGTAGAGGGAAGAGTATATTAAAGAGAAAAAAAACATGCAGCAGTTATAACTAAGTTTGACAAAATCTGGAAGATTTCTAGCATAAACAGAATTCTAACACAGTATCATGTTAATTGCTTATCTATTGAACGCTTTTGAACTCAATGGCCCGATTTTAAAAAGAGATTTATCTTAACCCACGCTATAAACCATGTTTTAAACCTCCGCCGTGGACTAAAATGAGCGTAAATAAGCGTAACTAAGCATAATTATACATGTATAAATGCATTACTGTACGCTCAATGGACATGAGGACATGCGCGTACTACGCTTATGGGGGTGTTAACCATGGGTTAGATAAACCTCTGGTGAATTCAGTCTAAGCCTGAGTCGAATCGATTGGTTAGCCGGTGTTCGATCGAAGACATCGAATCCCGAATACGTTTTGGCAAATTCGGTGCATCGATTTTTAGTCCGTCAGATTTTTGACTACCGTAGCCACCATGAAAAAATCAAATAAAAAAAGAAACTCCGTAACGTACAGCATATATACTAGCAGAGAACGTGAAGGCGACTTCAAAGTTCAAACTGTTGGCTAACTTTCGCTAATTCGCTCGCGGAGGACGTTGCGCTTTACCTGTGCTTTCTCTATGGAAAAATCGTTTCGTCGTTACGAACTGAAGTTTACGATAATTTTCTTGCACTCTCTCTTCATTGTCAATTTGACAATTGTATAATTGAACATGATAAATACGGGCATGAGTACGAGTGTTCCTACTTAATTCGCAATAACTAATATCACACTCTCATCAAATTGGCAATTACTTCTGAATGATCTCTGAAGCTGAATGAAGTCGAGTCTATATTGAGCGACGAAAAGTTTATTTCGTATTGTTTTTTTTTTTGGCATCGAACAAACGTGTTCCATTCAGCTCTCCAAAGACAAAGTAAGATTATTAATTCTTTGAATTTGAATCATTGTCGGGTGTGTCGACAATGAGCATCGCTTCGTGCGACACTAGTGATATTTTGGCTAGCCATACGGACTAGAAACTTAAGATTTTGGCTCGTCCGCTGTGATTTTTACTAGCCATTGGCTAGCGGGCTATCGTTAATTTCGAGCAGCAAGAGCCCATACATATGCCCGTGATGCCAGCGGACCGGTCACCGGTGCATGGTGCATGCACTGCTTGCAACTATGTGCAACTCTGTTTTCACCGCACATCATTTATCGATTAACCGGTATTCGATCGAATCAAAGCCGTCGAATCCCGGTTTATGAAATATTCGATATGACTCAGGCTTAATTCGGGCCAATCTTTTTCCTATGTTCATTTAGCACTGACACTACTCGTTACTAGTATGTGGGAAACTAATGATGTTGAAAATTGGGACAGAAATTAGAGCACAGAGTTAGATTATCAAAATTTAAAGCTTTGTTCAAAATTCTTCTCTATTTTTTGTAGTAGTCACAATCCTGACAGTACTTTGATAGTTCCTCTGCTCCATAGCCTCCATTCAAAAAAAAAAAGATATTCATTCACATTTTGCTCATGTGCTCACTGTGAAAGCCATCAAGGCAGAATGCAGACATTTACTATTCTTTCAGAATCCTTTTTTTGACAATACCATAGAAAACAATTATCCAGGTTCAGTTGAAACAAAGTTCCAAAGCTTCATTACCGCTTTAGCTACAATATATATTTACAAATGTATGTACAAGGTATGAAAACAGCAGACGCATCTTCTGCGAGTCTCTCTCGCATGTAGAAATATGAATATCAGGATCACGTTTGGAGTAACAACCAACGCAAAGAGTTGTATAAAAAAGTTGAGCCGTAAAATATGGAAAAAGATTCACTAGAAATTTTTGCTTGTTCTTCCTGAGTTTGTAGTAGATATGCACTGCAAAAAAACACTGAATTCTCCTTACAAAATTCAGCCGGGGAAATTCACACAACTGCTATCACCCGACACAATTTGCCAAAATAGAACTACAAAAGGCAATTGTATGGAAATATATTATGCTACATGTACATGTATCTTATGAGATCAATTACGAAAAAAGAGACAGTATCAAATCTACAGCTATTCCTCTGTTAGAACACAGACAGTATGTATCGTCATAACATCGCCCCCTTCCTTGCGCCTTCCTAATCTGTTCTGAACAGTATACAGATCACATTCATTTCTTCATGCCTGATATTGATAATGATGATAAGAGAGTAAATGACTCATTACACCGTGACTTTGCATGTGATTTCGTCCCCCCGCTAAACGTGATCACAGAAAAATTTGCTCCATTCGTAGTTTGCATGCCTATTAATTACGATATTTAGGGGTTTGTGAAACATCCATATTAGACATGTTCACAGAGGGGCGAGAACTCATATGCTTCCACATAGTTTTAGATATCGCCCAAGTGGGTCTTTGGAAAAAGTCTAGTATTTCATGCAGGCACAACCTGTACTTTTTCTCATATTTTGATGGAAGCTAAAAAGAACCATCACTAGCCCTTGCTGAATGGAATCTGTTAGCTCCATAATTGTGTTACCATCCCTAGATGATGTATTCACAAGGGAGTCCATAATCAGTCTGTTCAAGCAAGATGAGTACTTATCTTGCTGTCATAACTCATTTTAGTATTTTGCCAATCCCAGAGGGCACACCTATGATGAAATCCCTGTCAGTCCATACCATAGAATTCCATAAATGCCAGCACAGATTTTGGGTCTCATAATCATCTATTTCTCTACCATCCCAACCTATTCATAATTCCTTCAAAGCTAGCAGGTTTTAAAGTTGGCGCCATTCGCTCCCTTGACATCATATCTTGATGCCCTTGGTGACGGCGGTTTAAAAGAAGTGTGTACCATTCCTCAAGCTACAACCAGTTCATTAAACATAGTTCCTGACCCTAGCGGTTTCTGATGCTAGCTGATCCTCAAGGTAGCAGTCATTTCTCTTGCTATCATCTCTTGATACATTTGGTGACATCGGCTCTGACAGTTCATGAAACACTTACAAAGTTCATGCTAGCAGTTTCTTCAGCCAGCAGATGACTCTCCTGCTATCATATCTTGATGCCCTTATACACGGTTCCGACAGTAGCCGTTCCTGTCACAAGCACATCATCAAGCCAGCACAGTTGACTCTCTTGTTGTCCGAATACAATACCCATGGTGACAAAGGCTTATCAGTTCAAATGAGGCTTACACAATTCCTGATGCTAACACACCCTCAAGCTAGCAGTTTACTCTCTTGCCGTCATATCTCAATAACCTTGGTAACAGACACTCGACGCTTGCACAGTTACTGACACTAGCATATCCTCAAGCTGACACCGCTGGCACTCTTGCTATCATAACTCTATACCCTTGGTGACAGATGCTTCGAGGGAGATGTTAAACTCGTCCAGCTGCATGAGCAGACTGCAGAGGAAGTCCAGGTGATGTGGACAGTGGAAGAAGGAGCACTCGTCGTACATGTTCTTGGTGACGGGGGTCTCGGCCAGCACGGGCAGCCACTGGTGCAGGAGATGGTCCCTGTGGGGGTGTAGAGGGAGAACAAGGTCGAGTTAGAACGGTTGTAAGGCACATGCTCCTGCAACTTCGCTCATTAGCCAATATCCTACATTAACCAAATTCCTACCTTCAACCCTGGATCAAACACTACAACTAATCCACATCCTAACTCTAACCCTATCCCTAACCTAAAACCCAAATGCAAACTTAACCCTATATCTATGATGAAATAAAGCCTGCGGCCATTGCAGTTGGAGCAAATGTCAGAGCACTGTTAGAATATGATGTGAAGACAAGGACAGGCAGGCCTCCATACAGAGACCAATGGCCACCATAAAGAATCGCCCATTAGGAAGAGTTAATTTCTACAGCATTTTACTTGAAGACGACCAATCATCAAAACGTATCATTTGTACGAACGTAAATGAATAGAAGGCATAAAGATCATCCTATTATCATTCGCGCATGCCAACATCAAAATGGATGCATTTGATATTCATATATTTAAAATGCAATTTCAGTGTTTAAACTTACAATATCTCCAAACAGAAATAATATAATTCAAAGCTGATATTTAAATGTACAAGTAGCATATTGCCAATGAACCCCAATTATACAAAGCAAAATATTTTGTTTATGAGACTTGTTTAGACTGACAAATAATACCGCCCTGTTTAACAAGGGTTGTTCACACATGACGGTTTACTACGTCACATGAGAACGAGGTATTAGATGACATCATTGACTCACCTGACTCCAAGGCAAACGAGGAGCTGTAACTTGCCATCTTTCCCGACCGTCTCTGCGTACCTGTTGATCTGGTGAAGCGTTAGGCAGAACGTCCTCCGTGCTCGCTTCTCTTGGCGCGAGCTGAACCTCCCTTCCTCGTCCTGGTCCAGGCTGTCCAGGTAGCGGGCTACTTTCTCTGTAAGGGTATCAACAACACTGGAATCATGAGGGATGGCTTCTCAGTTGAATATATTCTCTACATTCACTCAATCCATCGGTATGATTTTGGCAAGTCAGGGCCGCATATTATAAAGAGTTGCGACTGATTCAAATCGATCGCAACTGTGTACTTACATATGAATTAGGAGTTGCAATATTTGTCATTGCAACCTTTGAATGTAAAGTGATTTTTTTTTTTTTTAGTTCAGGACGTACACCACTTAAACACATATGACCTAATTTCGGTTTATATTTTCCAAGATTAGCAAAGAGAGTAGTGTTAGGGTACACAGTGGCGCATTTTCCTGTTGCTTTCAGCACATGGTTGGAAAAGTGTGCTGTACTGGTAAAGGTTCTGGACTCTCATACGAGAGGTCCTGGGTTAGATACATGCTCGTGTCTACATCCTTGGACAGGGTGTTTCACCCACATTTTCCCCTCTCGACCAAGGTGCATTGCCTGTGAATGGGTACCTAGCAATGCTTGGGTAATAGTAATTGGAGGGCCCTCAGAAAAAGCAGTTTGAGCACTGATGATACTACCCTGGGTAAATAAGACCATATTATTATCATTATTTTAGGTCATACTACAGTCAAAACTGCTTTAGCGACCACATGTATAGAAAGACCACCTGCCTATAAAGACCACAATTTTTGTTTCCCTTGAAGATCATTTCTCATTGAAACATGTATTAAATGAACCTTTCTATTACGAACACCTGCTCATAAAGACCGCTTTTCTTGTCTCCCTTGAGAGGTTTTATAGACAGGTTTCACGTAATAACTAAAAAAGAATTTTTTCCTTTTACCAAATCCTTTTACCAAATCCTTTTACCAAAATGAAAAGTTTTATTGGATGAGACTCTGGCTTACCAAGGAAATCCCAGATAAAGAAGTTGTTCCTGAACAGCCTTACAGATCTGAAGCCGTACTGTAGGACTAGGTCCATGCACTTGACTAGACCAAACTCCCCGCAAAGTAGTACTGTCAGCTGACCACGCTAGAAATATTACAAATACACATTATATAACATTAATTACAATAGTAAATCTAAGTCGACCAGGTCTGAATAATAACTTAATCACACTCCTCAAAAAGTATTTGGTCAGCCAGGCTTATGGATTTGACACGTTAGTTGATTACGATTGTTGCATTAACACCTTACAAATCTATGTATGTAAATATTTACCTATCTAGGATAAAATATGGGTGGCTAGGTAGCCTGAACTTGGTACCTCAATGAGAGTTTACCATTTCTATTAATAATCATAAATATCTTCATATATAAAGGAATGACTTACTTACAAAGTCAAGACACTGAATTCAATTTGAAAAAATATATGATCTCAAGAATGTTACCTGATGCCATTAACTCAGATTAACCACAAGCACACCCCCCTCCCTCCCCACCCACCCTCTCTGGCAGGAGAAGCTCCATAAACAGGTAAGTGCAACTGAGTTCTACCAAAGCACTTTTGACACTCTTACAAGAATTTATGGTCCTCACCTCCTTCTCTGGTTTGTAGAAGTGCTTCACGATATTGTTGACGGCATCTGTCAAGAGTTCCTGGATGGCGTTCTGGTCCAGCTTGTGCGGTACCCTCGGGGGCGGAGAGGGCGAGCTGCTAGCACTGGCACTGGACCTCCGGGCATGGGTCCGCCTGGGCGTGGTGTTTGACCCCCAGAAGTGGTCCCCCTCGTAGTCGATGATGGGTGCAATGAATTCTGCGACCAGGAGACGCTCCAGACTTCCGTCGTCTACGCTTCGGCCTATCCATCTGCCACATGGGAACCTATTTAAAGATTTTTTTAGAAAGTTGCTTAGTGAAAGCCCAATGGCTAAAAGGATGAAAGAAGTGGTCTAAGCTCAGGGAAAATCCCCTAATCTATTGTCCTTAGATGTGGTATTGCTCCTCAATAACCCAAGCCCTGGGATAAGACTTCAAACCCTTTCTCTACCACCAAATTTTTTTGACCATCTTCATGAAGTTCCCCGATCCTGGCACTCTTGGGGTGACCACAGCTTTCCACAGCTTCCCATGCTGGCCCCTCCCTCTTGAACACTCTCTCCTTCTTTTTCACCAGGCTTCCTCATCTAGTTCTTTTGAACAACTTCTCAAGACATATCTGTTCGCTTCGTAATTCTAATCATTTAAGTTGAAAATTGCTCTGTACCCTTTATTAAATTTTCCTTGTACCATATGTTTCTTTAGTTATTGTAAGTTAACCACCCTATAATTTTGCTATGGTTACATTAATTCTAATTTGTATATGACATGTATATGCTCTTAGTATAATGCTTTTCTTTTTATACGTTTTTTGCTATCTCAAAGACATATTTCACGTGTATCTGGGAAGAAGCCTTCTATGGGTATTTTAGGACCGTTTTGCAATCCAAAACACACGTTTGGGATAGTATTATGGTATTTCAAGTAGAACTTGTACATACTCTTTTTTTGTCTTTCAACGTTTCTTACCATCCAATGCAATGCATTTTTTTCAAATACTTGCTGAAAAAAATCAAATAAAAATCGAGACTTACTTGTAGGCATGGCCTGTGATTTCATTCCTGATGTAGATATAATCCACTAACCATCGAGGCAAGAGACCTGCATTGTCATGGCCTACCTGCAGGGTTGTTAACACGCCAAGGTTTGCATGCTGTGAATCGGGGGAAAAAAGAAAAATGAATATAATAAAATCATTCTGATTTTGAAAAGCCCATATCATAATTTCTGTATGCTCTTCAAATAATCATATCCCGATTAACACACATCTGTACAGACCCAATAACACACACACACACACACACACTTTTCCATACCAGCTACAGCCCCCTCCCCCTTTCCATCACCAATAGAAGAATTCCTCTACGAACCTGGAAGGTAAAGTCTTGAGCATTCTTTGGTATGTGGATGACCGGTGTCTGCAGCATCTCACCGGTGACCTGCATCCAGGGGTTGGCCGTCGTCGGCGCCTGGAACTTTCGACTCTGGCTGATCAGCACGCGGTATGTCACCACTGAAAATCGGTCATTATTTAAAAACATAAACATTGTGAATAGCCAGTGCATATATATACGAAAGTACATGTACTAGTTTTAAAATATCAGCAAATTTTATGTAACTGTTATGGACTGATATTTTTGCAACAATAAACGTAAGCGTAATGCACAAAATTCAGAGTTAAAACTATATATCACTTTGCGGCACAACACATTTTTTTAATCTGAAAGTGTCGTAGTCGAGTGGTTTAATCACTTGACTGGGAATGCAAAAGCCGTGGGTTCGAACCCCTGCCACGGCACTTATGCCTTTGAGCAAGGCATTTTATCTACATTGCTACTCTCCACCCAGGTGTTAAATGGGTACCCGGCAGGATGCAATAAAAATCATATTAAATGAAAGAATACAAATATATTTTACTGGAAATTCAATTGAAGCATGATATTTTAGCTTTGAGCTAGAATAAAAGTGAAATTGAAGCCAAGTTTTGAAATGTCTAACCAACTTTTACGTAGTAGAATTTATGTACATAATAAGTGCTAGCAGCTATGATGAATAAAATGAGGTAATTATTGTAATCTGGAATCCTGTTATCTCAGGCCCAATTTGTACGTGCATTGCTTAACATGTAACATCATCCTGGTGCACGCATCATAAGGCGTAAAAAGACAGCGTATAAAGGTCAATTGTACAAATGACCTTTATCTGCACATGCGCAAATTGTAAGTACAAACTGGCTTATTGCTCCCAGACAGTTTCTTTTACAGTGTAATCACTTTATCTTTAAGCTCTTAACTCTTAGTGTGCCAAGGGGTTTAGCTCTCTTCAGAATTATACCAAATTGTGATCAATGCTTACTTTTCAAATGTCTGCACTTCATTAACCATCTATTATTTCACAAAATATCATGTACACAACTTGTAGGAAATGAATTACCATTTAAACATTATTCCTTTACCCGACTTCATGCATAAAAATTATTGAAAATTATATTTGAAATTCTTTTTGTCCATTATTATTTGTTTTCTCATTTGTTTACTATTGCTTAATGTTGATACAGTATAAGGTAATATCTTTTTAAAAGTCTCCAATTTCCTCTGAAAATTTCTATGGTAGCATATAATTATAATCATATATGCAGAATGCTTGATTTATGCTCAAAATTGGTATATATAGTGACCGCCATATATCTTTTCTGTGGTCGAGCAATTGGCGATTGAAAATGACAAGTCTATCTGTCATACACTTAACATCGGCACTGAAAGAGTTAAACTCAATTTAACCCTATTCCTACTGGGGGGGGTCAATTTGACCCCCCCTTCGACATTTTGCGCGATAATTCTGCAACGCGCAAAAGATTTTGCCGCGCCATTTCATGACTTTTTTCTTTGAAGTCTCCCGCATATTTTGAGACCAAATTTGCGATGTCCGGATAGACCGTTCCAAAATTACATAATGTTTTGTACATGCACGTCGGCCCCAAAACAGCTCAAATTTGTGATTTTGTGTGCAAATCCAATGCAAATTCTGTTTTGGGGTTAAATTGATATTAATTAGATTATTTCAAATTTAAATCATTGAAATTAATTTATTCTAATGTAAATAAGCTTGAAAAACTGTCCCCAACATATTTTGGCAAAAAAACAATAGAAAACAAAAGATCGAAAAAACAATAAAATACATAAGAAATTAGCAAAACAATAAAAAACATAAGAAATTAATTTTGATTGTGGATTTTTTTTTGCAAGGAAATTGTGCAATGTGCCTTGAGGAATACTGACACAAAAAATTAGCATTCTTTCAGCCTTTTTTATGGAGTTACAGGCAAAAACATAAATTCATGCATAAATTTGCATAATTAATTAATTAAAACTAGAAAATCAATAATTTTCTTAAATTTAACTTTATAATCTTGTAGCTTACATCCGGCTCTATGTTCAGGCCCCCCCCCCCCCAGTAAAAACAGGGGGTCAGATAGCCCAGTTGGAATAGGGTTAAGGCACTTATAAACATCAGCACCGAAATCATTATCAGCTGAGCCTACCTGTCGAAGGGAAGGAGTTGGTGAAACAGTGGAAGTCAACGGCGTTCAGGGATAGGAGGTAGTACAAGAATTGCATCTTTTCTTCTTCGCATCTCAGGAAGGCTTCACCACGGTAACGTTTCCTGTACAGGGTGGTCAAAAAAGATACATGTAAAATACAAGGTTGTTCAAGAGAAGATACAAGGTAGAACATACTGCAACGGTCAAAAGTTCACAGCAATGAGAAAGAGGAAGTAGAACAAGAATTACAATTTTTCTTCTTTATATCTTAGGAAGGTTTCACTGTGGGAACGCTTCCTACATAGGCGGTCAAAAAAAAAAGAAAGAGTGAATTCATATACCAATAGGCAATTAAAGTAAGAAAAGACACAGGAAATGGAACTGTGAAATAGTTAAATTCAATGGCATTAAAAGATTGGAGTAGAAAAAAAAAGAATATAATCTCTTCTTCACATCTATGATCACTTCCTGTACAGGATGGTTGAAGAAAAGATACATGAAAATACATGTACACATTCATCAAAGAAAGATGGAAAAGAGAGGCAGAGTTGTCTCATAAGTGGTGCTTTAATTCATTTCGTGATTAATAAATAAACTTACACACTGCTTCAAGCAGATCAATACGAGAGTTTTCGAATGTGTCAACATGAACGCCCTCCTACATCCTCCCAGCTACAATGGACTGCTTTGTGTTAACTGCAGACAAAGTAGGTGAAGCGAGGTTCACGTTTTAGAGAAGACGGCAATACCACGTTGGACGGGTTCTCGATCTGACTAGTAGACGAGGGAGAAGCCAGTGGACGAGTGAGCCGTTCTTGCACAAAGCGCGGTATGCAGTTAACACAAAGTGGTCCATTGTAGCTGGGAGAATCTAGGACGGCGTTCATGTTGAAACATTTGAAAACTTTCTATTATTAGTTGTAGAACGTACATATAGGTAACAATTTTTTCCAAAGGTTACATCCAGCAAACAAACTCTATAATGGAATGTCAATTTGGTGGAAAAGTCACCATGGTACTACATGGCACCAGTTTGCACACTCACTTGAGTAGTTCATCATTTGAGACCAGCTCCTTGATGTGTTTGTGTAGAACTTTCCTTTCCAGCGCCAAGCGAACAAAAGCTCTTGATTTGCCCACCTCAGTCCGGATGTTGGTCATGCGGTCAACGTTCCTATTAATGTAGAAAAACAAAAGAATTCAATGCAAAAGAAATGGAAAAAGGCTAAATTGAGTTTAAAAGCGCAAATCATAAGAGAGTTAGAGGAATATATGTAACGCCTCCCTAAATGAGGTGATCACTGTGTTGTGTAATCACTCATTCCTGCAGAAATATATCCAGGGACACTTTTAGTGAGATGTAAGAAATTGAACTGCGAATATCTAGAATGTTATTCGCAAGTTTTTTGGACATTGAAATTTGAAAATCAATATACTCTACAGCACATGCAGAAATATGCATCAATTTTTGTCTACTACTGGAAAAAAGGAAAGAAAAGTATATTTATCAGGGATATTGGGGAAATGATTGGGGGAGAGGTGAGTGGACAATTATATCCTTGGTTGGCTCCAAAGACAGGAGGTACATGTAATAACTGGTTGGGAGGGGAAAGGGCAGCAGATGGGAGGGGAAAGGGCAGCAGATGGGAGGGGAAGGGGAAAGGGTAGCAGATGGGAGGGGAAAGGGCAGCAGATGGGAGGGGAAAGGGCAGCAGATGGGAGGGGAAAGGGCAGCAGATGGGAGGGGAAAGGGCAGCAGATGGGAGGGGAAAGGGCAGCAGATGGGAGGGGAAAGGGCAGCAGATGGGAGGGGAAAGGGCGGCAGATGGGAGGGGAAAGGGCGGCAGATGGGAGGGGAAAGGGCGGCAGATGGGAGGGGAAAGGGCGGCAGATGGGAGGGGAAAGGGCGGCAGATGGGAGGGGAAAGGGCAGCAGATGGGAGGGGAAAGGGCAGCAGATGGGAGGGGAAAGGGCAGCAGATGGGAGGGGAAAGGGCAGCAGATGGGAGGGGAAAGGGCGGCAGATGGGAGGGGAAAGGGCGGCAGATGGGAGGGGAAAGGGCGGCAGATGGGAGGGGAAAGGGTAGCAGAGAGGAGAAGGGGCAGCAGATGGGTAGGGAAGGTGGATGGGGAGGGAAGAAGCAGCAGGTGAGGGGGCAAGGAGAGGGTGTGAGGAAGAGAAAAGAAAGAGACAGCTGGTAGTCGTCAAATATCATCAGTGTTGCCAAAATGGCCAGCTGTCAGATGTCATAAGAGAAAGGTGAGGAGTGAGAGAATAAGCGTAAGGAAATGGGGTACGTACTTCCAGTCAAAGCTGAAATCCGTAGGTAGTGCAGGTAGGGGCTGGCCTGGAGCTGTGCTGGATCTTCTATGTCTTGGGGAGCTCTCTGCACCTGCAAGGTGAATCAGCAAAGAAAAGGAAGTCAGTGGAATGCATCTGTAATTATCAGTGGAAATGCCTTTGCCTAATAATAACACTAACACCATAAATGTACATGGATCTGTCATGTTAGCCCTGGCGCTGTGCAGCACTAGTGTCCTTTGGGAAGACACTAGACTCGACCAGGGTGAGGTAAATGGGTACCTGGTAGGAATTAATTCCTTAAAATGCTTGAGAGCTGTAATGGCAGCTTGGCTAATAATAATGGAGCACCAGGAGTGGCAATGTGCTAGACATGAGCGCCATACAATAACCTATTATCTGCAGGGCCCATAGGAAAAACAGTATTTACACTGATAATAATAATCCTGCATAAACATGTTATCCATTATCAACTGCTCTTTCCAAAGTTGTTCATTTTTCTTGAATACACAAAATGTGAATTACTATTTTCTTAACAATTAACAGTCTAATTGCAGGAGTAAAATCGGCAGGGTTAAACATTTTGCTCATGTATAAACTACATGTAGCTGGGTTGCAGAGATTACAACACATAAAAAATAATGTGATGTGGATTTCAGACAAATGTCGGCTTTATTTCATTGGAGATTTAATGTGGAATTCACAGTTGAATATCATCATGATCATAATTATGACGCAAATATCAGAATCTTTGTCGACATGTCGTCTTCCCGCTCAAATGGCGCTCTGCCAACCTGACTGACGACAAAAGGCTTGTCAACGACAGCACTGGATGTAGTAGAAGAATGATCAAATATCTGGAATGCTCTTTCCCCGTAATGTACATGACATCATGCACATCCACTCTCAAGACAACGAATCATGCGCCTTCTGCTAGGCGCACAAATATCAAAATGAAATATCAAATGAGTAAGCAGGTATCAAAGAAAGAAGGATGTACACATACAACCCTTACCAGCCATTGCAAGGTTCTGCTCCGACGAGGCCTTCTTCCGTTGCCTGAAGCGACGATAGCTGAGAAGATGCCACCAGAGGGCGCTCTTGCTCTAAAAAGACAAAGAAAGAGGATTATAAAACATGTGAGAAGATAGCCAGTACAGAACTAAGGTAGAAATTAAGTTCTTCTAATAACGAAGAATGTAACTTTCACACAAGTCAGTAAAATTTAAACCGAATAATAAGATCCAGACGTAAATGTTACATGCACAATGTACCTGCTGATGTGATAGGAAAAACAAATTGAGTAATTAATGTAGCAAAGTGACCATGGATGGGATATGTCAAGTGTCTGTGATTAAATATTTCTTAAACGTTAATGATTGATCATCTAAATATGTTCAAATAAAATTATTGGGGTATCATACTGACAATAAAGGAGAGAAGGGACAGAGTGAGAGAGTGACAAATGTAACACTGGGGGAGGCACATCAAGGAAAACAACAAGAGAGACAACATAGCACGGAGAAAAATAAAAACACACCTGTTTCTTTGATCTGCAGCCATGGCTGAATATCCTCTCAAGCAGGTCACACAGGCTGGCTATGAGTGTGTTCTCTTCCACCCCTGAACGATTGATGTCACCGTGCCCAAGCTCTATGGCTTCCTGACCCATCTTAAACACAAGCATCTTCTTGGTCTGTGTGAACACAAATGCGAAATAGGTTTAGTCAATGAAGGTGAATGTTAGCAAAGTTCACACTTACATGTAGCATGAAAACAGCATGTGATTTCCTGACCCATCTTGAATACCAGCAACTTTCATGTTTGTGTGAATATGAATGGGGAAAGGAGCCTACAGAAATGTTAGCTGTATCCACTCTACATGGATCATCAAATGAGCTCCAAGTAATGTAGGTGTATGGCATATTGTTAACACTCAAGTTCTTGACCAAGCTGAAATACCAGCAATTTCTTAGTCTACAGTAAGGCTTAGTGCTAATACAAATAAAGCTACCTTGATCTTGCATTCTTTGAGAAGCTCTTCAACGAACTGTTGGTTTGCTTTCTTCTGGTCATAGTGTGTGAGGACAGCCTGCCTTACTGGTGGTTTCTTGGTATGCAGCGATTGAAGGTATTTCTGAAGTGTAAATGAAAACAAGATCAAAGTTAGACCTGTATTTAGAGGACAGCTGTGGATTGAATAGAGGAAAAGTGATGCCTTTGGAAGTCAGCCTTGCTGAACACAGTTCCAAGACAGTCATCTTCAGATACTCACTAGATTTAGTGCTTTCAACATTGCCACAATCAGCTTCATCATAGTTATCATAATAATCATCAACAAGTGATTATCTTACTCTTTCTCTTTTCTCCTCCTAAACTTCTTCTTCCATTGACATTACAATCATTATCATCAACATCATCATCATCATCACCATATTTACCATAATCATCATCTTCATCATCATCACCATAATCATTGTCATTATCATCATCATCATCACTATACCATAATCATCATCATTATAATTACCATGATCATGATCATCATCATCATTATCAGCATTATCATCATCAACACCATTATCATCATCATCATCATCACCATAATCATCATCATTATTTCCATATTATCATGCCCTACCATCATTACCATTACCATCCCCACCATTATTATCACTATCACTGTTAGTATCTTGATAACTACCGTCATCATCATCATCCTCATTATCATCTTTGTCGTCATCATTATCACGAATAACACCATCATCATCATCATCATCATCATCACCAGCACAACCACAATCATCATCATCATTACCCTCATCTCATCACTACTGCTATCAAATTTCTCTTCATCATAATCATCGTCGTCATCATCATCATCATCATCATCATCACATACCTCTCTCTCATGAGGCTGGAGATTGAGATGTTCCTTGTGTTGTTCTACTCTCTCTTTCTTGGTGAACCTTGCATTGTTTCTATATCTATTCCTCCTGCAAACAAAACAATATCACACAGGCGGCTTAATAACAAGTATATGTTACATTGTACTTGGGGAGGGGTGTGGAGAAGGGGGAACTGTTATACCTTATTCACACACCGCCAAACCTACTCTGCATCAATTCCAAACCGACTAATTCTTTCCATTTGGGGTAATATCATTCTTTGTTCGGTCTGTTGTCAGTCTCAGTGGTGTGACTGATGCATTATTTATCAAGAATATGCTACAAAAAACAGGTAGAAATCTGCAAACCAACAAATGTATTCAATACCATTTTAATACTTGTCCCGATGAATCCTAGAAGTTACAGAAGTTATCCCCCCAAAGAAAATTTACGTCAAATTTTCACCATTTTCATTCACAGTGACCTTTTAAAGAGGGTAGGTGGCAAATTGCTTTCATATGCCATCTACTTTTTTAGCTGACTCAGTAAGACAATGTAAAAAGTCATGCCACAACCATTATTGTATTGTGGCATCAAGAGCAGATTATCCTGAAGAGTCGGGAAGAATTGAGGTACATGTATATAACTGGACTCTACCGGTACTGTTTGGGGGGGGGGGGGGCTAAGGGGTGTAGTCATTACCACAAGCTCATCTCCCTATACAAACTCAATATAATCTAGCAACAGTATCATGCTATTACCATTTGCGTATGGTGGTTTTAAGAGCATATCACCCTGAAGCATTTGGAAGAATCGGGGTACCGGTAGGACTCTAGGGGGGCTAATGGGTGTGGTCAATACTACGAGCTTATCTCCCTACGCAAAATCACTTAATCTAATGGTGTCATGCCTTACCCGTTAGTGTATGGCGGCTTCAAGAGCACATCATCCTGAAGCATTGGGAAGAATTGAGGTACGTGACTCGAGTCTACCGGTAGAGCTCTAGGGGGGCAAGGGGTGTGGTCGATATTGCTGGCTCGCCTCCTGATCAACTCCTCTGAAAATAAATAGAAATCGATATGATATGCTTACATATATTAACCATTATAAGTTCCTATTAAAAGCAAGACTTGGAAATCATTTGCAGTAACTACAGCTAGGAAAATAAGATATTTGCTTATACTGGCTACAATTTATGCCCAACGAAAACTGAATATGTACTGTATTTCCATAAATAAGGGTCCGAATTTGTGACATTCCTGGTGTCTCGCTTACACTGGCAACACACTGGTGTTTTGTGGCTCTGGGTAGATACAAACAGAGGAGTAAGATTGACTATTCTAACAGTGAAGATGCAATATGTTTATATGTTCAGAATCATTTTGAAGTCTAACTCCATGATTGGCATCTTACACTCAGAGCCATAAAAGCCTGTACGTTCCATTTTAAGCTGGACACCAAGAATGTCACAAATTGGGACCCTTATTTTATCCATGGATATGCCAACAGTTATCATCATGAACTATTCCATGTGTCCTAGGCCTGGGAAGAAAAACAAACTTCATCACAATGACCTATTCTATTTGTTCTTAGTCTCAAATTAGAGTCTGTGCTTACCTGCTTCGCTGACAAAGGAAGCACCCTCTGTGGTTGGTGTCTGAGGTGAGCTGGACGGGAACTGCTCCACCCTCTCGTCAAAGATGCTGAGAGCTTGGTCCTTCTCCTCCCAGTTGGAGATGATCTTGTTGTCGATGAACGAGGCAAAGAGCTGGGTCTCGAGGAACGGAGACATGAAAGGGAGATGGAGCTCGGGTGTGTCGGCAAGAAAGGCGTTCTGTGGGTGGATGGAATAAGAAAAGAACATGACAGAGTTAGAACAATGAATTCCAGAGCGTGGGCATAAAAAGTAAATTTCTGGAAATTACTGAATCAATATTGAAATTGTTGAAGATGATCATATTGGCGAAGAGTTGGGTCCCCAGGAAAGGGCAGACCAAATAAGTCTAAAGAAGCAAATATATGGAAGAGTAACATTGGCTTTTAGAACATGAGCATATCTACAGTAAAGGAAATTTTTATACTCGTATACTGAATCATTAATAGTATAATATTGGAGATAATCATGTTGTTGATAAATGAGGCAAAGATTTGGGTCCCCATGAAATAATAACAATAATACATAACATTTATATTGCACTTAATACAAATGTTTCTAAGCGCCGAAGTATTATTACCCCGGCTCTAGCTAGGCTACCGAATTCGGTGCTCACAGCATTCAAGGAATAAATTCCTACCGGGTACCCATTTACTACACCTGGGTGGAGAGTGGCAAGTGTAGATTAATGTCTTGCCAAAGGACATTAGTGCCGCGGCTGAAAAGGCTGACCAAATAAGTCAAAAGAAGCAAATAAAACTGAAACAGTATAAGGAACTAAAAAAAGAGCCCTGATTCAATATAGTCATAATTATTCAAATGGGGAGTAGCCTTGATGGGTCAATGGCCTTTGCTACTCCCTCAAATCCAATTCATCACTGTTGATGGGCACCATACTTTTTTTCATGTATTATTTATGCTTATATACTCTTGATTGCAATTATGTATTGTTATCTTTTAAGAGATGTGAAATAAATGAATTGAATTGAAAAACACACCTTATCAAAATTCTGCATCTGGTCTCTGTTAGTAAACCATGCATCAAGACTGTTCACCCGTGGCTGGATGATGAAGGTCTCGTAGTTCCTCAGCAGCACGACTAACCTCCTGAGGAACACCTCCCGTATTGCACAATTCAAGATCAGCATGGACACATACTCTCTATGCTCCTGCTCCTCCTCGCTCAAGTTCAACGGATTCGCGTTGCTGTTGTCGTTCTCGTAATCGGCGATGGACGTGATCACACCCGTCCGCTGGGCGATCTCCGCCACCCGCGACACGATCTCGTTGTTGCGCAAGAAGTCGGCTTTGGACGGCAGCCCCGCTGTGGGGCTCTCACCGCGGCTCGGTGAGCTGAAGTACGAACTGTCCTGGTCGCCATCAACACTGCCCTCTAGGTTCTGGTTCATAGCTGTGATGAGAGTGACCTCTGCTTGGACCTGGGACCAGTCAAAGTCGTTGACTTTGTTCTGGGAGATCATTTTACCGAGGGTCGTCGACGGGGTGGTAGAGGGGGTGGTCCGAGAGGGGGAGTTGTCCGGAAGGTGCTTGTGCTTCTGGATGAGGTTGTTCAGTTCTCGGATCAGGGTAGGCTTGTTGGGGAATTTGGGGAGCTCTTCGGGCAGTTCCACGCAGGAGTTGTCAATGTCCACGTAGCAGAGAGATGCCTGGAATTATCAAAGTGAAGGAGAGAGAAAAGTTATGATTGTGTTCTTGCAATATCATGATCGAATTCAAGATAGTCAATCAACAAGCTGATTGTGTGACAAATTAATTCCTTTCTTAAGAAAAATTGAATGATGTCCCGACATGGAGTATATGACAAAACAGAAATAGTTAACAGGTACATGTACGTACATGTTCATGATTGTGTGCTGACATTATTTAAAAAAACAAAACAAAACAAAACAAAAATGAGATTGAAACTTTGCCCTTCAAAGTTTGAAATAAAATGAAATATTTCCAACAGTAAAATGTACTGCTTTATTTAATATGTACATGTACCTGAAATGTAAATGTACATTTCACTGAATAATTATCCTTTATCCACATATTTAAAATATCTCTCTTCTTATTGTCAATACATCAATCAATTGAATTTTACAAGTTAAATGTTATAACAAATATGTTATTTCCTACCATAACATAAAGAGCAATTAATACTTTATTTTATCAGATGCATGTATGTACATGTACATATCATCCCCATTTTTTTTCTCTCTCTCTCTCTCTCTCTCCTTATCTGTGCCCAATCCTCTGTCTTTGCTCTTTGGTACAGTGCCATTATAGACCTCAGAATAAAGAGCTAAGTAGACATTACAAGCATGCAAACATACATGTATGTAGATGAGGGAAAATAAGTCATAAGGAAGCATAATTACGGTGACGTTATGAAAAACAGACATCGAGTCGTGAGCACTTTTGTCATTTCCAGCTTAGGGCCCCTGATACGACACAATCTTCCTGCATGAATAATATGACAGCTGAGAGCTGGGAAAATCATACTCCTGATGCTCTTGTCACAAAAAGAACCTAGAGAATTCCCTGATCCATGTACATGTATGAAGTTGCATGTGCACATATAATTATATTCATAAATGAAGCCTTGCAATAGATATTCTGTACTATGAAGTAGTAACTGTCTCTCTTCAGCTCTTTCCTCCATACTACTTCCCTCTTCTTTCTCAATACTAATTTGCTCTAAGTTCTCTCTCTCTCTCTCTCTCAGTCTATTAACTCTCTACTAGCTATCTTCAGTGCCCCCATGTTCCTTTTAACAATGTACTGTTGGCCTGTATAAAAGTGCTACTGTGAGGCCTACATGTACATGCACACTGTACATGAAGTATAGTATTCAAATGTGTATCCAGCAATCTACAGTGCGTCCCCCCCCCCCCCAAAAAAAAAGGTTAACAGTTGGAAAAAGTCTCCCAAAACAAAATAAGTGTCTCAGAATATTTTCCATAAATTTCCATTCTTGTACACAGCTTTGTCTCTCCTATGCAATATCACCAAAAGATCTGAATATTCATTACGCTTGAGTGATCAAAAGCCACTCTTTTGAAAGGGTGCACAATTCAGACTTGACAAGAATTGGTATTCGTTCTGGCTAGTATCAACAAAACTGAGAACTTTTTTAAAATTGGCAGTTGAAAAAAAGTCTCCCCAATTGACTATTTCAAAATATTTTCAGGAAATTGTCATACCTGTGGACAGTTTAGAGTCTCTTCTATCAAATGACACCAAAATATCTCACAATATTTTACGCTTGAGTGAGCAAAAGTCACTTTTGTGAAAGGGTGCAAATTCTATATTTGATAAATGTTTGTTTGTCCATTCTGGCTGGTATCAGCAATGTTGACGGTCATGAAAAGGCTCAGAAATTGTCATATCCTGATCAATAAAAGACAATTTATGAAAGAACAGATTTTGTTCACTGTATGTCCTGATATACATGTATCCCATCAAAACTTTACGGTTATGTAAGTAAGCAGGTGCAATTAAAAGACTCGCCATACGTAACATTTTGAACCACTCAGCAAAGTAGTTAATTGCTCACTCAAGCATAAGATGCTGATGGAATGTGAAAGGATATACATGTACAGAGAACAAAGCTTGTTATTTCATAAATTGTCTCTTACTGATAAGAAAATGGAAATTTATAAGCCTTTTCATGACTCTTCCTTCACAAAATTGGCCTTTGCGCACTCAAGTGTACAATATTGTTAGATATTTTGGTGTCATATGATAGAAGAGACCCTAGATGTCCACAGGTATAGAAATCTCCTTAAAATATTTTGAAATATTTATTTGGGGAGACTTTTTCGAACTGTTAACTTTTTTCTGGGACGCACTGTACTGACAATTCTGTTTATTACCATACCTTTCTTCTGCCTTTTTTTCAAGCTTTTCCAATGTACAGCACTGCACTATTTTCAAGCCTAAACCAGTAATTCTACGGGATTCCAAAATGTCTGTTACATATTCAGCAAAACTGATTCATTCATCATAACATGCCCAAGTTTCATACCCTTGAGTGACTCATGAATCTAAGTAATCTTTATTTCTTTTTACCCTTTTTTCTTACTAATTTGATTGCTGGTATTGTCATGTCATGGTTAAGCATTAATTTTCATTCTTTTCGGGAAGTCATTCATCAGTAATTAAAGTTTCCATTGTTTACTTGAACTACAAATCCAACTCTGGGGTAGGAAAGTATCTTTCTTCATTTGTTTTGAATTATATGTAATTGATATCCATACAATTTCTGTTCATATACATTGTATCTACATGTCTTAGATTGTGGGCAGGTACACTGTACCCTTTGTTCAACCAATACAATGATTTATGCATGAACATGTACATGTATGCTCATCAATTACATGTAGGGCTTACATGTATGCACATGCACATGTACATGTACGATATACATACAGTCAAACCTGCTTTAGCGACCACCCATACAGAAAGGCCACCTGTCTATAAAGACCACCATTTTTGTTTCCCTTGAAAAACGATTCTCATGTACCATAAATGTGTATTAAAGGGATGGAAATCCAACCCTAATGGCAAGTTGATCTGCATGAAAGAGGAAAAATCATTTATCAGCTGACTCATAAAACATGACATTTTAACCCAAAATATCCCTTCTATACTGAGGAAATCAACAACACGTGCAATGGATGGAAACAGGTTTATCCTCTCGCACAGCTTACCGCAGAGAAGAGAACAGATTCAAGGGTCTCTGGTTAGTCATAAGTCTTTGTGTATCTTAGGTAGAGAATATAAATCAAGGCTTTGCTTTGTAATGAAGATATTTCACATTTCGCATAGAAACTGTGCTACTTAAAGATAGAATGGAGTTCTGGTTTTACAAAAACGGTAAAACTGGGAGGGGCTTATCACGTGTGCCTGCTAATGTTACCCATCAGCTGTAATCACATGTACATGTATGTTCCATTGTTGTCCATGACGTACCCTGATACAAAACATACTTGTATGGTGTCAGCTGACTTCCCCCTGACCAGTTTCTTTATACAACATTTCTGTATACGATGTTGCAATCCATTCTGTATTCTCCTTTCGCCATACCATGCCAAGTTAGTACAGTGGAAACTCACTATAACGAGGACATTTGGACCATGAAAATTACCTTGTTATATCAGGAATCTCCTTATATCAGAGGTGTTGTGGTCTAGTGGAAATGTGACCGGACATGATCACATGGTTCGCGGTTCAACTCCCGCTGCGGCACTAATGTCCTTTGGCAAGACATTAATCTACATTTACCACTCTACACCCAGGTGTTAAATGGGTATCTGGTAGGGTGCGAATGTCACTGTGACTGGAATAGTATGTTCGCCTGTAAAATGGCAGCCAGACTTGCTCCCTTGTGGAGTGGAGAATGTGCACTGTAAGTGCAGAATCGTAATAGGATCCAATAACCGGGGTAATAATACATTGTAAAGCAATTTGAGCAGTTACTATTAAACTGGAAAGGCGCCATATAAATGCAGATTATTATTATTATTACAAAACGAAAGAACCTAAAGACTTGGGATCAGCAAAATTACCTTGTTTTATCAGGAATCTTGTTATATCAGAGCTCATTATAATGAGTTTCCACTGTATAACGTCCTATAGTTGTAAAATCAGCACTGATTTTCTTATTTACTATATAAATCTATATACCTACCTATTATGCCTGTAGTCTTGACTACGGGACCCCTTCGAGAATTTAACACACATGCGTCACAATATTGTGCGCACCCCCCGTAATCCTATTGTCCTCGCCACTCACGCGCGCCAACACGCTACGGCCATCTTCCTCTTTTGCGAGCAATCCCAAGTAGAAACATGTTGCTTGCAAGGAGCGGGGAAGGAGGGAGGGTCATAGGTAGGTATATAGATTTATATAGTAAATAAGAAAATCAGTGCTGATTTTACAAATTTACTGCAATAAATCATATATACCTACCTATTATGCCAGACCAACACCAACTCAAAGACCGGGAGGCATGTTTCAAGCGGAAGGAAATAGGATTACACCAAAGACTACAAAGAAGACACAGCGGCCTTCAAGGTGGCTGACGCAAACAAAGCTTCACCTGCGGGAATATCCCCAAGGTAGCAAGAAATGAAGGAATTGGGCGAACGCCAATAAGCAGCCTTCAAAATATCAACAAGCGCCACACCTTGAAACAGAGCCCAAGAAGTGCTGACACTACGAGTATCATGAGCACGAAGCTTACTGTCGGATAAAGAGCCTCTGTGCCAGCGGCCCTAATAGCTTCAACGATCCATCTAGAAATGGAATCAAGAGAGGCAGGAGAAAAAGGCTCTCTAGTGATCAGGAACAACTGATCATCCTAACGATAAGACTTAGTCTTATCAATATACCATTTGAGAGCCCTAACAGGACACCAAACTTTGTCCTCACGCACCGAAGAAAAGTCAGAAAGCGGACAAAGAAAAATCTCAACAGGACCGGAGGTAGCTGTCTGATTCTTGGCAACGAAAGAAGCCCTAGGAATCAACCTAACACCTTTTCTCTCCCAGCGAACATGACCAGGAGTAAGACAGAGAGCATGAAGAGTACTGCGCCTCTGCCCAGAGGCAATAGCTACCAAAAAGAGCGTCTTAACCGTAAGATGATGAAGCGAAGCTTCACCTAACGGTTCAAAAAGAGATTTCGCCAAGGCCTCCAGGACTTTAGGCAGACTCCAAGACGGCACTAACTTAGAAAACGAAGGTCGTTTTAGAAAGAACGAACGAATCAAACCACTTAGTAGCCGGGAATTGGAAATCCCCGAACCATCCGAAAAACCCGAATGAATGGCCCCGATCACCGAACGGTAGCCTCGGATAGCAGAAATAGACCTCCCTTTGTCAAATAACGAGATTAAGAAATCCGCAATTGAACCAATAGGAGCCTTAGAAGGGGTTTGATTTCTCTCTTTGCACCAAAGGAAAAAGACCGAGAGACGGGAATTGTAAATTTCCCTAGTAGAAACTCTATGACTGGACATTAAAAGTCCGCGGCTCTATCAGAGAGACCCGACTGTCTTGCAGATTCCCTGACAGGGGCCAAGCAGTCCAATGAAGAGACTCCGGATTGTGGTGAAGAATCCCCGATAGGGGCTGTAACACCAGATCCGCTCTTAACGGGAGAACTAACGGTTGAGCCCTTAGAAGGCTCATAAGTTCCGGAAACCAATTCCTCCTGGGCCAAAAGGGAGCTATTACAAGCACCCTCGCCCGATCTTCCCTGATTTTCCGCAAGACACGCGGAATCAGTTGGAAGGGAGGAAAGGCGAATCCCTGAAGGTTCTCCCAGCTGAGGGAGAAAGCATCGAGAGCCCATGCTCCCTGATCGCGAACACGGGAGCAATACTTCGGCAGCTGGTGATTTAGCACCGACGCAAATAGATCCACTTCCAGTGGACCTAGGCAACTGCGAATGCGGCAAAATACTTCCGGATGGAGCATCCAATCCGATGGAGGATACCTGCCCCGGGACAGAAAATCCGCAAAGCGGTTTTCCCGACCGGGGATGAAAGAGGCCACGGGTGTGATTGCCATGCGACAACACCACCTCCACAGCTGAGCTGCTAGGGCATTCAGGGCAACCGAACGAGTGCCTCCCTGCCGATTGATATATGCCGCCACAGTAACATTGTCCATGAGAATCAGAACCAAACGACTGAGAAGTCGACTTCTGAAATGGAGCAAGGTCAACAGAACTGCCATAAACTCCAGGACAATGATATGAGGAAGAGTCCCAAGATGAGACCAATCCCCCGCAACCGTGCTGCCGTTGCAGTGTCCTCCCCACCCCAACCGAGAGGTGTCCGTCGAAACCGATATCGACGGAAGAGGGGCAGAGAAGGACCTGCCTCGCGCGAGAAACACCTCGCTCGTCCAACAAGCGAGAAGAGACTTGATCTTTACTGGTACTGGAATCCAGACCAAAAGAGAGTCTTTTCCCGGCTTGAAGAACCTGAGAAGATGTCTCTGAAAGGGGCTCATGAGGAGCCGGCAGTCCTCTAAAACATCGACTAGACTGGCTAGATAACCTAGAAACTGAAGCCACTGTCTGGCCGAGACTCTTCTGGCCAGCAAGAGCTTGCGAGCCGCAGAGACAATGGTGAGAATCCTGTCTCGACTGGGCCGAGCTAGCTGATTCCTTATGTCTAACACCGCCCCCAGAAAAACTGGGCTGCGAGTGGGGACTAACTCTGACTTTCCCAAATTATTAGGAAACCTAAGTCTTGAGTAAGAGAGACTAGCAACGAGTCTCGTCCAACAAACGATCGCGCGACTCCGCAAGGAGAAGCCAATCGTCCAGGTAACAAAACAACCGCAGGCCGCGACGCCTCAGAAAGGCCGCTAGCACCGCTACAACTTGAGTAAAAACCCGAGGGCCGGGCGCAGCCCGAAGGGAAGAGCCCGAAACCGGTAAGTCTCCGAGAGGAAGGAGAACCCCAGAAGATCGCGAGATGCGCGATGAATGGGAATGAGAAAATACGCGTCCTTGAGATCTATCGAGACCGCGTAGTCTTCCCTTTTGATCAACGGAAGAATGGAGGCAAGAGTCTCCATACAAAAATGAACCGGAGGAATAAATTTGTTTATCCTCTTTAGGTTCAGTATCAAACGAAGTTTTCCCGAGCACCTGGGAATAACAAAAGTCGGAGAAAGGGAAAAAGGACAGCCTGTGAGGTGTCCAAGTTCCTATAGCACCTCCGGGGAGCGGGGCGGACAGATCTATGAAGAATCCGTCTCGTCCGCCCGCTGCCTGAACCCAAGCAAAGTCGAACCCTGCGCGCGGGTTGACAAAAAGTCAGGGAAAGTTTAGAACAAAGCAATCGCTTCTACCCCACAAAGGAGAGCAACTAAGGCTCTGCCTGCCCCAGCGATTCGGAGACCGAAGCTTAAGAGGCCGCTTCCAAAACTGGATCCGCCTGAAATGATCGTGACAAAGAATCACGAACAAAGGCCGAAACGGTCGGATTCACGCATGAACCGCCATAAGCCTCCTCACCCGACGGAGCCCCGAGGCTGCGAGACTAGGAGGCTCATGTGATCTCATCACAGACAAAGAAGAATAAACCATAAAAGGCTAATTAGTCTCGATGTCCGACCCCAAAAAGGACAAGAGCAGGGGATGTGAATCCTGGTACAAGGAACCAACCCTGAGTCTGGGCAAAGCCTATCTCACACTGAACATCTCAGCTTGAGAGACCGAAGGGTTAGCTAAACCCGATGGGCAAGAGGCAGGCAAAGCCTTACCTCTTTTAGCCCCTTCCCTAGGCTTCTGATTGGCCCAAAAAGAACCTAAGTCGAAACCCGCTTTTCAGAGCGTTTATCCGGTTTCGTTCGGATCCCCGAAGCCCTTCGGGAACACGAACCGAACCCTCCACTGAGGGACGCTCACCTCCCTTTATGGGAGAAGTGCGCTGAGGGTATTGAACCCAAAGACGCGCACCAATTACCCATATCGGCCGAGCAAGGAGATGCAACAGCCATGGGCCGGACGCCAAGGCGCCCAGACTCAGCAGAAATCCCGCTGCTTAAACCAACGCGAAGTCGAACCCTGCGCGCGGGTTGACTGAACTTCAGGGCGATATTTGGACAACAAAACAATCGCTTCCACTCCACAGAGATTGAGCGATTGAGACTCCGCCTGCCCAAGCGATTCGGGAACCGAATCTTGAGAGGACGCATCCAAATCTGGTTCCACCCGAGTGGAATGAGACAAAGGAACGTTAACAAAGGCCTCCGCAGGCGGGTCCCCGCATGACTCACCAACAGTCTCCTCGCCCGGCTCTCAGACAAAGAGGAATCAATCACAAAAGGTTGATTAGTCTCAAAGTCAGACCCCTGAATAGGGACAGAAGTCAGGGTTGAAGTACCCTGACGGACATATCTACGTGGGGCTGACCGTGAAAGGGAAAAGTAAATGCCAAGAAAAGGATATCAAAAATCCCTTGCAATCGGCAAAAGTGACTACTAAAACACACAGTACTATAATCTAAGCGAATATATGTACCTAAAAGTGCTTTAAATGTGCGAAAAAGCGCACCTAAAAGATACTATACGACCTGATTTCAGGAGCGCTGTGACTATACGTCCTATCTCGTCGGGGGCGAGCAAGAAAGAGGAAGATGGCCGTAGCGTGTTGGCGCGCGTGAGTGGCGAGGACAATAGGATTACGGGGTGCGCACAATATTGTGACGCATGTGTGTTAAATTCTCGAAGGGGTCCCGTAGTCAAGACTACAGGCATAATAGGTAGGTATATATGATTTATTGCAGTAAATTAACAATAGACTATTGAACTGATGCTGATCATTTCATAAACAAGGTCTTATGACAGATGGTCAAAGCTGCCAAGACTACCCTGGGTATAGCTCTGCTGTTGTTGGTAAAAACTGAAAGTGATATGTTCCGTCTTTTTTGTTCATGATTCCACAATAAATTTGATGTATCGCCCAACAGAGTATGGGAATCATATATATGAAAATCTCCAGGATTTAACAAGATGAATGCGACTGCGTTTCCTATATGCCTCCGCCTAAATTCAGTTGATGGCTCAAACTGCTCTTGAAATATTGTGATAACCAGAATAAAAGCCTCTAATTACATGTTAACTGACCTCTTTGACATTTGACCTTACACCTTATTTTAACCCAACTTATCTCCTCCTAGTCATGAATACAAATTAGTTGAGATATAATGATAACAATGTAAAACTACCCCAAAATCTAATCAGTTCCTCTTTCTATGGGGATACATACTAGTACCAAGTTTGAAGTTCTTGCCTCAAACAGTTCTTCAGAAATCGCGGTAACGGTGCTAAAAACCAAGAATTTCATGTAATTTCATGTAAATTGACCTCTGTGACCTCCTTATCCCAAAATCTAATCAGTTCATCTTCGTATGGGGATACATACAAGTACCAAGTTTAAAGTTCTTACCTCAAACGGTTCTTGAGATATCGCAGTAACAAGGCTAAAAACCAGTAATTTCATGTAATTTCATGTAAATTGACCTCTGTGACCTCTGACCTTTGACCTACTTACCCCAAAATCTAATCAGTTCATCTTTCTATGGGGATACATACTGTACCAAGTTTGAAGTTCTCACCTCAGATAGTTCTTGAGATATCGCGGTAACGGTGCTAAAAACCAGTAATTCCATGTAATTTCATGTAAATTGACCTCTGTGATCTCTGAACTTTGACCTACCTACCCCACAATCTAATCAGTTCCTCTTTCTATGGGGATACATACTGGTACCAAGTTTGAAGTTCTTAGCTCAAATAGTTCTTCAAAAATCGCGGTAACGGTGCTAAAAACCAAGAATTTCATGTAATTTCATGTAAATTGACCTCTGTGACCTCTGACCTTTGACCTCCTTACCCCAAAATCTAATCAGTTCATCTTCGTATAGGGATACATACTAGTACCAAGTTTGAGGTTCCTACCTCAAATGATTCTTCAGATATCGCGGTAACGAGAAGTGGGACGGACGGACGCACGCACGCACGGACAACCCGAAGACATAAAAATCAAACATTTTTGCAAGGATTTAAATGGAAACAAAAGGTTAGATTAGACTCAAGACTTTACTGAAATGTGTTTAACTCTTTATTTGCTGCATGAATCGAAACCAGAGACTGCGACATTGTTAGGAGTATATGTACATGTCCCTTTAATGTATGTGCGACAAAAGTTGACCGTGGCAATCCGGTGTTTGTTCCGTGAGTCGACCAAAGCCGGGAAAGTGTCTAATAGAGTCTGTGCTTGCAGACTAATGAACTACAATACGCACGTACATACATTGGCCCCATTCATAAGCGTGCAGGTGGCTCATCTTCCCTATAACTGTCATCTTTTTCTGTGCTGAGTGACAGAGATACAAATTTCCAATAAAGATATCCCCGTCCCGTGTAACAACACGATCAATGTCCAATCATGGTGCACGTGCATGCTTTACAATACCTCTTCGCTGACAGCCCTGAAATATTGCGGTTATTAAAGTGAAGACAAGAGTCTTAAAAGGCCAACAACAAGAATCTCAAAGACTTTGAAAAAAAAAGAATAAACAGGTACAATTTAGGCCTACCCAATATCTTTTCCTTTCAATTTACAGACAAATTTGGTAGTAAAATCATTTTCATACTACAATCAAATGGGGAGGCTTCAATATGTGAAAGTCACTATTCTATGGGAAAAGGGTAAAACAAAAGAAAAAAATTAAATATCTGTGCCCTTTAAGTACTGAGAACTTGTTAATGGTAAATGCTGAATTACGGTAATGTTACATCTCCTTTATAGTTTTTTTCACACATGTACATGTAGCTGTAGCTGGATGAAACATGATCAATTGCACGTTAAGTAGCAAAAACAGGATTAAACCTTCAAACTGACAAATTATTGAATACAGAAATCCAGAACTTGCAAGATCAAGACAACAGCGGGTTCATAAAATCACCAATGCTTGGAATTATTAAAGCGTATAGAAAAAAACGGTGTTTTGATGGAAATATCTAGCTAAGTTTTCACTTTTTATTTCATTTGAATATCATGTATATGATCTTCAAAATGCAACATTGGATTAGAAATATCATCCATTGCCACTTCCCTAAAACCCTCTTTCGAAATACAGGTGTAGGTGCAGTAGGTGAGTTGGGACGTGTCTGGAACACATCTTGTTAAATTTGCCTTCCAATGCGAAATCCTCTATCAAACTATCTTTTAAATACAACTGTATCTCTCACAAGAAACAATGATTTGAACAAGCTTTTTACCGAGATTGAATCAGTCATTCAGCCTGGAAACAAGACTATACTATGAAATTCTTTGACCACAGATGCAATACCACAAGTGACCAAAGGAACAAAGTAGGACAAACATCTCTGAAAAAAATATCTTCTTTTCTGTGTTAAACATGGAAATCTAATATACCTTGTCCTGCATGCTCCATCTCCCTTCTAAACCTATATTTTTAACCAAAACCTTTAAAAAAAAACCTTTGCAGCCAGTGGCTTTCAAGCAACCCAAAAAAGAGGTGTTTTCCCTCCAATTCTCCTTAAATTGAATACTGGTAGCTCTACCAGTACCATATGAAATGTCAGTTTCACAGAAAAAGTGGGGTTTACCCCCTGGGTATTGTTTCAAATATGTTCCACACTTGATTCAAGTAAGATCTGTAACACCAAATAAACCTCCTTCTGGTGTAAACCTTCCATCTATCTGTAACCTCCTTTTTCCACCACCAACTTGAAGGGTCAAATGGCTGCATGCATGTATTACTCTCTCCCTCATTACATGTTCATACCCGTAGGTACTTGTAGTTTTAATGAATGGCAGAAGGAAACATGTCACAATAGCAATAATAACAAATCTGACTTATAAAAAAACCCACAAATCATTTCCTGAGGGTAGTCAAATTTCAGTTATGTTGCTAATATTGTTTGCGTTTTTTTTCTTCTTCTTCTTTTCATGGAATTTAGAACAAATATGTGATTGCTTGAACTTGAACCTGGGCCCCATTGCATAAAACATACAATTAATGGTAACTCTGCTATCAATGGTAACTACCATGGTAACATCACTCAACAGCCAATCAAAATCAAGGTTTCCATAGGAGTTACCACTGATGGCAAATTTACCGTTAATGGTAAGTTTTATGCCACAGGCACCCAGATCAATTTCATATCCATTATTTTTCTATTTTTAAAACATTTTCCAGCTAATTTGGGAGTAAATTTTTTTCAAAAGCAACCTTGAAACATACTTCCTTTTGCCATATCCAATCCACCATAATGATCGTACTATAATAGCGGACATTACCTTTAATGGTTGTTTATCTACAGTCCCATGCAGCCATAACCATCCCAAACCTTCATGACGGGTGGTAATTCCATTACCCCGATCCACATGACTCATCGCTGAACTCAAAGACAACCCATAATGTACTTAAAGATTCTTCTTATATCAGGGTAGATTTACAATTAAGAAATGGGGCACAATAGGTAATTAGGCTTTGAATAGAAGAAGGGATAGGGGAACATAGGGGATATATTGGTGTATTTCAGAAGACCTACGTAGCCATCCCCCATCCCCCCTACCCCCCCCCACTCCCTCAACTTCAAACACAACTCATATTGTGCTTAGATTCTTCTTTATGTCAGGGTAGATTCCCACAAAGTAATTAGGGTCTGGAGAGATACATGTATGAGGGATGGGGAATCAGAGGGGGGGGGGGGGGGGGGGGGGGGGGGGGGGGGGGGGGGGGGCATATTGATACATAATTTCAAAACGTCTACATCCATTCCCAATAGGTCCCGAGAAAAAAAATATTATGTTAAGGGACATTAAGTACATAAGTTGAAGGTGATATGATTCTTATACTAATGCAACAGCCAGCATAATCTTTTAAAAAGCAGCCATCTCTGACTAGAAACGAAAATGAAAGTTATAATCTGTCAGTAGATTACAAAGTAAAATCACTATATATCTTACCCATGGGAAGGAGGTTATTGTTCTACCCTTTTTTTTCCATCTCTCCCAGTTTGACAACTTTTTGGCCCCATACCACCAGCTCATGACCCATTCCACTTTGACCTTTAACCTTAATCTATTACACCCAATGGTAAAAAGAGAAATAATTACCTTCAAGTCTTTGATCTGCATCGAGTCATCCAGAAAATAATTTAAACATTTCAAGTGTCATTAAAAAGCAGGAATGAAATGAGATCAAATAACATGAAATTACAATTCATTCGTTGATTTTTGTAGAGTAACTTTTGTATTTTGCACACCCTAATAAAGGCTTTTCCAAATATTGGTCATGTTTATAAGGAAAACAAAGTGCAATATGGCTTTCAAATCTAATCCAATTACCAGACCCAACTCCTTATATCATTCAAAACATATTAAATATGCTACTGCGCACGTTCAAATATATTGAGAATAATTCCCCTCTAGTCGATCATCAATGTAATGTTTGGATCAATAGCCTTCATATCCTAACCCCCCCCCCCCCCCCCACCCCAACTAACAAAAGCAAAATAACAAATGTTTTGGTAGGACTGCATATATACAAATATTATCTATTTTCAAACGCATTGACAGCACTACATAAATGCTGTGTGGCTTTATCACAAATCATCTCCTACCAAATGTTCAGACAGTGATTAGCCCTGACTGCCGGATAACATGCCTTTGCTAGTCCGGCAATCCGGGATTAACTGCAGGAAGACATAAGCTGCGGTCTCTGACACCGGAACGACCTCCTACGAGAATGTTCCTTCAATGCTCTAGTTTACGCATGACCCTGCAAATCCTCTCTAATCTGTGGATCCATAACCATAACCTTCACTGAGAAAATTCACAGGTGCATGGACTTGAATTGCAGAGAGTGTCTATTTCAAACCAATGATCAATCATTTTATAACTCAAATGGAAAACCTCTTTATCAGAGTTCTAGACGTAACTATTAAGAAGTCACATACTCATATTTAACTCTGACGAATTAATTGTTGTTACGGGTTTATAGTACATGTAGCTTTCTAGTTTCTATTTGTAATTATCGCGGCAAGGGAGACAGATGCAAACTGTAGTACAAGGTGTTTAAAAAAAATATTTCCATTTGTGCTATTAAAACTACAACACTCTGTTTATACAGCACTTGACAGGGCACAAATAGTTTACCCCATTTAAGTTCTAAAAAAAAAACCTTGTGGGAACTTGTATTTTGGTGCACCCTGTAGCGATATCATGCCCGAGCATGAATTTGGATTTATGCAAAAAGCTTATTTTAGTGTACTTCCGTTTTGAAGCCTATTAAGCTTTTATTAGGGGGCTCCCAATTTTGGAACCTGGATGCCACACGTGATAAATGTCACTGCTTTTATGAGACAGTCCTAAGCATGTAAATGAATCATTGTACTAAAAAAAAAAATTAAAAAGAACCCCTCTCTAGTTTTGAACTCTGTAACTGAAACAAAACCTGAATTGGGAAGAACAGAGTGAATGCAATCCCTATTTCAATTTCTTAGTGGAAATACGGAATGTAAATTCCTGTAAGCACATTTGACACACACAATTTTTTTGTTGTCACAAACAGTGAAAAACAGTAGACGGAAATTTTTTTTATTGCCTAGATGAAGCATCAGAGCTGAATCATATGGCCCTATAAAAAAATTACCTTACTGGATAGTTTTGAAAAAGAAACACTTACATGCATGCAACGTTCGTATGTGGTCCATATACACAAAAGTTTCGTGCAGCGAAAGGCATGAATTGCAACCGAGATTTTTTCACGATTCACAAAAATTTAAACGACGCGAAAACGGTCATATTGACAGTTCCCGAAAGATTCTGGGCATGAGAGTTTTGGTTTTATTCTCACACATTTCTCTGTCATTACCTGAGTGGGTAGCTCCATCTCCGACTCCGGGTGTAAGTTGGCCTCACCGAGGTGCAGGCCCATGATGAATGGGAGCGGGGCATCAAGGAAATAGAGCATGGAGGCCGGAAGAATCGGGACATAGGCGTAAGGCCACTGAAAGGGAAAGATGAGGGCAGTGATGCACTCGGCTACCAGCATCAGCCTCTGGTAATCTGGAAGATTTTAAGAGGGGGAAACAAAGCAAAGTCTTAGAATCATTCATTTTTGTGGGTATGTGTTGGAAGGAGTTAGAGAACATTACTATCATAACGAGCAAAGGAATGCATCATTATTTCTTGTTCTCCTCGATAAAAGTCAATGAAAGTGATACCTGCATTCATGGGGAAAAAAGATAAGAAAATTATATACTTTAAAGAGGAGACACCTGTTAAAAAATATTGCGACTTGGATGATTGAACACCGAAGTATCAGACAAAAATTCACTGTATCTTCTACAAGAGAAATGTACATTTCCCTGCTTCTACCATTAATAACTAAAATACATACTGGGGGAAGAACTTGAAAATCAAAATATGATACAGGTGTGATATTCGCGATATTTCATTTGGTATCAAACCTTTGTTTAACCTAAAAGAATTGAGATTACTACACACATCAAACTCAACCCTTGTCAAAGTCGATTATCAAATAATGCCTCACCCGTTCCTCATATTCCTTTTCAACCTAATTTTCTTCTTTTCTGAAATTTATCATACCTTTGGACACAAGTAAGACTTGCTTTTCCAGTAGAACGCAAGTCAGAAGATCAACCACATTCTCTGCTCCAAGGAGGTCAAAGACATCCCGTATCGCATACTCGCAGAGCGGCAGCTCCGTCCTTGATGGTCTCTGACAAGCAATATTCCGTGAGACACCCGTAAAGACCATACTCCTACCCATAGGTGGGAGCGGCACTTCGTAGAGGACATTGAAGATATAGCTCTCCATGGGTAGGGACGGAGAGTTCAAGGAGCGGACAACCTCGAAGAGCTGCTCCAGGAATTTCCGTGCCGCCCTCACGAAGGGAAGCGGCATGATAAGACAGATGCACTTTGAAACATAGAGGGTGTCCTTCACCATGTCGAAGTGCGGATTCTTTGCATCCGTGTGAGTTCTGGGAAGCGTGTAAGCTTTCGTGGTGTAGCACTGATGTACGGGGCTCCGCCTCCTTGTTCTAGGCGATGCCAGGCCCTGGATTGCAGGACTTGACTGACGCCGCTGGAAGCGTGGCGAGCCAATAGTTCTATACCCACTATTACTAGGGTGCATTTCATCGTATATGCTGCCGGTGCTCCCTTGGGTTACACTGGCTTTCCGAAGCCGTCTGTCCTCTCCGTACTTGTGCTGCAGCGTCTGCAGCTCGGCACAAATGTGCTGGCTGGACACCTGTTCGTAGAATGTGAGGGATGCGCCATAAGTTCTTGTGTTGTCCTCCCGTGTCATGACGAAAGAATGAAACTTGGCTTGACGGTTGCCCTTCTGGGTCCTGAAAGAGAGCCCCTTCGGCATGCAAAGCTGACAAAACAAAAATTAAAATAGAAAGAGATTTTAACATGATAAAGTGTATAATTTCTCAGGTTCAATCCAGTCATGATATTTGCCTTTTTTAATATTAAAATGAAACCTTTACACTACATATGTTGAATAGCAAAAAGAAAGATGAGATACAAAAAGAAATATTTCTTTCATTCCACAAAATACCTTTTTTATAGTCAACCTGTACATGTACGGAAAGAAGTTTCCCATCCATCTTTAAAAATCATCATCTTATGAAATATTTGATAGATAGTTGTTCAACGAGGCATATTTCAGAACACAATTGATGTTTATTGTCAATTTTCCTAGAAGACTACTTTTTCTCCGTCTCTCTTCCCGTCTCTTCCCCTGTCCCACTCTCGTCCTCTCTCTCTCTCTCTTTCCGTCTTCACTTTCTTTCTTTCCATCTGCTTCTTTCTCTCTCTTTCTTTCCATCTGCTTCTCTTTCTCTCACTCTTTCTCTCACTTTCTGTCTTCTCTCTCCTTCTTTTTCCGTCTTCTTCTCTCTCTCTCTCTCTCTCTCTCGCTTTCTCTCACCTTGTCACCCTCTCCTTTTCTCACCATCCTACCTCCTTCTCCATCTCACTCTCGCTTTCAAACATGCGGCCCAACACTCTGCCCTTGCCCTGCTCTCACAGTCACACGCAACCTTTACACCGTGTCAATAACCCCCGCCAAGGTGTTGCAGACCCTCAATGCCGAACCGCCAAGGTGCGCAGCGCCAGGTGCGGAAATGGCGGATAATGGGTGCTCATACTGCCCCATCAATTTTTCAGAATTCATTTTCATGAATAATATACATGCTGATGCTGCTGAGCAAGGTGGATAAAGTAAAAGTAGCTCACACGTATAGCGAGAGTATCATTTATCAATGAATAAGAGAGTTATTTTTCCCCCGGTGGTGACAAATGCCTCCAGGTAAGCGATTACTGTTTAAAAAGCTCAAGTTGATCTCCTTGTCATCATGTTTGGGTCTGCTCAATTTACTAGCTTTCTTCGAGCACTGGTGTTGTGTATTTGTGGAAGCCAACACCTCTAAAATATTATTTTTAAGAAAACATGATGAATTAGATCATTACATAATTGCATCACTTTGATCATTTGAAGAAAAAATCTAGTGAAAAACATAAAAAACTGAGCTGATATTACTTTGATGATCTGAAGGTTTTGTTTTGGATTTTTTTTTATTTGTTTTTTTTTTGGTGGGAGAGGGGGTGTACATGTACAGGGTAAGCTCGCTAGTCATAAGGACCACTATTCATAACGCGTGACTAAATGAATAGCGGTCCTTCTAAATAGCGAGCAAACCATAGACAAATTATCTCGCTATTCATAAGGACCACTATTCTTAACTATTCATAAGGACCGCTATTCATAACGCGTGTTAAATGAATAACGGTTTTCTATGAATAGCGAGCGGACCAACGTGTACGTGTGCGATATTTGTTTTCACTGTTCTTTTTCAACTTTCAACTTTCAGCTTTCAGCAGCTCAATTGCTCTTTAATCTTTTGCATTTTTACACTGGCCTATAGTTGTACAAGGGCATACACATGTTCATCTGTTATGCTTTAGTAACAAAGTATTCTGCATCCTTTCAAACTACACAGTGTATTATAAATGTTTGTCCGTCACCACTATAACGATTAGCATTCAAGATGCTTGCACCATCCCACAAGCCCTTATCTATCATCCTCCTCTATGTTTTGATATTTGACACTTGTGATGAATGCATGTGGGCTGCATGGATTTGCACTTCCCTTCTATGGCTCAACGACCCATCCACCACCCGTTTATTTTGGGGACGCTCTGGAAGCGGGGGTCGATCAGGCATGGTCGATATCCAGACCAATCACAGGCTGCATCCAACTGCAGATAGGTTATCTTTTTTTAAACAAAGGTTTCCTTGGGTGTTATACAGTGAAACCTGTCTATAAAGACCGCTCAAGGGAGACAAGAAAAGCAGTCTTTATGAGCAGGTGTTCTTTATGTACAGGTTCCTTTAATACACGTTTCAATGAGAAACACTTTTCAAGGGAAACAAAAATTGTGGTCTTTATAGACAGGGGGTCTTTCTATACAGGTGGTCGCTAAAGCAGGTTTGACTGTACCATTAAATTCTGACATGCAAACACTCTCAACCTAGGCCAGGAAGTAGGCCCTGTAGAAAGTACAAAAAGAAATATCATTTCACGAGGAAAGATTGTGAAAGAAGTTTTTGGCACTATCTACAGTTCACTCACTTCCCCCAAACAACTTAAAAAACAGTGCTGTTTCTTTTGGTGCAAAATTCGCTAATTTATCTACAAATGTAACTTTTCTGGCCCAAGATGACTGGATCAGTACAATTCAGCACATGTATGCACCGCGTATAATGCGGTGAAAAAAACCATCCATTGAGCAAATTTTCTTGAATTAAATTTTCTTGACATTAGTTTTCTAGAAGTTTAAATTTAAATGTACATGTATATAGTGGGGATGCAGCTATGGAAGACATATCACTGTCAAGCCCATCATATACATGCAATGTAGTCTGCATACTTCACATGACATAGTCAGCCCTCCCACTATTTTTAAGGAATGCATGACATTATATGCCTATAAATGTTCTTTTAAATTCCACAAATCAGTATGCAGAAATGCATTTACATGTACATGTATATTGAATGCCCTGAAGAAGTGTACATGTATGTCTTTTATGCATGTATAACCATGCAGGAAAAGTATGCGCAAAATCAATTCGTTACCAGCTAGTTATCTATTCTTGAACTTGTACAGCTTCATATCAATTCTTTACAAATTTTTAATTCTTTCATGTCTGTCTAATCTGCAAATGGTTTCTTCTACTACAGTTTACATGTAAATAACAGCTTCCAACAATTTCTTGGCAATCTGTAGCCTCTTGTACGATTTCTCTTTTCATTTTTTTTTTTAGCTTGATCATATGCCTCAAAACTACTTGTTGTATTTAATTACTCATTGTTGTATTGACTGCTAATCTCTATCAATTCGCAAAACAGGAACTCCCGAAGATCAAGGAGAACAGAACCAAGTGGGGGAAAAATTGCCAAGTTGAATTTTATGTTGTCCTTGTATTAAGTACCTTGTTTTATTTACTTTGGTATGTATGTCATTGTTTCATGGGGTGTCATTGTTTCATGATATATTTATTTTGGTTTTTGTAATTGGTATGTCATTGTTTTGTGATCAAAACATATTATTTCATTGTGGTTATTTCAGTTTCTAGTCATTTATTCATCCATGTGGATGAGATTTACAAATTATAACAATATGCGTGTACGCTCGACTTTGTAGTTTGTAGTAATAGCAGGGAAATGTAATTTCCCAGGTAATAGTCTTTTGGTTAAGTTGGTATGTCATTGTCTTGTAATAAAAATAACTTTTTTCATTGTGGTAATTTCAGTTTGTAGTCATTTATTCATTCATGTGGACGAGATTTATAAGCTAGAACAATATGTTTGTTAAGTCAAGGGTTTACACGCTCGACCGTGGGTAGCATTTTAATATTGTTATATTGGTATGGAATGTCATTGTTTGATATCAAATAAAAGAATATATTATTTCATTGTTTTTAATTTCAGTTTGTAGTCATTTATTCATTCATATGTAGCCTACAAGATTTTAAACTTACAAAAACAAGATTTTCATGGTATTGAGGAATGTCATTGTTTTGTAATAAAAATACATCATTTCCTTGTTCTAATTTCAGTTTGTTGTCATTTATCCATTAATACATGTACATGTATGTAGCCTAAGAGATTTTAAAGTTACAATAACATGACTTTCATTGCACCATGGAATGTCATTGTTTTGTGATAAAAAAATATATCATTTCCTAGTTCTAATTTCAGTTTGTTGTCATTTACTCATTCATAAGTAGCCTTCAAGATTTTACAGCTACAACAACATGATTTTCATGACAAAAAAAGAATATATCATTTCCTTGTTCTAATGTTAGTTTGTAGTCATTTATTCAATCATATGAAGACTAAGATTTAAAGATAGAACAACATGATTTTTTTCACGATACCGTGGAATGTCATTGCTTCGTAATAGAATATACATTATTTTATTGTTTTTAATTTCAGTTTGTTGTTGTTATTTATTAATCCATATTAAGTATCCTTCAAGATTTTAAAGTCACAAGAACATGACTTTCATGGTACTGAGCGCTTGATGTTTGCCCAGCTTTCCTGTCATGAATGCATACATGTACATGTTGATCCATAAAAAGCAAAGTGCTACAAATCTTTTTATAAGGGAAATGTCAGTCTTGAGTTGACTCTTCCTGCATTTTTCAGTTAAAGTGATCAGTACGATCACTCCCCTCCTGAAAGGAATTCCATCTTCATCAATCCGCTTTCATTTCTATCAAGTTCAAATGTACGCTATACCTTGGCACTGGCTGGCTCTCTCTCTCTCTCTCTCTCTCTCTCTCTCACACACACACACACACACACATACATACACACACTTTCTCTCTCTGTCACTTTCTTAAAGGTCATGTATAATTTTTGGTAAACCTCAAAATAATATTAAACAAATAAGAGGCAAAAATAAGAGGCAAAAATAAGAGGCAAAAATAAGAGATACCTGGCCCGAGACATAAATTCCAACAGCGTCAACATGCACTACCCAAGTGTAAAACCTAGGTATACAACTATACACAAGCTATACATGTATCTCCAAACAAAGTGCTGAGATTGTTGTGCAGGAAGCTGTCAGGGTAGAAGAGTGCTAGGGCAGTGTAAAGCCTTGATTTAACTTGTTAAAATTCAGCCCAAATCATGGATGAAATATCAAATGATCTCACATCCATATTTTGATATACGAACTTGCTTATTACTTAACAGTTTTCATGCCAATTTACTTTTTGCTACCAACACTATACATGTATGTGAGCTTTAACATAACATGGTTTGCGACTTGCATGCAATCATGAGCAAGTCTCTTCCTCTTCCTCTTCCATTTCCCTTTCACCTATACCCCCATTCCACTCCCAATTTTCTGGCAGGAAATTCCTTTATTTGACTTCTTTTTCTCTGTTTGCTTTGATTTGTTTGGTTTTGCTGTGTTTTGTAGTGTTTGGTACCTCCTGGTTGGAAGATCTTTGCTCCAAGTATCTCATCAGGAAAGTTGGTCCAACATTTCCCCTCCCCCTTTAAAAATGGTCTAGCAATGCCCCTGTATTCTTCCTCTCTCTCTCTCTCTCTCTCTGACCCTCTGTGTCTTAGGCAGTACATTTGTTGTATTCGCAACCCATGTTTACGAGAAGTGCCCAAACTCCAGTTTTGCTCAACAGGAATGACGTTTAACAACACGTTATTCTAGACTTCATTTACACTTCACACAAGAAACATTTACATTCAGTACATGTATGCACTTTCCTTATGGCTGTTGTGTTATTGTTGAACGTCATACATTTTTCTGGGTCTGAATGGGGATACACTGATTGAACTTCTTTCCCAGAGGAAATCTCATCAGTTTGTTTGCAAACACACCTATCCATTCTCGTTACCCCATCAGCCTCGATTTCCCACTCCCGACCGGAGTTCTTGTTGCAAGCCGCAGCCCCGCTTCCACCCTGTCCCAGTTTGCCCTCTCTTGCAGTATCGTTTGTTGCTTTAAAGGTCTGTTCAGCACGAACTGTAAACTCTCTTCCTCTTTCCCTCCCACTTGAACAAATATTTTTTAAAGAGTTGTAATTTCTTCTTTCATCAGAGAGATTTTCCTACTTCATATACTCGATCTCTTGTCTTGAGCCATTGTTGCACTTATCCAACATCTAATATAGTTGATGCCCATCATTCTTTTTAAAAATCTTTCATTTCATCCCATGAAATATAATTCAGGCTCATCTTCCAAAGTACAATCATTTTGGTTTTTTTCCCCTTGTTTTCTTCTTTTTCTTGGTTCCTTCATCTAATGACTTTGAGAGCTCTCCCACACACTCACTCTTGGTTCATTCATCTATTTCCCCCTTCCCCCAGTCTGTCTCTCCCTCTCCCTATCTCTCTCTCCCTATCTCTCTCTTTCTCTCTCTCTCTCTGTCTTTCTCTCTCTCTCTTTCCCTTTTACAAATCTATCCCCAACTACTTGTCATTTTTTTTCTCTCTCTCTTGCTTCTTGCCACTCTTTACTCTGTCCCTCAACCCTTTCCTGAACCTTCTTTTCTGGGTTTTCCCCCTCTTTCTCTCTCTGCCTCATTTCTTTGTTTTCTTGTGAACTGTCATTATGTTGTAATCTTACTCTCTTCTTCGCTCTCTCTCTCTCTCTCTGTCAATCTCAATTCCCTCTCCTCGTACATGTATAATGAAGATAAAAGATGTAGAGGATAATTTGACAAGACTAATATTTGAAAGAAACCAGGTCAGAGATGAATAATGCAAAAGACATGTCCTGTAAGTCGTCAATACATGTCCTGGAGTAATTCAGGAAGATTGCATCTCTGTGTTCGATTCATGTTTATCATCTACATTGACTACAAAGAATTGGTTCTTTCATTATATCTGCAAATCACACAGGGAAAACGTCTTCAAATATTCACAATTCAGGCTAAGAAGATTATGGTCTCATATTGCACGTTATTAAATCTAACACTGAGTTTGAGTAAAAATGCCCTGAAGTGGTTAAATTTGAATTTATATAACTGATGGATTGTATGAGATCAAAAATAGGGAAATAAAAGATTAAAAAAAGGGAGATTATAACAAAAATTCATAATTTTCTTATAATGTCACCCTGTATATCCTTCTGAGGAATATGGAACAGCGCAAACATTACTTGTATGATACTTGTGAATATACGACACTTGCTTTCATCCTCCCATCCTCCCTTCAACTATTCCCCCTCCTAAGTCCATCCCTCCCACCCATCCAACTCCCCTCTGCCCACCACCCACCCACCCACCCTCCTGCCCTCCCTCCTTTACTCTCTCCCTCTTTCCCTTCCTCTTTTCCTCCCCCTCCCAACCGAAACCTTATCTTCCCCACCCCAAACTCCCTTCCCCTATAGCACACCTTCCTGCCGCACCCCCACCTCTTCACTTTACAGCCCCTCCCTGCAGATATCCATACTATACACCTAAATGATGTAAGTGGTCATAAACTATATGTATGCAATCATATTTCAAAGTAATAGCTCCTAGGGGATCTATCACAGCCGGACCCTCTTTAACTTTAAGCCAATTTCGCAAAGGAGCTAAATATACTGCCTATAGTTCTCTGGCTATTTGCCCAACTGTGGTCGTTCACCCTTCCTGCCACTTATGAAGAATATCCAGGTCAGCTACAAAATATGTTTCTTTTAGCAATAAGGAGTGGCAAGGAATACAATCCACCCTTACGGCTGAACTTTCTCTGCGGAAAGCAGAAACATCCACAAAACAGATTGTGGAAAGTTTGAATGAAATATTACATTAAGTTCTTGCAATGAATGAAAATTTTAAAGTATAAAACTTTATGGTAGAAAATGTGAAATCGCTCTAAAATCAGCAAAATATAAATTGATTGCCAATTCATGATTTGACAAGGCAATGGAGATCAACGTGGAGATTGATATTAAAGGCCATGGAGATCCTACTCCTAACTGTGCATGTAGGTCCTAACTTACTAAATGCTATTAAACTGGGCTACCTACACATGTATGCTACAGTGTCCTATCCATGGATACATGTATCTATGTTGTATTTCAGTGCATGTTGTACTGCAAGTTTTCATACATGTATTACATGTATAGGTAATGTTGAGTTCTAGGGAGCGTTTCATCAAGTGTTTTGTCAGTGATTTTTTACTGACAAATTTGCTCTCAGCAAATCAGATGCAAGGATTTCAGTAGCTTATAACAGTTGTCGGTAAAAAATGCTGACAAAACACTTGATGAAACGCTTCCCTGGTCATGCCATTACAATTACATTGTGAAAGAAACTGAAGGCAATTGGGAAAAGTTGATTACTGTATACATGTACATGTAGCACATAAGAACTGGTACATGTATATGGTGTATTAAGGTTTTTTGAATCGCCAAAATGATATGAAATGGACTCAATCCTGCCGAGAAACAATCACTGCACACAGAAATGTGTATATATGGGACTACACCCACATGTTAGGCCCTAACATTTCAGCCATTTCTTGTCATATTTTTAATGTGAGGGCATTTGAAGAGCACTCCTTTTCAAGGGGTATTTCTACTACAACGTTCTTCCAAACTGACAAAAAAGGAATGAGAAAGCTCACAAATTAGTTTTCCCCTTTCCCAAATCGCAACCTTCTCTTATATTGTGCTGATCTTAAAGGGATTGGCAAGTCGTAATCCATGGGCCTGACCAGTTGGCCTGACTCGGGGAAATTCGGATACAATCAGGTCCAATCGTGCGCTACCGAAGGAATGTTATTGCCGGATTCCTCGCGCGATCGTTAACTCGAATCCCTCCATACGCAACCGACCAATGAGATTCAAATACTGGAATAAAGAACACGCGATCTTGTTTACTCAAATTTGGGTCAATGTGCGAACTTTTATTAGCTGCGCTCGATAAATTGAAGTCGCTTTGAACTTTGATCCAGAGAAAGGAGCAGCCAACTGTAAAACCGCCCATAGATTGCGACTTGTCGCTCCATCTTAAAGAATTCTTTATAAACTCCAGCCTTTTCTTACCATATTGACTCCATCTCCGTCGAAGGGGTTCCAGTCCACGTTAGACGGGTAGTGGTGCAGGCACTTACTCTTATAGCTTCTCTGCAGGGGATGAATGTGGCAGCTTTCACCTGGAGGTAGATCAATGAGAGAGAGAGAAGGAAAATTGCCATTAAAATGATGAAATTATGAGATGATCAGAATTTCCTTTTGCGTTACTTAGTGGCCCAAATTCACAAATGAGGTTTGGTTAAAACCATGGTTTAACCCCCCTCCTGGGCCTTTTAAGCGTACATTGTACATGCGCACTGAATCCGATCCAATCATGTATATTTTCTTTGAGCGTGCGCATGGGCAATGTGCGCTTATTTACACTTATTTTAGTACGCTTACGTACGGCGATATCACAATGCATTATCAACCTACGGCGCACAGACTGTCACTCATACGCATCAAAAATGAAAGGAAAAAAAAATCATATGAAGGCCCTCCCTTACTTACTACACCTGGGTTGAGAGTGGCAAAGTACATTGTACATCTTGCCTACATGTATTTATTAAAAGAACATTACCTCTAGCTCCTGACCATGGTATTTCCAGATCGTAGTTCAAACCACTCAATTGCAAGACATACTGTATACCCTACAGGTTCGACATGCATTGCATACGTGTACAAATGTCTTTTTTAAAGATGCATTCAATATCTGACACAAAAATATGGATTTATGTCATTGGTTTTTTGTTTTTTTTAATTTTGCAAATGATGTCTGATATATATGTACATTTTTGTAGGCACACAAGATTCTATTGGTATTCTGATAATGAAAAAACTAACATTATTCTTTTTTGTCTGTATCACATTCAAAAACATACATGTATACAGTGAAACGTACATGTATACATACAGTCAAACCTGCTTTAGCGACCACCTGTATAGAAAGACCACCTGTCTATAAAGACCGCAATTGTTTCCTTTGAACATTTCTCATTGAAATGTGTATTAAAGGAACCTGTCCATAAAGACCACCTGCTCATAAAGACCGCTTTTCTTGTCTCCCTTGAGTGGTCTTTATAGACAGGTTTCACTGTATAAAGAACGCTCTAGGGAGACAAGAAAAGCGGTCTTTATGAGCAGGTGGTGCTTTGATACACATTTTAATGACAAACACTTTTCAAGGGAAACAAAAATTGTGGTCTTTACAGACAGGTGGTCTTTCTATACAGGTGGTCGTTAGAGCAGGTTTGACTGTATGATGGAGAAAAAAAATCAAAATGTTTATACATGTAACTACACAAGATTTTATACTAATCATACTGTACATCGTCTGTCCAGTGCTAGAAGGGCATTGACTCGTAGCATCTCCACAAGTAACATATAGAGTTAATGACCTTCTGACTCTCAGCATGCAAAATATATCATGTATTGAAGCCCTCCCAACATCCATGTTATATATTCTGCACATAATGTACATGTAGATGCGGTACAATGTATCTACAATCTACAATGTACTTATACCATAGACCACTTGCTGAGCAGTCATCTGCAATATGAATCGCATAATCAAATTATGGGAGAGCAGAGAGACCATGAGCGATGTAACATGATCTGGGATGGTAATGACTCGTGTATCGATTATGACCTGGGAAGAGAGAGCTCTCCATATCGTCATCATGTACACATGACATGTACCACAGACAAGCCAACTGTAAATAACCAACGGTGTAATGAGTGATGTGAGTTGGAGCATGAGTATGATTTCTAACACAATCTTGCTACATGGAAGGCCTAAATGTACATCTAGGTGCAATATACAGTGCACACCGTTTCATAAGGGGCTACTGACAATACATGTACAGTGTACACTGCAAAACCAGAAATTCTCCCATGCATTTTAAAATGTTCGCAAAGTTCGCGAGTGGTTCAGATTTCGCAAAGTTTAATGCCGCAAAATCATTCAATCATAATTGACATAGCACTAAACTTTTGCAAATTCGGGACATTTTCTTGCTGTGAAAATGACTGTCGTTTACAATTCGCAAAATGTTCATGTCGCAAACGTATCTGGTTTTTACAGTTCGGTACATGTACATTGTAGACATTAAATAAACATAAACATAACAAGAAATTTACAACAGGTAATACCCTCAGACCTCACTGTACATTTCCTTTCCAAAAAAATCTGAAACTGATGCAAAATACATGCAAGTACTGAAAAATAAATGAATAAATGCACACTTATTATAAATACAAACGAACTAACCTTTAATATATAATATCATCTACATCATACATGTACATGTACATGCTTGTCTTCAACTAAAGAATAAAACCCAGAGACAAAATACATGTATGTAGACTTGAAAAACCTACTTTGATCATCTTTAATCTCTTACATTATGTATACTGTGAATATGATTAATATTTGAAATTTTGAACATGAAGACCCATGATATTTCATGTAATGTACTGTATTCATGTAGTTGTCTCTTTGAAAACAATCACCTTTCATGAGGGGGGGCGTTATGCGAAAGGGATTGTGCATGCAAACTAAAGTCTACTTCTTGCACGTGAGCAGTCTAAAGTCTGTGTAAATTGGAAATACAGCCCAGATCATGGCCGCCGTTATGCAGATCAGAAAACGTGATGAAATATTGTATTGTACTCGCGAGCATGCCACGCCATATCTCCTTGTTGTTTCAGTGGGGTTTATGCGAGATATCATCTCGGGGAAAGCCTGCTGCTAAAATTACACCTGTGAGGGGAAATTCTAGAGCTCGGGCTGCTGTGCAATAGTACATTGGAGTGCATGAAAGACATATTTTGTTGAGCTACACATACAACACACACATTCCTCCTTTATTCGAGCACAACAGAACTTAACAATGGTATAGTTACATGTATGCAATGTATAATGAATTACCATATTTTTTTCTATTGAACTACCCGCTAAAAATTGTTTTCTCGATCACACACAAAAGTTTCTGTGCCTGTCCTTCAAAAGATAATGTACGTGCCCCGTCCCTCCCCTCCCCCCCCCCCCTCTCCTCCTCCACCTCTTGTTTATAAATAGTTTTCTTACTGTTTTATATCAGCCTATAATATTGATCTTGTCAATCTACAAAACGTAAATGCTTGGACTATCTTTACCATCCACCTCTCTCACTCACACTCTCTCTCTCTCTCTCTCATATTTAATACTATTTTCATGTTTGCCAGAAAATCAGTTAAAACACAAATCTAATTTTACATGTAAATGCAGGAGTACTGTAGGCATACATACATGTATAGGCCTACTCCTACATTTTATACCTTGATTATTAAAGCTCTTTTACTTCACGTAAAAAAAAAACAAAAACAAGCAGACCTCTTTCCATTTCAGCACGGCCAATGCAAACACACTTTTCATCTCCGAATTGTGTGTTATGCATTACATGGAATCAATGCCCCGAGTATTAGGAGTAACATGTTCGTCAGCCGGCCCAGCGATAGCCTGAATAAAAAATCAATACCAAATCTACATTAACAGCACACCCAGAATATTGGAACACAATCTACCTTGTCCCACTTTGTCTAAAAAAACAGACACCGTTTTGATTTTTCGTATTTCTCTTATTTCGTCCCCCATCGACTAGGTGCACGTAGGTACAGGTATATGACATTTTGATGAATCTTTGCTTCCTCTCCTCTGTGAATACTACATCTATTTCCCTCCATTTATACATGTACATGTAACAGTTAATTATAATTTTGTGATCCATTCAACTTTTAATATCTGCTTTTATATGTTTTATCTCTATATTATTTCAGTGTTCGTCGCATACTATCCCATCCTTTATTTTTATATCTCTTGTTCCTAGTGCTCTTCTTTCCATTCTCGTTTTCTATCTCTATCTCTCTCTCTCTCTAGACATGTACAGTGTATCTATCTATCCCTCCGTTTTGATCTACATCTCTCATAATCGTAAAAAACCTGTCCTTCTCTTTTCCATTTTCTTTCTCCATCTCTCTCTCTCTCTGTCTATCTGTCCCTCCAATTTGATCTACATGTACTATATACATGTACATCTCTCTTAATCTTCAAAACCCTCTCCTTTCCATATCCTTTCTCCATCTCTCTCTCTCACTACCTCTTTCTCTCTCTTTTTTCTCTCTCCACATACTCCTCTTTCCATTCTATAAATCAAAAGAACAAAAAATTCTTTCCAGATCATCTGCACGGTGTCTTCCAAATTTGCTCAAGAAATTTCCCTCTGGAATCTAAGCGGTATCTATCGCCCCCATGCACGATACTGTCCTACCGTCGTCGGCAAACTGACCTAAATTTCCCAGTAGTCACATTTTCCTCTTTTTACATGTACATGTCAGATACGGGATGAGAATGTCAAAAAGCGAGGATGGCTCAAAGAGAAAAGGTATAATCTTGTTAAATGCATTGGTGCCCTCTCATCAAACTTTGTCATCTCAAACAAAAATAACATTTTAAGTTTGCCATGCTTTTTTAATCAATATTTTACACTGCAAGCTTGGAAACACGCCCAAATACATGTATATCACAAAAAAACCTGATACATGTAGGGTACTCTAATGTAGGTAGCATTTTCAGAATGAGATCCTACAAATCGTCACTGGTTTTGCAAACCAACTTTATATCTCAATGTACACAAGCCTACAGTTGTATACTGTGCGCACATACATGTACATGCATTGTACTGTACATGTGTACCGGTACATGTATGTCAGTTCACAAAACCTGAAAAATATTTGACAAATTACAACATGTAAAATGCCCCCCAAAATTTAAAAATGACAAGTATACATCAAAATTCACACTAAAAAATTACATGTAATTAGATCCCCACAGTGGTATAATAAATGTCATTTTGGGTATCTGGGTCTGAAACCTCAGACTAGCCCACAGAGCAGCTTCATAATCAAAATGTACATGGAGTAGAGGCAGTGACCGGTCAAGGCCGTTAGAGTGGATGCGATCTTCTTTTCCTGCTTTTTCATCTCCTCCTGGGAGGCCAGTATTCTGTACCTGCCTTGCCTCTGCTTAATTACAAATGGCAATGTAATTGGGATTCTCTTTGATTACAAGAAACTCCATTATGGATACTAGGCTGTGTTCAATTTCCTCCCCCCCCCCCCCCCCCCCCCCACTCCACAAAAACAAAACAAAACAAAAATAACAAAATGCTTAAAATTGTCTCCAGGATCATTTCAGTTGAAGAATACACAGCTTTCCAAATACTGTATACAAGCCTACATGTATGTTTCATTCAGCACCAGGAAAAAATATTTTGTTTTAATAAAAGTCGGGATCCTTTATTTGACGATCCTACAAGTCATACATTTTTTGAGGGGGGGGGGGGGTGCAGGGTCCAGCAGTAACAAACATGTGCTTCCGATGTTACAATTAAGTGTGCATTGCCCAAGAGACGACTAAATCGATTGAGCATCATCACCGTGTCATATTTGGTATTTTAGCTATCACATGAAGATGTTAACTTACTAAACATCGCATTTCCTAAAATTCAATTTCAATCATCAGTGTCTGAGAATTGCAATATTTCAACCAGGCTTACTTTCCAAATAATTCTACTCTCCCCAAATTATGGTGTTAATCGAGGTTTGGGCAGTATATTTGTTATGGTTTTAATTATTCTAAAATTTCATATATATATATATGCAATCTATCATATCTTATTTCCTCCCATGACTGTATGTACATGTACATTATATACAGTTGTACATGTACCTGCTTTTAATAGCGACCACCTGTCTATAAAGACCACAATATTTGTTTCCCTTGAAAAGTGATTCTCACTGAATCATGTACATGTATTAAAGGAACCTGTACATAAAGGCCACTAGCTCATGAAGATCGATTTTCTTGTCTCCCTTGAGTGGTCTTTATAGACAGGTTTCCCTGTATGTACACAATGAACCATTCAGAATAGTTCATTACAACATGCAATATTACAAGCAGTACTCAACGTAACCTTTAAACCTTCTTGTTTGACAAATAGTCCTATGACTCTTCCACAAATAATTAATTTTGTGGAAAGATAATTTATTTTGCACCATCATAACAAAATATCTCAGTTGCTTGGGAATGGAGCAATGTGAAAAAGCATTATTTGCATCATTCACATCCAGGCTGTACATGTAACTGATGCACTGGGTACATTGTATGTGATGGCTTTGTGAAGACTATGCCTATACAATACATGTACATACATTATGTATCATCTGTTTGGAGCAAGAAGAGCGCTAACTCACATCTTTGGTACACAGTTTTTGTCTCCATGTTTCTCCCCCCACACACACACTCTCTCTATCCCTTTCTCTCACTTTATTTTTTATACTACATGTAACCCTATTAAATATTCAAAGACAGCAACATCAAATGCATTTAAAACATGTACAATGTATAAGGTGGTAATGTTATACAGGACAGCCCTAAAGGCCTACATTTATCATAGAATCTACATGTTTTAAGGAACTCCCACACAAACAAACATGTGCCCTATTTACATCATCATATTGTGTCTTCTTGACATTTGAAGTGTCATGCAGGCCTACATATTATGTTGAAACTCATCATCTCTCTGAAACAAAACAAAAAAGAGCAGAAATTTGTATTTGTCACTCTCACTCTCAACTCAAGTTAAGTACATTCATCACTTTATCTTGACAGCCGAAACCATTTGAATAATATCAGATCGTGTTTTCTTAACATTTGCAGTGTCATGCAGGCCAACATATAAGTATGTTGAAACCCATCATCTCTTAGAAAAGGGGGAGAAAGAAAAAAAAAGGATGAACAGACACTTGAACTTGTCACTCCACTCACCACTCAAGTAATACACATGTACATACATTAATCAGTTAATCTTGACAGCCAAAACCATTCTAGTTTCTGTATTGGTTTTAATTTTTTTTCCTTTTAATCCAAGTATTATTCTCAAGATATACAAGACATGGTTATCAATTAAAGAAGGATCAAAATCTACAACTGGGGGGCGTTTCATGACATGACTTGTCAGATATTTTATCCCACAAATTTGCTCTCAGCCAATCAGATGCAAGGATTTCAGTAGCTTATAACAGTTGTCGGATAAAATATCCAACAACTTCCTTTCATGAAATGCTCCCCAGGGCTCCACATTAACTTTTTAAACTTTCCAACAGGGGTCCAGGGGAGCGTTTCATCAAGTGTTTTGTCAGTGATTTTTAACGAAAAATTTGCTCTCAGCCAATCAGATGCAAGGATTTCAGTAGCTTATAACCGTTGTCAGTAAAAATCACTGACAAAAACGCTAGATGAAATGCTCCCCAGATTTAAAGTCTGGGTCTCCATTTGAATTTTCAAAATTTGGGGGGTCTGGACTGGAGTTAAAATTTTAAACCTGTGTGCAATGCAACCCTATCAGCTTCAAGCCTGTGTCTTTGAAACATACTTTATGTGCATGCAAGCCTTGCAGTACTTTTTGTCCTTGTCCACACAATTATTTAACAAATTTCAAGTGTTTTCTAAGTTTGTACCCACTGTGCCAACATTAATATGCATACATGTACGTACTTGTATGGGTAGCGTTACAACAATACAAAGGTTAAAGACGACATCTAAGCATGTATAGCCCTACATATAGACTTTTCTAGTTACATGTCGGTTCCATGTACATCTACAATAACAATAGGAATTTCACCTTGTGTATTGTATGGAGTTGGACAGTAGGGTCAGGATAAATCAATAAACTCATTTATAACAATAATTACCAATCATTGTAGACTTATATACCACTACCGAGTAATTATCAGGGAAGAATACAACCTTTCACTGAAAAAAAGAACCACAGGGCTATCACCTAGTAAGAGCAAGAAGGGCATTAATTCATATATTTAAAAAACACAGAGATACATGTAACGCCCTTTTGGCTCTCAACAGGAAAAAAAAAACACCTTGTTCCCTATTATCAAAATACAGTTGATCAACAACAAAAAATGAAACAATGAATATTTATGAATGCCCACAAGGATTCATGTACGTATATGTAAAGGTCTACATGTACTGTGTCATGGGACTTCCTATGCAGTTTGGATAGAGCATAATTTGAAGGATTTGGTAAACAACTTTTTTAGGTGTTGTTTGCGTCGGAAAACATGAGCAAGATCACTCTTTATTATGCCATTAAAGTAACACTTGCAATTAACATGCATGGCCGACACGAATCCTCTAAAACGGTGCCGCCATTTCGGCGAAAACCCAGTAAGCCTCTTGTGATATCGCTCCCTTGAAAGAAACTGACCTGTTTACTGAATTTTATGCCTTTTTATACAGGTAGTCTCAAGTAGTACTAGTCTCAAGTCAAAGCATCTCCAAATATCTTGGTGTAGGGCTTCATGAAAATTTCTTAACATTAAAGGGAGGGTGTTTGAGAAGAATATTAACCAAAAACAAGATGTGAAATGAAAACAAGTTTTGTGAGTCATTGTGAATAGGGAAGGTCATTTGTCCTATTAAAAATTGCTCTTAATGATAAAGGTGAGTTCTAGACTTCTGGTCATGCAATAACATATGTATTGTGAAAGAAACTGTCTCAAAGCAATTGCGAACCGTTGATCATGACTACATATTAAGCATGGTTTATACTGTGAGGTTTCGGAATCATCAAATTTATTTATTAAGAAAGTGACCGAATCTCACTGCCAAAGCACACTGGAATGGGTATACATGTACAGAATGTTCGGCCCAAACACTTCAGCTATTTCTCGTCATATTTCAAATATGAAGGCATTTGAAGAGCTTTCCTTTTCAGGGGACATTTCTACTATGATATTCTTCCAAACTGACATAAAAAGAATGAGAAAGCTCACAAATTATTTTTCACCTCTCCCAGAACTCAACTTTCTCTTCAAAGAAACTGTATAATCTATTAATTCTTTAGCAGGCCGAAATACAAAAAATAATTTCAAGTATCTGGTATTAAATATAGAAGAAAATAACATTTATGAACCTCCATATAAAGAAAATAGGAACTGGAAACTGACTCTTTATAAATAATCAACTGCTAGATTTAAAATTGAGCTTTTGGCACTTGTAATATTTTTGATCAGTATTAAACATTTATAAATCTTTAAACCAACTGATTCTGTTCTCAAAATTAGTTCAAAATCGGTCTTGGTACTGATACCGTCCACAAGCAAGAAGCAATTGGTCAGATTAATTTCAGAATGAAATTATTGATTTTGATGCATACTTTAGAATCCCAGTATTATACCTGGCTCAATGTGTTGTTGTTGTTGTTGTTGGGGAGGGGGGTGTTTTCAGTTTTTATAGAATAACTACAGAACCTGCAACATACATGTATGTAAGATTTTGTACCCACTGTCAAGGCCGTACGCAGAAATTTTTTCCTGGGGGGGCAAGATGATCGCTTTCAAAGGAACCCAAAACTTGAAGTCTAAAACCCTATTAAAAAAAAGTATGATTTTGAAATTTCTGGGGGGCAACTGCCCCCCTGCCCCCCCGCTGCGTACGGCCTTGCCCACTGTAAGCAAATACTGACCCATGCCAACTTTCTTTGTCCTTTAAAATGGCATTAAACTGGCAAAACTTGAACAGCGCCACCTTACAGTAACTGCTAAATTGAGATAATTTGAAAATTATTTTTATTTTGAATTTTGACTAACAGCTGTATGGAAAATAGGCACATTCTTTGTCCTTTAATATGTTGAATGGTTGTAGCTCTTGATGACATCTTTATTTGACATCTCAATTCTGACTTCTCCGAAACACCACCTTGGCATCACACTCAACTTCTTCAAAATGCTAATGTTGATTATGGTTTGCACAATGCGCTTTCCTTTCACAAATATTTTTTCATTTAATTTTTGCTCCTTCACTTCACCATTGCCTAGCAACACCTACATGTAGCCAATATACCTTTATTATCTTTCTTCTCAGAAGCCTCCTTCAAAAAGGATACTTCAAGAGACCCTAAAAGTAAAGGCTCGAATTAAAACACTCGACCCAGACGAAGTCGACTCTGTTTACTATCTGGCGTCAGCTGTGGTCAATATTTCAGCTCATGGTGGAAATGGTGCAGCCTTTACAGGGTGATCTTTAAGCTAGTTAGTTGTATTCCCATTATCGGGAAGTATTAGAAGGGAAATGCTAAGTTTCTATTACAATTACGCCAGGCTTCATACATGGAAGGTAGTTCTCTTTCCTGCTCGCTCCTGGCAGGAACACTGAAATTGTTGCAGATTGTTGTTTTCATGATGATTATACATTATATTACATGTAAAAATTTTCATGATATTTACATGTTACATGTATACTCAATGTATAGGAGTATACTGAGTTTTCTTTTCTTTTTTTTATTTGTAAGTGCAGTTTTATTTGTGGATGGGTGTAGAATAGATACAAAAAGGAGAGTTTTGACTTTACATGTACATGTACTTTTTATAGAAAACAGAAACACTGCTTTATACAGTACGACTAGTCTTCACCCATGCCTTTAATAGCTTAGGACTGACTTTCGTTTATTTGCAAATGGCACACAAAATTAATACTGGACGAATTTGCAGTCTGATTTGAGGAACAATCTTTTGATCATTTTATTCTTTTCCTTCTCTCCATGAATCAGTACAATTGTCTTCAGTGACCTCCTATGAATATTTCTTTTTGCCTTAATACTGTACTTTCTAAACTGAAGAAAATTATCTAAAAGTCAAATCGGCTTAAAAGAGATCCTCAAAACTACAGTAGCTCTTTTCTGCAACGTTTAACACTGAGAATGATGTGCTGATGTGCAAGTGAGCTTTAAAAAACAAGTAGTTTGAATATGTACGTATATGGAAGATTTGGGTTCCCAATTTGTGACATTCTTGGTGTCCCGCTTAACCCCTACCATGCTGTCGGCGGCAAATCCCGCCAAAACATTTGAATGTTGAACACTTTGTTTAGGCTCAGAATGGCTTGAAAATTCCTCCTCATACAGAAACTTGTGCCTTCAATATAATGTTTATTCCTATGCAATATATCTTTGCGCAGTTTGCTCCAGAAAAAACTCACTGAAAGATAATACTTAGCTCTTGAAAATATGGAAGGGGTTAAGGAACACACTGGGTTTTTTGGCTCTGGGTAGAGACAAATAGATGCAATATGTTCTGCTCAGAATCACTTTGCAGTCTTACTCCACGATTGGCATCTGTGTGTTCCTTACATGTACATGTATGTAAGCGGGACACCACGAATGTCACAAATTGGGACCCTTATTTTATATGGAAATACCCAAATCTAAGCTGAAGGATCCCAGATTGTAACCACCTCAATTTCCAAGGGTTCTATTAAAACTCTAGACAGCCTGAAGGAAATTAATTGCAATTAGCATCTTCAAATGCTCAATTGTCGCTTAGCGGGGAAAAATCGATTCTCATTGCACAGAGTGGTCACAGAGGGAAACGAGACACCGGTCATCAACAGCCCTCGGGATTAGCGAGATGGCGCCATTCTATTTGAACCCCGCTTTCCAACCTTTGAACCCTGTATAAAGCAAAATGGATCAAAAGCTTCTTCAGCCCCTCCCCCCCCTTCAGAGTTTGTAATTCTTCTTCTCTCTTTATTTATATTTCATTCACTCTCATTCTCTCAATAACTTCAGTAAAGACATAATTGCTTATTAAAAATACAATCAAATTTTCTGAAATCAGAATAAAAGCTGTTATACTTGCATCACTTCCTCTCCCTACGATATGATACATAAAATATCTTTCATACATGTACATGTAATTACTCTGGAATGTCACTTTTCACAAAAATGCTTCCTGCTATTCTAGGTCTGTACTTCAATTAATTTTAAATTTTTATGAGCTCTGTTCAATAGCCCTCCCACCCACCGCCCCCCCCCCCAAAAAAAAAATCTTGAAAAAGAAAAAAAGTTCATCAGCTGTACTATTAACATGGACCTGAATAATATCCCCAGCCTGAAGTACATACATGTACATGTGTTTGTACTAAAACAAAATATCTGTCCAAAATACAATTTTATCCATACAATATTATAAATTTGATGTGTGCATGTTTCTAAAAATAAATAATACAGCACTGATTATAACCTAATGAATTTCCATTGTATGTACATGTTAGATGTGAGTGTCAACAGGGCAGAAGAGGAATACATTTGAATTTTTAGCCAGAGGGCAGATGGTTGATAAGTGATGGAAATTTGATTTCGGCTCGGCCCAGCCCGCGAACCACGTAATTGCACGTACTGATCTAATACATTGTATGCATTTAGGTACAGTGGTATCCAACACACATGAAGGCCCTGCCTGTTTGGCAGAAATTCTCAACATGTATTCACTGCAAGAGTCAGAGGAGAAAAGTTGAGCTCCAGAAAGCCGAAAACGATCTCTGAAAAACAAAACTTGCCAAAAAATAATTAATGAGATGATTTTTTTTAAACATAAAACTACCGTTAGGAGAAGGAAAGAAAAATGCACCTGTCATAATCATCAACAGTGTGCAAGAAAATGCTACTCTTCGATTCAGGTGAAATTATTTTTTTAAAGAGCTGCTACATCTTATATAAAAACTAATTAAATATTAATTATTTTAAAAATAGTTATAAATGGTCGTACTATAAAACACATCATACAAGCGATCTGTTTTCTTATATTTTTTCAAATAAAAAGGTGGGGAAGATACTAGATAGAATACCCGATGGGAATACTGGTAGCTTGTTTTTTTTTAATCATACAATGCAGATTACACATGTACTTGGCCAATTATTGTAGTGGAACAGCTCTTCTTCCCTTGTGTGACCTTGAACTTGTGTGAAAATCTTACATGTGAGTTCACATACATGTACAGTATACATGTACATGGAGAGAAGAGAAGAACTATAGTGAAAATAGAGTGAACATAGGGAGTAAATACAGTGAAAATAGAGTGAAATTTCATTCTTTTTTCATTTTAGAGAGCCCTGGATATTCACTTAATATTTACAAGTGATCACTGAAGTCACTCCCTAGGGGACTGAAAATAGGGTAAAAATAGAGTGAAAATTCTTTCTTTTCTCTTTAGAGAGCCCTGGATATTCATATTTTTTGTTTTGACAGATCTAGAGTTTGGAGACACATCATGAGAACCAGCAAGATGTTGGTCTACAGATGTACAATATCCGCGCAGCATTCAAAACTTGCGTGTAGGCCGGCTACACCTGGGACTCAGGAGATGGCTTTTCTTGATAACCAAGCTACTGGCAGAGTACTGGTGGTATATTTTCTTATCTCTGATTGTTGATCAGGTGACAATTACTCCTGATTTATTTACAGAGCATTATTTCCACTGCTGACATTCATGTGTGTATTCAGTGAGCAATCCAAAAATCAAATAGACTCTTGTGATCAAGGCAAAGCAAAAAGTGAAGATCATCTTGTGACCAAAGAATAGTCTACAAAGTAAATGATGCAGACGCTGTGCTTCATTCCCACATGTGAACAAACTTCTAAAGAACAGATTTAGTACATGTATGTAGATGCATTAGGGTTCATAAATCGATTTATTTAGATATAGAAAGGTGATGGGGAAATTCATCAAAAGCCTCTAGAAAATAAGGAGCTTAGTGGACAATATAAATATTTTTTTTTAAATAGCCCCCCCCCCCCCCTTCCCCGCAGCCCCAACACACAACACAAACACACAAACACTCTCAATTTTTGTCATTACAAATTGAAATCTGCAACAATATTTTGCTCCTATGCAAACAAAATTTGAACAATGAAGTCACTCAGTCATTTGCTAAATGTGTTGCTGATGAATTCAGAATTTTTTCATTAGTTTGGGGGCTACTCGCGGCCGCAGACCAGCTTGTCAAAGTTTACAAAATATTGCTGCATACAATTGTACATGCAGGGTTTCCACTATGCAATGTACAGCATGTACATGTAGCCTACTACTACTTCTACTTCTGATTTGATTCTTGGTAGACCATCTGGTCTCTTGCCAAGTATAAGTATTTGTTATCCAGTGTAAGGTGAGCATCACCTCACCACATGATCTTTTTAAAAACTTGAACTTCGAACTGAAAAAAACAAAAAAATAAAAAAACAAAACTGAAAATACATGTACATGTACATGCCCAGCACCGATGACGATCTAATAAAAAAAAAAAAAAACAATGTGGGGCGGATGTAGGCCTACATGTAATTAATTCTTCTTAACCATGTACATGTATGTACACTGTAGGCCCTAAAGATAACCTCCGTTCTGAGATCAAAATACATTTTCACTACATACATGTAGGCGACATGTACTTACTAAAAATGTAAACTACACATGTAGGCAGGCCTTCATGTTGACCAATCCAGCTCCCTGAAGGACCATTTCCCCTACATGTATTCCCATTTTATACACATGTCCATGTACATGTATACATGTAGATGTGCACTGACTTTCAGAAAATTTCTTGTTTTTTATAGTATCTGATACTGGATATCAATAATGTAAAAACCAGAAATTTTTGCGTGCATGAAACTTTTGCAAATTTCTCGGGTGGTCGAGATTCACGAAAGTTTCGTGCCACAAAATAATCAAATCACAATTGAAACAACAAAAAATTATTGCAATTCACGGAAGTTTCTTGCTGCAAAAATTGGCTGTCATTAACAATTCTGGAAACGTTTGCATCACCAAAGTTTCTGGATTTAGAGTAGACTGGCTTCCATTAATAAACACTGCATCAGCATTGTACAAATTTATAGCTATGAGGATATTGTGGCATTGTGTGTTTAAAATTTAGGTCTGTGTTTTATAGTAATTATCTCCCCTGTTTCCTTGTTTTGCTTCCTGTCTCCCTGTAACACCCCCCCCCCCCTTCCCCCACCACCTCCTCTTCCCACTTCTTGTGTCTCTCTCCTCCCCTTCCTTGTGTCTCTCTCCTCCCCCTTCCTTGTGTCTTTCTCTCCTCCCTTCCTTGTGTCTCTCCCTCCATTTTCCTACACCTCCCCACCCCCTTGAATCTACAAAGGCCCACACAATCAATCTTTTGTTTTGTATTGCATTGTATTCCATGATTGGTACCTGCACAGCTTTAATTAAAGTCAATCATGAAAACAAAAGACTTCCTGCTTTAAGGTACCTGCTTTATTGATGTAGCCTACATTATCTTTAATAGGATACACTGGTACATGGAAAGAGAAGGAAGTTTAAATATTTGGCCATGAGGCTTAGTTTTTACATGTACCTCCTTTATTACAAATACATGTCAGCCTACAGTTGTGCAATGTTTTAAACCATGGTAGAATATGTTGGGGCCTATATATGTAGCCACACATGGAGAGGAGTGGCATGTGGGGGGAGGGGGGGGGGGGATTCTTTACCCCCAAGTAAACATAAAATTTATGAATATATACTGGTACATGTTTGTTTTTTTGGTGGGTTGTGGGTTGATTTGTGGATATGTACAGTATGTATTAAGCTTATATGTACATGTATGTAGGTAGATATATGTGCACATGTATGTGTTTATTTGCCAGGTATAAGAGAACTGTTGCTGGGCTAGTGCCATGAGCGTCTTTGGACGGTGTGTGCGCTCTATAAATATACATGTACACTATTATTATTATTATTTACATGTCTCTCTATATTTTATAAATGTGAGGGGTTAAATTTTGTTGCATGATGGCAAATTTGGTTGGGCAACCTTTCAGAATACACCCCCCCCCCCCCCACGCCAGTCCTGTTCTATAACATATTATCTAGAGATTTGAATTGTGATTGGCCTCTCTAAATGAAACAATGATGTTATCTTGTCACTGAACATGCACGTACATGTATACTGTAAGCTTTTTATTTTAAATATTAAACTTTCATATAAGCCTGCACGTATTAACAGAAAAGCTTGGAGCTCAACACTACATATATTCACGACGTAGAGAAATGGCATCTCGTGTACATGTATGTGCATGGGTCGGCCTACACACATTCTCCAGTTATGCAGAGTGCATTGTATGCATATTTTTTATTATGGAATGGAATGGTAAAGAGAGGGGAAAAAATGCTCTATCGGAGAGTTCGATGAACAGGCAGCCTAAATGTAAAAAGTGCACTCGTCCCTTGCTCTAGAACGTCATCATATCATCCATAGCAGGGCCATTGCTAATGAAAATGGAAAGGAACTTGATTAAAAAACACTTGCACTGCCATTTACTCTCCAATCCGATCAAGGGAGAATTAAGGTCATGATTATTGTTGTTTTTATTCCTTTTATTTTCTTGTTAATACCGTGGTTATGGTCAGATTGGGGCCACTTTTGAGGGGTTCGCACATCCCCCCCCCCCCCACCCCCCGTCCAAATCTCCTGATGTGAAATGACTTTGGGAGGTCCATGCTTAGAATATAATCTACTGAGAGCAATTTTTGTTCTCTTCAATATTTATGGGTACTTGTAGTACAGGTACATGTACATGCAGTTTACATGGGATCTAGACATACATGCATTAAAAGAGGTTTTTGATGTATACCCTATTCAGTGATTAGTTCTTCTTGGCCCTTTTCTTTTGGCCAAAAAGGAAGAGTTTACGACAAATATTAACTTTGGAACACATTAAAGAATGTTGTTTTCATTGAAAGAACAGAAAAGAATGTCGTAGTCGAGTAGTTTAAACACTTGACTGGAGATGGGAAGGTCCTGGGTTCTAACCCACACGGGACTACTGTCCTTTGGCAAGACATTCATCTACATGTACATGTACATTTGCCACTCTCCACTCAAGTGTTAAATGGGTACGGGTAGGAAGGAATTCCTTGAATGCTGTGAGTGCCGAAATCGGTAGCCTAGCTATTGAGCCGGAGTAATATTGGAGAGTCATTCATGGTGGATATGAGCCCTATATCCAATATTATTATTATTATTATCATTTTATTGTGTATAAAAGGGACCGAAAAGTCGCCAATCTTGGTGTTGGAGCTTGGCCCGGCTCGGGTAATTCAGGAATCTCCGTATATCTTCGGTAAACGAGCACGCAATAGACTGCTTCTGTAATGTACAATGTACATGTACATGTATACAAATTTATGCACATACATGTATATTCTCTGAGCACCTAGTGACGAGCTATTCCATGAACATGTATGCTTTTTATAAATGAGCCTCAATGCTTGGAATCCAGTTTGCATACATTTGTTGCTATGCCCGGCAAGCTTTCAGGTTGTCAAGAACAAACTTTGTTTGAAAGGTATGCATAAAATTTGCATACATTACCGAAGCGGTCTATTGCAGTGTGATACGCATTTGACAGAAGAAAGATGAACTGAACAACCCAACTGACAAACTACCCCACCCTCGACGGCAATTTTGTTCGCTGCTCCAAGATTGTTATGCACGGCCTTGCAATAGGGGCAAGCAAATGAAACTGAACGTACATGTACATGGATATCGAGCGGTGGCTCCCTTTAAGACTTGCTGCTCCTGACCAGCTCCCAAATGTGCTATCAAAATTCCTACCTTTTTTGAGGATCTTTTCTCATCACTATAGTGAACTTCATACCCTTTTTTCCCGAAACCAGATCCTGGGTTACCCATCTGGTGGTGAAAAAACAACCCTATTTTATTGTTTTCATGGACGCGGATGCCATACAGGCCTCAATGAGACATACATGCACAACCCCCCCCCGGATTTGCACGTACATGTAGGCCTACGTGTTTATTAGCAAAAATTGTAGTTTTGTTTGCTCAATGTACACTGTATATCTACTGATACCTTTTCTTTTCCAAGGAAATTGTCATTATCTTATCTGATCCTACATGTACATGTTCATGTATTTTTGGCTAATGGTAATGAAACCATCATTAAGGCTTTGCAGAACATCCCAAATCTTATTGATAGATATGAAAATGCAATCAACATACATTAAGGTTACACGTACTGTACAGTAAGCAGTGAATCTGTTTGTTTTCTGGTATATCCACTTGATTTGTAAAGATTTTTCTGGTAAAGTCTAGTGACATCCATTTTGAAAGTTGCAACTGTTTTTACCTTTACTAAAATGTACATTGTACAGTTTGATTTTTTTTTTCTTGAGTTCCACATTTCAAACTTGTACATTGTACAGTACATGTACATGTATGTCAATTGTTTTGGTGCACCATGCATGTTTCTGGCTTTAATGAAAAGGGGGAAAGGTTGTACTTGAAATACATTGCATGAAATGAATAAAGCAAAGATATGGTTTACAAAGCTCTAGCATTATACATACATGTACATGTACATTTTTTTCAAACATATTTCCAGCCTTCATTCTCAAAGCACATTTTGTATACAGTGTAGTTGACTTTTAAATCTGCAAAATTATCCCACACAGATAGATCTGATGTTACATGTGAACATGTATAAACTCCATAGGATCTTGTGCCTGGCTGTCTTACCATAGTGTGCCATACACATCATACAGCGCACCACGACGACAGAAGACGAAGTGAGTGATGACTCGTGCTATCTGTTCAGTCATTCGTTAGCGCTAACGGATGAGTCATGTGACATGCCAGAGCAGAGTTGGACATAGAAACATGAGTTCAATGGCCAGGGTTTATGTTATTGGTCAGAAAAGGTCAAATAGAGGTCACAGTCAATATGTGACCTTTGACATTAATTAGTTGAACATTAATCTACATGTACAAGGCCTACTTGTATGTTTAATGCACCGGTACAACAATTATATAAATGAACACTATGTGTACATGTAAATGTGTATGAAGTCATGTTATTATTATTAGCAAGAGTCAAGTTGGGAGAAGGTACTGAACTTCAGGACTCAGAAGGACAACATGAGTTCAATGGCCTGTTGGCCAGTCAGTGCCGATTATGTAAATTGGTCTGATGGGTCAAAAAGGGTCACAGGTGACTTGTGCACATACGTGTACAACTGTACATGTACATACACATGTACTCAGTAAATGTCAAACTTCAAGAATAAATTTGAAGATCTACATACATGTACACGTGCAAAGTACGTACATGTAGATGTACATGTAAAGCTCTGCATATCAAGGATCATGATGATCATGAAGCAATAGCTCTACACAAATGTACAGGTACATGTATACATGTACATGCCTACTGTACATCGGGGCGGATCCAGGATTTGTAAAAGAGGGGGCACAGTGTATGTACATGTATGCCAGTTGGGTTTCAAAAGAGGGGGGGGGGGGGGGGGCCTCGATCCGCCGTGTACCATGGTAAATTAAACAGTCAATTGTTTATAACTTAAACAATATTTGCGAAGTTTCAAGGAAAACAATTACTTAATACATGTGTAGGCCTAATATGTTTCAAACCAAGAGACTTTGCATTCTCAATTAAAAAGACACAATTTGTGAGGAGAAATAATTAAATTCAAATTCTCTGCCCAAATCACTTCAAGACAATACAGTATACATGTACACTGTATGTGTTTGTCAATCTACATGTGTACCTCTTGAGCAGTACAATCTTAAGTGCATGAGCAGTACCTGTACAATCTGTGTTTACATTTTTCACCACAAATCCGCAGGGGGTACAATTGGTGCCTGTCTCAATAGATAAGACTAGAGCTTTATCTGTCACTTCCAGTACCAGATAAGTGTGCTATTATTACATTAGCTACCCTCAACAATAGCTTGGGTTTCTGTAATTACACTCCATTGTATACTACATGTAATAGTGCTTGCTCAGTGTAATGTACAAAGGCTGGGGCAAGACAAAAGACAGGTGTAAATGCTCATGTACCTGTGTAGTTCTTTGGGCTTTGACAGGCTTTGACAGATGATGTGAAAGAAAATGAGGCTTTGTATGGAAGATACTTTACACATGGAACATTGTGGTCTGGTCAGATTACATTGTTGGGCAATGTTTACAGGCCTTACATCATGTACATGGCTACATCACATCCTTTGTTTCATGTATACAATGCACATGTATTAAGTCTACAATGGTTGCATCATGAAATCACTAAAAACAATTTTATTTTTTTTAATCAAAACCTCTGAACAGAGAATGTAGACACGTACATGTGTAATCTCTTTCGCTATCAATTCCGAACTTTATATCATAGTCATGTTATGCATAATTTATGATAATTTTTAAGCATAAGTTTTCATTGTTTGCATACATGTTTATATCAATGTTGTTCAATCGCAAAGTTATTGGCTGCTTCGAAATCACAAAACCTTCAATTCAATTCACTATAATACAGCATGGACTTTCAGTTTTATGTTTATGTTGAACTACATAAAAAGTGCATACAGGGCCTTCATGACAAAGTTTTTCTACAAAAAGATATTACAAATTATAAAATAGGCCTACATGTACATGTACTCTGTTCCATTGTTTAATCAGGAGCTCCAATAAACAAAAAAGGTCATTATTAATATTGAAAAAAGTTATTTGCAGCTAGCACACAAGAATATCAGACAATGCCTCTGTTGTCCCAGGAGGAGCAGCTGAGTCGAATGGATGAGGCAGATGTTGCCATGGTAAATTGACTTTTAACAATGCAAGAAAAGTTTACTCCAAAAACACTACCAACTGACTACCAATGGGTCTGCCAGCTGGGTTGGGTGAGTGGAACTCGCTTAAATTACTGATAATCACATGGGATGACTTCGCACTCGCTCCTAACTCTTTTCAAGATTGAGCGGACGTACTGTAACTTTGTTAACTTTATATTCTTAATGTACGTCATGGAAATGGTTTTTGTAGTTTGTACAACCAAGGAGTTAAATTACTGAAGCTTAATACTGAATATGATGATAGTAACTTGTTGGTACATGTAACACATCTTTTTCAAACAAATTCTATGAAAACAATGTGTTATTTCATGTCCAAATGAACAGTTTGTGTCTTTTGTAAAGCGAGAAAAAGCTTGGTAATTTAACCGAAAATGTGACATCATCAAAACGTAGGGAAGTTGTTTTCAGAAATCGCGGGGTTAAAGCCTTTTTCCATGTACATGTATACTACCTGGAGTAGACAAACAAGATAGACAAAAATATGGAATTTCCCCCCATTTCTTTCAACAAGAATGATGGAAAAGCCATCTTGTAACATGACGCAGATTGCCATGGTTTCAAGGTAATTGCAATTCCTTATCACCTGAAAACCAGCAGAGAATTGCTGGTAGCATCATTATAATCTCAACCCAACAAAGTGAAAGAAAGAGTGAGAGAGAGAGAAAAAAAAGAAAGAAAGAAGAAAAACAAAGCCAATGGGGTAGGGAGGAGGATTGTTCTGCATATCATGTCCGGGTCGTTAGTCCGGGCAACCATTTTAAATGAGCTTTTTTTTTTCCAGTACATACAAAATTTGCAAACCTACAGTGAATACCTGCTTGCATATACACATGTACATGTAAAGGCCTACATGTACATTGTACACTCAGAGCATACATGTACAAATGTATACATTTGTACCATGCCTTGGAAGAACTGCTCTTGCTTTTTAATGCAATTCAAGCACTAACAATAATCCAATTTACAATGTACATTGTGTACATTTGAGTATTTAAAGGGATTTTTCCTAGCCTACAATCTTTTACTTTTTAATTTTTTTAAAAGAGATCTTTTTAGAGTTTTTTTTTAGCACTCTTATGGGGTGTTGCAAGAAAGTTGCGATTGATTGCAAGTTGCAACTGATCGGTACTGACCAATGAAAATCATTGTTGCAAGCGCATCTTCTTGAATGGGCAGACCCTGAACCATTCAGAATGGTTGTTCTAATTTGCTTTACAATTTGCAATTGATTGCAACTTTCTTGCAACACCCCATTAGTATACACATCTGCCCAGAGTGAAATGTCATTCCTACATGATACCTGAAAACAAGTGTTTTTCATTGGATTTGGGCTTTAAAGTCAAATTGCTTACATACATGTATATCCTGGTATGCAGTGGTATCACGTTTGTTTTTACGACTTGAATGATAATATTCCACTTTGCTAGTACATGCATAATGCATGCATGAACATGTACATGTACATGTAAGTACGGTATGCAGGTAAGAACAAGTCGTTATCCAACAACAGGAAGGACACTCAAAACTTTCGAAGTGGAAGAGGAAGAGGTCCTTTTCACAACCGTCTTATCTCACTTTGGTGTTGGCTGTGCAATAAAATAACCGTATACAGATTACCATGCTACATATAATGTAGACCGGTCTATGAAAGCGCTGTACTTAGCTCCCAACCCAAAATCCCAGTCTGGTCGGGCTCGTTAAAGCTGGATACCCAACCGCAGATTGTGGTCATTTTTATGCCACGAGAGGGCACCGTGACTGTTACCTGATCATGCTGTTGCCCCGCGGGGCGCAAACTTCGGACAGACTGGTTGCCGCACAACATGCACGCTCTCCCTGAGCTCGAGCTCGTGTGAGATTCGGTCGTCTTCGTGCAGTCCAAAATGTAAACCCAGCAGTCCGACGGACGCCTTCGACGGACAGGGTGAAGCGGGGCTTACGCAATCCTGACTTTCCCAATGGCCGCCTGGTGGTATATCCCTTTAAGTTCTGAAAATCCTTTTACTGGGTTCTGAACTGGTCTGGTAACTAGTTACGGAACACAGTTGACTATTATCAAAATTTTGACACCAATATTCTGTTCTTTTCCTCTGAGCACAATTATATTTACCTCAATGCATGTAGGCAGACATACGTACAAATATTTTAGAAAAATACACTTTCTGAATGAAAAATGACAAAAGTGTGCTTTTTCACGACTTCTTTCTACCAAACCTATGTTACAGAGCTGACCAAATTTGAGATTTAGTCTGGTTTGTGTCTGGCTGTGCTCAAAGCCTTCGGTCTGGTGAGTTTCAGACTGGCTCTGGATCTGAGCTACAGCACTACCGTTAATTAAGTACACTAAACAAGTTGTGTGCATTTCATAACACAGGGGAAGGAGATATTGTGTTCATACACACATGGCCCTTACATCCACCCATTCATTCTATCATTCTTCATTCTCTCATGAATGCGATCATGATTATCATCTCAGCCACTGACCATTCCAAGGATGCACCCTAATCCCTGTCTACATTCCCCAGACTTCATGTAAACATTGATCATCTGGACATTATACATGTACATCATCACACCAAGGAGTTATCACAGACCTTGTGATATTGATTATTTTAATACATGGTGTTCAAAGATACAGTACATGTACATGTAGTACACTAAAAAGAATGGTTAATAGTGATAACTCCTTGATCACACACAGCCACCCCATTGACCAGTGACCACACGCCAAGGCGATGAACTGATGTGTAGATATTATGCTGAATTTGGAAAATAAAGAATTTCGCTCTTGATCTGGACTCCAAAGCTCGTATTTTCTGTCGAGTAGTCAGAGTACAAGCATGAAGCTACAAACCATGGTTAAAGACTTACACAAAAGGAGGTACCGATGTACATGTATGTAGGTCTATAATGTACTGTATGTAATGGTATATGAAACAAGAACTGAAATTTATAAATAATGCAAAAAGGAATTTGTGCTATTATTTTAATACATGGTGTTCTATAAAGATACAGCACATGTACATGTATAATGTAGTACTCCTGTACTTTTCAATTCTAAAAAGAATGGTTATGAAGCTTAACTTCTTCCTCATTTCTGTCAATCAAAAGATAAAGTACATGTATGGAAAATGTAGGAGTAGGATTACAACAATAGAAGAGTATTTTGTTCGATTCATTTAATGACGATTTTAATACACAATGATGAAATCTAATCTAAATGTAAGTCCTTCATTTTAACAACACTACTTTTCCTGGTTTTGAATTTAATTACAAATTTGATGTGGATTTGTTTTGTCTAGGTCCATTTGGCAATGGCCCAATATCAACAAGGAAGAGTTGAGCTTAATGGATAATAAGCAACTTTCTTCCTTCTTCATGGGCATGTTGGTGTGTACATTACATGTATGTCTGTCAATCCAGTAAAAGACACCAGGAACAACAAAGCCCAGGAAGTTGTACAAAGCCAAAAACAATGAATTTTCTGGTGTACACATGTACATGAACATAAAAACAGAAATGTTTGCAATGGCAACAGAGTGAACAATCATTCTTTTTTTTTTGTCACAATGAAAGAAATACAAAACAAAAATGATCCTACACGGTTCTCTTTGTGTGATTTCTCATGTCCTGAGAACTAAGTTACATTATGAGTTTGTCTACATTATGTACTGTACACCTGGGGGACGTTTCATCAAGTATCTTGTCAGTGATTTTTACTGACAAATTTGCTCTCAGCCAATCAGATGCAAGGATTTCAGTAGCTTATAACAGTTATTGCAACTTGTCATTGATAACAAGTTTTATGAAACACGGCCCTGAAGATACTGACTCTGATACATGTTCTTAGTTACATTTCCCTGGGCATACAAGCAGACCCCAATTCCAAGACAAGTTGCACCATTCGGCGGGTAACATCTTATCCACAGTTATTATTAATCATATCTGATTGATACTCATTTGAAAAAAAAATATATACATTGAATCTACATGTACATAAAGTACATGTGTGTATGCATGACGTGACCTAAAAAGAATATTTCTTCATTATCTTCTTCTTCTGTTGGGTGTGAAAGATGCTATTCATGGACATCCTGGTCACATGTACTTCTTCTTCTTCTTGTTTGTTCTTCCCCCGATATTCGAGGATCAGCGGTTACCCGCAGGTTGTACTAAACACATTACAATATGCAATGCCAATGCAACACACTTCTCTAAAAAAAATGCTCAACAATGTCAATAACCATAACTCATTCTTCGTGATCATTGGAATTCCCTGAATTTATGAAAACATATTTTGAGAAATTCAATTACTTTTGAGATATTTGTGACAAGAAAGAGAGTGGTGGATTTTCAGATTTCAGCATATACCCATCATCATAATCACTGACACGACTGATCACATTCACAATTAATCCCAGTCATGCCAATTCATGAAAATGCTTCCTGTGAAATTATAACTTAGCTTTTTTATTTATTTTAATCTTATTTTTCAGGGAAAATAAAAGTGCGGTTAATGTAAGATCATTTCTATTCCCCACACAGATCTCCTTATCATATTAGACATCTATTAATACAAACAGGCAATCTGGCAATCCTAGGGCTAGGTTTTTAGTGGTCTAAATTATTTTAGGTTGCTAACTAGGGTTAGGGTTAGGGCATAGACGAGCTGAAGCAAGTTATCAACCTAAAATAAGTTTAGACCGCTAAAACCCAGGATCGCCTACAAACAAATATCTACATAAGTTAAGAAAACCTGATAATTATTACATCATGTACACACATAGTGGGTCACTGCTACAGCTACAACGGGCCATTAACAACGCGTACGGCCGGAGCGCTGGCCGCACGTTATGGGCGTACTGCTGCACCCCTAGCCCTGTACATACCTGCCAATTGATCCAACTCCAGAGCATTCGTCGGATCGAGCCCGCAAACGACGAAATAATCCACGAGACGGCCTCCCTGTTGGCCCGTAGAACCCATGATGGTGTTTGTTTGTGTGTATTCCTCACAGTCAGATTTCAACTTGTTTTATAAACGGTGGCAAAAGAACAAAATGTTGACATTTTATAGAACTGGGTTCCTTTTTTCCTGTTGCGATTAAAGTCCTGTGGTACTGTAGTACTAGCAATGAAAACACATACGTAATGCGCGTACGTACATGAGCCTCCGTCGCGTACAATACAATGCAGTGTTCCCCGTAGCTCCAGCCGATTATGTATGCGAATTGACTCACAACATTGTTGACCTTTGACTTTGGAGTGGTGTTTTTCGTAGTATAGAGCAAGCGGTCGCGCGTGGGTTTCGTCACACGCGTCCAGTAACAAAAGCACCGTTGTTATTGTTTATGGAAGGAAGATTCGGGGAAGTTACATGGGGTAACAAAAGATTGGGATATAGCGGTCCTGGACAATGGACAATACGACAGGTGCATGTAAAAAGTTCCGAATTCTTGAACGCTTGCTCACGTATCATAAACTGGAAGCAGCTGATATGTATACATATATCCTCTTCTTCCTTAAATAATTACACAAGTAATTAACTATATGCGTTAATGACATAATTTCATAAATATTTGTGTATTTCAGTCGAGGTCCATATGGTCCTATATTGCCAGCCGGAATTATCATTTACCCCAAAATCAACACAATAGGACTAGAAGTCATTGTGCAATGCCTCGTCAATTCAGGTATACCTTTCAGCAGTATCGTCATAATTAAACAAAGGCGCGGGGTTTCCCCTTTATTAATACAACTAGCAATGATCCGCTACATTCAATGTATTAGGTCTTTGCAGTGTTTTTTAACTGTAAGCTTTTTACTACTGATAAAAATACGAGTCATCGAGCCTGGTGCTGACCGTGCTGGGGGATAGACCCTATATGTGAATGATGTAATTGCCTATTAATCTTCTTCTTCTTACTTAGTTTTGTTTTAGGCAATAGTCAGAGTTGACTATTTTCTCCACAATTAGTCACAGTTTACTATTTTCGCCACCGGCCTCCTCGCAGGAAATAACTGATGAAGAAAATTACAGGTAATGATTTTGCATTACAACGACGCGATGTATAATAAGTTTCTGAGTGCTTTAAAATGCAAACTTTACTTGGTCAACATTAAAAAATCAAAAACGTCTCAGTCGGTCGCGACGCTATGTTTAGAAATCCTGTCTATCATAGGAGCCAGGAGAAGGGGCAGATGCATTCTTCCATCAACTGGGGGCGAAATTACCCCCCCCCCCCCCTTCCCCCCTCCCGACAATAAAATTGGCGGTATTGCGATCAGCTTTCTATTGCTCTAAAATAAGAGGTTTCCATTTTTTCTCACATGGTTGGGCCCATAGCTACGCTCCCTTATACACGCAGATAATAATAGGCGCAATTAATGTACTTTGTACAAATCCTGCCTACCAGTGGCCCCAACGAAGCGATGGGCATGGGCAGATTTTCAAGGGGCGGGGACAAAAGCGATTTTACAAGACCATAATTTTGCAGTATAACGAATAGCTTTCTATATAGTAATGTGAAATTCAATGTTTGATCTAAAGTTGCTTGCTTGCAATAATCTAATTTTCTACCGTCAGTAGGCCGGAGCCCGGCCTCGCAACTGGATAAGAAAAATGTTTTTGATGTAAAGCGATGTTGAAAAAAAGCTTTCTTTGGCTAAAAATACAAGACCTCAACAATGGGAATATTGCTTCTTGGACTTTATAAGTTTAATCTTCTATTTAATCATCTCGCATTTCAATAGAATGCAGTGCCATGTTTATCAACATTGACGTATTGATTATTTACAGACGTAAATAATCATAACTGATTGATACACGTCTGTAAAAACCCAATTACACACACACACATTGTACAGTATAGGAACCCAATCTGTATCAAACACCCCGGATGAGTGGGACAGGGGCTTTGCTATTAAAGGAGAATGAAACCCTGGGGAAATATCCATTTTAATGAAAAGATAGTAAAGAGAGAAGCAATTTAAAAAAAGTTCCATCAAAATCGGTTAAGAAATGAAAAAGTTGTGAAAGTTTGAAAGTCTCAATTTACTTTCTATGGCGATCCTCAAATTGGCTATTTGCTTCAATGTGGCAGGTTTTTGTGGACAACTCTCCATATGTTTTGTACACAAAATTTCATATTTTCTCCATTATCTCTAAAGATGCTACTTGTCTCTTTGTGACCTCAACATATGTTGTGTAAAATACATTTTACCATGATATACATAGAGCTAAAAAAGAGACAAGCTGTACCTTGAGAGATTTAGGGCAAACTCGTTTTGTTCCCGCCCCTCACAAGGTCAGAAGCCTGCACTATATCACTGATGTTATTTCTAAATTAAATTTTGAAGTATAGGCTGTGACAATATCATTATGCCCGTATGTGTAAAGTTTCCGATATAGCATGGTCAGGTAAATATATAGGGTTTGACCCCCCCCCCCCCCCCCAAAAAAAAAAAAAAGAGGTTTTCAATGGTTTCCGGCAGTGTTAGATGTCAGGCATAACATACTAACAATCTAAGAAAATCAGCCGTTCGGAAAGTGGTTATTTTCAAAATGACGTCCAAGATGGCCGCAAGCAGAGCTATACATACGGAGAGTTGCGACACTGGAGGTCGCTTCCTATTGGGCAGTCATTTCATGAAGCTTCAAATAGTTTCCTCCCATAGAGAATCTATATGAAAGGGAACTATGGGTAGCTCCATGATCCGCCTTATTTTAAACAAAGACCGCTTACGCATAGTCTTATTATGCGCGCAGGGGCGTATCCAGGATTTCCCAATAGGGGGGGGGGGTGCCAGGAATTTGGAAAATGTTTGCTTCTAAAGGGCTGAGATGCAAAATAGTGCTATATGTGACCAATTTTGAAGCCTATTTAATGAACAATATTTTCAATTGGTATGAGGATTTTTTTTTTTGCTAGTTTTTTTTTTTTACGACGGCCAATAGGGGGGGGGGGGCGCTCCTGTTGCGCCCTCCGTGGATACGCCACTGTGCGCGTGTCACAATAATATTCTCTCTTTCAACGCGCTCTGGCCGCCAGCACCTAAAAATAGCTATAAATCATGACATATGCATCTTAGAGATGTAATTTTGGTATCTATACCTAGGTTTGGGGGTCGAAAAAATCCATTCAGACTACTTACAATGTGTTATGGGGGCCAGGAAACCTGGAAATCCAAAGTGGCTTCCAAACTGGCCGCCAATTTCCTAAAAATGACCGGAAGTGAGGTATTATAGACTGAGGTAATATTCAAGATTAAAACACATTAACAAAAAAAAAAAACACCCACATTAAATGCTCAGGATATCGATTGATACGCGAAAAAGTATTTTTTAAAAGTACAGGAGTATATAGCCTTAGCTGCCTTACATTCATGACGGTACCTTAAATGGCCACCATTTTAGCATCCAAGATGGCCGCCACGACCTAAAAATAGCCACAAATCATGAAATGTCCGTCCTTGAGATATAATTTTGATGTCTATACCTAAGTTTAGGGTGTTGGGAAACCCATTCAAACCACTTGGAAGGTGTTATGTGAGTCAGGAAAATTTATTCAGACCACGTACAATAAGGTGTTATGTGGGTCAGGAAACCTGGAAATACAAAGTGGCTTCCAAACTGGCCGCCAATTTCCTAAAAATGACCGGAAGTGAGGTATTATAGACTGAGGTAATATTCAAGATTAAAACACATTAACAAAAAAAAAACACCCACATTAAATGCTCAGGATATCGATTGATACGCGAAAAAGTATTTTTAAAAAGTACAGGAGTATATACACTCTTAAAAATGCGGGGTCAAAAATAACCCCAAACGGGGTTACAAATGACCCCGCATGCGGGATCAACTATGCACAAACCCCGTGCGGGGTCACTTTGACCCCGCCATGCGGGGTCACCCAAAGTAACCACATAGCGTGGTTACATTTCGACCCCGAATGTGGTCAAAATTTAACCACGATTGCGTGGTAATTTCTGCATAACTTGACCCCGCATAATTTGACCCCGCATACTAATGATCATTACCTTATAACCCCGTCAAAACGTACGGGGTCATTTCTTCCGACCACGCAACGTGGTCATTTCCCGTCGGACGGGGTTGATACTTCTGCCAGATGCGCGTGTACCATCCACGTTTCAAAGATTAAAAAAAAGAAGCTAATGTCAAGTAATATCATAACATAACATATTTTGTATATTTTGCTCACTATGACCTATAACCTATCCTCACCTATCGTATAGCATATCATATACACCTATCATCCTACTTTAACCCTACTCCTATTATAGTCCTACATCCTATCCTATACCTATATCCTGAAAACCTTTACTTTATTATATAGGGACTGTATTGCAGTGCTTGCTAAAAGTGGTTAAAGATTTTAATTTAATTTTCTAATGTAGATTTTTAGATCTTAAACCTAATTACATGTTTGAATATGTACAACATAATAATTAGTATACATACATTTTTCATCACATTTCAAAGTGCAATCATTGCATAAAAACTTAAAAATCAAGTGTCATTTATATATATAAATTCTGGGTGTTTACGGTTGCTCATGGGTATTCAGGATACATCATGAATATTCATGACAATGGACCAACGTTTAACCAAGTAGAAGTCGGACCAATACTTTGCTGATGAATAAGCAATATTTCAAATGGTTAGTGATTAACCAGTGAAATTGGAACATTGTGACCAACATATTTTTGGAAATAACCCATATGGTGTTGACCAATCGCATTGGTACATTTTTTGACCAGTCCTTTTTTAGAGTGTATTAAAATGACCAGTTTTTGCGTGGTCATTTTGACCACGCAAAAACTGGTCATTTTAATGCAGCGGGAGCATTATTGATCGAAAACAACCCCGAAACGTGGTCGAATAAATTCGACCACGCAATATGCGACCCCGCATTTTTAAGAGTGTAGCCTTAGCTGCCTTACATTCATGACGGTACCTTAAATGGCCACCATTTTAGCATCCAAGATGGCTGCCACGACATAAAAATAGCCACAAATCATGAAATGTCCGTCCTTGAGATATAATTTTGATGTCTATACCTAAGTTTAGGGTGTTGGGAAACCCATTCAAACCACTTGGAAGGTGTTATGTGAGTCAGGAAAATTCATTCAGACCACGTACAATAAGGTGTTATGTGGGTCAGGAAACCTGGAAATCCAAGATGGCTTCTAAAATGGCCACCAATTTCCTATAAAATAACTGGAAGTGAGGTACTATTTAAAGCAGAGAGGTAATATTGTAGATTAAAAACAAATATAAGGGCTCAGGATATTAATGCGTGTAAAAGTACTTTTTAAAAAGCACTGGAGTAGCCTTTCATCTAAGACGGTACCTTAGATGGCCGCCGCGACCAAAAAATAGCTATAAATCATGAAATGTCCATCCGTGAGATGTTATTTTGATGTATATAGCTAGCTTTTCGGGGTCAGGATATCAAGGAAATCAAATACCAAAATTACATCTCGAGGAGTGCTGGCGACCAGAGCGCGTTGAAAGAGAGAGTTGTGACAAGCGCATAATAAGCCTATATGCGTAGCTGCGGTCTTTGTTCAAAACATGGCGGATCATGGAGCTCCCAATAGTTCCTTTTCATATACAATCTCTATGGAAAGGAAGTATTTGAAGCTCCATGAAATGACTGACCAATCGGAAGCGACCTCCAGTGTCGCAACTCTCCGTATGTATAGCTCAGCTGGCGGCCATCTTGGACGCCATTTTGAAAATAACCACTTTCCGAAGGTCCGATTTTCTTAGATTGTTAGTATGTTATTCCTGACATCAAACACTACCAGAAACCGTTGAAAAACCTTTTGTTGCATATTTTTGTGGGGGGGGGGGGGGGGTTGAGGTACTTTTTTCCGTAAACTGACTTAAAACTGACGTAAAGCATTCTGTAATAAGCTGTGTTGCAATAATGGTTCGCCTTTCCTGTCAAGATACTACATAACACTTTTTTAAGCAGTATCAAAATGACATCAAGATCGACCAACATTCGGCGAAAATATCTCAAATTGACGGAAATAATAGGGCTTTTTTTCTCTTTTTTTTTTACCCATGCATGGTGTAGGCTCGTGTCTCGTCACTTACGCACTTCGAAAAAAATCAAAGCGACTTATAACAATTTTTAATGGGACCTATACTATACAAATTAAGAAATGAAAGAAAACAAAAAATGAGTAATATTTCAGGTCATTATTCTTTTCTGCTGACCTCTTTCGCCCCACCTCTATATACTTACTCACTTTTCTGTCACCCCCCCCCCCCCTTTCTTAAAATTGTTCTTCTTTCTTCTTCCTCGATCTTCTCTCTTTTAACAGTTCTTTATCCCCTCTTTCTTCTTCCCATTAACAGTCCGCCTCTTCTGTTTCACTCTTGTTATTCTTCATATTCTTTTTCTTCTTTGTCATATTCTTCTCCTTCTTCTTCTTCTTCTCCTCCTTCTTCTTCTTCTCCTCCTCCTTCTTCTTCTTTTCTCATTCTTCTTCTTCTTGCTCCTATTTTTCTTCTTTTTGTTAATCTTGTTGTTGTTGTTGAATTCTTCTTCTAACTCTTCTTTTTTTCCTTCTCCTTTTCTTCTTCTTTCCTTTCTTTCATTTCAAGTAAAGAATAAAGAAGAAAGATTTGATCATACGGGGTCCGCCCGCTATTCATAAGGACCGCCATTCATAGAAAACCGCTATTCATTTAACACGCGTTATGAATAGCGGACCTTATGAATAGTTATGAATAGCGGTCGTTATGACTAGCGAGGTTACCCCGATTATACAGGCATGATGTAAATAATGATTTTAATGGTTTCTTTTTCTTCTTCTGCTTATTTTTCCCCATCTTCATTTTCTTCTTTAAAACAAATTATTTTCTTTGTTTGTTTGTTCTTCCTTCCCACTGGGATTGAGGGCGCTAATTCAAACCTAAGATATATTCACACAAATGCGATATCTGGCGTCTCAATGCACCTAGCTGTTATTTTGCAAAATATATTGGACTATATCAGGGCTGCCAACCTTGAGTGAGAGTTTAGAGTGAGACATTGTGAGGGAGCAGAGCGACCAAGCCCAAGGGAGCGAAGCGACCAAGGGGGGAAAGGTGTGGAAGGGGGGTGTGGAAGGGGGTGTCCCCCCTTCCACGGTAAGGAGCTTTGGAAATTTTACATTTTAAATGGGCAATCTGGTGCATACTTTAGTCATGATTTCAATACATAGGAGCAGCATTAATATACTAAATTGAATTGAATAAGTAATAAATAGAATCTAGGTTACAGTGTTATTAATGCTACATGTAGTTCACTGACCATGAAAAAATACAAAGTTCCAGATTTGTAACTGCATGATTTTGAATACGAATTTCAAGAGAAAGATCCTGCTGTCCGGCCGTAGAGGGATGTGCTGGCTATTACGTTTGGTGTACGATCAACGGCAAACCAACTCCTTGGGCAAACTCTGCTGATCATGAGCCACAGCCGTGTCAGTCTGGCCATAGTCGTTGTACGTACATGTACATGTATACATATACATAAACCAATCGTAATTCAACTAATAGCTCATCTTTGCCCGCGCACTACCAAAAACGATTTTCATTTGCTTTTCAAACACGGGAAAATCACAAAATGGCTTCGGCATATCGAATATTTGGAATAGGCCTATCAGAGATTTTTTGAGACACATTTTTTGTTGTTGTTACTTTCTATATTTGGGGTTCAGCGTGAGAATTCGTTTTTCAGAGTGAGACAGTCAGAATTGGGTGAATTGCGTGAGTCTCACGCTCAATGCGTGAGAGTTGGCAGCCCTGCTATATTATTGTTTATACATCTGCAGTGTGACCAGAAATTAAATTATGCTAAAAAGAATGGGAAATTATGCTAAATAATTATATTGTTTTGGGGTGCGTTTTTACGCTCAAATTCTCTGACAAGCAAAACAAAAACAAAACCAAAAAACAACCAACCAACCAAAAAAAAAAAAAAAAAAGCGGGGAGGGGGGGGGGGGGGGTTATCAGCATTTTCGGGTGTCTTTTTACTCCAAAAGTGTCTGAAAAGCAACAGAGAAAAAAGGGTAATCTGCATTTTCTCTAAAATTGTGCTCAAATTATGCCAGATTGAGCCAATTATAGGCATATTGCTAAATGTTAAAAGGGTCAAAATAGCATTTATGGCAACTCTGGCAACTATGATCATTATGTGAAATGAAGGAAAACAAATAAAATGTACTTTGTTGAAACAAAATTACTATTTAAAACATTATTTCATAAAAGCAAAGAAATACATGGAATATATGCATGGTAGACAGCATGTCACAGCCCAATTTGCATTAATTTTGAAAAAAAAAATGCACTTCACCTTAATTAAAAGCGTAATGTGCTGCTATATAATTATAGAACTATAGAATACTATGCTAATTTTTGGTTTGAAATAAAAAGAAATGAATGAAATCAATTTTACAAACAATAATAAATCTGGAAAGGAGGCATACAAAAGGCATTCATGTACAGAGAGTTTGTTGACATAGGTGTACCAAAAGTAATGAAATAAAACAGGGCCGACACCATCGGAAACAAAATTCGCATCTGTATCCCACACGGTCCACAAAATTAATGACCGCCAATTATTTAACATGGGACGAACATATAGCCAATGTTTCAACATCTATTTCACATTGTGTAGGAATTATAATAACTACATGTATAGTATGATTTATTTTAGGGTACATTAGGTCGACACCTAACAATGCGGTTTATTCCGTCATAATAGCGACCCCTACATTAGGTAGACAGTTGGTACATTAGGTCGATAGTTGAACAAAGAAAAAGAACAAAAACTGTCCTCCTAATGTACCCATTAGGGGTATATATATAATACTATATTGATGTCACATATTACATATTGTAATATTGTTTGGGAGTCATTTAAATTTAAAAAAATATTATTTCCTTTTATTGCAAAAGAAAGCTATTCGTTTATGTGCAGGTGGTGGATTTTATGATCATACAGGTCTATCATATTTATCGATTCAATACATCGAAAATTGACGATATTCATATTTTTCAAATTGCTTCATTGATGTATCGGTTCCACTTCCGTCAAATTCCGAGTATACGTTTTTTGTATTCATTCATTCTGTTTAATGAAATAAAAAGAGAATGTAGCTCGAGAGCTGAAATTGTTCAATTTACAAAAGTGAAGCATATAAAATACATATTCCATGTTTTGCTTAACTCTGCATGCAATATATAAGTATCCTAGAAGAATTTCTTCAAATATTCATCTTATGAACCCAGTAACTTCACTTACCCATAAATCGATAAATCGATAAAACATGTTGGTCCTGCCTATGGAATAATACTACCTTGAAACATACAATGTTACCCTACAATAACCAGGTTTCAAAAAGAATTTTAAAAAGTCCATTTTAAGCTGGTAGGCCTATATGCACAAAAGTCATTAATTTCGTTATTTTGGTGTAGTCTTTGTCCCCCTCCCCTTTCGGCTTTTTATTGTATTTGAAATACAGTACAATTTACAATGTACAATTCTATGTTATTGTACTGTATTCATCTCGATGTAGAACCGACATTTGATCAATCGAAAAAAGTGGGGGGGGGGGGGGGGGGCTGCACTCCCGCCCCCGGTTCCGCGGCCCATGTTTGCACATTTTTATGCTATAGCTCATCCTGGACCTCTCCGGTGCACATTTTCTGAGAAGTTTCCTTTCAATTTCCAGCTATTGTAGTGTACTTCCTTTTTTCTTTTTTTCTTCCAGATCTGTTTTTATTCTATCTCTCTTTCTTTCATTTTCTCTCAATCGATATTATTACAGGCTAAAAGCTAAACGCCATCTGTAGTTCGAATCGCGTGAAGGGATTTCCCGAATGTTCGTCAATGCATGTACTTGAGCTAGCTAGCTAGCCTGAACTTCCGAAGTGACTGAACTTCCGAAGCGAAGCACAGAGTCAACAAAACAATACTGAAAAATGGTCGATTACAGCAAGTGGGATCATATTGAGGTAAATTTTTCGCCAAAAAATTATGTAATGTCGTAAATTTAATCTGTCTGATCGCATATAGTTTATGCTAAAACATATGTAGAGAATAAAGCGTACTGGCATGACTGGTGGTGATTGTCTTCGGAAAAACATCGCTATTTCCGGTGCATGGGACTGTACTGTAGTGTGGGTGATGAATGTGTCCATATTTCGTGCATGACCAAACAACTTCGCGGGCGGTCAGTGTCTCCAGAAGTTGATAAATTGTCAAATATCTGGCACCACCAATGAAAAGACGAACAGGGGATTATCTTTGGCAGAAATTTTGCCTATCTACAGCATGAATTTGTGACACAAAAAGTTAGAAGTGAACTGGCATGACTGGATGATACTTGATAGATAGATCTGGAAACCTGACTGCAGACACTCATAGCTACATTCCTATACTTCGTGTGTATAATGTAGGCAGTCATACACCTCAACTTTTTAAAACACCACTGCACAAAAGTCACAAACATTCACTCAAAATCGGCATTTAATTTACAAAAACCGACCACTAAATATCCAAGAAATACAATAAATTCAACTCACCGATGTTGGAAAAGATATTTCCAAAAATCAAATCCGTAATTTACTGTTGATTCTCGCGAAACGAGCTATCGGAGTCATTGCGTACATTTCCTGGTCGCCGCGGGCGCTGACATCTCCCCAAAAGAGTTTTGTCCTTAAAAATTCGGTCCCTATGTGGCATACACGGAAAGTCCCGATTTTCTGTGTGCGCGATCGTAAAGATCGATGTGCGCTTGCGATCCCGAGTTTCTTCGTGGACAAAAATTTTATTGGCCGATTTTAGTCTAAGACATCGGCAGTATGTAAACAACACGCGATCGCGAAACAAATCGGCGGGGATTTCTCCGGTTTTGGACAAGATTTTGACTTTGGATTTTGCTGAAAATATCTAACGGCCATTTGAGGTAGGAGTGAGATTTTTAAGGGCTGAATTTGAAAGCAAGTATTTAAAATATTTATCTTATTTTCCCCCCATACCTTTAGTACTGTACATGCCAACTATTTTACAGTAATGTAGCCATGAGTGGGGTTAGGGCATGTAGGGTTAGGGTATATATCAGCAGTCCTTCGATTGCTTGGATGTCTCTTAATTACAAGGTCGTTTGTCAAAATGATAGCCATGAAACATGACATTAGTTGATTTTAGGCTACTTTAATAGGTACTTACAAAACTTTCCGATTGACTGTCGTCTTTCTTTTCAATGAGGATGATACAAAAAAGGCATATTTATCTCCAAGAGCCTGTACTAAAAACTTCTGTAGGTCGGTGTTTTGCTTGCAATGCGCATGCGTCAGCAGCTCCACTATAATACAGACAAGAAGGGAGGATTATGAATATTCATTAGACGAGTGGGCTCGAGCGAGCGCTCGAGATCGGTGGATCACAGTGGATATATGAATATTCATTATTCCTGTAACGAAAAATATGGAGTCATTGTAATAAATATTCATAGACGCATGTGTAGGCACACCACGAATAGTGGTCATATTGACCACTACGAATACAAAATGCAAAAATAGTTCGTATTTTCTGTCGCGTGTAGTAAAGGTATGGGGGGAAAATAAGATAAATATTTTAAATACCTTACTTTCAAATTCCGCCCTTAAAAATCTCACTCCTACCTCAAATGGCCGTTAGGAAGAACTTTTGATATTTTCAGCAAAATCCAAAGTCAAAATCTTGTCTAAAACCGGAGAAATCCCCGCCGATTTGTTTCGCGATCGCGTGTTGTTTACATACTGCCGATGTCTTAGACTAAAATCGGCCAGTACAATTTTTGCCCACGGGGGGGACTCAACTAATATTGTTGTTTTGTTGTTGATAATTGTTATATATGGCAATCAGTCAACTTTGACTATTATCACCAAGAATTTTTTTATTTTTTTGTTATCAGACTTTAATCATCTAAAATAATAGTAATACGACTCTTTTTTTTGTGGTTATATAATCTTTTAAAAAAATTATTATTAATTCTTTTTTTTTTTTAAAGATAAAATGGTGTCATGCCAGGTTACCGGGTCCTGTCGGTTCTAAATTGGCATCGTCCTCACAAACCTGCTCGCCTATTGTACGACGGTTTCTCAGAAAACAGATATCAAATATAATCAAAGAAAGATCTTTTCTGAGCAAAATTCTTTTGCGCAATCTTGCATTTCTATCAAAAGGAATTTAATAAAGTTTTATAACAAGTGCATTGATCTTTTATTTTCAAATAATTGTACAGTATCGAAAAATATAAGCAAACAAGATATGGGCTTTTCATGAAATTGGTGCTGTTATTATTATCATCATAAAGAAGATAATAATAAAAATAAAAATACTCAAACAAAACCAAAGAAGTTTTCAAGACAAATATGGTACATTGAAAAGACTTATTTTCCATATGATACGCCTCTCATATTGGTTATTTTGGTTACTTATAGACTTATCAATATACACATGCTTATATAATACTCCTGACCCTTATAAAAGAAAAGGGTCTATTAATGGAGTTCTATAACTGTAATGTTGTACAGTGCATGCGCGCCCCCAAAAACGTGTGGAAAGGGTAGTGTTTGCCGGTTACGGTGGGCCACGCGCATGACGCGTTTAGGATGTCAAAAAGGCAAAATAAGGGTATGCTTCTTCAGTTTGTCATACGCGTTTAGTGTAAATTTTCCCTCATACTTGTCTGAATTTTGTTCGTTTAGGGGGTAAAAATTTCAAGAAAGCACCCAAAAATACTTTAATGGATAAAACGCGTTTAGGGGGTGTTTGGAAAACCTGTGGTCATGCTTGTGTACAGCAATATAGTTGAGTGGTCCTAGCTGTACGAGCTCCTTGGCTTATCAATATGGTAATGGCCTACGGAGCTGTACATGGGATGTATATGCTGTGTGTGGAGGGGGATATCAACAAAAAAAAAGAGATCTAAATATTACCATTTCTCACATAATGCGAGCCATGCAAACCACGCTCGGAGTTTGCTAAAGGGTTACCTTCCAGGATGAACTTTAAAAATTTAATGCATTAAAAAAAACAAAGAAACGAAAATCGGCAGGTGTGAGCAGGTTTTTTTTACCTTGCACATGTAACTTTGTATATATGGGACTACACATGCAAGGTAAGATTTGTGTAGTCCCATATATACAAGTTACATGTGCAAGGTAAGAAAAACCTGATCACACCTGCCGCTTTTTGTTTTTGTTTTTGTTTTTTATCCATTCAATATTTACAATCTTAGTTGATCCTGTATGGTAACCCCTTTATCGAACTCCGAACGTGGTTTGCATGGCTCACAATATGTGAGAAATGGTGATATTTAGATCTATTTTTTGTTGTTGATATCCCCCTCCACACACAGCATACGCATCCCATGTACAGCTGCGTAGGCCAGTACCAGATTGATAAGCCAAGGAGCTCGTACAGCTAGAGTGGTCCCCCCTGGGAGGAGAAGGAGAATGAGAAGAATGAGAAGAAAACGAAGAAGAAGAATAACTTGCTTACTCTGTACTATACATAATTAATGCATACATGTAAGTAACCAATCTAAATAATGCAAGGAGGAGGAGGAGAAGAATTCCTATGATGATATAATTCTTGCTTCTTACTGTACTACACAATTAATGCATTATAGATCTCATATAAGTAACTAATCCAAATAACTTCTAGAATGTTTTTTTTTCCAAAAAGCAATGGCATGAAAAGTTCTCTTTAAATCCATGCATAAAGCTGAAATATACTCTGCAACTCAAAGTTTCCATTGATCTGCTACCGTTTTTAATTCTCTGGAATTACAGGTGTCTGATGATGAGGATGATACTCATCCTAACATCGACACACCCAGCTTGTTTCGATGGCGGCACAAGGCAAGAGTAGAACGGATGGAAGAGCAGAAGAAGGAAAGACAAGAGGTGGAAAAAGGCTCAGAGAAGTAGGTTGAGACAGGGGCATATCCAGGATAAAAAGGAGGAGGGGCACAGTTCTGAAAAAAGTATCTACTAAGCCTGAGTCGAATCGATTGGTTAGCCGGTGTTCGATCGAAGACATCGAATCCCGAATAAGTTTTGGCAAATTCGGTGCATCGATTTGTAGTCCGCCAGATTTTTGACTACCGTAGCCACCATGAAAAAATCAAATAAAAAAAGAAACTCCGTAACGTACAGCATAATATATACTAGCAGAGAACGTGAAGGCGACTTCAAAGTTCAAACTGTTGGCTAACTTTCGCTAATTCGCTCGCGGAGGACGTCGCACTTTACCTGTGCTTTCTCTATGGAAAAAAATTGTTTTGTCGTTACGAACTGAAGTTGACGATAATTTTCTTGCACTCTCTCTGCATTGTCAATTTGACAATTGTATAATTGAACATGATAAATACGGCAATGAGTACGAGTGTTCCTACTTAATTCGCAATAACTAATATCACACTCTCATCAAATTGGCAATTACTTCTGAATGATCTCTGAAGCTGAATGAAGTCGAGTCTATATTGAGCGACGAAAAGTTTATTTCGTATTGTTTTGTTTTTTTGGCATCGAACAAACGTGTTCCATTCAGCTCTCCAAAGACAAAGTAAGATTATTAATTCTTTGAATTTGAATCATTGTCGGGTGTGTCGACAATGAGCATCGCTTCGTGCGACACTAGTGATATTTTGGCTAGCCATACGGACTAGAAACTTAAGATTTTGGCTCGTCCGCTGTGATTTTTACTAGCCATTGGCTAGCGGGCTATCGTTAATTTCGAGCAGCGAGAGCCCATACATATGCCCGCGATGCCAGCGGACCGGTCACCGGTGCATGGTGCATGCACTGCGTGCAACTGTGTGGAACTCTGTTTTCACCGCACATCATTTATCGATTAACCGGTATTCGATCGAATCAAAGCCGTCGAATCCCGGTTTATGAAATATTCGATATGACTCAGGCTTATTTAGGTACCCCCCCCCAAAAAAAAAAGAAGGGGGAAAATTCTTTTTGTGTACTGAAGGAATACCAGATTGGTTTTAAGGGGTGGGAAGGCACAGCACAGGCCATTTGTGGTCTAGTGGATAAGTCACGGGACTGTGGATCACATGGTTCGCGGTTCAATTCTCGCCAAGATATTAATCTACATTTGCCACTCTCCACCCAGGAGTATTAAATGGGTACCTGGTAGGAATTTATTCCTTGAATGCTTTTAGCACCTTAGGGCAGCTCGGCTAAAGCCAGGGTAATAGTAGTACTTTGTAGGCGCCTTGAGCATCCCCTGGGATGGATATGTGCGTAATATAAATGTAGCTATTATTATTATTAAGAACAGTACTTGAAGAGCAGAAGGAGAAAAGAGGACATGGCATAGGGCACTGAAAAGTAGGTGGAGAGACAATTTTAATGGAAAATCCACCCTGATGTCAACCTTCATTTGATAAAAGCAGAAATAAATATTGGAGAAACAGATAAGCAGAGTTTAGAGGACAATTACTTAAATGGGCTCTTTTTAGAGAGGAACCTCCCTGTGTAACATAGTTCTCGTGACCAAGGAACGTACTGTGTTATATTGAAACCTTGTTTTATTAATCCTGAACAATGAAATAGGAAGTGGAAATATCAAAAATGATCTTGTTGGTACGAACATAAGCTTGTTATAAGGTTTGTCTGTGTTATTTTTTAGGAAAAAATTTGCAGCGCAAATTACAATCAGTCTACAGGTTTATTTACACATCAGGGGCCGTATTCTGAAAACTATGTTAACTTTTATGTTAGTAAAACAATGTTAAATATCATAAAAAAATCAAAATCAGGATAAGTCATTGGTTAATGATTGCGCAAAGATGACTGTGCCCGCGTAAAGTTAACAGAGACATCTGCGCAAGCACCAATGATTAGTGTTTATTGTGCGCAATTTCAATTTGTTATGACAATTAACATAGTTTTCCTTAACATAAAAGATAACATAGTTTTCAGAATACCGCCCCAGGACCCTATTTCATAAAACTTGTTATCAATAACAAGTGCCTCATTTCTATGACAAAGTCGCTCTCAGCCAATCAGATTCAAGGATTTCAGTAGCTTATACAAGCATGTTTTTTTTTCGTGTCAGGGTTCGGAATGCTCTTGAGGACACCAGGCAATTAATGGAGAATCTCAAGACAAAAGGAGACGAGGTATGTATGATAGCGCCGTCATACGGAACATGACCTGGTGACAGTTAATCTGCAGTGATTTTCCTATATTTGTCGAATTCCTAACTGACTTCAACCATGGACCCTACAAAATAGCTAACCCCAGCCCTAACCCAAAACCTACCCTAAAACCCTGTCACATCCCTAACCCTTCTCTTACATGTATGTCAGTGTGTTTTACAAAATAAATCTTGGAGCAAATGTTACTGGAGCAGATGTCGCATCACCACATTTGGGACGTAAACATTTTGCGCATTGTTAATCTCACAAACTTGCAGCAATTTTGTACATACCTTTCAAACAAAGGTTGTTCTTGACAACCTGAAAGCTTGCCGGACATAGCAAGAAAGAATGTATGCAAACTGGATTCCAAGCATTGAGGCTCATTTATAAAAAGCAGGTTAATGGAATAGCTCGTCACTAGGTGCTCAGCGAATACATGTGCATAAATTTGTATATATTACAGAAGCGGTCTATTGCCAAAATTTTCACTTGTTTAATTATTTTGTGCCATGAAATTTTTGTGTAGTCCTCATATAAGAAATGGTGTCAGTTATCCTGAAATATTAGTATTGGTGTGCTAGTATTTATTGCTTTATTCGAAATCATAACCTTAAACTAAGTAAAAACAAATGTACCTATATGCAGATTACGTCATTAAAGCTTATGAACAGTAGGCCTCGTGTACAGTTTGGGTAGCAAAAAGGATATTTGGAAAGAAACGTGTTAGATATAGTCTCATGTTGTTCTCCTTGTATCAAAAGATGTTTGTAGGAGATCATTTGTTATACCATCCATGATTTCCGGTGAATTTCATTGTAAATATCTGTAAGGAACGCTAGATCATGGCAATATACTGCCCTACGCTAGGACCTTTCCACTCTGATGGCTCCCCGCTCAATAATCTTGGGGCTTCGCATGCAGATAGATGTGTGTGTCACTGTGTGTGGTATGCACAACAATCCTTGTAGGTTTTGCCCACGTTTATAGTGTATAGTGCACACTGCTGTTGTTAAGAGTTTACATCCCTGGACCTGTATCTAAATTATTTTTCGCCTCTCATTTGTTTAATATTCCACTTTAGGATGCAGAATTTTCACAGCATCTTGCTATTTATCAACAAAAATCCAAGAAATCTGACAAAATTTGTTAAGGTCTTAATTGTACCTTTAAGCCCTGTTCACACATGATGTATAGCTTGGACTTGCCCGATACAAAGATAATTGAGTAAGCAAATAGAGAACATGTCATTGTTATGTTGCATGCAGCTACATCTAAAAAAATATTGGGGGGGGGGCGGTTTGGGTTAAAGAGGTAGAGGGAAACCCTGATGTAGTGGGCATATCTGCAATATCCCAATCAGTTACATTGGCAATAGATGCCCAAGGGTTGCAGTTAGCTTTACCCACCAAAGGCAGCTGACACCAGGTACACTCAGCAAAAAAAAAAAAAGAGAAGAAAATGGACACTATTTATAGTTAAGATTTTCAAATAAATATTTATTATATTATATAAACCTATATCTTTCATGTACAAAATAAACATAATTTCAGTAATTTAAATAATCCTCTTTAAGATGATGCAATTGGAATCATACCATTCATGCACGAGTGAGCTTTTAGCCATTTAACAACAAAGGAGTCTGAAAGAAAATTGCAAAAATGGGGCATCTGGCTATTCAAATGTTGATGAGTATTTCCATCTCGTAGAGTCAAATTAAAGCAATGAAAAAAAAAAAATCACGAGAAACACTCAAATGCAGTCCTGAGACTACAGTGGACATCCAGAGCTCAATCCTCCTCATTGTTTCTCATTCTTTGTTTCATTGTTGAACAAGAATGTCTTACAGATGCACATGCTCACTAACTGTTGAATGGCTACTTGCTATATTTGTGCAATTTTCTTAATCAGATTTTTTAACGGTGAAATGAATGTGCCCATCCGATCGTGAAAGTTCAGAACTTGATCTTAATTGATGTTGGCAGAGTATTAATTATTTTTCTTTAATTTGATATACATGTTGTGATATTTTATTGATGGCTTATATGAAAATATAAACAGCTTTGCTACTACAGTGGAACCATGTGATTACAAACTCCTTGGAACTCCTTGGAACCAAGAAAAATACCTCTTTATATCGAAACCTTGTTACATCAGGGCTAAAAAACAATAGAATACAAAGAAGTGTGACCAAGAAAATTACCTTATAACAAGAGTTTGTTATTGTGTTCTTTTTAACGAAGTTCCACTGTACTATAGTCGAATGGCATGGCAAAAACCACTCTTCAAAGCTCGGTGCCAGGAAGGAGAAGAAAAGGGAGACAGCGGAAAAGATGGGAAGACATTATCAAAAAATGGACAGGCTTATCCGTTAGCAATTGTCAAGGAATAGCGAAGGACAGAACAAGATGGCCGGGAGTGGTCAAACTATCATCATTGGTGCCCCTAAGACCAGGAGGTTATGGGCCATGATGACATGTACAGTATTACTACTACTACTACCTGTACATGTACTACTACTTCTACTATTACTATTACTATTACTATTACTATTACTTCTACTATTACTATTACTATTACTTCTACTATTACTATTACTATTACTTCTACTATTACTATTACTATTACTTCTACTATTACTATTACTATTACTTCTACTATTACTATTACTATTACTTCTACTATTACTATTACTATTACTTCTACTATTACTATTACTACTACTTCTATTACTATTACTATTACTTTTACTATTACTATTACTACTACTTCTACTATTACTATTACTATTACTTCTACTATTACTATTACTATCACTAGTAAAATGATCTCTTTATGTCTCTTTTTGTTTCCTTCTTTAGGAAGGAGCTAAAAAGGCTTCAGCAAAATTGAAGGACCTCGAGAATGCAGATAAGAAATGGAGAGATAAGGAAGCTGAGATTGAAAAGAAGGAAAGGGTAAGGGCTCACTCACAAAATTGTTTTTTTACATTATTTGTAATGCGCCATCGATCCAGTACACTATTTTGAGGCGAAGTGGGATGTCAGTAAGAATAATTTACATATATAAGTGAACGAGAGAGAGAAAAAAAGACCCAAAACAACATACATATAGTTAACAAATATTTCAATATAAAATAATATGATGAGAACATGTATGACTTTGGACTTGAATTAAATGTTCCTAGAGATTCTGCTGATCGGAGATTGAGAGGAAGAGCATTCCGTAGAGATGAAGCTGCTTCTGTAAAAGCCTTTTCTCCTAGACAAGACATAGTCGTTTGCACTGTTAATTGTACCTCATGTACCTCTGGGAATCACATCGCCAGACCGAGTCAACGACGACTGACTCTCGTCCATTCCAATTAATGCAAATTTCTGTTCAGTCTAGTGTAGGTGTAATGTCGGTATCGTTGGTCTTGGTGTGATGGCATTTCAAACCCCCAAAACAACACAACAAACACTGAGCAGGTGCAAAATCTGTTTAGATGTCATTGATTGGCAGTAGACCGCTTCGGTAATGTATGCAAATTTTATGCATACCTTTCAAACAAAGGTTGTTCTTGACAACCTGAAAGCTTGCTGGGCATAGCAACAAATAATGAATGCAAACTGGATTCCAAGCATTGAGGCTCATTTATAAAAAGCAGGTTAATGGAATAGCTCGTCACTAGGTGCTCAGCGAGTATATTTGCATAAATTTGCATAAATTTGCATACATTACAGAAGTGATCTATTGAATATGATTAAAAGTAGCTGTGCACAACAAAAGACCCTCAAGTGTACATGTATCTACTGTATGTGCTACATTTTGTATAAGATACAAATATTCAAATTACACTATACAAGACTTGTTGTATTTTAGTTGGCTGGGGCAGGTTATTGAGACAGTATCATGTGGTATGTGAATGAGGCTCAAGAATTAGCATGAAGCAATGAATTTGATGGGTGTGATCTGGACACAAAAGAAGTAACACTTTTCTTATCCTTTGTCTAATTCGTTGTTCTTTTTATCTTCCACTTTTGCAAATGTTTCCTTCACTTTCTGCTTCCACCCCAATGATAAAAGAAGATTGACTTTTTAAAGCTTCTTTCTAGCAATTGTTTTCTTCTGCTTGTTTTCTTTTTTACCTGTAGCTAACCCCATGGAACGTTGACACCCTAAGCAAGCCAGGCTTTGAGAAGACGGTCATCAACAAATATGAGAAGACGGAAGATGAAATGACGGAGGAGGAGAGAGAAAATAAAATGGTACAGAAGTATAGATTGATTTTCTTTTCAATACCCGAATACCAAGCAGTGTATGTGGAAGGGATTTAGCTTTGGAAAGCTTAAGAGGAGATCTTCAAAGCTGTAAAAGAGATTTTAAATATTTCTTTTCGGCTTCAGTCAGTGAATACCTCATACATGTATATTATGAGGTTATCATTTAATAGATAGTGCATTATTGTTATTAATGCTTTACTAATTTACTGATAAGTTAAGACACTATTAATTTTTGACACTTTCTACAGAGGCCTTCCTTGGTTTAGGTTTTGCGCAAGCCAAATATCCAACTTATTTGACAGTACTTTGCAATATTGTAAACCATGTAACGTCTGACGTAAATGATTTTAATTACTGTGATTATTATCATTTTCTTAGGCAGGAAACTTAATTTGTTAAGGAGAAAGAGAGGCTTATCAAAGAGTTTTGAGTAGATTCTGTCTTTAGATTTGTGCTTTTGGACCCAAATACACAAAATATTTGATATACATGTAATTTTCTATAATACTGGTCTGTAGGCCATGTAACAAACATACATGTATCTAGATAACTTTGATTAGGTAAATTGCCATTTAGTCCAATGCCATTTGTTCCAATTGTCAACTGGTCTAACATCATTTTGTCTATTTAGTAACATTTCGTCCAATGACAGTTTAGTCCAATAATCAATTTGGCCAATAACCATTTTGTCTAAAAACTATTTGGTCTAATAGCCATTTGGTCTAAATCCATTTAGTCCAATACCACTTGGCCTATAATTATCAGTTCATCCAATATTCATTTGGTTAAATAGACCAAAATTGGACCCACTGATATTAGACCGAATGATGTTATACCATATGATGAGTGGACCAAATGGCAGTAAACCCTTGGATTACTATGATTATTACTTTCTACTACAGGAAACTTTTGTTAAGAAGAATGAAAAGCTGATCAAAGAGTTCGGCATGTATAAGAAATACCCTGATGCACAGCGATTCCTTGTTGACCATCCAAACCTTGTCTGTGAAGAGACAGCAAACTACCTTGCCATCTGGTGTATCAACTTAGAAGTAGAAGAGGTAAGGATTGTGCATGTGACTGATTCATGTTTGGGTGTTATTATAAGTGTGAATGTTACTTTATAGTGATACATGCATGTTCCTTAGAAACCCCTCAGAGAAAGTTTGGAAACTTTGAATTTGGAGGTTTTATTGATTACAGGTATATCTCACTTGTCATGGCATACTCATCGCTTTATACAGTATCATTGGAAAGTGTGTTTATTCCTCTTTAAATTGATACCATATCTGATATGATTTTGCAGTCATGGAATGAGCAGTACATCATAATAAGGGGCAGGGTTAAAAGTGAAAAGTTTTCAAAATGCACTGGTAGGCACTTGTACTGTTGTAATGCAGAGCACTTTCTTGGACATAAGAGAGTTTAAAAGATATATATACTGAAGCTTTTCGTCTTGCACTCATCGGAGTATAACGCAAGAATGAACAGAAAGCCATAATCGAACAATATACCGGAAACTAAACGAACAAAGCGCGCAAAATATTAAACAGATTTTGATTGGCTGCCTGAACATCTGATGAGTGCAAGACGAAAAGCTTCAGTATGTCTCCCTTCAACGCTATTTTCCGATTCTGTAGTACTAAATATCTTTTCACATAAGAGAGTGTGATTTTTGTAAATTACTGTGGGGCTATTGTTACCAACTGGTCATCCATGAATGCCAAATTCTAAAGAATCGTGAAAATGAAATTCATCCACTGTCTTAAGTTTCAAACATGAAAATAAACTACAAACCTTGAAATGAAGCCTTGAAATTTCTTTCTTGCTCTTTTTTGTCTCGCCTGCGACAGCGGCGGTGACGACGTCAACAATTTTGGAAATGCTCTCATTTCAAAATTATATGTTCGATTTCCATGAAACTTGAACACAATGGTTGTAGAGTATCACAAATGATGTGGAACAAATTTCAGGTCAAAAATCAAGGTCAAAGGTCAATTAAGGTCAATTGAGTTAAATTGTGTTCCAAAAACTTAACCTGAAGTTAAGTTTTTGAATTTTTACTTTATTTCAAAAGTATTTGTTCAAATTCTTTGAAACTTGGCATCATTCTTGGTAGGGATTGTCTTCATGTCACCTTCTTTCAGATGAATACCCAAATCTTACATTTTCATCACATTGAAGGTCACCTTCTGACAGTTTAACTTGGTTAAGTTTTTGGTAAAATTCAGTTTTGTCTCTATACAGTACATGTACATGTAGTATGTACATATGTAGTGTACACATGCATTTGACTTCTCAAAACCTTTGATTTTTCACCAAGTGAAAATTTTGCCCTGAAAATTGCGTGATGCAGGTGAGACTGCCCTGGGCATTTCCCTTGTATTTTGTTTTACAGATATGAATTCATGTGAAATGAAATGATTGCATATTTGTTTGAATGCTCATGCTTGTTTATTTGAGTCATAACGCATGATTGTTTTAGAGCTAGCATGTCTGTTCGACCTCATGCATGTTTGTTTCAGTGCAGTGTGTGTGTTGCTCACGGAAGATCATCTGAAAACACAGCAGCCCTAGACTCTTCAAAGGAAGAAGAATGTACAGCCGAACAAAAGATTGCATTTTGCAACGCTTCACTTTTGACCTGGCCTCTTATTTTGATGTACTGCACATTCCATGACTGCAAAATTATAACAAATATGGCATCATTTTAAAGAGGAATAAACACACTGTCTAATGATACTAAACATAGCAATGATTATGCCATGACAAGAGAGATATAATCGATTATACTTGAGTTTCCAAACTTATTTTGAGGGGTTTGAATCATCCAAACCTTGTCTGTGAAGAGACTGCAAACCACCTTGCAATCTGTTGTATCAACCTGAAAGAAGAAGAGGTAAGAATTATCATTGAAATGGAGTGCTCTCATAGTTTGGTCTTGGCGGTTGAGATAATTTTAATACTCCATGTACTTAAATACAACTTCAATTTCAGTGTGAAAGAATGTTTAGAGAACAACAATGGTTGGTTATTTAGTAAATGAGAACAATTGGTGATTGTGAGGTTTGGAATCATCAAAGTGGTAACAAATTTATCAAAACTTGCCGAAAATTAGAAACGATCACAAGCACTTCACACAGATATGTGCATGTACACATGTGACATCAAGTTACAAACTGTTTCAAGTGATATATGAAAAACAGGTCTGTTCACAAAGTTGGGGCACCAAAACGTGACATTTTATCGTAAAAACATTGTAGTTTTAACACTATGACTTACACCATTAAGTTGTTTTATATGAATGTACTTGGTGCCTCCAGGAAGCTTTTGAAGAACACAAGACAAATTGTTTTGAGAGGCATTTTCAAAATATTGACAAAAACATACTGGTGTCCCATGTTACATCCACAACCACCTTTTTTTTAGATTACCAGCATATCTACATGCATGATACCTTACATAGCTAAATCTTAATGGGTACAATGTGTTATGGTGCTGACTTAATGAAGAAAAACTTTTAAGAAAAGAATAACTATCTTCCCTGAGTTTATCATGAATGTTGTGGGTGTAACGGTTTCCAATCAAATGTCACAAGTTGTGGATGAACGGGACACCAAAGAATATCTGTAACTTTCATCAATAACTCTTGAAGTCAGTATACTCTCATTGCAGTTGTTGTTGCATTTAATTAAATAGAGAGCCTGAAGTAACCAGGCAAATACTTATCATCAAGAGCATTATGGATGTGCCGTTATGTCTCAAAATGAGACTTTGTGGATGTAACACGGACACGATGTCCAGTTACATCCACACGCTGGTTTTTCATAATTATTTCCAAAATACATTGTGGAACAACATGTTTATGATTCTCAGATGCTTTTTATTTTCACCAGAGATAGAATGGTCAAGTAAGAAAATTCTAACTAGACTTTTTCATCGAATTACAGGGGATTAAAGAAAAAATGCCTCAAAAGGTGCCCCAACTTTGTGAACAGACCCATATGAAAAACAAGGCATTTGAAAAGAAATTTGTTTTAGTGACACTAATCAACTTGGGAATAAATGAATTAGAAAGCTCTCAAATAATTTTTTTAACTTTTAATGAAACTCAACACTCTCTTTAAAGAGCTTGCTAAATATTTGTCAACTCTTAGCTAAGTCTTAAAGGTGAAGTTGAGTTCTGGTCATATGATTACATTGTGAAAGGAACTGTCTAAAAGTGACCAAGAAGGTTAATTTTGTAGTACAAAAGAATTAGTGTAGGATGTTGAGGTTTTGGAATCATGAAAATTAAAAGAAATTTACTCAATTTGCTGAAATTTACATGCACTGCACACAAAAATGTGTACATGGGACTACACTCACATTTGGCATGAGAGTTGGTCCAAACTTTCAGCTCTTTCTTGTCATATTTCAGATATGATTGCATTTTTTTAAAGCTATCCTTTTCAAAGAAATTGTTATACATTATAGACAAAGTTCTGTCCTTTTCAGAGAAATTTGTGCCATGACATTCTTCCACGCTGCATGAAAAGAATGAAAATGCTCACAAATTTGTTTTCACCTTTGCCAGAAATCAACCTTCTTTTTAATCTTGAAATACTGATTTGCATTTGTTTAGAAACATGGCTTGATGGAACAGGTGGCCCACCAGACCATTATCATGCAGTATCTGCTAGAGTTGGCCAAGAGTCTGGACAGGGATCCAAGATCTTGTATCAGACCCTTCTTTGCAAAGTAAGTGTTTTTAACCCGTTGACTACTGAATGGGCGTTTCGTCAAGTGTCTTGTCGGTGATTTTTACGGACAATTTTGCTCACAGCCAATCAAATGCAAGGATTTCAGTAGCTTATAACAGTTATTGCAACTTGTCATTGATGACAAGTTTCATGAAAACGCCTTTATACTTTCATGCCAGAAGCACTTTTGTGCTTGAACCTGTACGCGAATCGTCGTGTCTGATCCAAATCCGCAAAAGTTTCATGCAGCAAAAAAAATGATTGAATTACGACATTGAATTTCTGCAATTCGCAAAAGAGTCCTGCGGCAAAAAGAGCAGTCATGAACAATTTACAACAGCTTCATGTTCTGAAAGGTTCTTATTTTGCAGTATTTTGTCAGAATGTTCAATAGTAGGCCCACCAGTAATCAAATCAACTTGTTTTGGATGGACTTACCTTTTAAGTACATGTATCAATGGCATAATATCAATCTTTATATTATCATTATTTCTACCAAGCTTTTCCACAGACATATTAAAGCATCGTCATGCACTCCTACAAATAAAACACAAGTATGGACAGAAAGCCAAAATCAAATAACATAAATGAAAAATAAGGGAACAATGCACACAAAAAATAAAATAAACAGTTCTGATTGGCTGTCAGAGATAACAGAGTGCTGGCCTTTATTTTCTTCTTCTTCTTCTTTTTTTTTACCAAGCTGCAATTACAGGCTAATAGCTAGAATGATATTCTGAATAAAGCTATTCGGTGATATGTTAGTGACACAACATTTACTCTGCGACATTTGCTCCACCGTCCATATCTCGAAAGGTCAAGGTCATGATTTTTTTTTTGTTCAGGACAATGTAAAAATCAGGATTAGAGTTAGGAGTGGGGTTATGATCAGGTTTAGGTTTAGGATTAACATGGCAAAGTTAGACCGGAGCAATTGTCACAGGAGCAGATGTCATGGAACCGATATGTTCTTTCCTTGGTTTTGCATCTCAGAATGGACAAGGCCGAGAAGCAGTACCAAGATGCCTTTGATGATGAGCTGGAATCTTTTAAGAAGAGGGTCAGGGAGAGAGCTCAAGTCAGGATAGACAAGGCTTACAAGGAAGCAGAAGAGGTAGGTCAACCCTGTCAGGACAGGAATTATTTAAGGGCTAGATTGATCACATTTTGTTCTTCAAATTGGCAACAATAATATTTTTCTTTTAGTGCTACAAGGTTCTAATAAGGTGGAAGGTCTTTGACAACAATACATACGGTTACAATATTTGTTGAAAAGATGGAACAATTTGCCAGATTTGATAAAAAAACAATGATTTTGAACCTCTCAATGTTTGCCAATTTAAAGATTTTAAAGCTTATTTTTGTTTTTAAAATTCATGGCATCAACAGAGCTGCCAACTAGTACGGATTTTCCGTAATTGGTATGGAAATTAACCATCATTACGGAAGTACGGAATGTCGCCCAAAAATTACGGATTTGAAGAAATCTGATTATGCACTATTCGTATTATACGTTGTGCACATGTATTTGTTATCACTCATACTTTCACACTCATATTGTATTATTTTCGCTGTTCCCGGAACTCCGCACTGTGTACGTACGTACCAGTGCATACAGAAAGGAGACTGCGATCGTACTTTCACCGCACACGCAAACTTCTAGCTCAAGCTATGAGCTCAAGCGCTAGCGGTGCGGCTGCTCTTACACACCGAGGCGTTCGGCAGCCGGCCAGCCTAGCCCGTGGGCGGCACGGCGCGGCTGCTGCTTGGTGTAAAGCAGCAGTATGTGGAACTGCTCCGTAGTGGAATCGAAAGGATGAATAGGGAACGTGAGTTTTTAGCTGGTTTTTTATGTTTCTAGATCTAGATAATTATATTATTCCCATTGATAATTATTGGGGTGTCATAAAGAGTAATTTTAGGACATTTTTAGATCTAACTTATACAATTGTGGTGGCAGTTGCTGTTTAGAAATTTGGTATTTGGGGACTTGCAAAAAAATATGGAAATGCAACAAAAATGGACATAGTTTGTGCTAAAATTTGCCTTTTCTGCTCATGCATCGGGTATATTTTTAAGAGCTCTGAATCAAAAGTACCACAAAATGTGGTCAATCGTCTTGAAAGGATTAAATGTCAAGTTACCATATTAGGTGCATCTCCATGATTCCAAACAAGCTAGAGCTTAAAATATTAGACGATCAACGCTTCTTGAGAAAAAGGTCGAACTTGGAAGTTCCCTATTTTAGCTCGAGCTACAGGGTCAGCATATTTCCAAGTGCATCTTCAGAGGCGAATTACATGTACATGTAGCATTCTACGGTAATATCCTAATATCCTAAGTGTGACGGTGAAACACCTATTTGTGTCTTCACTGCGAATAGCTTAAGCTAGTTGTGATCAAGCTAATTTCCCTGGATTAGAATTAGAACTGTGACAATGAAAATCGTTCGTCTTGTCAGTGATCCCCTATGTCCTCTTTGCCAAGCAAGCTACTTTCGTCAAAGGACATTCAGGCGAGTCTGTGCACATAGAGGTACAGATTTCTCCTCTTGGCACAAAATAGACTCAGCCTCCTAATACCACAGTCACACCAACAAAACCAACGCTAGATTGACTGCACACCTGATAAAAAATTACTCCACCCTCAGTGATCCGATATCGGTCGGTTTGGTAGAGTGCCTGCCTGGAATGTTCCCCATGGAGTGGAGAAGGTGCACACATTGTGTGCGGGCAAGCCATGAATCTGATGACCGGGTAATAATATGTCTATAAAGCGCATAGATGTATTAGGCGCTATATAAATCCAGCATATTATTATTATTATAATTCAAGTGCGCTAGTTTAGAGCAAAGTTTTGGATTTGTCGGAAAGTCTGTGGTGATGTAACACTGGCCTGGCAAATTATTCAATATGAACAAAGCGGAAAGTGTGCATCACAGGAACATGACCAAAGGTCTTAGAAATGTTCCTCCTGTAGTTGATTACTGAGGCATGAATTGTTTTGAATTGAAGGAATCAATTAGTGCTGTAGCTTAACACCTCATATGCTCCAAGCGTGAAGAAGCAGGAATGCTAATCAGAAAACTATGTTATCCTTTTATTTAGTTAGAGGGATGTTCATTGTCATAGCAGATATAAACAGGACAAGTTAAAGGGATACGCCACCAGGCGGCCGTGGGGAAAGTCAGGATTCCGTAAGCCCCATTCACTCGTACACATAGTTTGTGCGTCGAACGCTCCGTCGGACTGCTGGGATTATATTTCGGACTGCACGAAGCCGACCGAATCTCGCACGAGAGCTCGAGCTCGAGCTCAGGCGGAGCGTGCATGTTGCGTGGCGACCAGTCTGTCCGAGGTTTGTTCCCCGCGGGGCAACGGCGTGAGTCAGGTAACGATCACGGTGCCCTCTCGCGGCATAAAAACGTCCACAATCTGCGGTTAAGTATCCCTTTAATGTTTAACAGCTGCACAAGTACATGTATCAGTAATGAGTGTTTATTCTGCTCAGTTTAATTTGCTATGACAAGTAACATACCCCTCACTGAACCCCCCTCCCCCAAACTTCCCCCCCCCAAAAAAAATCCCAAAACACCAACAACAAACAAAAAGAAAAAGAAAAACACATTGTAAACCATAAATTTTGGCGTGCGTGGCATGAAACTTTCGCACACGTCGCGAGTGGTCGAGATTTGCGAAAGTTTCATGCCGCGAAAAAATAAAAATCACAATTTGAAACAAGATAAAACTATTGCAAGTTGCCAAAATTCCTTGCTACAAAATTGACTGTCATTAACGATTCACGAAAGCGTTATGTTGCTAAGGTTTATGGTTTTACAGTAGCTTCAGAATACCATCTGGGTTAGTGAGATGAAACAATGAAAGTTATCAACTGTTATTTTTATTTTTCAATTTTTATTGTATTCTCTGTTTAACCATCTTTTCTTATAAATACAGGCTACCTTGCCTGCAGGCCTCTTGGGTTTTCTTGCAAACCATTTTTATCATTGAACGTAATATCAGTTAGTATTTCTGTTGTATTTGATAACGGTAATGTATTGTTTCATTGTTCTTATGCCATTTGTACATTTTTTCTACCATCAGATTTGTATGTTATATTTTTATATAAGAATTTTTTATCATGGGTTGTGAAATAAAGAGGGAATGAAATGCAATGAAAAGATACCATATTTGTGTTGCAGGAGATTGAGAGGGAGAGGTTAGCCAGACTAGGACCAGGAGGGCTGGATCCAGCGGACGTGTTTGAATCATTGCCACAAGTAAGTGCCAAGTACAGTACAAGTACAATACAAACCTGCTTTAGCAACCACCTGTATACAAAGACCCATGTCTATAAAGACCACAGTTTTTGTTTCCTTTGAAAATTGTTTCTCATTAAAACGTGTATTAAAGGAACCTGTACACGAAGACCACCTGCTCATAAAGACCACTTTTCTTGTCTCCCTTGAGTGGTCTTTATATACAGGTCTCACTGTAATAATCTCCTACCCCGACCTTTGTGGTTGCGCACATTGGGTAGCAGACAGTTTTTCACTCGGGTCTACCGAGTTCATCCAAGTTCTTACACTTCTTGCCTTCCCACAAGAAGGCTTCTACTGCTATGTATTGTCAATGGCAGTAACAGCCTTCTTGCGGGAGGTGACGAACGGCACTTTGATGTTGCATACATGCGCTGGAAAGTGGGTGGAGACATCAAGGCTCCATATGAGACATCCATTTTACGATCAGAGATGGCAAAACCCGCCCAAGAATGTCAATGGACTAAAATAGAGTAGTGTTTTGTCCTGGAAACACAAATACGTACACGCCCCCATCTAAGAATCAAACGAGAGATCAAAAACATAACTGAATTAAATTATTGTTACCATTTGTGTAATTCCTCTTTGTATGCAGGAGCTCCAAGACTGCTTCGAGTCCAAGAGCATATCACAACTCCAAGAAACCATTGCCAAGATGAAACCCGAAGATGCCCAATATCACATGAAGCGATGCGTGGATTCAGGTCTCTGGGTGCCCGGGGGCGGGGACAAAGATGCTGTAGAGGGAGACGAGGCCGGGGCAACGGCAGAGGGAGGGGTAGAAGAGGAAGAGGAGGTCTACGAGGAGGTCGACAAGGAAACAAACCTAGAAGCTGTGGATTAAGCAGCTGATGATTAAGTTGGAACTTCCAAACTGAAAGACATCTCTAAAAAATGTTATGAAAAGTGGAGAGTGAGCAAGCGTGTGACTGTGAACGTTTAACCCTCCAACTATCCCATTCCCCGTCGTCATTGCCTGTATCTGGAATATTTAATGCAGAACTCTTGTAGAAACCATGTTCCACTTGTGTTTCGGATAAAACCAACAAGCCAAAGTACCTTTTCAAGATCCACGATACATGTTTGTGCATTCATATATAAAGTTTGACAACACTGGGTGTTGAGAAGGATTTAGGAATGATGAATTTTTTTTTTTTGCTTTGTTCAGACATTGTGCAAGATCTCCTCCCCTCTAATAATAGATGTAGTAAATTTGATCATTAAGCATTATGTTATGTAAGTATGTGTAGCTGACTGAAATGGGATATACATGTATGTTGTGTCTACTCTCTGTTTAAATTGTTTCTTACTCTATCTGGCTGCATTTTATGTGCTCATTCAAGGGGAAGGGGTAACAAAAGACATGACGAGGGCTGAGAGAGATGAAAAGATGACTATTCTGTCACAATAACAACCGAATGAATTCTTTTATTAGCAAGGCTGTGTATCCGTATTTGCGTTTGATTCAAAGATATAACAATGAATTTCAAATGTTTTGCTTGTGTTAAAAAAAGAAGTTAGGTTTGCCTTCTCAATTGATAATTAACACCTTTAGGAATTCTAAAAAGAATAGGGATAGGTAATTCTTGTTTTGTTTCGTAAAGTCAGAAACCCTGAAGGCTTGACCTTTCTGTCTAATATTTTCACTAATAGTACAAACTTGTTCCAAATCTGTATGAATAGACTGCAATACCTCATGAATTGGCCCCTCTCCTAATAAGCTACTTGTACATTGTAGGTAGTAATTGCTTCTGATTTGTAATGAGAGAACAATGGCAATTTTACATCCAGAGAAATAAGCGGACGTATATCATGGTACAGTGGTTCATGCACTTGACTCTCAATCCAAGGGTTGAGGGTTTGGTCCGGCACGAGCGTCTTTTGGCAAATTTATTTCTTGAAATGCAATGTGCGCTGATAACGGATGCCAGAGCTAAAGTGAGGGTAATAATTTCCAAACCCTTTGGAAGCGCATATGGACAGTATATCAACTTGATATGCGCTATGTAAGAACGGTTTGTTATTATTTTTATTATTATTATAATTATTATTTTATTATTACGCAATATTGTAGAATACTGATAAATTTTATTGTAATGTGCGCCACTATAAACATGTACATGTGTCTGGCCACCATATTTTGTAGTTGTGTCCAACACAGAACTGAAGTGGAGAATTGCAAAGTAAGCTAGCAAGGACAAAAATCGGCAGGATTGGGGAGCAATTTAGCTCTGGAAACTCAAAAATACTTCTGGAAATTTCAAAGATAACTTAGCCAAAAAATACATGGAAGTGCTTCTGAGGGAGTGCAACTACATTACATTAGCACATAGACAGCTGAAAACCGTCTGTTTCGGAGGAGTCTTTAACATTTTCTTATTTTTACCTTCTCCTCCTACACAGACGGCTATCCAACCATCCCGGTACATTAGGGGACCTAACGAGACAAATCCCCAAAAGGGGGATCTGATTTTTCATCCCTATAAGCCATCCCCTTTCTCTAAAAATTCACATAGATGGTGCTAGTGTTCTCATATTTCCATACAGCACAAAAAAAAAGAAAATTATACAGATAATTAACAAAATTTGGGACTTACTCTGGTTTGAACTCAAGCTTCGCACTATAAATTATATAATTTGCTGCTTTACTACACAACCTATACGCTTCCGACTACTTCCGGGTCATGTGATTATAACCAAGATGGCTGTCAGCGACTCGCTACTGACGGGCAACTTTCATGGTTAAAATGATCAGAATCGGGTACCAGACGAGGAATTTGGGGTAAGAAATTTATTCAAGCGTATTATATTACCGTTGTTCTCCTTCTGAGTTGTTAATTTTAATGAAATAATGTCTTATTTATTGGAAAACGAAAAATTCATTTGTAGTCCTTAGTCCCGGGTACAGAGTGCGAGAAGGACTTCAGTCTATGTAAGGAGGTGTAGTGAAGCAAGACGTACCGACGAACAGAGACTGAAGCTTTCTGTCTAATTAGCACAATGATATCATAAATAGATATTAATACGAAAGTCATCTTTGATAAAATTTATGTCCCTTACATTTTAGACATTGTAATTTTGGTGCTGTTTGGAAAAATTATGAATTATTTTGTTTGTGATTGAAAAACTTCGCCTTGAATGGGCGGTTGTATAAAGCTAATTATGCAATTTGTATGTTTTTAGTTTCTAGAGATGTGGATCAAATTGATCTGCTCACTTTTGTCTCAGACTGACATTTGATGTCCCCACCCAAGAGACATGACGTGGTTTTGAACCTAGGGTGACCAGAGAGTTGGCCACTAGACCAGGGTGGCCAGCGAGGGGTTTTATCCTGTAACAGCGACATGTTTGAAAATCAGCGACGGGTTAAAATTTTACAAATAAGTATTTTCAACCAACGGTATTTATGACATATCAGTCATAAAATTTGTTTGAAAATGCTTGAAAATGCTTCAAAATATGGCCGAGATTGCACCAGAGAGCCTCTGAGAACCACAGAGCTTCCTGGGGAGTGTTTGATTAAGCGTTTTGTCAGTGATTTTTACCGACAACTGTTATAAGCTACTGAAATCCTTGCATCTGATTGGCTGAGAGTAAAAATCACTGACAAAATGCTTGATGAAATGCTCCCCAGGGCCAGCAAGCGGGCACTGGAGCCCGATTTGAAAGGACTTTGTGCTTTGCACACATCACTTTATACTCCTTCCCAGTGCGATTTTCATGTTTGAATTTGTTTACACATGATCGACCCCCATTGTAGGACAGTCTACCCACCTGTGTTCATGTATACACTTAGACTTCTATGTCAAATATTCAAATTGTGTACAGTCAAACCTGCTTTATCGATCACCTGTGTAGAAAGACCACCTGTCTATAGAGACCACAGTTTTCGATTCCCTTGAAAATTGTTTTTCATTGAAACATGTATTAAAGGAACCTTACACAATGACCACCTGCTCATAAAGACCACTTTTCTTGTACCTCCCTTTATATACAGGTCTCACTGTATTTCCTTCTAGTGCTTTTCCAATATTTTACCAAATTCACTGTTCATTGTTAAGTTGCATGCTTGTATCAAGAGTTATAATAATAATAATAATACATATAATTTTATAATGCACCAAATCCACTCTATAGAGTGCTCTAGGTGCAGTGTAGAATAAAGAAGTAAGGGAATAAGAAAGAAATACAAGAGAAGAATGTAATAATCAATGGGAAGCATTGAACAAGTAAGTTTTGAGACTGCTTGTGAATGAATCTGGAGAATTGCAATCTCTAACAACTATAGGTAGATTATTCCATAGCGCAGGACCAGCATGGGCAAAAGCTTGTTCCCCCATGTTTTTGCAGAGTTTGGAACAACTTGACACAATGGAAAACAAGAAGTAAAATTTTGAAAATAATGATTTCGGAGTGGGGGTGATATGAGTGTCTATCTAAGACAAGGTAACAATGCCTGCTGCGGCTTTTGAAGTTTTGGCATCTGGGTTTGTGGTACATTAAATAAAAGTGCGTTCCCCAAATCAAGCCGAGAGGAAATCAGAGCGTGGACTAATTTCTCTGTAGCCGATCTAGTTCAGTATTATTGGTTCTTGATGTGCATTTGCATGAAATCAAGTGTTACATGTTTTTAACTTTTAGAATGTCTAAATGTACAAACATGTATTAAACAGGATTGGAAGAATATTTGGTGAAATTAGGAACCTGGTGAAATATTGGAAAATTGTATGCATGCACCTTCAGAAATTGCTCTAGAAAGTATATGTATTAAATACATTGTCCAAATTGTCACTGTAATGTTAAAAATTATCAATGACAATGTGATATATATATTTATTTTTTGAGTAGTCAAGGATGCATGATAATTGCTTTGCATAGTAGGATTATTTCTTGAAATGCTCGGCAAATTATTAGCGATGTCATGTGTGCAAAACATGATTACACACATTTCCAAGATATTACTTGTTCATCAAAGCAAGTACTGTCCAAAATTACCGCCTAAAATGATTGGATTGAATAAAGATGTTCAGCATTTTATTAAAATGCATTAATAAGAATAACGTACATGTAATTCTGAGTACATGTATTTATAAGGCACCATTGCCATTATGCATAATGCTCCAGGTGCGGGGAAAAGTTTCAAAAAACCATGTAAGATACAACTGTGTTTGATTGTAGAGTGTGCATCAAAAGTCACAAAACCCAAACCTGGGGAGCGTTTCATCAAGCGTTTTGTCAGTGATTTTTACTGACAAATTTGCTCTCAGCCAATCAGATGCAAGGATTTCAGTAGCTTATAACAGTTGTCGGTAAAAATCACAGACAAAATGCTTGATGAAACACTCCCCTCTTTAATGTTTCATACACATGTTATGTACCTTCACAATGTTTGATATCATATTCTATTGTCATACTTTTAATGTTCATTAATAGGTCAACGTAGCAAAGTCAGTGTGTTGGCTTTGGTTTGTAAATTTGATGAATGTTTATAATCTACATGTACTTTACCATGCAGGTCTTGAACACTGGTATGTTATCAGTTATTCTGAGTAAAGAAATATATGTTTCATTGCATAAAAATACCTCGATTTATGCCTTTGTATAGGTATTTATATTCTTGTTTTGACTGTTCGTTTCAATGGGTCTGTGGTTCTTGCAGTGTAATCGTATTTCAAGAGAATGTGGAAAAACGACATGTAACCAAACAACTTGGTTTGGTTACATGTCGTTTTTCTGGGGCAACCTCGCTAGTCATGAGGACCGCTATTCATAAGGACCGCTATTCATAATGCGTGTTAAATGAGCAGCGGTTTTCTATGAATAGCGGTCTTTATAAATAGCGAGCAAACCAGAGACAAATTACCTCGCTATTCATAAGGACCTCCATTCATAAGGACCACTATTCATATGGACCACCATTCATAAGGACCACTATTCATATGGACCACTATTCATAACGCGTGTTAAATGAATGGCGGTTTTCTACGAATAGCGGTCCTGATGAATAGCGAGCGGACCCCGTTTTTCCGAAGTTTGGTAATTCCGCAGGTTCGTTTTTCCGAAGGTTCGTTACTCCGACGGTTCGTAATTCCAAAAATGAAAAAGGGTTCATATTTCCGAAGGTTCGTAATTCCAAAAAGTTATGTAGGGCTCTACCGCATTTTCGGAATTACGAACCCTATTTCATTTTCGTAAATTACAAACCCTATTTCATTTTCGGAATTACAAACCTTCGGAATAACGAACCTTCGGGGTAATGCATCAGATGTTCGGAATTAGGAACCCTATTTCATTTCTTCGGAATTATGAAGCCCTGCTATGGGAAATATGTGTTTCGGAATTACGAACCTTCGGGATTATGAACCTTCGGATAAACGAACGGGGCAATGTCTCAAAAACTAGAAAAGATTTGATAGCACTATTGGATAGAGGAAGCTAAGATTACCTAGGGACAATATTTTCTTCTGAATTTGGTTGGAAATTATGAAGATATTGACAAAAGACCGGCAAATTTTGCTACTTTTTACGTCAGTTTCTAAAAAATAGGAAGTTACCGACAAGGGTCTAGAAATCCTTGTTTTGAGAGAAGATGTCATCAATTTTTGGAAGTAAAACTTGATACCCAGGGGCGGATCTAGCTTTTTCCAGGGGGGGGGGGGGTTGACCCAACCAGGGGCGGATCCAGGATTGAGGAAAAGAGGAAAATGAAGGTTTGTCAACTTTTGGAAAAGGTAGACCCGTATTTTGTTGGTCTCGCCAGCTTCTCGAAAAGTCGCTCAGTGGGGGGGGGGGGGGGGGGGGTTGGTTATGGTTATGGGGGCCCACTTTCCCTCCATAATTCCCTGACAAGCACAAAAAAAAAGAAAGAAAAAAAGGTCTTCATTCTAAAAGGGGGCACAATCGAGAAAATGGCGGGTCGTCTATGGTCAAAATGCATACTTTTCTTCCAAAAGGGGCACGGGCCGGAAGTTCCCCCCTGGATCCGCCAATGGACCCAACGACGACGATCGTCCACAAGCCACGATGCGGCAATGTCCGCGAGCCGATTTTTTTCCGCTATTTTGAACCCCCGTAAGTGATGTTTTCCTGGCATCTACTAACGCAATGGAGACCATAAAAAGCAGTCCTCTGCTATAGGAACATACTGTGTGGGTCTGGACATTTTAATAATAATAAGGGTTGGAGAGTTTTTCTCCAGATGGGTTTTCAAATTGAACTACAGATCTTAATTTTTTTAAATCATTTTTCATCCTAAAATGAAAAGTCAAATGTAGTATGGGAAACATTGCATGGAATCACCCTATTGTTTTGGCTGCCTCACTGTATTTGTGTGCAGGCTTTTCCTTACTTCAGGTGTGCAAAATATGGGATTTATATAGGGAGACGGATGAACCCCCCTCCCCCCCCCCCCCCCGCCCCGTTCCCCCGGGTCCGCCAGAGTTGAAACGTCAGCCATGCCTCAGACAAACATATAATGTATTTTGTAACAGCACAGGTAGACCTGCATGCCGCGAAAATGGCAAATACAAAACATGTATAGACAATGACAGTTGTTTTAAAATCATTTAACTAATGTATTCAAATTCATGGGTGTATATATATATTAATTGACAGAACACCTGGTGACAATCTAATTAACTTTATGCAAATTTCCCTTGATGGAATCTACCTCGTGCACATTCACCAGTTAACAAAAGAAGGGTTTCTTGTTGTTGGTGCACGCGTCGTTCGAACTTTACAAAAGACAAAATTCTGCAAACTTTGATCGGAAACGTGCGATATCTCTACATGGAGGACAATGTGAGAGAGCCCCAATCAGTGACGAAAGAAGCATTTTGTAAGACCGATGTCCCTGATGCTGTAAGGCCTAGCTGTTTTGGTCTGATGTGGCTCCAAAATATGATTAACTGTAAACATGTCATTATTCGGGCTATTGCAAAGACAGACTTCAGACGTGCATCTAAATACGAATTAATGTATAAAGCCAGGCAAAATGACCACGGATGAGCCTAAAAGGATAAAGACTCGGTCCTCGGGTAAATACACAGTGCTGTCGCACGGCGTCTGGGCGGGCTAGTCCTCGGGTACAGGTAGGTACATGTATGACTGACGTGGTTAAGTTCCTTGTTAAGTCTAAGTATATATGCCTCTTAAACGACAACGCTGTTATGTTCAGAAAACTTTTGATATCTTTGAAAAGCAGGGAGATCTCCCTGGTGAAAGTTGGGAACAAAAATGTCGATAGGCCTATGGAGCGATATAGCCGGGGACTTTTAGTTTTACAGTTCTAAATCCACAAGACTAGTAAGGTTCGTGAGACCAAAGATCCCAGGGGCCGCGTATTAGGGTATTAGAAACTGTCAGATAGCAATTGTCTGGCCTGGCCTGGGGAAACATAATTATGCATGCTAGTAGTACGTTGCAGGGGCGGATCCAGGATTAAGTATAAGGGGGGGGGGGGTCCAGGGGGTCCAGTTTCCCTCCATAATTCTCTGACAAGCAAAAAAAAAAAAAAAGGTCATCATTCTAAAAGGGGGGGGGGGGTACAATCGAAAAAATGGCGGATCGCGTCTATGGTCAAAATGCATGCCCCCCCCCCCCCCCTGGATCCGCCAGTGGTACGTTGGACCAGCATCACAAACATGTCGGCCAACGTCTAAATATCATTTGTCTATCGGGCCAACTTAGGTTGAGTCAACAGTGACACTGCGTTGGACAAGGTTGGCAGAACGGTTGAACCACTACACCATGGCCCTTCATTTTCCAACAAATTTTGTATGGTGCACAAATGAAACGGGCCTTCCTGCATCATTGTTTCACAAGTTTTTTTAAAGGTGAGTGACGTTAATTCCAATTTTTTTGTTTTTATTCATAAACTCTGAATACTTGTGTTGCCATGATTGATATCGCATTATTCTAATCAATTCCTCAATTCGTCAATGTTCTATTCTTATTCGCGTTTTGTCCCTGAACTCTCTCACCCTCTCTCTTTCCATTCATCTATCCTGTGTTAATAGGACTCTTTTTTGCCCCTTTTATATACATTCTCTTTTCCCCATACCACTTTTCCTGTTATACTGTGCGTCCTAGAACAAAAAACGAAACCGAGATGTATCGATGTTTAATCATATCTTAATCACAATTATGATTAGTAAATAACACATATTTGTAAAGCTGGGAACCTCTTCTTTCATTTGATACCACTCATATGATACATACTTCACGCATGAGTGCATAAAGACAATATGAAGTAGGGCTGCCAAAAAGTCATTTGGCCACATGACGTAATGCTCCTGTAACCATCCCACTTCACTTAATCTATGTACTTCTTATTAAATCCTGTTCTTTGTAATTTTTTTTGTCGTTTTTTTTATTATCAATTGTTATGTTCCTTTCAACGTTATGTTATTATCAATGTTATGTTACTATCATTTACCATATTATTATTATGTTGGATTTGTTGTACATGTATTTGTTTTATAGCAGGGCTCCCCTATAAAGCAGGCCCTCTGTGGCTCTGAGTGGGACCATCCTACTTTTTATAAAGAAAACGTGAATAAATAAATAAATAAATATCTGAATTTCAAAGCAATAATCAGATTTCTAAAAAGTTCATTTTCTGCCCTTTCATATGACACCTCAATCGAGAAAATTGAGCCAGGGATGACAAATCTTTGTTGGTGTAAAGTGATGCTTGCATTTCCATGATTTATTAAACGAATCCGTTTGCAATGGCTGCCTGTCCTAGCAACAAGCAAACAAGACAAAAGACCTCATGCATGGCTGATAGTCAACAAAATGGAGTGGTGAGTACATAATGATAAAAAAGCTGATTGATATACGTTTTCATAAACCCACTTGACCATGCAGTTAACAACAGAGCAACTAGTATTTCTGGTAACAGAATGGGGACGATCTGGGAGCCTTTAATATATCATGGAAATGCAATCATCACTTTACACCAAAAGAGCTTTGTCATCCCTGGCTCATTTTTCCCGATTGAGGTGTCATATTAAAGGGCAGAAAATGAACTTTCTAGAAATGTGATTGTCTCTGAAATTCAGATATCGTTGGCCAAACGACTTTTTGGTATAGCGCTGCTTCATATTGTCTTTATTCACTCATGCGTGAAGTATGTATTATATTATGAGATGCATCAAATGAAAGAAGAGGTTCCAAACGTTATAAATAATTATGTGTCATTTATTAATCATAATTGTGATTAAGATATGATTAGACTTCGATAAATCTCGGTTTCGTTTTTTCTGGGACGCACTCTATAGTAACTATGTTTATAGTTCTACAATTTGTATCTGATTGTTAAAAAATTGATTTTGAGGGCCCTTTCTTTTGCAAGCTTAGCTTTTCCCCAAGGTCTCCTCGTCTTTCTTTTCAATATATAACCAGCATATTCCACTTATGCGCTTCAAATTGTTCTTTCATGTATCCTGCCATTATATTCTTTTTAAATGTACTATGTTGAAAGAAAAATGAATCAAACTGAACTTGAACGCGAACGCGAACTTAATGGAAGACGCGATTTCCGAAGTTTTCAGTTTTGAACCACATCTTCTTTGTTTTCTTTTTCAAAATTTGCAGCTGTAAATGCACAATAATTCAACTTCTGCCTAGAACTGTATAGAAATTTTCTTATAGTTACTGAATTATTCCTATTTCAATTTGATAAATCCAGATAAACTGATAAACCCACAAATAAAGTTCAGAGAAGATAGTCAACTGTAAACAAGAAGCGGACGGGGGAAGAAGAAGAACTAAGTGATTCGTAAGGAGGCTTATCTAAGCAAATGCTCTGAAGTATATGAATAATTTTGAACTCTAAGGGATTTCCCCCAACGGATTGAGCGATTATTTGCTTTAAACATAAGCTTTGTTTGGGATCAAATCACAAATGCAGACGTAGACAAAAAAATAAGGGACTTACTATCTATTAATGGCATAATCTTAGATTCTTAGTTGTAAGTTTGAACTTAATTTTGAAGTTGTACTCGTAAAGGTGATAAATAGGTTCCCCCGGGTCCGCCAGAATTGAAACGTCAGCCATGCCTCAGACAAACATAATGTATTTTGTAACAGCACAGGTAGACCTGCATGCCACGCGAAAATGGCAAATACAAAACATGTATATAGACATGACCGTTGTTTTAAAATCATTTAACTAATGTATTCGAATTCATGGGTATAACTAATTGACAGAACACCTGGTAACAATCTAATTAACTTTATGCAAATTTCTCTTGATGGAATCTACCTCGTGCACATTCAGCAGTTAACAAAAGAAGGGTTTCTTATTGGTACACGCGTCGTTCGAACTGTACAAAAGACAAAATTCTGCAAACTTTGATCGGAAACGTGCGATATCTCTACATGGAGGACAATGTGAGAGAGCCCCAGTCAGTGACGAAAGGAGCATTTTTGAAGACCGATATCCATGATGCTGTACGACCTAGCTGTTTTGGTCTGATGTGGCTCCAAAATATGATTAACTGTAAATATGTCATTGTTCGGGCTATTGCAAAGCCAGCCTGCAGACGTGCATCTAAATACGAATTAATGTGACCTAAAGCCAGGCAAAATGACCACGGATGAGCCTAAAAGGATAAAGACTCGGTCCTCGGGTAAATATACACAGCGCTGTCGCACGGCGTCTGGTCGGGCTAGTCCTCGGGTTACTGCGGCAGCCCGAACACGTAGTGTTCGGGCTGCGATCAGCAGTCCTTTGATTGCTTGGATGTCTCTTAATTACAAGGTCGTTTGTCAAAATGATAGCCATGAAACATGACATTATTTGATTTTAGGCTACTTTAGGTACTTACAATACTTTACGATTGACTGTCGTCTTTCTTTTCAATGAGGATGATACAAAAAAGGCCTATTTATCTCCAAAAGCCTGTACTAAAAACTTCCGTAGGTCGGTGTTTTGCTTGCAATGCGCATGCGTCAGACAAGAATGGAGCATTATGAATATTCATTAAGACGAGTGGCAGGCAGGAGCTCGAGCGAATAGAGATCGCCGGATCACAGTGGATATATGAATATTCATTATTCCTGTGACGAAAACTATGCCGCCGTTGTAATAAATATTCATAGGCGCATGCGCAAGTGCCTATTTTCGCTTCTGCTTCAACAACATGGCGAATGGGACTGGTTTCGAAAATTGAGAGTAAAAAGTGACATTCATCGATTCTACACATTTTTTAGGAAAAGCTGATTTGCGGAAGGTCTGTTTAGGTAAGTGGCATCGTATATATGATACTTTAATTTCAAAAAATAACTTATATGGCTATATTTTCAATGGTCATTTGAGACCCACCGAATCGTACTGGTTTCACTCAGGACGCTGCCACTTCGTGGCAGCGTCCCGGGGCTAGTCCTCGGGTACAGGTAGGTACATGTATGACTGACGTGGTTAAGTTCCTTTTTAAGTCTAAGTATATATGCCTCTTAAACGACAACCCTGTTATGTTCAAAAAACTTTTGATATCTTTGTGAAAAGCAGGGAGATCTCCCTGGTGAAAGTTGGAACAAAAATGTCGATAGGCCTATTGAGCTATGTCGTCAGGATATAGCCGGGGACTTTTAGTTTTAGAGTTCTAAATCCACAAGACTACGGTTCGTGAGACCAAAGTCAAAGATCCCAGGGGCCGCATATTAGGGTATTAGAAATTGTCAGATAGCAATTGCCTGGGGAAACATAATTATGCTAGTAGTACGTTGGACCAACATCACAGACATGCGGCCAACGTCTAAATATCATTTGTCTATCTGGCCAACGTAGGTTGGGTCAACAGTGACACTGCGTTGGACAATGTTGGCAGAACGGTTGAAGCACTACACCATGGCCCTTCATTTTCCAACGCCCCCCCCCCCCCCCCCCCCCCCCCCCGGGATGAGCACCATCATCCATCATCAAGCAATCGAAGATGAGAGACTAAAAACCGGACGTAAGAAAGGAACATTACATCAGTCTGAATTTAAGATGAGGAAAGGATCGTGTGGAATCGGCACCAATAATATTATTCTCGCTCAATATCGTATATGTAAACCTCATCGAAATTTTAGTGTACAAAAATAAAACGGAGAGAGAGAAGATGAGAGAGAAAAGTTCAATTTTATGACTCCGAGACATTCTACAAGAAAAGGACATTGTCAACACGATCAATATCTGATGGAAATTTTGTATGGTGCACAAGTGAAACGGGCCTTCCTGCATCAATGTTTCACAATTTTTTTTTTTTTTTTTAAAGCTGAGTGACGTTAATTCTATTTTTTGTTTTTATTCATAAACTCTGAATACTTGTGTTGCCATGATTGATATTGCATTATTCTAATCCATTCCTCATTTCATTGATGTACAGAGCATTGCAAACTTCCCTCTTCCTTTTCTTTTCCACACTTACCAGCTATTCTTATTCGTGTTTTGTGAAATTGTAGGCGTGTCCCTGAACTCTCTCACCCTCTCTCCTTCTATTTATCTATCCTTTGTTGATAGGACTCTTCTTGCCCCTTTTGTATACATTCTCTTTTCCCCATACCACTTTTCCTGTTATACTGTGCGTCCTAGAACAAAAAACGAAACCGAGATGTATCGATGTTTAATCATATCTTAATCACAATTATATTTATTACTATGTTTATAGTTGTACAATTTGTATCTGATTGTTACACATTGTATATGTATTGTTTTTGAGGGCCATTACTTTTGCAAGCTTAGCTTCAATTATAACCAGCACTTATGCGCTTCAAATTGTTCTTTCATGTATCCTGCCATTATATTCTTTTTAAATGTACTATGTTGAAAGAAAGATGAATCAAACTGAACTTGAACTTGAACGCGAACCTAAGTTTTCAGTTTTGAACCACATCTTCTTTGTTTTCTTTTTCAAAATTTGCAGCTGTAAATGCACAATAATTCAACTTCTGCCTAGAACTGTATAGAAATTTTCTTATAGTTACTGAATTATTCTTATTTCAATTTGATAAATCCAGATAAACTGATAAACCCACAAATAAAGTCCAGAGAAGATAGTCAACTGTAAACAAGAAGCGGACGGGGGAAGAACATATTATTATATATATAGAACTAATTGATTCGTTAGGATGCCTATCTAAGCATAATAATTTTGAACTCTAGGGGATTTCCCCTAACGAACTGTCTGATTTGCTTTATACATAATCTTTGTTGGGATCAACTCACAAATACACACGTAGAAAGGGCAATAAAGGACTTACTATCTATTAATGGCATAATCTTAGTTGTAACTTTTTACTTAATTTTGAAGTCGTAGTTCTCGTAAAGGTGAAATGTAATTTGGAAATTCTTTTCACGCCAAATTTTGGAAAAATTTCATATGAAAAATGTCCCTGAATAGGACTGCCCTTCAAATGTCCTCATATTCAAAATGGGTCTAAGACAGCAGGCCTAAGACAGCAATAGCTGAAAATTTTCACCAAACTTTCATACCAAATCTACATTTGTGTGTGCCGTGGAATTTAGTCAATTTCGTATCAGTCATTTTTATGATTAAAAAACCTCAAAGTGTACACCATTTATTAGTTACAAAATAATCAACCTTTCCCGATTGCTTCCAGACACTTTCTTTCACAGTGCAATCGCATGACTGTCAGATGACTAAAACTCATGTTCATCTAAAGCACCATCGGCGGCAGCGTCTTATCGCAAGAAAACTGATCATCATAATCATCGCTATCATCTTTTTTCATGGCGGTAGTCATCATCACTATCATAAATTAATCACCATTATCGTCATTATTTACACATAGATAGGTCTTATAAAAATGTAATTTCATCAATTTTTATTGATAGCATAAATATACAACCCTTGAGATGCTTAAAATTGCATCATCATCACATAAATATAGATTTAGATTTAAAACAAAATTCCTCCAAAACATAGTATGATAAAAAGCATGCCAATTTCGTTTTTAAAATACATGAATATAACTGGTATGAAATATGAACGAACCCTGGCCATGAAAATCATAGCATGTATTTCGACTTAACGTAATTAATGTACGGTTTAGGGCTTTAAAAAAGTATAAAAATTATCGTATTGAGGACAAATAATGCTTTAAAGAAGGGTGATTCTGTTCGGATCTGGGTTTTTTTTCTCGAGATTGACAATGCAAACTGCCTTCAAGGCTTAGGAGCCGAAAATTCAAATCGCCAAAAAGTATCAGTAAATACATTACTGATTATATTTTCCACACAGGAAAGTTTGCCATAATGTTGTTTGGTAATACGAGCGCTCACCATGTTGACGAAGAAAGGCCTACTTAGCTTAATATTTTCCCTCTCCGCTTCTCTTCTCTCTTTTATTTTTTTCTTTACCTTTTTAACATGTTAGGAGTTCTATAAATAGACCTCTTTCACGTTTCCCTTCTATCATTCCTTCAAGTAAAAACTTTTGCAGTCCTCCTTCGCTTAACTAATGGCCAGCATATACAAGCTTCCTTTTAGTTACTGCCTTCATCAACTCCCTTTCTTTGTTTGCTCTTTGTAGCACTTCTTTATTGCTGTTTTTCGTAACCCAGCTAATTCTTGGCATTCTCCGTAAGCACCACATTCGAAAGCTTCCATTCGTCGCTCTGTCTACTTACATAGAGCCCATTTTTCAGATCCATATAATAGAGTACTCCAGATGTAGCATTTCCAAATTCTGCATCGTAGCTCAAGGTTCAGCTTTCTGCTACAAAGTACATCCCTCAGACTCCAGAACACCGATCTTGCAATCTCAATCCTTTGCTTTATCGCACTGTCATACTTCCCACCCTCTGTGACTGTCTGACCCAGATACACAACCTTTTTTTACTTGCTCTATTACTGTGCCATTAATTTGAATGCTGATATGGGGGACTTCTTTCTCCCTTGACACCACTATTGTCCTCGTATTAATTGACATGCCAAATCGTTCTCCTTCAGCATTCACCTTTCTATTGTTCTGCACAAATCGTCTTCCGTCTCAGCTAACAGCACAGAGTTGTCTGCATACTTCAAGTTGTTTATGGTCACTCCACCAATCTTGATACCAGCTTCACCATTCAATACTCTAAAGATCATCTCTGAGTATAGATGTTGACCAGTAAAGGGGAAATAGATAGTGCATCCTTGGCGTACTTCTTTCTGTATATCAACCTCTGGCGAAATCCTTTCCCTGCCTCGTGTTACTGTCTTCTGATTCCAATACAGGCTTGCAATCAGACGCACATCATTTTCATCCAGTCCCAGTGAATTCAGACAGTTGATCAGTTGTTCATGATTGACCCGGTCAAAAACTTTCTGGTAATCCAGAAAGCACATGTAAATGTCTTCCTTTTTCTCCAGGCCACGTTCCATGATCGTTTGTAGATTAAAAAAAAATGCCTTCTCTCGTGCCTTTACCTGGCACAAATCCACTCTGGCACTCACTGATTTCATTGAGTATTGTTGCTTTTATTCTACTTGTAAGTATTAGCAACAAGATCCTAGAAGCATGACCTATGAGACTTATGGTTCTGAAGTCTGTGCAGAGTGTGCTTTTACTTTTTCTTTGGAAAAGCAAGTCTTTCGGCCGTTCACCTGAAGAATAGATTGCATTACAAAGCTTAGTAATCTCTTCAACCTCTGAATCGCCAAGACTCTGCAGCATCTCAGCAGAAACATCATCTACTCCACAGGCTTTACCAGATCTCAGTTTTTCAAGAGCTGCCTTAACTTATACCAAATTTGTTGGGCCTTGCTCATTTTCCTCTTCCACTTGCTCATTCCTATCATCTTCGTACAGCTGCTTAATATATTCCATTCATCTACTTTCCAGTTGTTCATTCTCAAAAAGCATGTTCCCCTCTTTGTCCTGGATAACGCTATTTCTTGCTTGGTTTTTTTAGTCCTGTGTGTCTGCAATCTTCTGATGCGTATTCCTTGTATCATGAAGTCTTTCCATTTCTTCTATCTCTTCACAGCCCTCAATGGGTCACTGCTCTTTAGCTTGTGTGCATTTTAATCTGATTTGCTTGTCAAGTTCTGTGCTGCCCTCTCTCCCCCATAAGGTTCAGTATGGCTTCTGTCATCCAAGCATGTTTAGCTACACACGTTCTAGATATGGTAGGCATTCTTCTGCTGCCTCCTGCATACACTCCTTAAGGTTTGACCACATTTCGTCTCGGGTTTGTTCCACCTCTTCGGTTCTTAGTCCTTTAAACCTGTTGTGTACTGATGCAGAGAATCTCTATCGAAACTCCTTTTCCTTCAGCAGGTCCACGTCTAGCTTGGCTTTCTTGGAAGTAGTCTTCTTTAGGACCGTTAGTGACTGTTGACCTTAACAACAACTGGATTGTTGAGCCTATGTCTGTAGCAGGATAAGTCTTGGTCAACTTGATACTTCTCCGGAAAAGTTTTCTTACTGCAGTGTAATCGATCTGTCTACGAACATCATCTCCCCGTTTCTTCCATGTTTGGTAATTTGATAGGTGGTGGTTGCACTTGAATAAATCTTGTATAAGTACCAAACGTTCACTTTCCTAACAAATTCCTTTTTTTTAAATTAATCTGTGGGAGAGAAGGCACACAATAAAACTAACAAAGTCAAAAATGTAATTTCACAAAGGTTTAATAACGATCAAATAAGACAGAATATATTCAGTTTATCATATAAACTAATGAGCACTTATATATGGTTATGATTACAATTAAATATTAATAACTGAATTAAGTTATGGGAAGGCGCTGTTTATTGAGCGGAAGGCCGCCGCTATTTAACTAAGATTGGCACTGTTTATCGTGCGGAAGGCCGCCGCTAAAAAGTTACCTGAAGAAACTGATTGAGTGATGATTGCCTTGACTCGAACTGGTGTGGATGAGGCAGAAATATGTCGAAAAAGGTGGTTGGTGTTCACGAAGTCTGGACGTGTAAACTGGTGCGGAGCAACACTTCGTAGTTCGGTCGAAAAGTCAATTGAAAACTGGTTCGAGTTGCATGGTCGCTCGTCGGCTAACAGTGGTGGTCGGCATTATCGTTCGACGTCGAACACGACAGGGATAGTTCGAAAACGTTGAACTCGGCTGACGGTTGCATAACAACAATGTCGTTCGAGGTTAAACACGACGAAGGTAGTACGAAAAGATAAACGTCGACGAGAGCCAGATCGATCGATGAGAGCTCGTGCCAGGACACATGTCTACTGGCGAAGTTCTAATAAAAGTCTCTGCCCGTAGCGAGTTGATGCAGGAAAACTAAATTAACTCATATTGAAGTGTAGTACTCGTGAAACGCATCCTTTTCTCTATTTAAAATCATTTCTGGTCGAAATCTAAAAAGTAGGCGAAACTGAGAAAACACGTGATGCGATTCGAGAAACAAAAATCAGTAGATGTGGTCTGGGCGAGATCAGGCAGAAGAAGAAGGGTTATTTTTAGCTCGCACTCTGCTTTTATATGACCTAGTGGTGTCGAATCGACACCGCTCGGATCCAAAATTGACCAATAAAAACAGAGATTGACCGTTTAAATCATACATTAGGCAAATTAGGCAAAGAAGAAATCGGAAAATACGGACGTAGAGGAGATAATGGAAAAACACTGAAATGGGCATATAAAAAAGCTTACTGGATACTGGGGTTAAAAATACTACGCCATCTACGATGTGGTAGACTAGCTTAAGTACCGAGTGGTATTGCAAATTAATGAGTACACGTTACCAATATTTTTTCTTAGTGAATTAATAAATTAAAAATACAATGTATAGCCGCTACAACGAACCCCCCTGTAGACCCGAGCTTGCGTACATGTAAGCATCCGAGGGGCGATAACATTGGAATACAAATAGTTGAAAATACAGAACAGGTCACACAATATGGAAGCATGAATACTAATCATAACCAGGCATAAACAGGTATGCCAACGGAAAAAGAAGCAATTAGTTCTTGGTCCATGTTACGAAAAACAATCTTAGTTAAGACATCAGCAAAATAGTGCTCTACGGATACAAAAGCTACCTTACGACAAACAAATACTGTTGATATAACAGGCAAAGTGGCAAGGTCCAGACGGAATCAATGGTGATGACATAAAGACCGAATTTGAACTGCACGAATGAGAATAGTACACCATAAAAGAAATTACAGTCATATATACCCTGGTGGTATCTCATGAGGATAGATATTCATATATACCATATGCAAAAAAGGAACATGGTAGCAATGTACTGTAAAAGTAAGTAAACCAGTAATTCAATCTCTAAACAAATAATATACAAAATCAGGGTGGTCGAGAGATGACAAAATACCATAAGTATTCTGAGCACAGACAAAGGCATGTGCACTAAATCCCAAGTAATAGTCCTTCACATAAGCAATAAGGGAATAATACACCGATCTACACAGACAGGGACTGAGGGAGGAAAAAAAATGCAACCCTATCCCACGACTTGCCCATAACGCGCGGGAAAGTGTACATGTCGGCCAGCGCGCGTAACACGCACAGGCGAGTCGCAGGGAGAGGCAGGTGTCGGAGCACGCGCTGGGGGCAGGGGGACAAGGGCGGGGGAGGGTGGCGAGCCTGGGACGGAAACCTGGCGCGCATCGTGAGCAGGCTCGCTCACGTCAAGAAAGGCGGGTTTGAGGCGGTCGATGCTGACGCTGGTAGTCTTGCCATTTTGACTAAGCACAAAGTATTGAGGCGTGCGGCGAATTACCTTGAACGGGCCTTTATATGGAGGCTGCAGTGGCTTACGCACGGCATCAACACGGACAAAGACATGGCTGCTAGTATCCAGCGACCGGTGAATGAAACTGAATTTCGACTGCTGGCGCGTGCCAGTCGGGGAGAGGGCAGACATGTGCCGGGTAAGACGTTGCGCGTAGTCAGCCGGATCGGGGGAATGCAAAGCTGCTGGCGCAACCATGTGCCCGGGCAGACGAAGTGCCGTGCCGTAAACAAGCTCGGACGAAGCGCAGCCCAGATCCTCTTTGACCGACGCTCGAATACCTAACAAGACAAGGGGGAGGTATTCGCGCCAACGATCTGGGGCATGTTTGGCCTTAAGCGAAGCCTTAAGCTGACGGTGGAAGCGTTCCACCATGCCATTAGCTTGCGGATGGTATGCGGTAGTGGCGATACTGTGACAGCCTAGCAGGGCGGCCAACGCTGCAAACAGTGCGGATTGGAATTGCCTGCCTCGGTCGTGCGTGATGGTAGCCGGCGCACCAAACCGGGAAACCCAATGTTCCACCAGCGCCGTGGCGACAGTCTCCGCGGTCGCGTCGGGCAGAGGGATGGCTTCGGGCCATCGTGTAAATCGATCAATGATCGTCAACAAGTACACGGTGCCTTTGGAGGGGGGCAAGGGTCCCACGAGGTCGATATGAATATGCGCAAAACGCGCGTCTGGGTGGGCGAAAGTGCCAAGGGGTGCATGAACATGGCGCTGCACCTTGGCGCGCTGGCACGGCACGCAGGTGCGCGCCCAGTCGCGCACGTCGACGTTAACTCCAGGCCAAACAAAGCGCGCGGTGAGCAATTTCCGAGTCGCTCGAATCCCTGGATGTGAGAGGCCGTGAATGCTGTCGAAAACAGCGCGGCGGTGCTTTGCCGGGACGAATGGGCGTGGGACTCCCGTGCTTACATCGCACCAAATGTAAGCATTTCCTTCGGGAAGGAGTACCTTCTCAAATGTCAACGAGGAAGTATCATTGCGCAATGCTGCTAATTCATCATCATGCTGCTGGTCCGCGGCTATGCCACGTAAATCACAAGCGGGCGGGGCGTGGACGGCAGAGAGAGGGACGCGTGACAATGCATCGGCCACGCTATTGTCACGACCGTGGACATGGCGTATGTCGGATGTGAACTGCGACACATAATCCAAATGCCGTATCTCCCTGGGGGAGTGGCGGTCAGGTGAGGACTGCAGCGCAAATGTCAAAGGCTTGTGGTCTGTTAAGACATAGAACTCGCGTCCTTCCAAGAAATGCCGGAAATGACGGACAGCCAAGAACATTGCCAGGAGCTCGCGCCCGAATGTGCTGTATCGCGTTTCCGCGGGTTTTAAGCGGGCGGAAAAGAAAGCAATGGGTCGCCACGCGCCTCCTGACAATTGCTGAAGCACGCCACCAACAGCGGTGTCGGAAGCATCGACTGCCAGGCTTGTCGGGAGGTCCGACGACGGGTAAACCAACATTGCGGCGTCAGCTAATGACTGCTTGACGGCGTCAAACGCGGTATCGCATTCGGGGGTCCACGCAAGCGGTTTGCGTGAGCGCTTTGGCTGTTTCCGCAACATGTCAGTCAAAGGGACTAACGCGGCAGCGCAGTCAGGGACGAATCTTCGGTAGAAATTGACGAGACCTAAGAAGCCGCGCAGCTGACGCAGTGAAGACGGACGGGGAAACTCGCGTACAGCTTGTACTTTCTCCGCAAGTGGAGCGATGCCTTGGTCACTCACGCGATGACCCAGGAAGTCGAGTGCTGCCGCGCCGAACTGGCACTTTGCGGGGTTGATCACGACGCCAAATGCGGACAAACGAGCGAAGAGCTGGCGGAGATGCTCTCTGTGCTGCTCGTGATCGTCGCTCGCGACGAGCAAATCATCAATGTACGCGTATACAAACGGTAGATCACGCACCACACGGTCGATAAACCGTTGAAACGTTTGGGCCGCATTACGCAAGCCAAATGGCATGCGTGTAAAATGAAACAAACCAAATGGCGTTGTGATAGCCGTTTTGCGTTGGTCATCTGGAAGGACGGGTATTTGATGGTACGCACGTACCAGGTCAATCTTGGAAAACACGCGTTTGCCTTCAAGGTGGACGGAAAAATCAGGGATGGTCACGCGATTCAGCGCGCGGTAATCCCCACACGGCCGCCAATCGCCGGTCTTTTTGGGGACCATATGCAATGGTGAAGACCATGCGCTGTCGGAGGCTTCGACGATCCCTAGCTCCATGAGATGAGCTGCGATGAGTCAGGCCCGTTAGCGGTCGTTTGCGAGCTAGTAAGGATAATTTGCACATTCGCGGGGAGTCGCTGCACGAACAACTGCTTCAGAATGTTTTCTTCAAGTTTGTGCTCGCCAAGCAGTTGCCTCATTTTTCGCCAGAACTGGGAAGGCTTGCGATCCCCCAGTTCCAACTCGGTTAGCAGCAATTGTAGTCTCCTTTGCTCCGATTCGGAGGTGCGCCGAGTAAGCTCCTCCTTTAAGTGGTCGTAGGGCGAATCAGCGGGCGGGTGAAGCAGCACATCGCGTACCTCTTGCGCAATCTCAGGCTGTAAGGCGGCGACGACATGCGAGAATTTGGTAGTCTGAGATGATATGCGTCGGGTAGCAAACTGTGCCTCGACTTGGGCAAACCATATTTGAGGGTCCGATGCCCAAAATGGGGGCAATTTGATGGGGACCGGTGCCGATATCGGAGCTAGCTCGGCCGCGGGCGCTTGGTCTGATGGGTTAGACATCGCGCGCGAATAATCGAAGAGACAAGTCGTAGAATTGGGTATCAAAAAACTTCAATATGTTCAAAGGTGATGTCTGTGACTATCGCATCTTCAAAGCGAACTTCTTACATATGACTAAGAACAAGTATAGTAGAAGAGATGCCATAGCTATTCTACGATAATGCTTGGAAGGTAAGCCATCAGAGTTGATCAGATGCATTGGTGGAGACTACGAAGCAGCGTGGGATCTCCTTGATGCTATGTATGGAGACCGGAGATTTATTGCAGATGCAATAATCAGCGACCTCAATGACTTCAAGCCATTGAGGGACGGAGATGACATGAGGTTCTGTGAGCTTGTACAGTTGGTAATGAGAAGCTATAATACACTCGAAGAGGTTGGATGCCAACATGATATAGATAACCCGATGCTAGCTCTTATTGAAAGGAAGCTGAATGCAGATGACAAGAGGGTGTGGTTTCGCTACCTGGAAACCACAAAGACAGAAGCGAGCCTCTTTCTACTGCTTGACTGGATGACATCAGAAATGAAGTCAAGGATGAGGGCATCAGCTCCTGTTCGATGCAGTAAACAGAAGAACCAGATATATCATGTTGGTCAGAAGGAAGAAAGGAAATGATCTACTTTGCCTTTCTTCAAATGCTGGATCTGTGAATCCTCCACCCACGTCTGAAGAAAGTAAAAGACAACCATGCATGCTTCAGCTGCTTAAAGAAGGCAGGGCGAGATCATCGGTCTTCCAACTGTAAGAGGAGGAGAAGATGCACTGAGACAGTCAACGGGGAACAGTACTATCATCACCCACTTCTACATAGTGTACCTAAAAGCAATAGTGTTGGAGTAGCTTGTGTGCGCAACATGAGAGCGGTCCTGCCTGTTATCACAGCTAAGATCTTGGGTGCTACTACAGTATCATTAAACAATCTGTAGCAGATGATCTGAGACTGAAAGGAAGGAAAACTACCATCAACATTATCAAAGTGGGGAACTTAGAGGAAGAGTGGAAACTCATGTCTACAAAGTGCCCATAAGAGCTCTTGATAGGAATGCTCCTGTTCACATGATAACTGCACTTGGGCTTTCCAGCATTAATGATAGCATTGCAGAGATACAGATGAAAGACATTGCTGCTCAACTGAATCTAAAAGAGACAGTAGTAGAGTAGTGGAGCCATTGATCTGCTCATTGGAATAGACCTTCCAAAATTTCGTGGAGGAGAGACGAGAGAAGGAAGCAGATACTCTGCAAGGAAGTCTCCCTTGGGCTTGGTGGTCTTTGGAGGCTCATTATCAGAGGAAATCCAGCATGGTGCAGTTCTGCTGCATGTCCAGATGGCAAGCCCGGTAAACCTAACTGACTTCTGGGAGACTGAAACAATGGGCAGATGGGCGTCCAGTTCAGCGACTGCCAGTGCAAGCCGATTGACATGACATGACAAAGAAAGAAAGAGATGAATATGATGGCATCTATAGTTCCTGCGAGAAAGTTGGTACTCAGTGGAAGATTCCATACCCGTGGAAAAAAAAGTCCGCACTCATTGCCAAACAATAGAGTAGAGGCGGAAAAGGTCTTACAATCCACTGAAAGGAGACTGGTAAGAGACAAAAGCCATGCTGAGGCCTACAAGAAACAGATGGTAGAAATGGTGGAAATGGGATTTGCCAGAAAGCTATCCGAGAAAGAGATAAAATCATACAAGGGCCCAGTCCATTATGTGTCCCATCATGCAGTAATAAGACCTGAAAAAGGGAGTACATCAGTCAGAATTGTCTTCAACTCCTCAGCTACTTACCAAGGTCACAGCCTCAACGACTATTGGCTGAAAGGTCCAGATTTACTCAACAGTCCGGTGTACTGCTCCGGTTCCGGGAGAATGCAGTTGGTGTTTGTGGGGACATATCTAAGATGTACCATCGGGTTCTCATACCAGTAGAAGATCAACATGTGCATCGCTACCTATGGCGTGACTTGGAATCTGAAAGACCACCAGATGTGTATGTCAAAACTGTTTTGACATTTGGAGATAAACCCTCACCAGCAATGGCCCAAATTGCACTGAGACGAACGGCGGAAGAGGGTGAGGAAGCACATCCACAGGCAGCCCTCATCACGAAAGAGGATGTGTACATGGATGACATCTGCTCTTCCATGCCAAGTAAGGAAGACGCAGTACAGCTAACCAGAGAAATAAATGACGTGTTGGCTGAAGGTGGTTTCAGAGTGAAAGGCTGGTCATCTAATGAAAAGCTTAAAGATAAAGACCATCAAGAACAGGATGGAAATGGATTACTAGAATCTGTGACTGAGGAAAAAGTTCTCGGTGTTGCTTGGGACCAGCAAAAAAATGTCTTCACGTACAGGGTGATAGCACAGGGTACTGCTACAGACGGAACGCAGCTCAGACTGACAAAGAGGAAAATCTTAAGTAGAATCGCAAAGATTTTCGACCCTCTTTGCTTCGCATCTGCATTTCTCATCAAAGCCAAAATAGAAATGTAGAGACTCTGGAAAATGGGTGTTGAATGGGATGAAGAACTTTCATCAACAAATGGTTGTCTCTGTTTGAGGAGATGCATATTCTCAGACGCGTCAGAGAACGCATTTGGTGCATGCGTGTACATGAGATGGTAACTGCAGAACGGAGAGTTTGAGTCCAGGTTTGTGACAGCCAAGTCTAGAGTTGCGCCACTGAAGAGATTAACAGTGCCAAGACTTGAATTACAGGCAGCAGTTATGGCTAGCAGACTGAATACATCAATGGTGAAGGAGCTGAGAATGACTGTAGAAAAGACTATATTCTTCACAGAAGGTATGATTGTCTTATCATTGATAAGAAGCCAGGCAACAGTATTCAAGCCATTTGTATCAGCAAGAGTTGGAGAAGTTCAAAGTAGTTCTGACCCAAGTCAATGGAGACATGTTCCAGGTACTCTGAATCCAGCTGATGACATATCAAGAGGTATATCTGTCAATCAGCTACATGACAGATGGAAGAAAGGGCCAGAATTCTTATGCTTGCCTGAAGACCAGTGGCCAGTATAGATGAAGTAAAGCTCGATCAACCCACTGGAAATGAAGAGAGACGTAAGGTTAAAGCAATCATGCATGTAACCAGTACAGACATTATTGACTGTAAGAGAGTGTCTAGCTGGAAGCGACTCTTACGAATAACAGCATACGTCTTCCGATTCGTTCGAGTTCTGAAGAGTAAAGTCCAGAAGAGAGTTGTACAAGATGACGGAGTCACTCTTACACCGTCAGAGTTGAGTGAAGCTGAGAAGTACTGGGTCAAACGAGCACAACTCTGTCTACTACCCAGATATGAAAAAGGAGAGTTCAAGGTGCTCACTCCCTTTCTAGATGACGAAAGCGTGATAAGAGTAGGAGGTAAGAGGAGAAAACCTGGTAACATCAGAATCCAAACATCCATCTCTACTTCCATCAAGCCATCACGTATCATTCCTAATCACGCAATACATGTATGAGTTAGGTCACGACGGTGTAGCCACAGCAATCGCCAAAACCAGGAGGAGGTTTTGGATTCTTCAGGGTGCTAAACTTGCCAAGACAATCAAATTCAGATGTGTAGTATGCAGAATGAATGACCAAGGGCCAGAGACACATATGATGGCAAATCTACCAGAAGAGAGAGTTGCCCCATTCACACCGCCATTTCATTTCACCTCAGTCGACTATTTTGGACCGATACAGGTGAAAGTAGGCAGGAACAAGACAGCCAAAAACTACGGGGTTATATTCACCTGCCTAAATACAAGAGCTCTGCATCTTGAGTTGGCTGTCGACTGTACGACAATGGAATTTCTACAAGTTATGCGTAGATTTTTCTCCATACGAGGGCAACCAGCTAGGTTGCTTAGCGACAACGGCACACATTTCATCGGAGCAGAGCGTGAACTACATGAGATGGTCTGTGGCTGGAATGAAAATGAGCTAAAGGGCTTCTGCGCGCAAAAGGGGACGGAGTGGAAGTTTACAACTCCTTCGGCACCGCATCAGAATGGCTGTGCTGAATCTCTAGTCAAGAGCTGTAAAGTCGCGCTGAAGAAAGCTGTTGGTAGCCAGAAGTTGACTCCACTTGAGCTCTTCACTTGCCTTAAAGAGGTCGCGAATCTAGTAAATCGACGATCGATTGGCAGGGTCCCGAATGACCCAGATGATGGTACTTACCTCAGCCAGAACGACATGCTGCTCGGGAGATCATCAAGCACTGTACCGCAAGGACCGTTTCGCGAGACGCGAAACCCAAGACATCGCGTAGAGTTTGTACAACAGATCGTCAATGCGTTCTGGAAGAGCTGTAACAGGGACGTTTTTCCATTACTTGTGCCTCGCAGAAAATGGAACACTGAGAAACGTAGAAGATATCGTTGTAGCTGCAGATCACAATGCCATTAGAGGAAAGTGGACTCTAGGAAGGATTATACATGCATATCCAGGTGCCGATGGGCGAATTCGTAATGTTAAGGTTACAACTGCAGACTCTGACCTGCGAAGGCCAATCAAGAAAATTGTAGTGATATATCCGGCAGAGGGATATGAAGATTAATTTAATTTCAAGATTAAACTGAATGCCGTGCATTTAGTAGAGAATGTAGTTAACTTTGCATAAGTCGAATCTGTTGGGACCACAAAAATATTTTGACTTATGCTAAATTCGACGTAGGTAAGGTTCAACTTATGCGACTTCGGGTAATGCAAGGTTAACTTTAGTAGTATGTTGTTGAAAAAAGATTACATGTATTTGCAAATTTTTAATTTCCCCCTTTTTGGGGCGGGGAGGATGTTTCGTTGAAACAGGATTTGCTTTTCAGTGAATTTAAAAACACTTTAGATTTGTCTTCAAGGACACCATGATTTTCCCAAGATTCTTCGCAGCTATAAATTTCTGACGACAAGATAACATGTTGAAATTTGTTGGGATCAAAACTACCCAAATTTGTCCGATGTTAACTCTGTTTCTTCTGAGTCTACTATAACTTCAATAATCCAACTATTATTATCATTGTTATTATTACTATTTTATTATATTATCATTATTATTATATCATTTCGTGTGTTTGGAGCCAGAAGGGCGTTAACTGTGTGTAAAAGCATATGACTTCACGCCTTCTGGCTCAAAACAGACCATTTGTTCCCTGGTCCACCCAGTACAACAGCTTTCCGGTATTAGAAACGATACTTTTCAATGAATATATAATGTTGTTTTTTGAAAGGGGAAAAAGTGGGGGAAGGAGCTTAAGAAAAGTACGGATTAAAAAGTGGGAGGTGACTTTGACTGCAGTAATGAACTAGGGCATTTTCTTAAACCTAAGCATTTTTAGAAATCGAAATAATCCAGTAACAAAATTAATTCCACTTCTGTTTTTATGATGGGATCATTTTCGTTTTCATGCATAAGTAATCAGGCTTCATAACTATTTCGTTTATCCATTTATTTTCTTTCCGAGCTTAGAAAATATACATGCAGTTTAATGGGTAAAGGATAAATGGAGAAATGCCCAATTATTGAGGTGTTGCCCCCTCCCCTCCCCCATTAAATCTTTAATCAAAAAAGATCTTTCAATTGACTTGTGTTTAGAAAAAAGACAAGGGAAAAACAAAACAAAACAAAACTAAACAAACAAAAACAAAAATATAACCACTTTGTACATGTAAATGGTTTTCATAGGAAGAATAAAAAAAAGAATCTGATAATATGACCTTTGTCATCTGTATCTGAATCAAGAATGCATCCCACAAGAAGCTCGGTTGAACTTAAGAAATATCCCCCGGTATTCAAAAGATTACGCCACGACTCCTCAACACAATTTGTGATGGAATTTAAAATTTATGAATATGTAGATTATGTATTATTTGTTATACCTGTTTAGATTGGGATTTTGCATTTTCTGTAACATTTAGAATCCGCGGGAATAGTTCAGGATAAATGAATTTAAATTGGATATTGTTTTGGATTGCCAACAGATAAACAATGATGAGGAAAAATGATGGATATGATTACTGAAATTAGGATTTTGGAAATTGCTAGATTAACGGGACTGTTTTGTGGTGCAGATTATTGTGATTTCTCGCAGGCGGTATAATAAGTATGTGATACAGAGTGAACGAAACGGAAATCAAATGTACTGGAAGAAAATCAACCCAAACATAAGAAAGTTTGATTAAGAATACAATGGAGCAGGATTTAAAATGACATGTTTAAACATATAAAAATTAAGTTGTCAAAATGTACATAGATGATTATATGTATCATTATATCAGTCGATTTTTTTCTTTTTTTTGTCGGAGAAGAGATTATGCTTTCTAGATGGATAATGGATGGGAAACGAACTGTCACTTTATACTAATATTTAATATCTTTCTCGTACATTATCAAATGCATTATGATTCATAAATAAAGAGATGGCGCCCTTCGAACACGGACTGTGTGAAATTGTGTGAGCATTTTGAGAGCTTTTTTTCTGAATTTATATAACTTTGTACATTTCCAAACTGGAAAACTTTATATTAGTCTTCTAAATATGTGACAGTTCATTCGCCGAGGTAAAATCTTCGTCTTCTTATCGCATCTACTTCCACCTTATCGTAAGTTTAAACTGTACTCGATTTCCATTGACTCTTGCTTTCCGTTACACTTAGTCTCAGATATGGCAGTTAAAATGCGTAGCAATCGATACCACGGCCAGCCTGGAACAACGACTTTTAAGTACAAACTCCCTAAAGGTATTGCCATGCAGTGGGAGCATCTCTTTCGCTTTGGACCTTATTTTCAACGCTCATGAATCTGTACCCGAGGGTCTTGCATCAGCAGACTTCTGCCTTGGAGAACTATCACAAATGTACCCCGTTTTGAACGTTGAAATATGTCGCCATTTTGTTCTCGTCGGAGAATCGGAACGCGAAAACCATTTAAGCAGATCTTCGTCAATGACAATCAACGTTAGCAATAGCTCTATTGTGAGCATTCCTTCATCTGACAATGACGCTCCAAGAACCTGCTTAATGTGTAATCTGAAATGCAGCACCACAGAGAAAATCTGCATAAAATGCAAATGCGTGAATCAACGTATCGACCAGTTAACTATGGACGTGAAAGAAGTAAAGTATGCAATCGAAGCTATACTTGATAACCCACATTTGATGATTTCGAAGGGAGGTCTAGTTCCATCGATACCTCACTCTTCACACAATATCACGTCATCTATGCGACCCCCACCATCTTCATCTTCAACATCGACACACCCACTTCAGAACACTCAACCTTCACCCCCGGCACTTCTCGCCAACCTGCACAATTGCCTCTGCCAAGGCCACGCAGTACACCAGCACCACCCCAACCAGCAAAACAGACACCATCTCAACCGACAATTTCGCACAGCATACAACCCATGATGGAACCAGACGCCTTTCCGCCGTTACATGCATCACCACACCCCACCAGTTTACCATACCCACTGGAACCCTCCCGAATGTCTACCAATACCAGCAATCGCGTCTAGGAACATATCCGAATCCACCTCTACCCCGCCCTAACTTTCGGCCAACGGCCCGACGCACCGCGGTCGCTATGCAAACCAGTTCGCGCCCCGCTTCAAACGTACAATCCCTACATGTATGCGGCAGGGTGCGAATACTGCGGAGAACCCAACCACCGCGCACAAAGCTGCAGACACGGAATCCAGCTCCGATGTCGTCAATGCACTCCGTTTGGTCATAAAGAAAAATACTGCCCTTATTAAAGGTTAGGCCAAGAAGAGAGTGACAAGTGAACGCTAAACACTCGCGTGTGCACCTCATTAAATCACGGGTTGACAATGAAATTTTACCTCATATTTCTTCTAAGCAGAATAGCCCTAGAATTAAAGAAAATTATAAGAATACACATGTACCTTTAAAAGTTAATAATAATGATTGTAATGATGTTAATAAACTGAAATGCATATATTTAAATGCTAGAAGTGTTGTAATTAAGATTGATGAAATAAGAACTATTTAACAATGTGTAAAACCACACATATTTTTCATTATGTCATGAAATTTTATGTACATAGATATTTCGGGGTCCGCTCGCTATTCATCAAAAAATTATTCATTAGGACCGCTATTCATAATAAGACATAAGGATCGCTATTCATAATACGGAAAGAGGGTCACTATTTATAATACCAAATCAGGGTCGTTAATCCCTTGTAAAAAAGTACTGCAAAGTAATGCAGTAGTACTGCAGTAGTACTGCAGTAACCCTGCAGTACTACTGCAGTACTCGCAATATTTTTGCAGTACTCATAGTACTTTGAGGTACTTGCATAGTACTCGTGATACTTCTGCAGTACTTTTTGAGGTAGTACTACTGCAGTACCTGTACACCAGCTGCAGTACCTGTAGTACAGGTACTGCAGTACTTTTTCACAAGGGATCATAAGGGTCCCTATTCAGAATACGAAAAGAGGGTCGCTATTCATGAAGCTCGATATCCATAAGAGTTGCTATTCATAAAGCTCAATGTACATAAGGGTCGCTATTCATAATCAGAGAAGAGGGTCGCTATTCATAATCGAAGAAGAGGGTCGCTATTCATAATCGAAGAAGAGGGTCGCTAATCATAATCAGAGAAGAGGGTCGCTTTTCATAATCGGAGAAGAGGGTCGCTATTCATAATCAGAGAAGAGGGTAGCTGTTCATAATCAGAGAAGAGGGTCGCTATTCATAATCACAGAAGAGCGTCGCTATTCACAATCAGAGAAGGGGGTCTCTATTAATAATGGGAGAAGAGGGTCGCTATTCATAATGGGAGAAGAGGGTCGCTATTCATAATCAAAGAAGAGGGTCGCTATTCATAATCAGAGACGAGGATTGCTATTCATAATCGGAGAAGAGGGTCGCTATTCATAATAAGAGAAGAGGGTCGCTATTCATAATCACAGAAGAGGGTCGCTATTCATAATCAGAGAAGAGGGTCGCTATTCATAATCGGACAAGAGGGTCGCTATTCATAATCAGAGAAGAGGGTAGCTATTCAAAATCGGAGAAGAGGGTCGCTATTCATTATCACAGAAGAGGTTCGCTATTCATAATCGGAGAAGAGGGTCGCTTTTCATAATCGGACAAGAGGGTCGCTATTCATAATTGGAGAAGAGGGTCGCTATTCATAATCAGAGAAGAGGGTCGCTAATCATAATCAGAGAAGAGGGTCGCTAATCATCAGAGAAGAGGGTTGCTATTCATAATCAGAGAAGAGGGTCGCTATTCAAAATCGGAGAAGAGGGTCGCTATTCGTAATCAGAGAAGAGGGTCGCTATTCATAATCACAGAAGAGGGTCACTATTCATAATCAGAGAAGAGGGTCGCTATTCATAATCGGAGGAGAGGGTCGCTATTCATAATCAGAGAAGAGGGTCGCTATTCATAATCAGCGAAGAGGTTCGCTATTCATAATCGGAGAAGAGGGTCACTGTTCATAATCAGAGAAGAGGGTCGCTATTCATAATTGGAAAAGAGGGTCGCTATTCATAATCGGAGAAGAGGGTCGATATTCATAATCGGAGAAGAGGGTCGCTATTCATAATCGGAAAAATGGGTCCCTATTCATATTTGGAGAAGAGGGTCGCTATTCATAATCGGAGAAGAGGGTCGATATTCATAATCGTAGAAGAGGGTCGCTATTCATAATCGGAAAAATGGGTCCCTATTCATATTTGGAGAAGAGGGTCGCTATTCATAATCGGAGGAGAGGGTCGCTATTCATAATCAAAGAAGAGGGCCGTCATTTAAATTAAATAAGAAAGGGAAATGGATGAAGGACAACCGAACGGTACTGCATTTGTTTTTTGTTTTTTTAAATTTTGGGTTGGGATATCAATTCCTCGTAGCAATATTTTCATAATACGTGATTTTAGTAAAGTACAATTTATTGGCATCTACCGTTCTTACAGTGTGCCCCTGTTTATGGCCATGGACGTGGTAATGAAGTATGCCCTCCCTCGGTTGGGACTTTGAAATTTCCCTGAGTTAAAATCACCTTTCAGAGCATTTGAGTACATGTGGTTTCATGGTAATTACTAACTTGCTTAATTTCATTATTTTCTTTGAAATCTTCCTAATGATAATCTTAACAAAAATAATGACAAAAATTATGACCATGTTGATCGATCGTGATCCTATGAATAATAATCATCACGGTCATCCTCCTCCTCCTCCTGATCATGTTATTTATTGAAGGTGAATTATTGCGGGGGGGGGGGGGGGTGATGATACAGGCCAATCCTAAAGGCCACTCCCCCCCCCCCCCCCCCCTCCTGAATTATTTGGGGAATATATCACACATCCTCCCCCTCCTGGGCTTCCATAGTATTTAAAATATAAATTCTACTACTAGAACCGTCGTTTATGAACTCCCCTTGAAAAAAAGTACAGGGTATACAGGTATATATCGTATCCGGACAACTATCCCTGGACAACTACCCCCAGGACATCTCTTCCTTATGTTCGTTCATATTTTCATCCTTTTATCTTTTCTTCTGTCCTAAACTTAATATTGCTTTATCTTTCTGCATTTTTTCCCCCTAACTTTTCTCATGTTATTCTTTGTTTTATAGTATCATTTTATCTTTATCTTTCCTTTATTTTCCCCCTTCTTCTTTACTTCTATCCTTCCCTTCCACTCTCTTTGTTTTCTTCTTCCTTTCCTTCCTTGCTTATATTATTCTTTGTTTTGGGATTTCTTTCATCCTCTCTGTCCTTTCTCATGCTATTCTTTGTTTTGATCTTTCTTCATCTTCTCTTGTTGTCTTCTCTCATGCTCTATTTTGTTTTGATCTTTCTTTGTTCTTCTCTTTCTGCATTTTGATCTTTCTGTTTTTCCATATATTGTTCTTTGTTCCCTTTTGCTGTCTTTCCCTTATAAATGTTATTCTTTGATTTATCCATCCATCATTTTGTATTTTTTCTCTCCTTATGTTTTCCTTTATTTTTCCTTCTATCCTCTTTTTCATCTTTTATAGCCTACCCCGTGTATTTCTCCATTAACTGATTATTATCCTTTTATCTTCGCTTTTGCGCTTTCCTCTATCTCTCATTCTTCGTTTCTTCCTTTTATCATCTTCTCTATGCTATCTTTCTTATTCTAGCATCTTCTTCTCTTTCCTTCTTTTACGTTTTCATATGCTTTTATTTTCTATTTTCTTCCTTTATCATTTTGTATGATTTTGTTTTATATTTCTCTTCTAGTTTTTTCCAGAAGGGTGCGGTTCTTGCGAAGAAACCTGCCAAAAACTGTGACGTCATTTCAACCTAACTGAGATCTAGGATGCGTTCATAGGCGCCGGAAGTTGGGGGGGGGGGGACGCGTTTTCGACCTCCCCATAGGCGTAAATGCATAATTTCATGTTTCCCTTTTCTATGTATGAGCGAGCGAAGCGAAAGAGGAAAAATTTCGACATTTTTGTAGTGAAAATGTACAAAAATTACATGTATTCCTTTATTAAACTATCTAAATATGAGGATATTGGAGCACCTCGCTGCCCGTGATGAGGTGGTAGTCGAGCCAATATTGCCCTTCTCAAAATCCCCAAGAGGCTGCAGCCCTTCGTACGCCTATACCCCCTCCAAGTTATCCACGGAATTGTACAAGCTCGGGAGCAAAGCGATTTTTTGTTTGTTTGTTTGTTTTGTTTTGTTTTGTTTTGTTTTTTTGGGGGGGCACTTTTGAGCTGCAAAAACATCATTTCTTATTCGATGGGCAGATGGGGGGACAATAATTGGACCCCTTTTTTGTTTTGCTTTGAAGGAACCTCCCCCCCCCCCCCCCCCCCCCCCCCGAGTGCCCAAACCTATCTACGTTATTGTACAAGCGAGGGAGCAAAGCGACCGAGCGGCAAATTTCTAATTTTTAACACTAAAAAACGCATTTTCTTGTGCATTTTACCCAGGAAATGTTGCATTTGACCACCGCAGCTGTATTAATTTTATACATTGATAAACGGTTTTTTATGCACTCACTTCTACAAGTTAGAATTTTTTTTTGTTCTTTTTGGGACCATTTAAACTATTTAAGAACTATATACTGGGGGAGCGAAATTACGATATCCTGAAAGAAAATAATTACTCGAGAGAGCAAAGCGACAAGCTTTGGAAAAATTTCGCATTTCAAACCTTCAAAAACTAGATTTCTAGTGCATTTACCTTGCGGATTTGGGGCGGTGATCCGTAAAGATTATGGTTTTTTATTCTCTTCCCCCTATATTTCTTTCTCTCCTTTGTGTTTTTGCGCCCACTCCAAGTGCTGCACGGGGCACATGCCCCCTCCCCCTGCCTCCTACCCTGATAGCAGAAAGAGGAAAAAATTACGTGATATTTACGTCGTCGTTTACGTCTTTTTTCAGTCCTGTAATTACGTCAATAAGACGACAACTTGCACCAACGCAAGACGTCATGAGGACGTCTTATTTTGACGTCATCTCTACGTCTTGTACACTGTAAAAACTAAAGTGCTACTTTTAGGGGCATGTATAGTGACTGCAGTAGTGTGCTAATTTACCAGCAAAAAAACATGTGACCGTGGCGAGCCTCGAACCAGGTTCCGCGGATTGAGAGGCGCTGACGTTACCGATGGACTAACGAATGCTTCTTGCAATCCAGTTTAGTCATGGGAGTCAAGTAGATAACATGAACTATGTGGTGTCGTACATTCACTATGTAACAATATGATCTGCTCTAAATCGTACGATGTGAGTTAGTGTAGCGGTAATGCCAGCAATTCTCGATCAGCGGACCCTGGTTCGAGGCTCGTCAAAATCATTTTTTTTATGAATGTTTAGCAGTTTAAGGAGCCTGTCCAGCTCCCGTGAAAGTGCTGAAATAGCACGCTGTGTGCATTCAATAGCACTCTGAGTGCAGTCCCTATGCATGCCCTGAAAAAGTGCTATATACAGCACTTCAGTTTTTACAGTGTACAGATAACGTCAAAATAAGACGTCCTCTTGTCGTCTTATTGACGTAATTACAGGACGTAAAAAAGACGAAAACCACGACGTAAATATCACGTCATTTTTAACACTTTCTGCTATCAGGGTAGATACCCACTGAGCGAAGAGACGAAGCGGGGTGGGAGGGTGTATCCCCTCCTACATCAGGGAATTTTTCAAATATCTGTCTATAAAACTTGCATTTTAGTGCATCCCAAAATGGTTTTTAATGAAAAGAAGAAATGCACGGATCTACGCCAATAGATGGAACCCATTAACACTTAATTGAGAATAACAAATCGAGCGAAAGAATTTTCTTCGATATGGCATTTTTTTTTTCCTTACTTCTAATCGTTAAAGAATGTGATGGTATTTCAAGATCAAACATCATGAGTTTGGATAATTATTAGTTTTAAGTGTATCATCCAAAATATCGGGGTTGGGGGGGGGGGGGGGTAATAATACAGGCCACACCCCCCCACCTCAATATTTTTTTGGATATATACCCCCATCCCCCGGGATCGACACCCATGGGAACAGGGGTGGGTGCAGGGAGAGGAGAGTTATTTCCCCCCTTCCCGCTCGAAGCGCGAAAAATTTGACGTTTTAGCAAATTCTGAGAGCCCCTTTTAGGCCTTTTTCTCTCACTTCCCCCGCTTTTTCGCTCTCGTTCGCGCCTTTTTTTTTTTAATTGGCTGAATAGGAGGGTCATTGCCCCCAGGTGCCCCCCTATCTAAGCCATTTTTTTTTGGACGCAATACTGCACTGTATGTAATAGGGGTGGGTGCAGGGAGGGGGGGGGGGTGCCCCCTTCCCGCCCAAAGCGCGTAAGCTCGTAGCAAACAGTTCTCTTTAGGTGGAACGTTATAGGCATAGTTCGACGCCCAGACTGGTTTACAAGTTTTCCCCTTCCCACGAGAAGCGCGAAACGATTTATAGCAAATTTGAGAATAAGATAGCGGCTCGTACAAGTAGCACCTTCTATTAGGTGGAAAGTTAGTTCGACACCCGGACTGCTTTTCAATTAGTGGACGCAATACTGCACTGTTCATATGTATCAGGGATGGGTGCAGGGAGGGGGAGTTACTGCCCCTTCCCGCTCAAAAGCGCGAAAACTTTTGACGTTTTTGCAAATTTCGTAGCGCCTTTCCAGGCTTTTTTCTCTCACTTCCTCCGCTTTTTCGATGTCGCCTGTTTTTAAGGGGATGAAGGGGTGGGGGAGGGGGGGGGGGATGCCCCCCTTTTGCCCGCCTGGCTAAGCCGGGGGTGTATTTGTTTCATCGCCCCTTCGACACAGCCGCGGGGGTGTCTCCCATCCAATATTATCATTTTGTTTGCTAATTTAAAGGAGAATTACCCCCTGATGACAAATTTACTTATATTGGAAGGTGTAATATATTCCTACTTATTGGCCTAAATCATTTTCTAATAAGATATCAGAAAGGGTATAAATAAAGATATTCCAACACCCGGTATCGTCTCCTACTCATTTACATGGGGGCTGCCATTTTCTTGCTGATTTGGAGTTGTACATGAACCATTGAGAAATGTTCCAGTCAGGAAAAAATATTTTGAATCCAAGACCTAAATTGATTTTCTTCATTACCTAAAATCCCATATGTGACGGAAAATATAAAGTGGGTGTTTACATGTATTATAAAACTTAAATCTTTATAATGATACTTTTAAATTGTCTGGTTTTGCTTAACAAAAATCTATTTTCTTGGGTTTGCCAAACAGAGCAGAACATAATATATGCAGCATGCATTCTGACTTTTCAAGTCCCATTATCCGAAAGCAGGTGAATGCATAGTTTGCCGCTATAGATGCTCAGGGAAGAAGCATCCATAAAATTTGAATTAATTTGCTCCGTCCCATACGTCCAATATCGAGAAAGTAAATTTCTATTAAGCGAATATCGATTTTCAACAGAAATATATAAGGAAATCTTCAGTTTAAAAATAAATTGACATATCTATTCTATATTTTTAATCTCAAATGGGTTTTTAATTTTGAAAAAGGCAATATGGCATTTGGATTAGGAAAATCTTCTTGTACACATAAAAAATGGCAGCCCCCATGTATTGCTAGCAGACGATACATATTGCTAGCAGATGATAAATTTTGCTCAGAAAATCTTGATTCGTATCGATCTCGTATATTTTGACGCGAAGCCATTAAGTCTAACAAGTAGGAATAAATAACACCTTTGAACACTATCGTCTTTATTGTTTGAGGTTAATTCTCCTTTAATTCTTTCATATTCGAGTGTTTCAGTGAACAATGAAAATAATATTCCAATATTTTAGAAATAATCCTTACCCTAACCTCTTCGATAATTAATAGCGACCCTATTTTTCGATTATGACAAGCGACCCTCCCCGATTATGAATAGCGACCCTCTTCTCCGATTATGAATAGCGACCCTCTTCTCCGATTATGAATAGCGATCCCCTTCTCTGATTATGAATAGCGACCCTCTACTCCGATTATGAATAGCGACCCTCTTCTCCAATTATAAATAGCGACCCTCTTCTTCGATTATGAAAAGCGACCCTCCTTTCCGATTATGAATAGCGACCCTCCACGATTATGAATAGCGACCCTCTTCATTGATTATGAATAGCGACCCTCTTCTCCGATTCTGAATTGCGACCCTCTTCTTTGATTATGAATAGCGACCCTCTTCTCTGATTATGAATAGCGACCCTCTTCTTTGATTATGAAAAGCGACCCTCCTTTCCGATTACGAATACATACCCTTTTCTTTGATTATGAACATCGACCCTCTGCTCTGATTATGAATAGCAATCCTCTTCTCTGATTATGAGTAACGACCCTCTTCTCCGATTATGAATAGCGACCCTCTTCTCCGATTATGAGTAGCGACCCTCTTCTCCGATTATGAATAGCGACCCTCTTCTTTGATTCTGAATAGCGACCCTCTTCTCCAATTCTGAATAGCGACCCTCTTCTTTGATTATGAATAGCGACCCTCTTCTCCGATTATGAACAGCGACCCTCTGCTCTGATTATGAATAGCGACCCTCTTCTCCGATTATGAGTAGCGACCCTCTTCTCCGATTATGAATAGCGACCCTCTTCTTTGATTATGAATAGCGACCCTCTTTTCCGATTCTGAATTGCGACCCTCTTCTTTGATTATGAATAGCGACCCTCTTCTTTGATTATGAATAGCGACCCTCTTCTCTGATTATGAATAGCGATCGTCTTCTCCGATTATGAATAGCGACCCTCTTCTTTGATTATGAATAGCGACCCTCTTCTCCGAATATGAATAGCGACCTTCTCCGATTATGAAAAGCGACCCTCTTCTTTGATTATGAAAAGCGACCCTCCTCCCGATTATGAATAGCGACCCTTTTCTTTGATTATGAATAGCGACCCTCTTCTCCGATTATGAATATCGACCCTCTTTGATTATGAATAGCGATCCTCTTCGCTGATTATGAATAGCGACCCTCTTCTCCGATTATGAATAGAGACCCTCTTCTTTGATTATGAATAGCGACCCTACTTTCTCCGATTATGAATAGCGACCCTCTTCTCCGATTATGAATAGCGACCCTCTTCTTTGATTATGAATCGCGACCCTCTTCTCCGATTATGAATAGCGACCCTCTTCTTTGATTATGAATAGCGACCCTCTTCTTTGATTCTGAATAGCGACCCTCTTCTCTGATTATGAATAGCGATCGTCTTCTCCGATTATGAATAGCGACCCTCTTCTTTGATTATGAATAGCGACCCTCTTCTCCGAATATGAATAGCGACCTTCTCCGATTATGAATAGAGACCCTCTTCTTTGATTATGAAAAGCGACCCTCCTCCCGATTATGAATAGCGACCCTTTTCTTTGATTATGAATAGCGACCCTCCTCCCGATTATGAATAGCGACCCTCTTCTCCGATTATGAATAGCGACCCTCTTCTCTGATTATGAATAGCGATCCTCTTTGCTGATTATGAATAGCGACCCTCTTCTCCGATTATGAATAGTGACCCTCTTCTTTGCTTATGAATAGCGACCCTACTTTCTCGGATTATAAATAGCGACCCTCTTCTCCGATTATGAATAGCGACCCTCTTCTCCGAATATGAATAGCGACCCTTTTCTTTGATTATGAAAAGCGACCCTCTTCTCCGATTATGAATAGCGACCTTCTTCTCCGATTATGAATAGCGACCCTCTTCTCCTATTATGAATAGCAATCCTACAGGTATATGAAATTACACGTTATGAATAGCGGTCCTTATGACTAGCGGTCCTTATGACTAGCGAGGTTACCCCGATATTTAATGAATAAATATATGTCCCTAATATCCAGTAATGACAAACGGTTGCACAATGTTGTTTTAACAGGTGATTTTAACTTACTTATTTACGATGGGCCGATGGATACCATGTAACATCGGACAACTCTGAGCTTACAAACTCTTTTATTTCGATAATTGATAAATATTATTATTATTATTATTATTACTTATAACGCGCTTTTCCCATTAGGTTCAAAGCGCTTACAATAAATTAAATCATCTACAAACTATAAACTATCGAAAAGATGTGTTTTTAATGCCTTTCTGAAAATTATTACTGATGAAGACTTTCTAATAGAAAGTGGCAAATCATTCCAGTATTTTGAAGCTGACACAATAAACGTTCTATCACCAGCTAATGTTCGAGTTACTGAATATGTGAGGCGGAGAGGGTCACTGGCGGACCTTAGTAATCTAGTGGGCTTGTATAAACTCAGACAGTTAATAATAATAACTTTCTTTATCAACATGTATGTCAACTAACTAGGATTACTGAATCGACAAGCAATATATTATTTGATATTGTCAACTCAACTATCACATGTGAGTAATGTCGATTCATTTCCCGGTATAAGTGATCATGATGCAATAAGATTTACATTGGTTTGTTACATAATTAAACACGAATTTAAGAAGAGAAAAATATACTTTTATTCCAAAGGTAATTTAGAACAGTTTTTTAAGAGACGCTACATTACTAGATGAAAGCAATGTATTTGATGTAGAACACCACTGGCAATCGTGGAAATATGTTGTGATGAAGATTTGCGATGCAAATGTCCCACATGGCAATGTGACAAAAGGATCTAATGTTCCATGGATAAATAGGATGTTAAAAAAATGATTAAAAACGAAATAGAATGTTTAACATAGCTAAAAAGTCACGTAAAGAATCTCACTGGGAAAGGTATTGACAATTAAGGAGAGAAGCAAAGAAGAAAATTAAATCTATGTGTCTTTTTTGATGAATGATTTGTGTAAAAGTTTAAAACATAACCCGAAATTGTTTTGGAGTTTTATCAAGTCTAGAAACTGTGATCATAGTACGGTTGAATACTTAAATATCAATGGCACTCTTATAACAGAAGATCAAAAAATACTGATGTTTTCAATGTACAGTTTAATCAAGCTTTTAAAGATCACGCAAGCCCCTCAATACCTGAATATAGCAGTAAAGCACCTATTATGAAGGATATTAAATGTACAGAGACTGACGTTTTAAAATTGTTGAAAAGTATAGATGTTTCAAAAGCACAGGGACCTGATGAAATATCTCCACGTTTGTTAAAGGAAGGTGCAGACCAATTAACGCTTTCTCTTGGTAAACTTTTTAACATGTCTATGTCATCCGGCATTTTACCAGGAGACTGGCTCAGAGCAAATGTTTGTCCTTTATATAAAAAAGGCAACAAAGAAGACGCTAGTAAATACCGGCCAATATCGTTAACGTCTGTTACATGTACGATTTTAGAAAGAATAGTCTGTAAACGCCTATTTCAACATTTTAACAATAATATTTTATGTAATAACCAACATGGTTTTCGTGAAAAAAAGATCATGCAAAACTAAATTAGTAGAGGTTATCGATGATTGATCATATATTTTGGAAACGGGTTCAAGTGTTCATATTGCTTTTCTTGATTTTGCTAGGGCATTCGACAGTGTGTTCCATGAACTTTTAAGAACAAAACTACCAGGGTACGGTGTGAAATCAACTAATTTAAATTGGATAATAATTTTTTTACAAAAAAGATCGCAAAGAGTTGTTATTAATGGTGAATTTTCTTCATGGATTGATGTTAAATCTGGTGTTGCTCAAGGTACAATTTTGGCTCCGGCGTTATTTCTATGTTTTATTTATTAATGATATATCTAATAACATCGCCTCTACCATTACATGTAGATTGATGATTGTATTTTATATCGTCGTATTTCTACTTTAGATGATTGTAAAATTTTACAAGATGATCGGAAAGTTTTAAATCAGTGGTCTAAGACATGGATGCTTGATTTTAATTTATCTAAATGCAAGATCATGACGATGTCTCGGAAGCTTCACGATATAGCTTACGCATATACTATTGGTGGTCAGGAGTTACAAAATACAATGTCAGAGAAATATTTAGGTCTTATGATGAACAATACTTTAAATTGGAATGATCATTGTTCTGAATTACATGTGAATTGCAATAGACTTGTTGGTATTATACGGAGGAACTTTGTTGACTGTCCAAAATCTGTTTTAACAAATCTTTATGAATCTGTAGTACGCTCACGTTTTGGATTATTGTTGTATAGCATGGGATCCATATAGAAATTCACAAAAACAACAATTAAAAAACGCTATTTAAGAATGATGTGCAACTTAAGACTGGAGCACTAGTTATTATACTTTATTACAAAAGTTAAGTATGAATACATTAGCGAATAGACGAAAGTACCTCCGAGTTGTTTTTTATTATAAGTTGTTAATGATTTAATAGATATAGGACATAAAGACAGGTGCACACCTGCGAACAGAATTGGAAGAAACGATCATTACTTAAAGATGCATATATACCCTTAGCAAGAACAAATTATTATATGAACTCATTTTATCCTAAAACCATGAATGATTGGAACAAACTTCCGAAGTATGTAGTCAATATGAAAGCTCTTAGCATGTTTAAAAAAGCGTTAAATAATCATCTCAACCCACATAGTTCATTTCACAGATTCTATACCTCAACAAAGTAATTTTTTACTTTTGCAATACTACAGTGATTTTACTTGCAATCATCATTGTCTATCGTTTACATCTTTTACATCTTTTAAATAATACTTTGTACAATATGTTAATGATATTGAATCTACTTGTTGTTTATACCCGGGAAACAGACTTGTATGGGTTGGTCAAACCTTTTTTGTTTTCCCGAGACATGTTTTTATAATGTCTGAATAAATTCAATCAAATCAAATCTAATAAAGAATCATGAGCTGTATGTGACTGATGTTGCTTGTGCAAGCCAGATTAGTCTAACGTTACTTTTTGTTTGCCCGCACAAAACTTTTGTTGCTTTTGAGTTGGTCTTCAGTGCCGGGCATGTTTATGAGGGGGGTTTCAAGTTCTTTTTTGTAAGTTCAATGTTCAATTTAAATCAAATTAAAAGACAATGTGATAAGGTGATATTCACCTTACACCGGAAATGACGTTACAAATACTTCAGTTCAGTTCAGTTCAAGCGTTTTTATTTCTGATGTGTCCAAAACACAAAACATTACAATATAACATAACAGCAATATACAACAACTGAAATAAGTTGGCAATAAATATAAAGTACATGTACGAAACCTGGCATGATTATACAAGAGATAAGAAAACATGAGAAATGAGAAACTAAAAGAAGCGGAGCTTGTTAAACATAGTCCCTCGATAATTGTTTGCTTTTATTTCTGCGTTCTAAAAACATACAGTAAATCGAATTTTTACATAAGTATTACATAAGTAAAAAAGTCATGTACAATAATAGTATACAATAAACATAAGACAAAGCATACAAACAAGATTAAGGAATATAATAGACCTATGTAAATATTTTTTCTCCAATAAACTAGAGAGGTAATTTAGAACGCAGGAGACCGCCATCGTGAGCGGTTAGGCTGGAAATGGATGGCGGCCTCGTAAAAAAGGTTAGGCGACATAACTCTCTTGGTAAAACTGAGTGATCAAGTGGGTGCAATGTAAGTCCAGGTGCGGGTGCAAATAGTAAATACTAATTAAAAGCGTGGGCACGTATGATTGTAGTATCTTTCGTTTAAGTGTAGCTTTTAAGGAGTAGATGGTTGAACAAGATTTTATGTTATCGGGAAAATTATTCCAAATGCCCGGACCAGAATATCTTACAGATTTGTGTGTTATTGATAATTTGGGATTTGTAAGATGGAAATTTCCAGAAATGCGAGTAGGGTAGAATGAACAGAACTATTAAACTTAAACATGTTATCAAATGATGGTGGAAGTTGATTATTAATGTACTTGAACATTATGACTGCTACTTGGATAGTATTCAAGTCGAAAAATTTTAGCGTTTTAAGTTTATGGAATAAAGGGGTCAGTGTGAGTTAAGAAATGCGATCCAGTACAAATACGTATTGCTCTCTTTTGTAGTTTAAAAATAGAATATATTTCAGTCGAACCACAATTAGCCCATACAATGTTACAATATGTTATATACGGGAGAACTAGCGTATTATATAACAGGAATAAGTTTGCATAGGGTAGAAGAAACTTTAGCTTGGAAATTATACCAATGCTTTTAGAAATGCACATTATTACATGATGTAAATGGTCATTCCAAGTCAAAGATTCATCTATAATTACTCCCAAAAATTTGGACTAAGTTTTCTTTTCTACTGGCATATCATCGATTTTAATATATATTGGTGTGTCTGTATTATGAGAATGATGTTTAAAATACATGAAGTGATTCTTTTTTATATTAAGAGAAAGTTTATTGCACTTAAACCAGTTTAATATTAAATTTCATAATTCAAAGTATTGGTTAAGGAATTAAGGTCTTTGTGAGAACAAAAGATATTTGTGTCGTCGGCAAATAAGACAAGAAAGAACGGAGGATGTATTAATAATATCATTGACATAAAGAAGAAATAGTAGTGGGCCTAAGATGGAGCCTTGGGGACACCGCATTGAACTAAAAGGGGATCAGAATCATATCCATTGAATGTAACATATTGTCTTCTGTTTGTTAAATAATCTTTAAACTATAAGAGTGGTTGACCCCAAATTCCTTAATGACTGGGTTGGAAATGAGGATAGCGTGATTCAGCGTATCGAATGCTTTACTTAAGTCACATAATATACCAACAACATGTTCTTTGTTAGCTATGGCATTTGTAATTTTGTCATAAATTTGAATTAATGCTAGGTCAGTTGAGTAATTTTTCCTGAAACCATATTAGTATTATTATTATTATTATTACTTATAACGCGCTTTTCCCATTAGGCTCAAAGCGCTTACAATAAATTAAATCATCTACAAACTATAAACTATCGAAAAGATGTGTTTTTAATGCCTTTCTGAAAATTATTACTGATGAAGACTTTCTAATAGAAAGTGGCAAATCATTCCAGTATTTTGAAGCTGACACAGTAAACGTTCTATCACCAGCTAATGTTCGAGTTACTGAATATGTGAGGCGGAGAGGGTCACTGGCGGACCTTAGTAATCTAGTGGGCTTGTATAAACTCAGACAGTTAATTAAATACTCTGGAGCCTGGTTATTAAGTATTTTGTAGACAAACAAGAGTAATTTGAAAATTATTCTTTGCTTCAAAGGAAGTCAATGTAGTGAGTTCAAGAGTGGTTGAGAAGGGTGGTCTCGAGAAACCTGTAAAATTAATCGTGCTGCCCAATTTTGTAATCGTGGAATACGAATTAACTGATTAGAGGGAATCGTAGAAAGGAGCCCATTGCAGTAATCAATACGAGATAAAACTAGAGAACGGACAGCATTGTGAGAAGCAGACTGATCGATGAACCTTCTGATTCTAGAAATGCTCCTTAAATAAAAAGTAACTGTTTTACAGATTTGATTTGAGCTGAGTATATTGTGTTTATTGATAAATGTATGTAACCTATTATAAACGATTTTTTTCTAAGACTTTGGATATACTTGGAAGTGAGGAAACTGGACGATAATTAGTTATTTCGTGCGGATCGTCTTTTTTGAAAATTGGATTGACTTGAGCTATTTTCAATAGATCAGGGAAAACACCTTGTGATAACGAGTGATTAAAAATGTGAGTTAAAGGCTTTGCAAGTGGGTGGATTATTTCTTTTAAAAGAGACATACTTATTTTATCGAAACCATGAGATTTTGAGCTGTTAAGAGATTGGGTAATATTAACAATTTCGCTGGGATGTGTTGGGTTTAGAAAGAGAGACTCTTGGTTTTGTTCGGAAAGTGAGCGTTAGGGCTATTAATTTTGCTGGCGATTTCAGGGCCGATATTCCTGAAAAATGAATTAAATTAATTTGCATAAATACTAGGATTATGTATGTTAGTACCATTTAGTGTGATATTATCCGCGGGTGGGGGATCTGTCTTTTTTCCCATAACCTCTTCGATGATTTTCCAAGTTGCAGTAGTGTTTGAACTGGCCTTCTTTACTCTATTAGAAAAGTGTAATTTACGGGATATTCGGATCAATTTTGTTAATTTATTGCGGTAAGTTTTATATGTCTTTAGGTTAGTGTCAGTTGGATTGCGTAAATGTAATTTATAGAAGCGGTTGCGTGTTTGTATTGACTTCAATAAACCTTTCGTTATCCAAGGATTCCTGGGTTTACTTCGCTTGTTTTTAATTTTGCCTATAGGGATATTCTTTTCATAATAGGCCTAATATTGTAATCTGTTATTAAAATGTTTGTATGCGGTATTGACATTGTAGACATCTGCCCATCCCTCTAAAAGTAAATCCTGTTTCAGTAATTCTACATTACGTTTGGATTCTTTGCGATATAAAAATTCATCAAATGATTTAGGGCAACATAGTTTGCATTCACAAGTTAAAAATATGGGTAGGTGATCGGAAACTTGAGAGCATAATATTCCCCCGATGGTTTTGTTATTATGTACGTTGGAAAAAATATTGTCAATCTGAGTTGAAGAATGTGAATTTATTCTGGTGAGCTTATTGATAGTCGAAATGAAGCCATATATGAATTCATTAGTTGCATAAAATTGGTTCAATTACTGCTGTCAGATGAGGGCAGGAAATTGATATTAAAGTCACCAAGCATAAAAATATGTTTGTTTTCATCGCCTATTTTATAAAGATATGAATCCATTTCATCACAGAATAGTTCAAAATTAGACACTGTTAGAACGTTGATTAAAATTTTTAATCTTGTTGGTTAAAATTTTAATCAACCGAGGGTTACCAGGTGAACCACACATTTGTAGGTTAAAACTTTAATCAACGGCCTGTTGATTAAAGTTTAACCTGTGGTCGATTAAAAGTTTTAATCATTTGTTGGTTAATCGTATTTTGCTCAACGTTGGTTAAATTGGTGTTGATTAAACTAAAACATATTGTTGGTTAAATGTTTAACCATTTGTTGGTTAGTTTTATTTTGTTGGTTAAATGTTAAACCATTTGTTGGTTAATCATATTTTGCTCAACATTGGTTAAAATGGTGTTGATTAAACTTAAACAAATTGTTGGTTAGATTTATTTGATGAGAAACTCCCCGGAGAAACTCTTTTCATATATGTAATTGTTGTCTAGCTAGCCTTATATTATAACGAAATAGATCTACTCAGTGATCTACTTTCAGCGGTTTGGTAAGTTCGACCTTCTCAGACCTGGACTAGACTTGACTAAGGCAGGCCCACCGGTAGACTACGCCTACGCCTACATTGGTGCTTATATCTTTTTCTCAAAAAACTGTTCTAGTTTCAGTGTTTGTCATATTGCCATGTCCGCGAAATATGGACATGCGCGAAGTTGAATACACCGCCATACCGCCGGCGTCGCCTCCTCGCTGCCATAGGCGCATGCAGTCAGTAAATCTACCGGTGGGCCTGGCTTAGCCAGGTCTAGTCCAGATCGAGCAGGTCGAACTTGCTCCCAAGCCGTTTAAATTAGAAATAAAGAGCACACTGTAGATCTATGTCTTCCCAAGATTAAGCTGGACAACAATCACATATATGAATAATAGTTTCTCACCTTCAAACACGCCGACAAACTTTTTGAAAGTCCCCACTCATTCAGCGACTTGAATGACAACGCCTTCCATTTTTATCGCAAACAATTTCTGTGATATATTTTGTGCGCAGCGAATTTGTTCCAAATCCATATGCGCATGCGCTGTTCGGTCACGCGATTGGTATTTTAATCAACTTTGATCAAACTTTTAACCAACAAAAAGATAAAGTGTCTTGACAGTTAGCACTATCAGTTTGGCGGGAAAGCAGAGAACACTGTTTTTAATCAATGTTGGTTACAAAGTAACCAACAAGAATAAAAACAATAATTTTAATCAACAATATTTTTAACCCACGCAAGATTAAAAGTCATTTTTAACCAACATTCATTTTATAACCAATGTTGAGCGATTTTTAATCAACATTTTTTTAATCCGTAGTTTTTTAATACATGTTTTAACAGTGGAGTCGGGGTCTATAAATTAAACCTATAATGACATTTTTGAGATTTGAGTTGTCAATTTCAATAAATAATGATTCCGCTTATGTTAGTTTAACATCTGAACGGATTCTGAATTTCAAGTTTTGAGCAATATAAAATGCAACACCGCCCCCTCTTCTTCCTTTGCGGTCTGCCCTAATCAACTTAGAATTAGACAAACTGAACATATCTGGAGAATTCTGATGTGACCATGCTTCACTTATTCCAATGACGGAAAATGCAAAATTATTTAAGGAGTGTAAAAGGTTGTCAAAATATTCGAAATTTCTGTTCAGACTTCTGGAGTTTATATGTAAAAGTGAAATATTATTTGGATTATGAGAAAATGTATCGTTAAATTCTAAGGGGGTGTAATATTATCGTGTATATCGTCATGAAGAATATCGGGAGTGTAAGCGTGTGAATCCATTTATTAATACAAAAATGTAAAATGCCGGTACTTTGGAGGATGATCAACTGCATGCGTGATGTCGGTGCGTTTGCAAGTGCATGCTGGTGTGTTTTTGTGTATACGTATATAGTGCAATTGCGTGGGTAGTTTCAATATACATGTACAATACAAATGAAAATACAATAGGACCCATCTTGGGGTGCGTTTATCAACTCTTTCTTTCGGCAGAAACAGGTTTTCCAAAGGGCTTTCAGTGATTTTTTTAGAGATGATAAACGCAAAGCTGTTTCTTCCGGTAAGGTAGCTCCTGAACCACTCCAAGGCCCTCCCTCTAATACCGTAATGGGAAAGTTTATACAGCAGAATTTCGTGATCAACGGTGTCGAAGGCCTTGGAGAAGTCCAGGAACAAACCTATTGTATGAGAATGATTGTCAATATCACGAATAATCTGATCAATAAGAATTATCATAGCATGAACTGTTGCATGTTTTTTACGAAATCCAAATTGAGTATTTGATAATATTTTAGAACAGGTTAAGAATTTAATCAAGCGAGAATAAACTAGTGTTTTCTATGATTTTCGAAAATGAACTTAGCAAAGAAATCGGTCTGTAATTCCATCGATCAAGTTGGTCACCTTTCTTAAAAACTACTTTTGCTATTTTCATTTTAAGAGGGACTGTTCCAGTGGACAATGATAAATTGATTATGTGTGTAAGTGGGATAATAATTTCTGTTATAGTATGTTTCAAGAGAGAATTAGTAATGTCATCATAGCCAGCGGCTTTTTTATCCTTTAAGTTATTAGTAATATTGATAATTTCTTCCGGCTGTATAGGGATTAGAAATAAAGATTGTGCATTAGGTTGGTCTAAACTTAAATGAAAAGGTCGATTTGATTGGGGTATGTCTTTCAGCAATTTCATCTGGGTCTTGCAAGCAGACATTATTAACCTTGATTTCTTGAATTTGAGTTTTTGAACTTTTCCGATTGAGCGAATCATTAATCAATTTCCATGTATTTTTACTTTCATTTTTATGTTGGTTAAATTGTTGGAATTTTTTTTTTTTTTGGCTGAACGTAAGACAGAAGTCAACGTATTCTTATATTCTTTGTACTTCCTTTCACGTGTTTTAGTAGGCTTCGATTTGTATCTAGAAAATAAGCGATTTTTTCTGTTTATTGAGCGTAGACTTTTAATTAGAATTTTTCAATTGAATGTCTCTGTCAAAACAATTGTTCCAGGAATAGATCAAAAGCAACATTGACATCATTATTGTTAAGGACGCTTTGCCAATCAATTGTTCCTAAACTATGCTTTAGTTTGCTTAGTTTACTTTGCGAGATACCAGTGTATTCCAAGAATCAACGTATAGCAGTAGAAGTAGAATGTGTAGTACGCGAGTACACTCACTCACCCACATGTGCACATCTACCGCAACACACGCTCTCACGTATTCAGATACATACGTTCCCTGGAAAAAAAGTCAAAAACCTTCGAGGAGACTTTATTCATATAAAGTTTCAAAACATTAAAGTAAAGTTTGACGTAATACAGAATTAAGCATTGATAGCTTATGCTTTGGTTAGTAAAAGACTCTTAGCAATTCCTTTTATTTTGAATGCTTGAAAACTTGAAAGAGTGCACTTCGCAGTTCCTCAACTGCCCAAACCCATTTGAGTGTTCCATTAAACATTTCAAAGTGAAAATGAAAGTGGTTGGCTTGAATAGACTAATGCTCATATAAGACGGTGTCCTTTTGCACTCCAAGAACTCGCCCTTCTCCATTTTTAGCCCGATGAGCTTATACCATGGTGTGGCGTCGGTCCGGCGTCCGTCCGCAATTTATAAATGCTTCTTCTTCGTCATTTCTCATCCGACTTTGACTCGCTTTATGTGAAAGTTCTAGGTAGGGGATTTCAAACTTCTAGACTGAATTGGGAATCGATTATGCTAATTCATACAAATTTATTCAAAATCACAAAAATATTCTTTTCCTTCATTTATAGACCAATTTTATCTTGTAGAGCTAAGTGATACACATAATTTTGAAATTTTGCCTCAAACATTTATGATTTATGCAAATTTACCCCGCCCCCCATGAAAGAATGTTTCATATCCTTCATTTACTGACCGATATTTAATGGGGTTTTATGATGTAGATCTTAGTGAGATACACAGAAAATCTGAATAGAATGTTGACATTGTGCTTCAAACATTAATTATGATAATTTATGAAAAATTATTCAATGTTTACAAAAATGCTTCTTCTCCTACATTTATTGTCCGATTTTGATTGGTTTGTTTTATCTGGTAGATCTGAGATACACAAAATGTACAAAAAAATGCTTCCCTATTGACCGATTTTGATTCTTTTTTTAAATATCGTAGATCTAAGTCAGATATACACAGAGCATCTAAACAGAATGTTGAAATTTTGCCTCAAACATTAATTATGATGCTTTATGCAAATTCATTCACAATTTACATAAAATGCTTCTCCTTCTTTTCCCAACCAATTTAGAAGAGAAATGAAATTCGTGACATTTTTTTTAGCCGGATGAGCGCTACGCCATTGACGTTCAGGGCCGGTATTCATAAAACCCTGCTAAACTAGCAGCCAACTAGGCCTTAGCTGGCTGCTAAATGCCTAGTTGCCTGCTCCATAGTTTCCTGCTATTTTCACATTCATAAAACCCTGCTAGGGACAGTGCCAGGTAGTTGTCAACTAGGATTTAGTTGGTTGTTAACTTAGCAGTTGGCCGTGTCCCAAACCGCAAATTACAACACGCGTCAACACCTGCAGCACTTTTAGTTATGTAATCTCACTTACGTAATCCCCTCAAATCAGTATTTCAGTCCTACTTTACATCCACTTACTGTCACCAATGATACGTCCACGGATACCCCCAGCTTCCATGATGTCCCACACTCGGCTTGATCTCAGAACACGACTGTCATGTGCCGATCCAGGCCACCTTGCCACAATGTTAATCCATTTCCCCTTATGGTCACATATCACTTGAACGTTTATGGAGTGATAACCTTTCCGGTTCACATAGTCAGCTTCATTAAGATGGGGTGAAATTACCCAAATATGTGTCCCATCAACACAGCCTATAACACCTGGAAAGTTCTTGATCCTGTAAAACCCATCTTTAATTTCGTCAACTTGCCCCTGTTCAGGAAACTTTACAAAGTTGTTAATTTTCCCAGATAGTGCTCGTGAGACTCTGTTCACAACTCGGCAGGATGTTGGTTGAGAGACTTGTATGGGGTCACCAACAACCATTTGAAATGTTCCTGTTGCATAATACTGTAATGCAATCAGCACCTGCTGATACGGAAGTAGTGCATGATTACGTCTAGTTGGATAGTCAATCTCTGGTGCTATTAAATCCGTTATAAACATTATGCCTTCCCGTGAAAATCGATATCTCTTGATCAGTTCATCATCAGTAAAAATATCAATTGGATTACGCCTGTCTCTGAATACTCTTTCCCTCCTCATTGCACGATGCAACTGTACCAGTTCAAGAATCCTTCTAGCCATGCTTTCACGTCAGAGTCAAGCATACACATGAAAGATTTAGTTGTCAACTAGTGACTTAGAGGTACCGAATATCACCTCTAAAGTTAGCAGACAACTTAGCAGTCAACTAAGCTTAGCGGCATTTTATGAATATCATTTAGTATCCAACTAGGCTTAGTTGGCAGCTAAGGCCAAACATAGTTGCCAACTAGGCTTAGCAGGGTTTTATGAATATCAGCCCTGGTTATTATTTAGGCTATATTTTGAACATACATAAGACAAATAACAAGGAAAGACAGAAAGAGAAGATGAAAGAAAGATTTTTTAAATAACATAAGAAAAGATATATGTGGTTGAAGGACAGCCTGGAAGGTGAATTGGTTAATGTATAAATATTAAGAAAGTTGAAAGCTTAACCTATACTCAAGAGCTTCAAGAATGATTAATGCTAATGTGTTGGGAGGGGAATTTTCCTTTTTGCAGTTTTTCTACTTATTCTTAACAAATGCTCTTTATGTGGATGGAAATGATATTTTCTACATATTTCCCCTTTTTAAAGAATCGTTTACAGACACATGTACAAAAACTGATCTTTCATAAAGGAACTGAGATTATGATAACATTTCATTCTTTTGAGAAATATTTAAACGTTCCGCTCCGTACTTTGCATGGACAATATTAACAAAGAACCGATAAAACATATGCGTCAAATTCAAGCCACGGTATGGTAAAGAAGACACTGTAAAAATCGATAGTATAACATTGAAATCAGAGAAGTTTTATTTGCCAATCTTTATATTCTCTTACTGACAATAGCATAGTATAATATCAATACATCTTATTGGGTAAAATACTTCACGTTATTTTATCTAACGACTCAGCTTTTGAGGTTAGCATGATTAAAAACCGCATCATTCTCCACATGAATACATGACATTGCTAGTGCGATCCAACAACTTGTGAATAACGTAACCTCGCACTGAGGTATTCAATAAATAGATAAATTATATAAAACAGGAAGGATAGTGGTCAATAAATAATTGCTATACTTAAAAATTCATATACACAATAAGACTATGATCAGTTGCATGTCTGCTAATTACCTTGAAAGATAACGATTAATATCCATCATGCGTTAGCTTCTCATTCATATTTGACCAGACGGAATAGAATAAATACATTTCGAACTCCTCTGTTTTATAATATTTCGCCTGTAGACAGTATAAAACACCGCTGGATATGACATATCACTGTAAAAAATTTGCCGTTTTTTCACGGAAAACTCCTGGCAGTCAGGATGCAGGGAATGCCCGTTTTTCAACAGTACATAGACCGCAGTTTAAGTTAAACCGGGCGATTGTGTTTTTTTTTCTCACAGACTTGGGTAGTAAAAACAAGGAAACTGTTAGCATACAGTCATATTTCTCTTAGATAGAAGAAACCTTAATTTCTAACAGGAAAATCTATGTAAATTAAAACAGAACCATGGAAACGATTTGTAATTTAACAGGTACCTTGATAAAATATGAGAAAATGATTTTTAACAGTGTTTTATGTCGAGCGATTATAAATATAATCCTGATTTCCGGTAAACCAACAAACTTCCTGTATGTTGTTTTTACAGGAAAAAGACTGTAAAATTGTAATAACGGCAATAACCTGTAATTTCAATGGCCAAAAAGGATGTAGTTTTACAGTTATATATTTTACAGTGCAGGTCCCAATACATTTTAGACTATATTCAAACATCTTATTAGTCTTGGTAACATTGTATCAAGAAAGCACCGCAAAACCTATTCTCACCAACAGCGTGTATCTATATTTTGGTGTTCTTTATAACGAATGTACTTTTATATCGAATGCACGATTGGGTTTAGATGGAGAGGGACGAGGCCAGTATTGGCCCCTTAAAAATGATAATTCATATTTGAGTTGAATCGAGTTGGAATTTGATATGAGTCTACGTATCAAAGGGGGAAAATCATAATGGATAACTATCAATTTAGTTAATTACGATCTGACATAAACACATCGGTTAGACCGGTAAAAAGTAAGTTAATGAAAAACAGCTTATAATCACATGCACTGAAACGAGGATGAATGTTACAGATTAGACCCGATATACACATTGTAATCAACAATCAGACGATATATGTCTCCTCAACTTGGAGTATCATGATAGAAAGTATTTTCAGCGCTTCATTACAAATACTTTTGAAAATTGGGAAATTATGATCGAGGATTTCAAACTGCATTATAAATTGAAAGTTATGTTACCACTGCTCATTGAATCCTAATTTAGCTGATTACAGCTTCTTATTTCGAACATTTAGTGTTCCGAAGACTTATGATTACTGAACTGCCGGGGAAAATATTCTAATATCAATATTCCTCCATTTCAACCTTAAGTTATTTAGGAATTATTTACCCTTGGTACGAGAAATATGTTTTCTAACATTACAAACTGTAATGTATCGGAATCGTAGGAAAAATCGGGCATAACCAGACAAAATTAGAACATCTAGAGGTAGAATGACTGATTTTGAGATTTTTCTTTTTGGAATGTGAGAACAAAATCCAGGGTAATCAGAACCTTGAGAGTACAAGTCGGTGTTGACCATAAAATGAAAAAAAAAAGGCAACATGATTCCCGCTTTTTTAACCCTTTCAAAACAATTGAAACGATCACATTTTGTGGTTTGACTCAATAACTTTTGATTCAGAGCTCTAAAAAATATACCAGATGCATGAGTAGAAAGAGCCAACATTTCTGCACATACTATGTCCATTTTTATTGCATGACCATATTACGCTTGATGTCAGGAATTTTAAAAACAAGAATAAGCATTAAAATTATTAAATTGGTAACACATTGAAAGGTTCAAAATCATTTTTTTTAAATAAAAATTGACAAATTTTCTAACTTTTAGACAAAAATTTGCAACCATGTATATTGTTTTCAAAGACATTACACCTAACCTTGTAGCACTAGAAGAAAAATATTGTTGCCAATTTGAAGAACAAAATGTGATAAATTCGGCCCTTAAATAAGTCCTGTTCTGAAAGGGTTAAAATGTCTTTTCTAGATAAGGGTAGTCCGCCGTTTTAGCCCCTCTGCGTCCGATAATTTTCCTACTTTGATTGTTTAGGGCTCCACAACCGTGGTTTCGATGGCATTATTTCTAATTTCAATTTACTTGTCACATGAAATTTAAAACTATTCATATTAAGAAATGTGCATTTATGCATAAATTTATACGATTTTTATTTCAAGGAGATATATGCAGAATACTATTTATTTTTCATTTCTTTAACTAATATGTAGAGAAAATTTGTTTGACTAATTAGCTGATTGATATTGATTTGAAGTACACTGAAGTATATGACTTTTATAGCCCGTTTAGCAGTATTTTAAAAAAATATTGCTTGCCGTCATGATGGATGCTATGTGAATTAGATTATTCCTTGAACATTTAGTATGTTTCCATCAGTCTGTTATTGTATTATTTGCAAACCATGCACAAACATTAAATGCATTGTTGCACGGCCCACATGGTATACCATATTTACAAGGGTATGTCGATCACTACGGTTCTCCAGCAAAATTGTAATTTTGTTCCTTTAAACATGAATATAAACGAAATGATATAACATCATACATTTTCAATAACTTAAGACCATTAAATAGAAATAATGATAAGCAATAAAGAGCACATGTTTTGCTTCTACCGAAAGCCTTCCAGCCTCGTTAACCGGCTACGGCGCCCTATTTGTTCTAAGATGCTCAACCGTCTAACTGCACAATTGCATGACGAGCTAATAGCGATCCACGTCCATCCCTCCTCTCCTCTCGTCGTCCGGATCATAGCGTAGACCCATGCCGACTTTGTCAGGCACAACGAGTCGTAGTTGTTGTTGTCGATGCCTAAGCACGTCTGGACGCCGTGCGGACGCGCGCACGCCGTCTCGTAAAACCACTGCGTCACTTGAATGTTGCCAGCGGTCATAATTTCAGATAAGATGGTCACGTTTTGTCCATACATGTCTGTACCCCATCTCTTGACCACCCATCCGCTGGTACTCTCACATACCTCTTCGAGGTCGCTGACCGATGACGAGCGACGTCTTCTACTGTGTGCGACATCCGACTCATCCGTCATATTAGCAATGTCTCCCTCTTCGTCAAACGTGTCCGGCTTGAATGATACATCGCCGGGCCAAGGCGGCGTTTGGGGACGCTCAATGGAAAATGCTACCCTCCCCGACATGTAGCCCGGGAAGATTCCTGGCATGTTGACTGAGTTCAGCGGAGACGGAACGCTGTTTGCATTCAACTGCATCGCTGGCTCGCTACCCGTTTTCAATGACGTGGACGACGACGCTGACGCTGCCGCCGAAGCTGAAGTGTCCTTCGCGTTTTCAGCCTCTGGTGATCTCTGACGCGGCTGAAGTATTGATTCCACCGATGATATCGCTGCCATGGGATGCGATGAATCATGGTCGAAGTATAAAGAGTTCGTATGCTCTGTTTCAGGATTGTATCTCGAGAGACTCCCGTCGCTCGTTCTTCTCGGTGCTCCACAAACGGCCGCCCAAGCGAGGAGGAATACGAAGAGCGTCAGAAGCCGATGGAGACTCCCCTGTATATTGTGAAATAAAGGAGGGATGGGATAGATAGAGGCAGAGAGAAAGAAAGATGGTAGAGAGGATTAGCGAGATCCAGAGCAGGTGGTCAGACAGAAGACGAGGATAAATGATATTTGAAAGGAGGGCGATGGAAGAAAGAGCAACAGATGTGACACGGATGGACAGAAGCAGTAATAGAGAAAGAAAGATTTTAAAAAGAAAGACAGAAAAAGAAGAACGTGTTAGTCTATTATATTCACATGCATTTTATTAAATTATCTCATTGTGCTTCATGTGACATAGCATAATGAACAGAATATACCATCGCAAAATCCATACAACGAGCCTAATATAAAAAGAATTACAAATGAATCACAAATGATTCAAATTTAAAAGCAATTTGGACTACGTGTTCAACGTAACGTTTTAAAAACACATGGGTATTTTCTCTACTTTACAGAGATGTTTAAATCTGTACTTTATCAACCAGTTGTGGACGCGTTGCAATAAGCCGCCTCTGATCTTTCAGGGGTGGTTCATTCATCCGGTGCCTCTCCCGTGCATAAAACAGCACAGGTGATACTTGTTTATTGTTGTTAGATTGTTGCTAAAGAAAAGGTTTTTTAAAATCTGAAGATGACAAAAGAATCCCAGACAAATTAAATTCAATCCAAACACTAGTGACTTGTAGGCGTATGAGCCGCTCGTCGCCAAATCTTCAAAAGTCATTACCAAGCCATAAAACTCATCATCGAGACCCGGCCATTTATATCGTGTGTCAACGAGGGGACGAGAGGAACACTTCGGCCAATCTTCGAATGCAAGACGGATTCACAAGTACATGGGATGATATCAACCATATCCACAATAATGACACAAAAACAAGCCATTGGTACCGTGCCCACTGCCAGTGAAAGATGAGTGAAAGATCCAGGTGGGTAAACCAGTGAGTCAATGCCATGACTGCTGCAGTGATATACAAAACATGTTTATACTCGGTCTTTCAGAACGAGATTGTAAATGATGCACTCAACAACATCTCGTGCATTTCGCATCACTGTGAGAAATCTCAAGCATTGCATTTACCTATCGCTCTCAGGACTGTGGAGTTTTTGCGCAATACACCATTGTTTTCTCTAATATTTGAGAAACGTCCGTATTTGCTGTTAATCGGGGCTCTTGATACAACTGCAGGCCCGCTTTTAATTCAACGAGTAGCATTTTACCCAAATCTCTCGATTTATGACGAGAATAGAACCTCGCTATGGGAACGCCATTATTGCGAAAGACCAGTTTATCCTTCGTCCTTATCCCACCAAGGTGGTCTGGCATCTTCTTTCATCTCCCTTCTCAACTTGAAGAGCCGCCACTTTCTGCCAACAAACCCTTTATATCCGCCTACAATGTTTTCATAAAATAGAAGAATCGAGTTGTTTATAGGTCCCCCCTTTCTCTCTCTCTCATTCCTTCACTCTTCGACGAAAAAAGAAGTAACATTTCCAAAAGGAGAAGATCACGCACCCTATGGAAATTATGAATTGATGAAAATAGAATTCCACACAAAGTCTGAAAGTAACATGATGTGAGGATGAAATGAAACACAGAAATAGGATTTAAACAAGAGGAAATTAATGACAATGATGACTTCTGCGATATGATGTGCATTCATTTAGTAGCCAAAGCGTTTATCCAGTTTTATATTCCACATACTAGAAATATTTTGATCAAAAGGTAATCACGTGATAAAACACAGTTTTACCTATATCAATCGACCCGAGAATAAAAGTTCGTGACCTTGACAGAATAGTACTTATGTGATTCGCTGATCTCTTCAGTCCATTACAGAGTCACAATGCGTTATCAATATTTTGGGTACGCGCGAAATGAAAGTGCCTGACATCTACGAATAGTCAACATGAAAAGTGTGTGACCTTTACGAATAACTCCATAGGCGTACTAAAATAAGCGGGGTAATAATAAATAATAGGGGTACGGTTTATGGTGGTTTTAACATCTTTTGCGAATTTATCTTTATTCGGGCCGAAATAAAAATATCTTTTTTTCGAGAAGTAGACAATAATTCTCTTTCTCGTACCAGTTAAATGTTTCAGATGTGGAATATAAAGCAAATAATCACCTTTTGATTTCAGGCGATGAGACCCGCACTCTACTCGCACATAAAATAATTTCCTTCTACGGCCCAAAATACTGGAACTCACTCAGCAATGACGTAATTAATTCATCAAGTTTAAATTGTTTCAAAATCAAGCTGAAAACACATTTTCTCAAATCATATACAGAAAATTCATAAACTCATATTAAGCGGTCAGGACCCATGACTATCCCCCTCCTCTCTCTCTCTCTTTTCTCATCTGCTTTACTTTTTGAAATTCTTTTGTCTTTCCTTTTTTTTTTCACAGACGCACCACTTTGTCATCTTACTCTCAGTTATATTTATATATATTTTTTCTTCATCTCCATATCTCATTTGTCACTTTCATATTATATTCACACCAAAGAATATGTTATACTATACATATTAATTTTTATTTGGTAACACATACCTTTTATTTTATATTTATGCAGCTTAATCTATTACAATATTTTTTTGAGGGATCCACACTCAACAAGCCCTGCTTTTTAGTGGATCCCTCTATTTCCTCAGCTCTACATTTACAAAAGGATAGACTATATAAAATACACATTTGTAATATATCTTTTCGTTCACCATAAATATATATATATATATATTGTGGTATTGTATTGAATATTCAGTTGTATGGTTTATTATGTAATTAATTGTTATACTGTTATGATGTTAAATCGAGTTGAGTTGAAATAAATAAAATAAACTTGAAAACTTGAAAAAACTTGAGACGTACTATCACTTCCTCGCCGATCTGAATGTATAACGCGATCTTTCTTCAGCTTCGCTTCGGTACATCCAGATCGCCTCGGAAGTGATAGTTTGTCCCATCACCTTCACCAATGGTAATTATTTGCTTTTCATTGCTTCTATCAGTGCTTCTCAGACTTATACAAAGGGCAAACCAAGAAGCTGTTTCGAAGCACAGAGTGACGCAGTTCCTCAACACAAGGATGCGATGGCATAGCGCAAGATTTCGGAGTGGTAAAAAGATCGGCGTTGACTCTAATCATTAGATCCATTGAGTCCAATAACGCGTATAGTGAATTGGTTTGACTACTCGTTTATAGACGTCATTATCTGTATTATTTGCCTGATTACTGTAGTGTGAATTACGAAATATAAAAATTAAATCAAAGTAGTGGAATGTCGCCTCGAATTGAAAGGGCAGTGGTGCTTTTTCCACAGGAGGCGTCATTTCGCTAATCAAGCCTATACAGACAATTAGGGGATGTGCAAGTAATTCAAAGCAATGTCTACCCTGATCATTGTTTTTTTTTATTGTCAACCCTCGCATTGAGCGCCAAAGACCGCACCAGTTGCTGACGCAGTGCTACTTCAGAAAAAGTATTGTGTACTGTAGAGTGGATCATTCTCATTAGAAAGAATCAATGTAAGTTGTGTAATGACCATGATGACGCCTCGTGTCTGTAGGGCACGTCGGCATAAGAATTGAGAAGCCTGTTTTATTAAATATCTTGGTCATGGTTAAGGTAATGTTGCAAAGGGAGAGTGGGTTAGGCATGATAATGAAATTGAGTAGCTGCTTGCGCGAGATGACAGTCATAAATGGCTTGAACCCGCGTGACCCGGAACTTCTTTGATAAAGCATTAGCCGTGGGCGCAGGGAATGACAGCCTGGTATGTCGAGTTGTGTTTAATTTGTGCAGAGAATGGGTGCTGTCTGCACGCTAGAGCACTGAAAATCCAACAGGTACAGACTGCCTGGGGCGATTCAAAGATTTTTCCCGAAAATTTCCATTTCATCATGTAATATTTCTTAGACTGCCGTCCAGACTATCTATCGTGGTATCTTCTACCAGTCCGGGATTAATTACAAAATTATGACCACCCTTTCCTTTTCTTTCCTAGTGAAAACGCTTGTAGTCCGAGAGTCCATGGCCTGTCCTAATTTTTTCAAGAGTTTTGTTTCGGCTTTTATCTCAGTATAGTTCCGGCTGCCTGGCTACCTTAACTTTCAGCCTATGTTTTCAAGAAAACCTGATGGCTATTAACGTGACCAAATATTTGTTTTCCTTTGACTAGACAGTCAAGACAATTTGTTGCAAATTTGCCATTTGTAGTACTGCTTAGCCGGATTTCATCAGTCCCCATGATATTCCCATACATTTCTCCTACACATATAATGCAATCCCAGTCGGGCTTCTTGACACGTCTATATTTTAAAATCAGAAGAGATTCAGTTTTCTACACTGTTAATTTTGCTCTTCTCTGGCTAGCAGCTCCTTGGTTTTGCAAACTGTCACATTTTATTTAAAATGCTAGTTTTATAATTCAGACAAAATAGATATTGCGTACGAAGCGATAAAGAAAAAAATGCTAGTTTTATAATTCAGACAAAATAGATATTGCGTACGAAGCGATAAAGAAAGAAAGGGTACCCAGTGAATGACTATGGTAAGATTGATCATGTGACTATCAATGTAACAATAAGAATACGCCAGACGTAACAATTACGTCAAGACAATTATTGTTTTTCTCTTCGATTGTTTTATAATGTTTATGAGGCTTTTGTAATACGTGGATTCTTAGATTATTCTAAGATAGTATTTTCTTTACTATTTTCAGTTTTCACTTATACAGAATTGAATTAATTCTACAGAAGTCCGCATTTCTTTAAAGACAGGATGTTATGACGTTGCTGTACTTTTACAATTATCTAGCTATATATTCCGACTTGGTCTCAGTTAATGGCCGGCGTGTATTCAATCTGCAGGTAAACGAACTATGCATACAGAGTCAATGACTTACAAACAGTCAAAATAGCTAAATGAGTATTAAGAGTATAATCTATCAATTTCATTTCGTCAACGAAATCCTTTTTATTTTGCATTCTTATAACAATAAGATAATTATATCTTTTAGGTAGACTTATGAGCACTAGAGCTAATCCATTTCATTTGAACAGAAGATTTTTTGCTATTATCATCATCTATGACAAATGAATGATTTGTCCGCGTGTACCGTGAGTACCCCCAAAACAAAACAAAATAAATATGATAAATAAATAAATGAAATAACAATAATGAACATAGTGAATGGAATAGTGATAATAATAACGATAATAATAATAATAAAAATAATAATATAATAATGATGATAATTTCCTATATAGAGCATGAAAGGGGTGGGGGTGTATTCCCAATTCTCTTTAAAAATGTTGAAACGATGTTATACACATAGAAACCGTCAACACGCTCATATCAAATACATATATTTTATAAACATACATGTATAACGTAAGGTTGCAAAAGTGTTCGTACTTGTAGTTTCTTCGAATTATTCAAAAAACTACCTTATACGTAAGTAATTGCCAACATGCTGGGTTGACAATGACCCCTTTGTTTCTAGAGGTAGACACGATGCGATGAAGGCAGAATTATTGAAAAACAGACAGAGAGACAGAGAGAGAGAAAGCGAGAGGGGGGAATCATGATACAAAGGAGTAGCGAACGATAGAGAGCAGGGGAGAGCAGATATGAGTTATAGCCATGAGGAAAAAAAAAAACTTTAAAAACGATAGACGACAGAATTGATACAAATTTTCAATCTAAAAATGGTAAAATTAACACAAATATCCCATTTATAAAGCAATTCTCCTGTGCCAATAGTACCCAGAATGCCTTTTAGTATCAATTTGATAGGCCAAAACAGGACAATTGTCGACAAGAGACCTATTCGTGCCCGTGCTACTGCTCTAATAAAACTGACAATTCTTATTTAAACCATTTAGGCCTCATAAGGGAGAAAAACAAGTGAATTGTAATTATGAAGCTCTTTCCTAAATTATGATTTCAAGTGATCAAGTAATGATCAGAGAAGTAGGAAAGAGGGGGAGAGAAAGGCAGAAATGAGAGTGTAAAAAGCAAACAGACATGAAAAAGGTAATCTCAAAGACGTTATAAAACAGCAAATATCACCAATAATTATATAATACTCGTAATACTTAGACATAATGCTAACGGCGATCCCGCCTTCATATCATTATACAAAATGATTAGTGAGGCTTAATGACAGAGATGATGGAATGCAAAGGGACAGGTAGTAGACGGTAAGCTATAATTCAATGACAAAAAAGCACCCCCCCCCCCCAAAAAAAAAAAAAAAAAAAAAAAAAAAAAAGCTAGACGATTGCCATGTGCAGTGCTAAGGCACAGCGGGGAAATCTAAACACTGCTGATGTATGATAAAAGAAAGCGATCCTTCTAGAAATCCTCCAAGGCTACCTTAGTAATGCATTCTATTGTTTTGCTCCAAAATGGATGTTGGTTCCGCTCACCTGGGTGCCGATTATATGACATTCTTTGTCAGTTAACAATACACGATCATTGCATTTATGGATATTTCTTTATTGTCAAACTGCACATCAACGTTAGGATATATTGGATGGAGAGACGTGAAGAATTTTGTTGAGTCAGGTTGACGTAACTCTTACGCGGGTTAAAAAAAAAATCGTCGTATGAATACGACATATAGTTTTAATGTATAACTATACGACGAGAATTTTCCCTGTCTGAATATAAACACAACAAAAAAATAACTCCCCCAATGCTACAAGTTTTTGATATAGATGTAGTTGTCGCTACTGACATGACGAACGTGGTGAGCATTTGCAACGATTTCGTTTGACAAGATGCTGATATCAAAAGTTTCATCCCTGCCAAATTTAAGCTTGTTCTTCAAATTGCAGTACTCTGCAATCAGATAATACTTTCCAAAAGTAAGATTTACAACAATATTAGATTAAATTGAGCAAGTCGGAACCTGTCGTTCAGCTGATCATGACTTTGTGACAACACTACTCCAGATAAATCTAGTGATAGCTAAAAGAAGAATGAAAAACAGAAATCTAGCTCTAAAAATAAAATGCAGATTATGCGAAAACGAAGACATGCTCATCTCCAGGCAACGTATTAAACCTCGAGACCACTTCTGACAAAGATTGGTTTCTCTGTTGAGTGGGAATAGACAGAAAGCGAGAGAGAGAGAAAGGAAAGGGGGGGGGGGGGGGTTGGCATTCGTTTCATCAACGCTATCACTTGGTGACAAGTCAATCGTTTAAAATTAGACTCTGGACCCATTTCCAATTTCACTTCCTAAATAGCACCGGCGAATATTTATCAATTACTCGACCATCGAGGAAGTCGAGTTGAACCCGGAACCCAAGTACTATTTCTCCTATCTCTCTTCCACTTCTCTATTTCACCCATTCTCAATTTTCCCGCCTGCCCCGAGAAACCAAACTCGATTAGGGCGTCCCGTCACCATGGCAACGGACAACCAGACTTGCATTTACTGCGTGATGTCACGAATGAGGTGTCGTTTCTATTTTCGGAGCCATTTGTTATTTGCGGAAGCTGGGTGTTTTTCGACAAGGTTAGTACAGGACACCGGTATTGCCCACGTACTTTTCGAAGCGGCACGCGATTCCTGGCTTTGGTATTCTGTTGATGAGAAAGTTTAGACACTTCTAAGACGATCTTTTTTTTTTGGCAGCTCATCTAAAGTTATCTTCCCCAGTGCAAAGGTACTGTCTAAGATTTCTTCGGAAGTTGACACAAACAGATATCAAAAGATTATGGGATGTTAGATAAACAAGTTAAGCAAAACTTAAACAGAATTTAGATAATCTTAATTCCTAAGAAAATTTCGGTCTTTCTAGAAATGTCTGCTAAATGAACGGAGGATAAAAAAGAACGGAAGAGTCGAATTTGTCTTAAAAAATGTAAGCGACAGTTACTTTGCCTGAAACTTCGTTTCCTCGATCATTGCAATACTCTTTCATGCATGATTTAAACGCTTTTAATTGACAAAAAAACAAATTTACATTCATGTCGTCAATACGTCGTAAAAAAAATTCGGGTAAAAATTGCCCAACATGGGGTAATTATGAGCCCGAAAAAATGTTGAGCACTTACGTTCTCATCTCTGGTGGTTTTGCTCAATATGTTGTTAATATTGATTGTGAATGGGGGAAAAAACGTTACCCAAGTTGGATATAAAATTGCCCAAAATTGGTCCAATACATAATTAACCCCAAGTAGGGCAATTCTTACCTAACACTCTTTTTTACAGTGTAATATTCTTTATTTTTCGTTTGAAATATAATGCCGTGTTTGGACGTGTCAAAGCAAACGCGGGGGCAACTGACAATAATATTAAATTTAATGAGGTAAACAACCACCTGGCGCGGGTTTAGAGGTAAACGGTAGTCCGGTTGTACTTGAACTCTATGCCCGATCGGATATGTTTTTTTTTCTTTAAACTAACAAAAAGCGTGTTCAGAAGCACGAACATATTCGAGTTGTGACGAAGACGAAATAAAGGGCAATAATAACGAACATGCAATTCGTGAAGAGCCATATTCGTTTATTCCAATAAGAAAACAATTAAAACGTAATAAATAAACTAAATGTTGTTTTTGTCAAGCATCTTAGTGCTTCTACATCTTTCACCCGTCTTGAAACATGTGAAAACATTTAACTGTCCATATATAGCAATTAGAACCTATCATAAAACTTAATATTCATGCACAATCAAAATCCTGAACTTATTCAGGATGTCCATGAGAGGAAAGGGTTCACGTGAGTCAAAATGCCAACCGCAAAGCAAAAATCATGATTTCGTCATTGCGAATAAATTATGACTTTTTGAGAGCATTGACAAATTTTTCGTGAACAACGCCTTTTCAAACAAAGTGGCAAAGTTATACAATTTTAAAAGCAGTAACAGCTACGTGCTGTGGCTAACAAATTTGTATGTAATTGCATCTTTTTCCCCCCCACTAAGTTACACGTTAGCTGCATTTGGGCCTAAAATGCCTATTATTCCCTAAAAATATATTTTTAAAAAAGAATATCTACTTAAAGGCTAATTTTACATTCCATAAGAATATGGACTATTCGTTGTCCATTTTTCTGTGCCAGTGGCTGACACAACCTGTAAATCAGCCGTTTCAAGTCGTACAGAAATGGAGATTCGGAAAACACAATTTTCTTATTACGTGCTATCTAGAGTATAATCGTTGTGGTGCTAAAATGGATCACACTGTCAATGGTGGACACCATTCTCCTTTTTTTTCTTTGTTTTTACTGATTATGGAAAAAATATTATTTCGCAACCCAGACGAAATTGATGATTCATTATGACAGCCTTTCTCCTCTGATTTGACTACAAGCTGGCTATGGGGATGCCGGACGGAACTTCTGGCTCAAGTACCGATTTCCGTCAGATAGCGCGTGTCACACGAAAAAACCTGTTTAATTTGTGAAGATTCCGAAATGATTGAGGTCTTTCTGGGGAGCGTTTCATCAAGCATTTTGTCAGTGATTTTACCGACAAATTTGCTCTCAGCCAATCAGATACAAGGATTTCAGTAGCTTATAACAGTTGTCGGTAAAAATCACTGACGAAACGCTTGATGAAACGCTCCCCAGAAGTGATGTTTGGACCCTTTGATTACTGGATTATCTTATTCCTATAGGCTTAATACAGAGACGATCTGGTTCCCGTATGCAACGGGTTAATTTGATAGTAAATGAATCGGGAATATTTCTAACAATTTATTGTTTTTAAATTTAAAGTATCTCTCTGAAAGGGATCAAGGCTTAAATGGTTTTGTCTGGGCGATATATTTTTGTCAGAAATTTGTTGTTATGAAACCTACTAATACCACCGTCAGATTTGTCATGCGTATATTCAATGGCCCATTGATTTCAGGTGACAAAAGGGTTAAAGTCGTTGTTTCTTGAAAACAGGAATTGTATCATCGGGACCATAATTTACTACCTCGACGCATTCACATGCATGGGACTAGGAAAAGCATAGGACTTGGAGGTGACTTGTACTGTTGATGTTGGATCGAGACAAGACTTATGTGGTCAAAGCGTGGGTCAGGTAAGGTTACGTTATCCTGTCAGATCGTCAGTACTGGTGGAAAGCCGGTGAAAAGTTTTGGCAAAATCAAAAAAGCTATTTGCCATTTATTCTTTGTTTTCTGGATACTCGTATTTCTAACGTGTAGATTTGTATTCTTCTTTTCTTCTTTGGTAAAGAAATAAGTACAGGGAAGTGACAAATTAATGATGCTTTGAAATCTACATTACCTTTTAACCTTCCTTGATCTTTAAAGCCCCATTTTCTTTTACGTAGTGGATAGCAATGTTTATGTATTAACTTAAATCCTGTCATTACAGCACATGTTTTTTTAAACACAAAACACAGTGTTCCCCTTCAAAATCTTACTAAAATAATTGTAGAAAAAATGGCAACTAGCATTCACCCGACCTACATTTCATTTCTAGAGTGAAAGACAGGGATATTGATTGGGGAGGGGTAAAATATTAAGCTACATGCTTGTATTCGATCGTAGAAATCTGGAGGGTTTACCAAGGAGTGTAAATAAATTAAATTAGACGTGTATAAAAGTGATATTAAAAGGCGAATAGATTTTTGATACATTTTAGTAACCACTTAACGAAAACGAATAAATAGATTTGACAGTATATTCACTTTAGCACTTGATGGAATTAGGTATCTGCTTGAATGCAAATTACTTCAGAACAATTCAAAACGGAGAGCAAGGTGGCTCAATGTAATCGAGCTGTTATCATGACTTGTCCAAGAAGTACTGTATACTGTATACAATTTTTGTACACACGTCAAAGAAAAAAGGAGAGGAAGAGGAAGAAGAAGAAAAAGAAGGAACAAGAAAGAAACCGACATGGACGAAAAGTTTTATATTCTGGGCGCACTTGAACATAACTGTATTATGGCAAAATAAAACAGATTTATCGGGTGTTGTTACACATTATCTTTTATCAAAGCTTTACCACGGGAAGTGTGTGAAGTGATACTGGTGCATCGCTTACAATAGTAATAGCCCTATAATATCGTGTCAGTGGGGGATAAATTTACACCAATAATGAACTCAGGCATCGCGTCTCCCGACGGCTCCTATCAAACATTATTCAATCAAAGACAAATTTTGATATGAATAAAGGCTCTTTCCTTAACCCCTCGACTCAAGAGTGGAGAGACTAACATTGTTTATTGGGGAAAAAAGAGTGTTAGCTTTGGGGATTTAGCCCGGGACACGACCTACATCTTAAAGGAGTTGAGAAACTTGATGGCCCAGGCTACAACCTAGTGGTGTAGCCGGCGTACACTTCCTCCCCTGTGGGCTTATAAAGAAACCAATAAAGCATGCAGTTGGGTAAGTCATGTATATCATTTGGGGCTGTCCAGTTTCTGGCTATATCATCGTCTAGATGACATAATTGACACCTCAACACAATGAAATAAAACACAAGAAAGGCCAGACTACCTACCTATATATATATATATATATATATATATATATGTATATATTATACAGGTTAGAGAGATATAAGAATGTAATAAGATAATAAGAGGGGTTTTGAACAACCTATTGTCATATCACATAGTAGCTAAACGCATTACGTTCATTGATACCTCTCTGATATCAAAGACCGTATTGATGAAGAGAAAGTGATTGATCAAATGCTTATAACGAATCATTATGTCATGTGAACTATACATGTATAACAACATTTTAGGGATATTGGTTAAATACTGCTCTCATGGGTTACAATCAAAAATAAAAATCAGTTGGTTCTAGCCAATAGGTATACCTGAAATATCAGAGCCTTTGAAGACCAATATTTCTCATGTTCATTGCTAGTGTGATGTTCTTCCAAATGAGAATAACATTACTGTAATATATAAATTTAAATATTTCCCCTTAGCTAATCCCCCGCATTCCCTTTAACACCTAAATACACACACCATGCACCTGTTCTCCAAGACGCTTAAAGTGTAATTGCTCCTCAAATCGTATTCTTGGATGATATTTGTATCTTGTCCTCCAAGTAGCTTTCAACCAGTCCTGAAGTCTCGATTTGAAGATTCTATCACGATTTACTTTGTAGCCTCATTAAAGACGCTTTAGGTTTGGCATGATGGGAATATGCTTATTCGTTCATTCGTTAATTTCAAATTTCAAAGTAATCATAGAAACCTATTGTGCATTATATAATTACAGTGCATTTCAATGAGCGCAATAAAATTAGGTGGTAGTATAATAATGAGAAGAAACGTGAGGTTCTGGTCGGGGTCAGATGTAGGTATCAGTGCTCAATTACAGTGTACCTTAGATGGGTCTTTTACAACCATATGCCCCTTGGTGCTTACATTATAAGAATTAAATATGTGTGTATATTAAAAAGTAATGTATAAAGAAAGTTCGCGCAGTTGTACAAAGCAATAAGTTTATACCATGTATGTTGGATCCTATGGTATACTTTACATTTATGCAAATTTCGTCAGCTTCCTTTTGCAGCAAATCAATTTGATTGAGATTTTCGATTTCCAAATAACATTATGGATCGTAAAGCTTAGCTATTCAGAGAACACTTATAGACATATGATACAGAGTCCATAAAGTCCACGCGAGGTCAGGATATTAATTGAACAAAAACCTGATTGATAGGATAAATACTGAAATATGTCTAATCACACACGGCATCCTTAAGGCTTGCGAGATAATCTCTTGAATCTAGGCTACATCTACCTATAAGGCGATGACCCCGTATCACTGTATATAAATTGATTCAATTATGGGGGCATGTGTATCACATGATAACTCACTATTTGTATAAACCATCATACCCAAACTGCAAGAACGAGAAGAGGGATATAGAAATAATTTGCATCATTTTAAAAGTTATTATTTGTGTTTCAAGACGCGGAAAATCAATGAAATGTCCCTGAACATTAGACCGACTACCCTTAATTGTAGAATATTTCAATGTACGTTCATGAATGTAAATATATTGAACACTGTAGAAGCATGATCTAGTACCATTAAACAAATATGTGTTTAAAAAAAATGTTATATGATTTGTGCTGCCTTTGTAAAGGAAATAACTCTTTGTATCGGAATTGGAATTAATTTACATTTGAATTATACACATATAACGATAAGTTCTTCTCAGGTCAAAGGCCAATATTTAATTGTTAAACGATTTTACGCTCTCTGATATGATTTATGATAATAGGGCTAGTTTTGCATGGGTAGAAATTAATTTAGTACCTTAAAAATTGCGTGATTGAAGAAGAAGCAAACAACAGGGAACACCATGCGACACCATTCCCTTCGAGACTACATCTGCTTCACCGCTCTATCATGTTTACTTCATTATACCATCAACAAAGGAAAAACTACATACGATGTGTAGTCATGTAGCGTCAAACTTGAACTAGGTCAACGTAAACGTAATATGTTTTTAGGTTAAAGATACGGCTACATCAAGGAGTTACCAAGGTTACCAGACTAAGGTACCGCGGTTGTACTTCAGTTGTACTTCACTCTCATACATCTACCGGTTGCACCTCCGTGCTGGTATCTAGTACTAACGAATCCGTATTACTTCATTGAAGAACTTTTTTTTTTTTAACTTTGGTTTTAAAAGAGGGCGAGGACTTTAGTTGCGTCAAAATACGACAGAAAATGATGAATACAATAACTGTTAGAAGGCCACACTGTGTCACATGTTTAGCATGATTAAGCATTTACCAAACATGACAAATCGTTTGGAATATAGACGAAGGAACCATTCCTGAATATTTCAACGTAAAAACAAATTTTAATGGAAGGGTGTCATGATTTAGTACATGTAAGGTGGACAGTTTATACGACAGCATACTACCACCAAAATTGGCTGATTGTTGTATGTGCTTCGTCATCAAGCTCTTCCCTAGATATCTGCCTGGAACTTTAAATAAAATATCTTAATTACCGCACAGCTATGAAATGATTAAATCGGGACGATGAAAATTAGTATGCATAGCAATGTTGGACAATTTAAAAACTATATAAAATAATCTGGAGTTGCCCTTTAAATATGCACCTGACACGTCATCATTCGTGAAATAGAGCAAACATTGCGCTGCATCCCTCCCCTAGCCCCCTACTGACTGTTTGTATTTGTAATAACAATAGCAGGGTGGGCAGACGTAGGTGCCCCTGGACTGCTCCGTATACACCTGCGTGAATACCAGCGTCCAGGTGTGCTAAGCCGCCCCAAGAGGTTAACATACCAGCTATTCTTCTTCGATAAAACAGACATACCATTTCAGTTTTGCTGGGTCGTCTTCCCTGCATCCAACCAAGAATCAACGACAAAATATTTATATAGACAAGTCTCACATGTATCTATTTATATAGACAAGTCTCACATGTATCTCTATTACACGCATTGCACGAGCTATCTAAAAGAAGAAATCATTTTTAATAATTTGACTTAACTACAAACAGAAATGAAAGGAAATTATGAGTGATAATTTTAGAAATATCCGACGAAATTAAAATAATGTTTTATGTCTTGATAATGAAAATGAGGGGAATCTCCCATTAGCAATTCATCCAAGATGTACTACAATAAAATCTCCAAATGTGATTTGTACAATTATACACAAAGTTTACCTCTTTTAAATTTTCAGTTATGAAACACACTTGTTTATGATGACACATTTAGACATGGCCTCCAGCCAACAAAGTGCAACATATTGGAATGGAATGAAAAAAAAACAAAACAAAAAACAGCAGCTAAAATTTCCATAATAAGAAATGAAAATGAAAAGAGAAATATTGGTAATTTCTTTGATGATATCACGTATCCATGACCTCACTATCCACAAGGGATTACCCATATCATTAATGATCTCAACTTTCAAAAAGTTACAACTGTCGTAATCTCTGTCTGATTTTACTGATTTTTTTTTCTGATTTCTCTACTTCCATCCAAGCCATCTTTCTATGAAGGGTACATTTATTGATCATAATTAATCTTGCTGATTATAATATAGTGCTTTTTGCATTATTTTCAACGTAACAGTCATGCACCGTTCATTTATTATTCAATGGTTTTTATATTGAGCATGCCGTAGTATGTTTGTACAGGGAAAATACACAAAGCTTAATTATCATATGACCCTTCACGTCTGAAATGATATATCACAATATAATCGTCAAAATTTAGTCTCTTGAATCTTTATGAATATGTTATGACAATTTCAGCGTTCGATATCTGAAATTCCTAGGGATGACCCAGTGTTTTTCTATTTAGACAAACACATTCTTTCCGAATACGATACGGCACAAATAGATCGCTTCCACAGTCTACATTTACAGACTCTACCGAACAGGCAAATCTAACAACTAAAAGTCAGGTATTAGTGGCATATACATATGTCACCATAGTACGACGTTGCCTCGATGATTTTAATATTAAACTAAAATATTATAAAACTGCTGCAAACGAATGGTTATGCTATCACAGAATTACGAATGCCTCGAAAATTACTGGATTCTGAAAGGGGATAAACAAAACAAACAAATCGTTTATTAATAATAATGATATTTATCAATTCAGCTCCCTTTTATGTTGAAATATTTTTATCTATGAGGTTCCTTTGTTTTAAGATATTGCAGTTATAGAAGTGCACTAGTTGTGTGAGAGTGTAAGCTGGTCATGGGTAGACAATTAATTTTTTTTCTCAGTCCCTGTTAGACCGTGGGCTGTACTACACCGTCAGATAGAAATAGTCGGCCCAATTTTAGTTGAAATATATAGCACTCTTCAGCTATTACAGAGCAGGATCTCCTTGATAACGAATAACAGAAAGAGAAACAGAAGTGTATATATATATATGATATGTGATATTTTACTAAAGGGTACATTAGGTCGACACCTAACAATGCAGTTTATTCCGTCATAATAGCGACCCCTACATTAGGTAGACAGTTGGTACATTAGGTCGACAGTTGTCTATATAAATTAGACAAAAACTGTCCTCCTAATGTACCCATTAGGGGTATATATATATATATATATATATGTGTGTTTGTGTGTGTGTGTGTGTGTGTGTGTGTGTATGTATGTGTGTAAAGAGAGAGAGGGAGGGGGCATGGCAGGAAACGTTTTATACCAATGTTTCGGGAATTCAACTTAATTTTAATAATTCTAATAATTCTTGTTGCGCTTTGAAAGGAATATTGGTATCCAATGACATGGTGGTATCATAGAAATTTTCTAACCCGAATTTTTTTTTTGGATATCCAGCTAGTGATTCATTGCGTTTACAAAATATTGAATTATATTGAATTAGCAATTTCTAAAGTATATACTTAAGGAAACGAATAGCTTTTTAAATAGTATGTTTAGACTACTTCCGATTGTATTGATTCGAAGTATGGAATTCACGACTTACAATCTGCTAAATATATATGCAATAAAAACAGGAGAGTTTCATTGCAAATATTCCGCTATGACTCGACAATCATTATATCATGATTATTAGAATAGCCGATATAGTAATAAACTTTCAATTGCTGGTTAAATCATTGAAAGAAAAAATATTTCACAATATCCGCACCTGACATAATTTTCAAAGAAACAAAAATTAAAAAAAATCCCATTGTCCCAGTTTCATGCCTTCAACACATACAAAACTGCATTCGCTCAAAACTGTCTTTTCAGGTCATGCACAGAACCAGGATCCGTTGATGGAATGAACACGAAACATTGCACTTTCACCATTTCCCCTTACTATATCTACCGATTTTAATCTGGATATGTAACAAACGGACATATAAGCGTGCTTGCGATTGACCTTATTGAGAAATTATTTCAAATAGTTATTTTCAGTAATTTTTTTGAGGGTCAACGCGCTATCCTTTATATAAGTTTTTTCATAGTGAAAGATAGCATCCAAATCGGGCTAATTTCAGGAGTTGGGTTTGACGACTTACGCCCTCTCGATAGGAATTTGAATAGCTTCAGCCACTCTGTCATCAGGAGGCAAGAGAGTCAGACGACGTGTCTCGAAGACACTGGCTCACTACCACGCAAAGTAATAAATTGTGATGATGATTCCAACGGACATATTGATCGGTTCGACAATACCATTGTGATACACCCTCTCCACTCTCCACCGATAAACAAATTCCCTCGCTGCCGATGGAGTGCATCAGTCTTCACCTTCCTAACGATTCTCTCCTCAATTCAGTCGGTTTCCATGGAAACCAGAAACATTGTATCTTCCAACCAAGCCATCCCACGATAATCATTCTATTCACAGCCTCCATTGAACAGAAAATAGGAAATATGTCGTCTAAGCATAGATTCCCGACTGTTGCATTATTAATCGTATTATTTCAGTATTGCTGCACACATTAAATCAATAAGATGCACATTTTACAAAAAAACATTTTTGAAGAAAAGGACAGTAAAGGGCTATTTGTCGTATCAAGAATAGTGCCCTTACTTGTGTAGGCGGCGTTGAAGGGCAATAACAATGTCTTAAATATAAAAAAAAATAAGAAAGGCAAAACCAGAAGGAATGGGTAAAGAAAGAGAGATAGTGGGTGGGTATATTTCAATCGTTATTCTTTTGATGGATGAAAGTGAAATCTTTATGGTCATTACGTCACAGTGAAAAAAAGTAATAAGCACATGATACATTTTTGTTGATAACCTATACATGAGAGTGTGTCGTAATCGTCACCCAAAAGGGCTCCGAACATTTTTTTCAATATTTTTTTCAATAATTCATGCTGTGTTTGTTCTTTGCAAGAGGTCAAATCAGACGGAATGTGTAGGCAAGTCTAGAAACATTATTATGAATTTTGATGACAAAGAGCTCACCTTTGCCTTCTGTTCAATAACCTATTATGTTCCGGATTTTACTTAGGCTATATCACAGGTAGTGATCATGATGATATCATAAGTTCGGCAGAAATTCGTTTGTTTTTTGACTTATTATTTAATCAAGGAATATCCCAACATCTCAAGGGTGTCTGAGATATACTTGGAATGTTCTAAAATCGCTGTAACTCATATCCTTATAACACCCGAAACCCCTCGGTAAGTCCCAGAAGCTCCGCTTGGGTCTCGAAGAAAGACTACATACGGTCAAATTTGTATTGAGGAGACATCCGCAATTTTCTTCCGCTCTGTGATAAACGTTTAGACTCTCAATGTTTCATTGATATCGAGTTAAAGTTAATTTAAAGTTACTGGACAATTTAGGCAGTCAAGCACGTTACCTTTGTTTCCCTACCAGCCTATAAATTATTCATGCGATCAAATATGCTATTATTTGGTAATTAAGGGATAAAAATTCAGAAACGGTTGTATTTAGGTTAGTATTGATGAAACAAAAACTGATCAACCAAAATTATTGGTAAAGTGTGTGAAAGTACTTACAATGGCTATGCATAAAAACAAAGCTTGCTCTTGAAATGTCTTACCAATACCCAACGTAACTTTGAACGCAAACAGTGTACATAACAAATTCGAATTATATCACGTGATTATGAAACTTACCACTTGAAAAGAAGTCGCCGTCGTCACTCTCCGCGATGATGATGACGAGTGGAGTTCATTGTGGTGGTGATGGTGGTGATGGTGGATGTAATGGTGGTTGTGATGGGGGTCGTCGTCATCGCGGTCGTAGCGATGAGACTCACGATGGACGACGTGGTGGTCGTGCCGACGTTGGCGATTTACTTGGGAATGATCAGCGGGATGACCATCTGGATCAGGTAGCTTGGTATCACACTGACAATGAGCATGAAAACACGGAACCCGAGAATGCTCCAGCTCCTGACGCGTCGTCGCCTCATCGTCGTCGACATGGTCGACGCACACGTGATCCGTCATCATTGTCTTGTCACCGAGTTCCCCAAGGATCACGGTAATGATATCTGCAACAAGCCGGCGCAGGAAAGGCGCCAATTTGCCAGGTTCTCTATCAGTCGTCAGCAAACCTGAGATAGGTGGGAGAGCGAACAGTCGAAAATAAGAAGAAAATAGCAAATTAGAATATCGGCCTTACCCAACCACTAACAATGCAGCACATTTTTGTTTAACTTTAAAGAACGAAGTTAAAGCAGATGATTTAAGATCGACGAAGTCGAATAACAGAGCATGCCTTGCCTTCCCGCTGCTTACTTTGATAGTTGGAATGTACTCATGCGGTTTAAAGAAACCCGCTCGGTGAATTTCACGACATAGAATAACTCGTCTCTCCAGTCCAAAGAATCTCTAAGCTCTATCTTCTACTTTACGAGTGGTACATCTTTCTCTGGTTGTTTTCCGCCGACTGCGGCCTGCCCCTCCGATTCAATGCCTTTATTTCCCCTCATTGCGTGGGCTGGAGTCCACCGCTGCGCGATTTTTCTTCTTCTACACTCCCGCATTATTTTATTCAATTAAACTTGCTGAGCACAGCTACGAAACACACATATTGACCAAAAAGTAAAGAAAAAAATGTTGGTAGCAGTCATTTCGGTAATCAAGGCCATTTCAAATAATTGCCTCAGCCCTCCCTAAACGTACAGATTAAGCACTAGAGAACACACCTATTTTCTTTCCCTTTTACCCCAAATTGTTATGTTTGCTGCCGAGTTCTAATGTCTAATTGCGAGTTCTTTTTTGGTGAGGATTAAATTTCGCGTCGAAAATCAGATTCAAACGTCAAAATCATATTCGTCCCATCTAAACGCTTCCACAGTGAATGTAAACCATGAAATGATAACAATTGCTTTTCATCCAACGCCAAGATGGAGTGGGCGTGGCCTATAAAAAATCACATGGCGTAAAAACCCAAAGCAATATCATCATTGGCGCTGTATACACAGGAAATAGATGTGTTGGTGTATACCTGCTCTGGTTGTGAGCTATACCAATACATGGTTAATATTTGTGTTTGATAATTTATTTTCATTCATAGATGCTACCAGAAAGATTTGATATTTTTACCATATTTGGGAAAAACCTATCGCGTGAGATGCTACGTGCACGTGTCCACATCAAAATAATAGCGATCCACTTGAAGCTTGTGTAAGCAATTAGCAAAGATGATTTGACGTATACAGTAAGCAGTCGTAATCCTTAAGTGTGATAAATAATTTCAATAAGGCGGAAACACTGATTTGCTTTTATTTCAAAGAAAATAGCCCATAGAAAGAGAGGTCATTTTTTTCTGTAATTAATCAGTGGAACCAGGCTGGCGTACTTCGCTCATTAATTTATTTTTTTACGAATCGATCCAAATGTTATAAATGGCAAGGTTACTAAGAAAAATAATCACCAAATGAAATGCTTTTCTCCAAAATATTGTAGCTAATCTTGCCCATTTCTCTTCTTGCCTTTCGTAAACACCCTTCTTAACCAATAAACAGCAACATAAAAGAATATTCTGGTATTATACTGTAGCCATTAATCATTCTGCTTGAAACTTTCAGATATCTTTCGTCAACCAGTTTAGAATAGATTCGGGCCTAATCATTTTAATTCCATAGTTTACTTGGAAATATTGACCAGTAGCTTTAAGATAGGCAAATACTGGTTCCTTCCAGCAGTCACACCTATTAAAATCAATATTGTTGCTGGCATCTCTTTCAAAATGAGCCAAAAAACTATCCCATCCTACGCATGAACTATTTCGTTACCATCGATCCTCTGTCTTTCTCACCGCCCTCGCAAATTATCTTAGGCGTAGAATCCTCTCTTTTTTCCGTATTGTTTCTCCCCCAAGAAATAAATATTTGACGATTCCTACATAAAAACTAATAAAGTATAATCGGAAACTAGGATCAAATATATCTTACCTTGTCGATGTTTGGATGCATCGTCATATTTTGGCTCAACCTTACTTCAAACGCGACGTGTTTTATCAATACGCGTTACTGTTAACCTTCTGTATTTATTCTGTAATACTTCATTCGTATAAATGCTGATTAAAATAGTTTTGTAGCGTTTATTGCACTACCTGCTGTGTCGTAATACAATACAAGTGTATCCGTTAGAAAAATCACTTTCCCAGAATTCAACACATATTCCAGTCAAAGAGCCGGTAAACGTGATCACTTTCACGGATGCGAGCTTGCACCTGGATTTAAAAAAATAAAAAATCTCCCTCCTCAGATGTAAGTATAATGTTGTAATGTTTCAGGGTATAATAGAGCTGACATCGATCCAATTTGACGAGATTAATGAAATACTGTATACTGTCAATCTGGAGGCAAGATAACTGACAACGGAGAGATTTTCTAAGAGTGAACATGACATGTTCAATTCAAGAGTTATCTTTTCAGTTTTATAACAGTTACCTAGATGATATTTTTAAAATTTTAGAAAAGCGTGGGAAATGCTGTACACAGGATGGACATCAATGATGGGAGTAACTCGGTCTACATGGTCTACAAGGCATACAGGCAACTTCACATCCATGATAAAATAGATGAAGACATAAAATGTTCTCGCTTGAACCGTTTATTGTCTTAAATCAAAGTAAGATGTGTTGGCTCTCTGGTGCATGATATTTGAAAAAAAAGAGAAAATGACGATTCATAAATCCATAAGAATATTTGTGTTGGTGAATGTGATGTCCCTTCATTTGTTCTCAGGGCGGGATATGGGTAGGGGCAGATCCTGGATTATGTACAAGACGGGGAGGGGGGGGGGGGGACAGGAAATCTGTGACAAGCAAATTATCTTCATTATCCGGGGGGGGGGGGGATAAGCTTCTTAAGAAATCACAGGCAAAAGGAAATCTCTGGAAGATTATGAAGGCAAAATCGTTGCGTGGTATAAATAGAACGTAGTCCGGTTTTCTTCATATTTGCATCACCCAATATATCGCTTTGGGCTCACAGAGGCCTGCCATAATTTGGGTAGTAGTCACAAACACTATGTCACGTTATTCGGAGTGGAAGAATGCTAAATTAGGATGGAGGTTTAGCACGAAGCTCAAAAATAATTTTTCAAAATTAACCTCAGGAGTAATTAGAATTCTTTTCTCTTGGGGGGGGGGGGGGTTAATGACAAAGAGCAGCTGAGAGTTATTGTTTGAATTTTAGTAGAATCTCTCGCGTGACAATATCTGCAAGGAAGAAATTACAGTAATCGTTTCCTCCTCCCCTAATCCCACCCCCCCCCCGAAAAAAAAAAACATCCCAAAACAAAATAAAAACAACAAACAAGGAAATCATCCAACTAGATGAACTTATACCAAAATCTTTCAGTAAACATAAATCTTCCATAAAGAAATTAGATTTATAATTTGCATTTACCCGTTTATTCCTGTTTCAGTCAAGCATCGGTGGCAGAGTTTAACTTATACCGACGCCTCCTCCAGTGGGCGAAAATAGTCATGAGTCGACCTAAATGTTTTAAGTCCATGTTTGCTCCTTGGATAACCCAATACAAATAAATCACAAAAGAAGGTAGCTAACTTGATTCTTCCGAAGGTATATGTAGGTGATCTAACCATGCCTTTAGCTGGATGACAGCTGTGTGAATATATCTGTATCCAGAAAGAGGGCGACAGGCAAGTTGATTGAATACATTTCGCTGTACACAGATCGGAAAAGAATTCTCCGTGACGATAACTGAGGAAATGGTGTCAAAATTAAACCAGAATGGAATATGAATGTAAAGTTGTCTTATTTTTTAAGCAAAAGGCATCATTTAATTTCTTTAGAGCATGTGTCATATTAGTAATTGTGCTCGGTCCTTCTCACCCTGTGCATGAGTAATTGCGCTGTGAGGGAGGATGGTGGCTGGGTGGGTGCATACCTGTGCGCGCGTGTATGGGAGGGTGCGTGTGTGGGTGTATGTGTGCGCGTGAAAAAGGTAGGCGAGAGACGGAAGGAAGGATAGAAAACAATGGGGAGGGACATAATCGAGACGGATTAATATAAAATATCTTTAGTGTTAATGTTCTTCTTGTCTGCTAGGTCATGGCGCAGGATCTAGCCTTGACGATGAACCCTTCCAGACATTTAAGCTAGCTCTATGGTTCTGGTAGGAAGGGGCAGACCAAAGTACATTTCACTGTCTGTTCCTCCCTACAGTCACAGTTTGTTCATCGCCATCATCGCGCCATTCTGCATAAGAAGTGTGCATCGTCTTGTTCCTGCCCTGAACCGATTTAGACATGGTCAGGTTGGCGAGAACACCTGACGGGGAGATCGCGACTTGAAATCTCCTTCAGTGGCACAAAATGTATTACTTCACGAAGTAAAATTATTTGAAGTGCACGCATTTCTCTTAGGACAAGAATCTTTAAAGGTTTAAAAAGTATTTATTTCATAAAAATCGCTGAAATCGCTACCCAAATGATCCTTTACATGATAAAGAGTTATAATTAATGCTACCTCAACTTCATTACACGGTTTCATTATTGTTGAATAAGCGAAGCTATAGGTACATCTGCATCTGTTCATTAATCTGGAAACTGTCATATTTTGTATTTTCAAGATTCATAAAACTTGTAAGAGACTGAATATCACGTTTAAATTAGCCCTATCTTACTGTAGTGTAGGAGGAAAAGACAAGACAAGGTAGTCTTGGGCGTACGAGGCGGGGGTGGGGGGGGGGGGGGGAGTGCTGCAGCCCCCGAGGATTTCGAAAGTGCCGATATTCGGGCAACTACCACTTCATATTCGTGCAGTCCGAATATCCTCATATTTAGGTAGTTCCATGTCTGAATATGCAATTTTTGCATATTTTCACTACAACAGTGTCAAAATATTGGCTAGATCGCATCGCTCGCTCGAAAAATTTACAAATTGGTAACTTTATATTCGGGACAAAAAGCCCCAATACCCCACTTCGCAATCATTGGTATAATGTATTCTATATATACTGTATAATGTATAAGGGGAATGCATCCTTAGAAATATGAAAGTTTGCCGATACTATACCCACGAAACGTCCCTTATGATGACTAAATTTGATCAATCTTATCAATCCATGAGCACGAGCTGTACTTCAGTCAGACCCAACTCCGTAATACCGAGCACAGGTATATACTCCGAAAACGGCGTATAGAACAAGATGAATATAGAGCCCTCATCGTTCAGTGCGAGGCAGTGTGTACAAAAGGCATGGGAAAATCGTGCAGTGTCGACCTGCTGTTGATAATATATTTTTCAAAAATAATGCTGCGGATATATTTATTCCAAATGTTTGTCATTTGAAATTCACTTCATATGACGCATCATTCAAGGATTTTGAAGATAATTGACACGCAGCATTATTTTTAAGAATATGTATATCGTTGGCAGGTTGACTTTGCAAGATTTTCCACATGCCTTTTGTACACACTGTCTCATACTGAACGATGAGGGCTCTATATTCATCTTTTTCTATACGCCGTTTTCGGAGTATATACCTGTGCTCGGTATTTATTGTATAAATTATCTTTTTGGGGCGCTTAATAGCGACAAGAAATGGTAATTTAAAGGGGATGTTGATCCTTTGGTACATAATACCAGTCATCATTTGGGTGACAGAATATTAGACAAATCTTGAATTTTGATTGAGGGGATTAGGCTCTACCTTTTTATAACTGTCGTCAGGGGGAAAGTTTAGTCTTAAATAACCTTTGATGTTTATCCAAAAGAAGAACAACAGGATAAGTTTGTTGAAATTACCAAAGTTCGGTTGTTAAATGACTTCAGTAGGAATATAATTTACCTACAATTAATTGCATCCCACGCACAACCGACATCTCCAAAGAAATAACAAATATCATCTACTACATGAATGTATCTCATTCTTTAGAGGGTTTGTTACCAGCATGATCAGCATGACAATGCTGCTATTGGTAGAACACACTTTAGAGAAGATAATGAAAGCAAAAAACTGGCACCTATATGAACCGAATCAACGTAGACATTAATCTATAGTTGCCACACTCCACACAGGTGAGGTAAATGGGTACCCGGTAGGTAGAAAGTCTTTGAATGCGTGAGCGCCTTATGCTCGCTCTGCTAAAGCCGGGGTATATGATTACAGGGTCCTCAGGAGGACAGTATACAATACTGATGAGGCTACCCTGGGTAAACGGGACACTACATTCTATGCCATCTCTTATAAGAATGTTGAATTATTCCCTATCCCCAAAATCATTTGGCGATACACATGTTATTTAAGTTAGTCCATATTTAGATAAAAGACGTTTTATTTACAAGGCTAGGCAGGTCAGAAAGCAGGTGTCTATGTCCTTACTATTTTTGTCTCTTGGTTGCTGGAGTGAGGAATCATATCGCATCGTTAAACTTGAGAAAGAGAAGCATCTGCATTCTCCCATTCTCCTGTTACTCGAACGACCGAAAATATTTCGCAGGGTCGCTGCGTATCGTAGACCCACAGCTCATAAATCCGTCAGGAGCTCTTTCCTCTCCAAACGAAGGGTGTCCTTCTCGCATAAGGTGATATTCTTTCTGCTCGAAATAGCGGTGCATCTTTCAATGCCCGCAATCCCAGGTACGATCATGACGTCATCGATCTGGTGACGTCATCCGTGGCAGAAAAGCAAAAGTAACAAGCTAACGCGTAGAACTTGTATATGTAGTGCTTTGAACTCCACGCCGTCTCGGGGAGCCGCTTCGCATGTGAAGCCAGCACGTGAAATATACTCACACACTTCAGCGTACGCACACTTCCAATCACATAGTGAGCCGCACACACAGGAAAAGGCATAATCAATAAATGATGAAATAAAGGAAGAGAAAGGGAGAGGGGTAGAGCTGGAAGGGGAAAAGCGAATAAGGGTGAAATTATCATCCACGTGCACCGATGATCTGATCTCCCGCAATATAATAGTTCAATGTCATTTACTGAAATAATCACGGCGACCATTCTTGCTGGACTACCACGTGGGGCTACTGCTAATGTCATTAATCAAAATAATGGCATTAGGGGAGAAAAGGAATGAGGGGGATTTTGAACGATGGATTGGAATTAATCAAATCCGATGGGAGCGGAGCGTGTGCGTATTTTCATATCAGCCGATGGTTGGGGCATGACGTTGATTTATTGAATGAGAACCGAGAATGTCAAAGGATGATGGCAAGAGGGAACTGGTAGAGGGGGACAAAACCGGATACGAACCCCATAGACTACCTGTTGCCGTTTGCTGCCATACGGGACGGGACGCCGCAATTAAGGGAGGGGCGATGGAGGAAGGGTGTGGGCGTGTGTGAGAAAGCTTGTTACAAATAACTCACTAGGAGCCTACTGAATACCCCATCAATTGCCTGCTTGAGAGCAACATTGTTCCTGTCTGACCTTTTTATATAGTTTTTAGTCCTGTTCGGTTTGTTTAAAGGTGATGCTAATCATACATCACAAACGTGTAACTATCTCTCTTTTGGAAAGCCCTTGTAACATGCTGTAAGGTCTTCGTGGAAAAAAGGAAGGCGATGTTTGGAAACCATCATCCATTTTTATTGTGTTCCTTTCCACATTCGAAATTCAACATAACTATAATAAAACATTCCAAATAAATGTTGCAATCTGTCAACTTGTAGGTACACGTCAAGAAATGTGGAAGTGCATAATAAGATATGATATATTTCAATTAAATTACAAAACAATTGGAACTAATGATTTACATTCATGATCTTTGCCCTATTTCTGTTATTACTGCAAACAACTGAAAATTCAAAGAACACGAGTCGTCTAATATTGACGAGAAAAAGATATATTGTATCGACTGCGATTATGGATAATGCATAGATAACAAACTGCTGTACAATTGAAACGTCATCTTTAAAAGCTAAAAATTAGAAGTGATTTCTCCCAACGTCATGCCTAACTTTTGATATTATCATCGGCTGTAACAAAGAAGGGAGTAATGATACGGTTTCATTCAGCGATCGTCAGCGAGACGCGGTGATTGTCGTTTTAACAAATCAAAGACAACATGACCCTTCCAAGATGTAATTCTTTGTATAGTCTCGCAAAGCTATAAATACACCCCAGTCTATTTCTCGTACTGCTACGTCTACATTATTAGTACGAAATGAGAAAACGGTTAGCGCTTCAAAAGGTTGATAAATGCCAGTGGTATACAAGACCTTAAAAAGATGAAATGTGAAAGTATGGTGAAGCGATATATACGTGACTTACAATTATTCTTATTCTACTTCATGTGGTTTCCATCCTCTTCCAATGATACTGAAATTTGAAGCTTGGAGATATGTTCTTCCTCCGAAAATCTTTGCCTTCAAATAAAACATGTTTTAACAATTAAAATCTTTTCTAAGAAGCTGTTTAATTGGTAGCATATTTCTGATATCATGTAAAATATGTCTCGCTAATGCCATCCAAATTAGATGGAACTTTAAACTTAAGAACTAATTATTATCACGTCTGACTAAATTCATTACTAGAAAGGGCTCCGCCGAATTCAAAGGGCAATTTTCCCCACGGATAGGGGATCACTATGAATGATTTCCTCTTAACCTTTCCGTCAAAATGCACAAACATTAGAAGTTCTTAATATGCAATCCAAAATAAAGTTTATGATTAGAAGATGTTTGTTGTACTGAAGTTGCCCTACATGGATAAGATATGACCTGTATATTAATTTTTATCACGATCGAAGTGCAATGTTTATACCAGCAAAATGTTAAAAAAACCAGAAACAACAAGCACAATTAACAGTTAAACAAAACAAGATGAATGCTGTTGCGTCTCCTATATGCCTCCATCTAAATTCGGTTAAGTTTATGCCGGCTCAAAGTGCTCTTGAAATATTATCATAAACAGAATAAAAAACCTACAGTTATTTGTTAATTGAACTCTTTGACCATAGACTTTACAACCCCAAAGTCTGATCACTTTGTCTTGTCCTAGTCATGCATACAAAATAAATAGGACATCACTGGGAGATATAAACCAATAAACTTTCAAACGTTTGATCGCCAAACTGAAGACAAACAGTACGAATGCTATTTGTAATAATTCAGTTTATTGCATCCCGTGCCGTCTAAGTGTGAATGATTGCCTAAAGCACACATATATTTATTTTTAAGAGGAAATATAGAACAACAACAACAACGACTACTACTACTTCTACTACTTTGCCTTTTCGCAGAAGAATGATAAAGATAGCAACAATAATAATGGTGATAATGGCAATAATATTACAAACTGAATTTGCAATGTGCACATATATATCTATATTTAGAGATGCTAAAGGCGCCAAATGATTGATAGTGATCGTTAGTGCCGATTGAAATTTCAAAGTAATAACGGTATATAGCAATAATTATCTTGATATTAAAAATCCATGTTTTCTCATGTAATGCTGAGCAATATTCATACATGAACAATGATATGATACTTTGCGCGTAGTTAATCATAGCATTATGCAATATCCAGATACTAAAATGTTATTCGTATCTGAAATTGTATGGAAATATATACATGTTTCTTATAATGCTTGATCACAAGCAGTTGAAAAGAAGTAAACCTAAATGTACAACATCTAGGCCTAACTGTCTTCTTTGACGGTCTTAGCAATATCGTAGTTAACTGATGTTTCCATGAATGGACTCGCTTGTAAGATTGCTTTTGGTGGCTTTGGACATGTTGACTCTAGGGGAAATTTCAATTTTGATGTAACCCCCTTGTTATTCCCCTCCCATTGGTATCGTCGTGGGCGTAATACTTTCTGCATTTCAAATTATCTCTGTGGCGTGTTCCGAATTCTAAACCATATATCTGAGTTGTTTGGGAGGATATAAAGTCTCTGACAAGTGGTTGCCATTTTTTTGGTCCTGAGGGTAAGGTCTGAACGATACGTGATTGGGATGACGGTCGTTGACATTTTGTAGCCAAAAAAGAGCAAGACTTTAGAGACGTGAACGAATACATAATGTCGGAAATATTATCAGTTGACTCAAGTTCATTAAAGGTTTATCATAAAAAAAACACTCTCCCCCAAAAGGCTCTACAAAATGGTTCTAATAAAAGGTCAGCATAGCTCATGAAATATGACTGGGTTACCTACCCCGATATCGATAAATAAATACATTTTTTAAAAACAATGTTTTCGAGAAGAATTTCAGGAAAACAAAAGAAAGTAATTTTTTGACAGGTCACAAGTCCTAACAATGACGATGTTATCCTGAGAGTATTGGAATAGGTTTAATGATTCAATAATTTAATGTACGAAATCCGGACGTTCACCACGGACTAAAGGTTTAAGGCAGAAAACCCTCAAGACAAATGCCCCACGGGACCAGAAGCTACGACATCCTGACGGGTCGGGGAAATTTTCAAGGTTGAAGGCCTCTGAGAACGAAAAGAGGCGACCTGGCATTTTTGGTCTTACGGACCTTCTGATAACTTTCTTTCTGAAAAGGCACAAGAAAATAGTTTACAAGACCGAATGTTCACGAGAACAACATTTTGAGTATTGTACGCTTTCGGTCTCGATGATCTTCGGTGAAATGTGTTGTAGCAGATTTCATGATAGCATATCACTACAAGAAGGCTACCAGGATGTCATGGTCACAATAAAACATAAATAAACATAAAATAATCGATTCGAACAACTTTTCCATTGGTATTTAACATTGCCTGCTTTGCTATCTAACGTAGATTGCTAATCTTTGGTAGATGACTCATCTTTGGTAGATGTTGAACAATGGTTCATTTAAGCATAGATTTTCTGGTGACGTGTTTGACGTATAATATGCAGTGTAATTTGCCGAGTGCAATACAGATAACTTTACCGAATGATTCGTTAAAGAACTCGCAAGCCCTTTTTCGATATTTTATTTGAAAATGAAATATAGTAATAACATCTGAAATTATAGAACATAGTCCAGGATAGGTTTATCATCTATGCATATCGTGCGTCAAATATAGACGATTTGTGAAAACCCGTGATAAATACCATAACCATCCGCCAGCCTTAACATCATATATCTTATACACATGTGCAAAGGACAACTAGAAGGAGCACAATTAGTTTTTCCTCATATATTTGCGCAGGGTCACAGAAAAGGAGCAAACACCATACTATCCCCAGGGAAGTCATATTAGATTATGTGTGATTTATTTCTACATCCCCCATGCTTCAATAGGGATTAATTTCTAATCCTTGAGGCATTCGATGTCCCCATTAATTAAGTAGACCGTAAGACCTAGACCAAAGTTAAATGCTCATTGTGAGAAACATGACTGCCAAAACTGAGGGGGCTACCCTTAGTAAAAATTCAGTTATTAATTTTATTATCATTATCACTGTTGTTCGTATCATTATTATCACTGTTATTATTATTATTTTTATTATTCGTAGTAGTAGTAGTAGTAGTAATAGTAGTAGTAGTAGTAATAGTGGTAGTAGTAGTATCGTCATTTTTCTCATTATTACTGTCTTAACCCTTTTTTTCTTCATATAAACGTTTTGTCATGATTCCTTTAATTCGTTACTAAGTGACTGATGAAATTCATTACTACTCATACCTTGACCCAGCTAGAAATGAGATTCACAGAAAACATCCTCGTAAATTCCGACTGTAGGGCATTTTTATTACCCCAAGTTATTTATCGTAAACACCAAAATACTCGAATAGTATTTACTCGCGTGTCTGACTACATAACTCCTGCAGTTTGTTGCGATGTGAGAAGTTGATAAAAATATTTTGAACCAATTGATTGTGGACATATGTTCATAGCACTTATACCTGTAAATCGTGATAGTAATAGGTAGTCTGAATGCATTCATAACATTTACTTCAACATTCTTCAGCCAAAGTATACTTTATCCGCAAAATGTAAGGTACGTTTCAACCGTTCCATACAATACTGTGTAAAGTTATACCCCCGAAGAACCTAAAGTTACGTTTACTTTATAAGGTTTCAATGGACCTCTTGATTTGTAGTCATTTCATTATGTCAGTGAAAGAAATTTGACATCTGATCTGTAAACTTTCATATTTTTGACACCATATTTTTTATATTCACAATATTTTGATATTCTTAATATGGGTTATTTTGTCAGTTCTGCTGAACCCCGTTCATAAAACCTGTTATCAATAACATTTCTATGATAAATTTGCTCTGAACCAATCAAAGGCAACGATTTCACTAGCTTATACAATTATCATAACTTGTTATTGGTAACATATTTGAAGAAACGGGACCCTGGACTATCACTGATTTACTTTATCTCGAATGATTTACATCATTTATGATGACATGAAGCAGTAAACGTGCAAGTTCCAGGTTCATATAAATTTCAACGGGGTGACATTTTTTTTAACTGTGATGATTGAGGTCGAAGCGGTGAGGTTAAAACAAAAGAGTCATTGTGATGTTCTAGTTCATTCACACCAATTAATGTAGTTCCATTTCATTCAATGGTCTCAGCAACTGCAAAGCTCTCTGAAATTTAATTCGTTGGAAGAATGAATCTCCTCTTCAGACATCCGGTTGGGCATAAATCACCATTCGAGCCGCAAGTGACTTAAATGACATCAAGCTAAATCAAACCCCATAACTTTCTAACACTGTATTATAACAGCCTTCTTCACCTGCGTTCATGTTCACATACTTTAGCGGACAGGTGGAATGCACGCACTATAGAAAGAAAACAGGACTATAAATCTTCCTGCATTCCGCTTAGGCAAAATGATCGCACGTGCCATCTACCCAGGCAAGTTGATGATCTTGCATGTTGCACTTTTGGTCAAATCTTCATATACTGCATGACAATCTATGTCAAGATCTCGTTTCCGAAACCGTAACATAATCCTCACCCTTTACTCCGTCATTAGTCACAAAATGTTATATAATGGTCCCATGAGTAGAGTAATAAAACCTTACGTGTCAAAAGTCAGGTTCACACGAAGGGAGCTAAACTTCAAGTTTCACTTGTAGTTTCAAAACTTTAAGTTAACTTTTAGTTGTCTTGTAGTTTCAGACCGTATGAACGGACTCGGAGTTTCGAAACTTTAAGTTTATTTTTAGTTTCAGAACTCGTGGTTAACGCCGAAACCACGAGCAGCGGGAGGTCCTCCGTCGCGGTTTCGGACCTTGTGCACAGAATAAACGTAAAGTTTCGCAAGCTCGTAGTTAACGATGACCTCTCTGTTCATTTAAACTTCCGGGACATACCCTTCGCGCGAAGTATGAACACGGGATATGTATGTGTATTGTAGACACAATCAGCAGCAGGGGCCGTGGAGCGTCTTTCAAAGTGGGGGGGGGGGGGGGGGGGGCACCAGCCAAAGAGGGTACTTTTGGAGAAAAACAGGGAACCTAAAAAGGGTGCACATAAAGCATAAACAGGGGCCATTTTGTGACATTAGTATTACCCTACAGTCTAATTAATTGTGGTTCTGGACACTGCTTCAGCTCCCCCAATTAGCATTGTGTGTAATGGTCTAATGGTCACTTATCAGAGAGAAAGTGAACATTTTTCCCGGCCGGGAGCGCCGCCCCTGATCGGTAGTATCTACTTCCGGTGTTAACAACGACGATCACTCGGCTTGTAGTTTCCGTGTGAACCCTCGGGTTTAGAGAGTCGTCGTTTCGTTAACTGTAAGTTTCGCTAAAGTTTCGAAACCACAAGTCCCGTATGAACGTTGACTAAAAAGTGATATAGTATTTTTGTAGTTCTAACAGTGCTATCTTGAAAGAGAGAGAGAGAGAGAGGGGGGGGGGGAACTCTTTTATAAACTTGTCGGCAAATAGTAAAATCTGATCACCTATTTCTTTTCTGTTCTATTGTGTGGTTTTCTTTGGAAAAGGGTCTGAAATTTCATGGGTAACTATGAAAATTTGATGAACAGGGCTTACTTTCCTTGACAAATTTAGAAATCTGATTGTATTTCTCCTTCTTATAGGAAAACTGTAACACATTTGGTCCGGAACCCCCCCCCCCCCTCGTTCAAAGTGCTCTAGCGACGCCTCTGAGTGGTACACCTGCACCAGTGCACATAGGAATACATGTCCACAGTAAATAAAACTGCAGGAGGTGGCCCATAACCTACTACAAATTGAGAAGAAAAAATAAGACAATTATGACCAGTGACAGATATTGATGCAGAATCGAATAAAGAATGACGTGGTAAACCACATCCTTGGGATTATACATGATCAAAGAAAAATATCGAATCCCACGTAAGCTAGTTGTGATATTGTTGGATTAAGAGACATAAAACATGAAAAGAGAAGCAAAAAGTAACAAAAAACAAAAAACAACAGATAACAGAGTATCGAGTCCTACTAACCCGCCCCTATTATTTCCTCTATAATAATATGCGTGCCCTTCTCATTAAGTTTTTCAAAAACAATGTTACGAAAGAGCCATTTTGAAGACGGAGGAGTACTAATGAAATTATTTCAGCAGGAGATCGGTCAATCACAACAGATGGCAACTGGTAATATTTATGGTGATTGACAAACGAGTTTCAACATTGATCAACATCCTCAGAACGGATTTTGACATTACTTAGTAACCCTGGAATTCTTCACCCGGCGCAGCAACAACATGCACGGGCCATCCTAAAGAGCACATACTTATGACGTCACAACAGAATCTTACCAAGCATCTATTCGATGCAATCGGTTCAAACGCAATGACAAAATGATGAAAATAGCACAATGCAAACACAGGGCGACTTTGTACATCTTCACTTCTTTCAAATCCATAGTTTTATTTTTGTAATAGTACTTGGCATGAAGATCACACCTAAGGATTCAAATTGCAGTTTAGCATTGTTTGTACAAAATCATTTTGTAGTTCATAGTTTGTACGAGGATAAAGGCTTTGAACGTGAGCGTACGCGCAAATTTTCGCTCGGGGAATGTTGTATCTTGCTGTAATATCTTTCACACCTGGCAATTAAACGAGCGAGTGAAGCAAACGAGTAAAGAACTTTGAGACGTTTCATCATGTTCATGTACTTTATATAAGAAGCAGCTCGTATTACATTCGCCATTTACGACATTTCATTGTTAATTTGTCATTGACATGTTTGCAAACGAAGCATCTCACCAACCGAATATGAGGTGATTGTTGCCCAAATATAAGGGGGGGGGGGGGGGGGGGGGTGGTCGCAGCCTCTTACGTCTGTGTTTGCGAATACATGTAATCTATTTTGTATTTTTTCATTTATCATCCCCCATGTCAAGGAATGCTTAACAAATCATAATAAAATGTTTCACTTGAGTAATATGTTCAGTTGATGTGATAATGTTGAAATACACACGCATACAGTCACGCAGTTTCCTAAGTATAATCATAGAAAGTGCCTATTTCAATTCCACCGTGAAAATTGGCATAATTTTAGCATATGCTTCTATGAGATTCATCATGACGCTACTTATTAAAATAAGAACAAACAGTAACATAGAAAGATAAATTGACAGGGGGAAAGAGATGGGTCATGTGAAACAAAAATGATATGTGAAACAAAATTGAAATGTTTGCGGTTGTTATCTGTGATACGAAATCATGTCGGCTTTTGTGTTTGAAATGACAGCGAGGACATGGTATTCAATTATTTACCTGAAAAATTAACCTTTCATCACACGAACGTTACATTTATTTTATTTTTGATGAAGTTCATTCCCTGACATTTCTCACGTCACTTCCCCAAGGTTTGCGGTCAAAGTGAGTAAAGAGAAAGGATGTTTAAATGCACTGAAATTTACTACATAAAAATTAAAATGTGGAAATTTATCACAGCAATGAAAGTAAAGCGATTTCTATATGTTAATTTGTATTATTCCTGATGTCAATGCTGGAGTTATCTCAGTGGGTGATTTATTTTTCATTGCGTGCTTGGAAGGCGGACCATTGCAGAGAATAACCACTTTCTTCGGAATTAAATTACTTTTTAACAAAACTTAACCTCATTTTCTTTTTAAAATATATGCACAAATTAATAATTCCGTGTATGAAACCAAGCATGGTTGGTATCTTGGAAAACCTTTTTTTTTCCCCGAGAAGACCTGAATCAATTGAATTCCCATGTGGGCTAGGTGATGTAAATGATATTGGTTATATGCAAGCAATTTCGGTACAGTTTTCAAGGTTATCGTATTGAAAGAAATCACGATATACCTTAAGGTGAACCAAGTTCTTAAAGCGATTGTGTGTGGGCGAGTCAACCCTTTTTGCAGTTCATTGACGTGAAATGATGGGATTCCCTGCCTTATTTTCGTCTTTGGGAGCTTAGCAATTTTAATCGTTCTTGATGGCTTAATCAAAATTATAAGCCTTCGAGAAAATTACGGATATAAACAGCGACTAAAAATATAATTGAATATGTTGAATGATTAGCTCCCAGTGTAAAAAGAGAATGCCGAAGGAGAAGGTGATCACTATCCCTAATTTAGTAATTTAGTAATGTCTTTACTTGTGTTTCCTAATTATATTTCCTGTTGATTTTTTATTGTTTACTGTCTTTATTTTATGTGTTCATATTTAATGACGCCAACTACAAAATATAGCTATATAATCATAATTATCATATACACCGTACGAAGTGAAGGGGGGGGGGGGGTGAACCACTAATTATTCAACAGACATGACAGATCGTTAACTGAAAGGATGTTTGATACTGAAGAATAGGAAAATTGCGAATAAAATGAAGCATACTAAAGCTTTTCGTATGTTCTTTCTTGCAGTTTATTTTAATGAGAGCAAGACGAAAAGCTTCAGTTTGCTGCTTTTCAAAGTCATTTTCAACAGAATGTATATATTTTGAGATGGAACACCATACTAGTCGCTCCAAAAAGGAAGATTCTCCCCACTTATAAAAGATACAGACAAGTACACCAAACACACTTTAATATGACTCTGTTAAGTGGTTTTAAACTTAGAATGCATTGTTTTATATAGACAGGAATCCTATCTTCAAAATAGTCTGGGCGTAGCGGAAATGCATAAACACTTCACAATGATTAAAGGATTTGCCATCTCTGCGTCAATATTTACTACGGATAAGTGTCTACCAGTAAAATGGAACATTTTGCTTACGTCACAATGTGGATAACTACTTACCAATAGCTAAAGTTCTCAGAGCTAATTTTCATTAATAAAGTTATTAATGCGAATCGCACCGTCGTTATGTGAATGATAGAATCGCTCGTATTCCGCAAACAAGATGGAATTCTGCCTCCAATAACACACCACTGACGTGCGGCAAAGGGGACAGTAACCTTTTAGAATTTGCCTTAGATTGGGGATCGATTCGAGTTAATCGATAGCAAACACATAGTTGATTTTGCCATAAACTTCATTACACAAGCATGTATTCATTCGCCGCGTTTAGACTGCTCAAATAGCTACAGAGGAACGTGGCAATAGATAAAGGATGGCTTGAGAAGTTCTTGAATAGGGAGGTGAATTGAGGGAAGTGACGTAGACAGAAAATTAGAAACAATTTAGATTGAGTTGTAGAGGCGATGTTGAAGTCCGTTTGACTTTCGTTTATTTACATCGCGATCTCGACTGCGTCTGCGTGGAGGAACCATGTTGTCTACGATAGGACGGGTTCCCGCCTTTTTTTCACCTGCAAGGACTGTGACGTCAAGCCCGCGCTTTTGTTTATCGAAAGTAAAGACAATCACAGCAATTCATTCGTTTAATGATTATAGATTGCCGAAACAGAAGGCTTTCATCGTGTGTGTCAAGATCTATTCAAGATAGCTCAAAATCGAAGTGACTTTCGTCAATGGTAGTTATTTATTACAAGTGACGTGGTTAATTACGCATGCAGTAATATAACATGTATGTCACTACATATTGATAAGAACCTGTTTGTGCCCCACCCTCCCCACCCTCCAAGCTATTTTGTGATACAATAAGGACAAATATATTAATTACGCCGGGAGCGATCAAACATAATTATTTTTCACTTGTCTGTCAATCAAAGTATTTGGAGTTGGAATAGTTGCAAGACATTTTATCGACATTTGCCTACCTGACCCAGGTGTAGTATATGAGTACCTGGTTGAAATTAATAACTTGAATCATGTGAACGCCGTTGTGGTAGCCGAGCCTAAACTGGGACACTATAGAGCGCCATGAGCACCATAGTGGCAGATATGAGTGCCACACAAGAACCCAATAATATCATCATATTTCGATTTCAGTTTTGTTTTAATTCTGATTTTAGCGGGGGGGGGGGGGGGGCATCACAGTATCCTTTTCATAGAAATCACGGATCCAGTTACTCCCTAGGAGGAAAGATAAATTATTCGATTAGAGTGCGATTGTGTCGTTGTAACAGAACAATGCCTGACTTACAAATGTCAAGAATTTCACAATTAAATACATTTATTCAATTGAATCCGGGCATCTTCAGCTGGTAATTTCTCAGGGGTGGAAGAGAGACACTATGTTCGATTCCATCCTTCTTTACTTTCCTTCCCTTGAACTCATAACAGACGTAGGAGATTTAGTTTGTTACATTTACTTCAACCGCATTTGCGGATTTTTTTTTTCAGTGCACACCTTAAGACATTATTTTCCCCATACTTTTCTCTTCCATAATAAAGCATGGGAACTTTGCAATCGATCTGCAATTCTGTTTTGAAGCAAAGTTATACAAATCCAATAACCCGTTATTGATCCGGTCATAGAGTGCGCCCCCAGTGTCTGGTAATATTTTAATGCCGTCATGCGCTCACGGCTAACCAGCTGACCGTCTGTCAGCCATAAGAAGGAGCTCCAGAAATGTTTACGTAAACAGGTCTGGAAATCAAGTCGTATCAGAAGGGGTTTATTGGACATGCCTGAGGCTACGGGCTTTCCGCTCGTACAAAACTTAAGACAAGGTTAAAGTCTTCTCGTTTCTATCAAACTCATTATGTTCACTTCTTGTGTTTCCGGAAGGGGACTGGGAACGACCACCCCTCTCCTGACCTAATACGCATATCATGCATTCGGCTGATATTCAAAATGTCTATTAATTTTGCACGATTGGAACACCATTTTAAGCTTCAAAGTACATTACAATATCTGTACGACGTACTGCACAGTCATCTAAATATATCATGGGAAATATCTAACATGTGCTTAAAAACCTCCCGACCTCTTCCCTAAAAATATAATACACTAAAGGGAAAAGAAACTTATAAAGTTCAAGAGATCACCAAATTAAATTCTCTTGCATGGAAATGTACCAAATTTGGATATAATGTTGATTCAATGCATGGCTTTAAATGACAGTCAATAACAAAAAGTTTTCTTCAATGCCACAAAAGAAATGTGCACTGAAGCAAAGGACTCTCTAATCCCCAAGTCACAAAGACAAACTGCAGCCTTGTACACCATATGCATGTCAATGAATGAAACAAAAGAATTTCAAAAGGATTTGCAAGTTCATATCCAAACAGATTAATACCAGTATGTCCACCTCTAGCTTGCTGGCAAGCTGTACACCGTCTTCGCATGCTTCCGATCAGATTCGCGATGGTAGCCTGGGGAACATTGTTCCATTCCTCTTGCAGTGCTGCAATGAGCGTCTCCCTATTGATGGGTTGATTGTCACGCCTTGACACACGTCGACCAAGCTCTTCCCAGAGATGTTCAATGGGGAAAGGTCTGGTGAACGGGCGCACCATGGCAGAACATCAATATCCTCTTGCTCGAGGGGTGCAAATCCCTTTTGAAATTCTTTTGTTTCATTCATTGACATGCATATGGTGTACAAGGCTGCAGTTTGTCTTTGTGACTTGGGGATTAGAGAGTCCTTTGCTTCAGTGCACATTTCTTTTGTGGCATTGAAGAAAACTTTTTGTTATTGACTGTCATTTAAAGCCATGCATTGAATCAACATTATATCCAAATTTGGTACATTTCCATGCAGAGAATTTAATTTGGTGATCTCTTGAACTTTTATAAGTTTCTTTTTTCCTTTAGTATATATAACAGAATTTTTACCCATGCGTGAAATGTGGGTATGGGTCAAATAGCAACGACATTGCGAGGTCGGGTTGCATTGAAAAAAAACTATTCCATCACAATAGTTCTTCAAAGCACCTCATCTCGTGAATTTTGTTTTATTGGGAGAGATTAATTTGTTATAAAGGGATGTCTACACAGAGTGTGTGAAGTTCTGGGGTGTGTTCTTGTCTCCTTTAAAATAAAAGGTGGCACTGTCAAAATACAGTCAGTTGGTTTTAGTAGTGCGCGGAATTTGTAAACGAATGACCATGACTGAATTTCACGTAACCAATATCTACACAGAACGAATGAGGTTTCATTATGTAGTTGAAAAGTAAAACAAGAAAATGCACTTTGGTCCAGGTACATGTTTGTTGTGTTTATTTGACCGTAAAGGAAAAACAAATGTGTATGAACCATCGATCTCTACCAGTGGATAAAGCAACGCCCTCTACGTTTGATGCGACTGTTCGCCATGTTGAGGCTCGCAGAAAAACGCCGACGCTGTACTATTTTAATACAATTTGCATTTTTTTTGAGCCAATAATTCAGCACTGTGAAGCCTTTTCCACAAATTGACTGCACAGACAGGAAAAAAAAACCTTTATCCTTACGAATTCTAAAGGAGATCTATTGTGACACTCAGTATAATGTCTCTCCTCCCCCCCCCCCCAAAAAAAAAAAAAATCAAATACGTATCTTTTGTATATGAATACAATGGGAACGTACACAGGGACGGTGTCCCACCTACTGTGCTTGGGTGTAGGGCTCCTAATTTTGGTGGCGTGGCTGCATCAACTGCTCGCACAGAGCCGTGCGTACTATGCTATATCCACGTGGTAGAGATCGATGGTACGAACACAACCATAGCGTCTGCTTTAGCTAAATACACATTTGTCTTTTGTTCTTCTGTGAATTTAGTTGCCGTATTTCACTAAAGAGAAAAAGAAAGGAAAAAGAAAAAGAATTGTGTGTGTGTACCAACAGAGGTATACTTGTGTGACTAATTGGACAGTCAAACACAATAGATGCCTTTATTCCGTGAGGCTTGTGTGGCTTTTTTTGCCGCTTGTGTGGCTATTTGAACAATAGAGATAACAAAGGGAAAGACACACAAGTATAGCTGGGTGGGTCTGTTTAGCAGTATGTCCGAGGACATTTTCGGACAGAGAACAAAAAAAAAATCATGACAACAATGGTCCTCGGAAGCCGGACAATAGTCCTCGAACGTCGAACAATGAATTTGTGCTTTATTCCGTCGACTGTCCGAGGACGAGGAACAATAGAGGAACAATACCTGTCCTCGGAAGTAAAGCCATGTAGAGCTGGGTGAGTATGTGTGTGTGTGTGTGAGAGAGAGAGAGAGAGAGGGTGAGAGGAAAGAACACGCAAATTTCTACATTTATATAACGTATACTTCAACTTCTGTCTAGAGAGAAACGAATTATAAGGAAATTGAATATAATGAATATAAGAACTGCCTCGTTTTTCTTTGTTTAACCTCTTGGTCAAAAAGGAATAAAATGAAGATAACGGTGATGAAATAGAATGAGATGCAGAGTGAAAAAAATAGATGCTTGGGTAGTAAAAATATCTGAGATTTTCAAATGGCCTCACGAGATGGAATAATCCCTAATTATTCATTAAATGGAGATAGTAGTGTTGACTACGCGCACGGTCAAGGCAGTTGCGAATACAAACATATCATCAAACTGAACCAACATCCTCAGGTCATTAACTCTCTCTCCCGCTCTCCTCTCCCTTCTTTGCTATTTTCAACAGGGGCGTCCACTTTTTTCATCACTAAAGCTTTGCTCCATTTTTATTAATACGATATAACGAAATGCTTAGTTTAAAGAAATATATCATAAGCGACCCCCCCCCCCCCCCCCCGTTACTGAATTTTATTGAAAATTGTTTACCTCTATCTTTATCAGTAATAAAAAAGACAGTAAAACAGAAAAATACAATTATGAAAAAAAAATCAAATTAAATCACATTAAAAACATATTTAAAGATATGATAACAAATGTTGCCTCTGGCTTGGTCACTTAAAACAAGAATATATATCGAAGTTACAAGATAGGAACGTGAACATTTTCCAGGCGAAAACACCCACATACACGATTGCTACTCTTTGGGTATCAGGCATTTCTTGGCACATATCTTTTGGATGTACTTTTGAATAATACAATTATTCCCTAAATGTACAACATTAATGGAGAAGTTAATTTGCATTAAGAGTTTGAATTATTTTCCTTTTAGGTTAACTTTGAAATTCCCTCGTTGCGGCCACTCATTCAACTTCCCTCCAAACTCTATACGAAGATCTAGTGTACTTTATACCCACAGCTGTCTGGGTCCGCATGACGCGATGCACGCGTTGACTTTTAAAGCGGGTACAAATATCTCTATTGACATTTTCGCTCATCGCTGTGAGTTAGAATCTGGTTTAAAATTTGATTTGATCGTGCAATTAGACCTCAGCTGATTCGCCCACACTGCTTTGTTATCTTTGTCCACTGGAAGGCCACGAGAAAGAATGAGATAGCTCATCATAGGGTGCACACATATGCCTTTAATTTGTTTCTGATTAAGTCAGGTAACTTTAAGGAAACAGAGGTTTTTTGGTTCGCACAGTATTTTATTTTTCCCTTCAATCGCGGTTTTCTGTACAGAAACCCAAATTTCTTAACACAAACCACCTAAAGCAGAACTTACCATGAGAACATATCCATTGTCTAAGACGATTTTTTTACCTTGTAGTTCCTCATCGTTTGGTGATATGTACGATTCCTGATGGAGGACGCCCCTCCCCCTCACAAAAACCCAGCAACAAACAAACAACCAAAAAAAAACACAACAAAAACAAACAATAGCAACAACAGTTGGCCATTTCAAGGTAGTGTTTCCATCAAAAAATTTATTACGTTAGAAATAAGGATCTCTTTGATCTTATGGTAAATCCTCTTCATTCATTTCAAAAGCACCTTTGCTTCGTTCAAACCGGAAATTCCATTGATTCTTCAAGTTTTCTGATCGACGAATCGAATATAAAACTTGGCATGGATACATATCTTGAGATTTCCTTCCCCAAGGAAGTCGACGGTCATTTATGGTGGACTTTATCTAATGGACAGTAGAGTGCAGAGAAGTGCACTGGAGTTACTTCACGCATCCTTCGACAGTAATAACCGGAAGTCATCTAACAGTAATGTATGTAGTCATATACAGCGGTCGTATCATATCCAATATGTTCTTGTGGGTGAAGGGACACAAAAATGCCTTGACACCGAATTAAGATTTTTTTTAATTTTTTTGCTTCGAACGACATAGATCTCCTGAAATGTATTTATTTCCTCTTTTCATTATAAAATTTTGATGCATTTTGTCATCGAATACAAAATTAGTTACCTTAATTTAATAGATAGATAATCTTTTTAGAATATCACCAGAAGAAGCCAGAAAAAACTTAAGCTGCACAGATCAAGTATGATCAGGTAAACAGAGAAGATGATTGATAAGAAAGGTAGAATGAAAAAAAACATTATCTGTCCTTTTATTTCCTAATTCACCTAGTCATTTACGTCAGATAGGGCGGGTTGCGCCTATTTACAGATACACACACCGACTTGTTTTACCTTTTCCCTCTAACTCTGTATCTCCGTTTCTCTTTCATCAGTGGGCTTGCGCGCGGGACAGACACAGACATAGACACACACACACACACACAAACCCACTCCATTGCGCGCCCACATTCCTTATATGTTTTACAAGATAATACGTTGCTTCATTTTCCACTCAGTTGTGTACATTTTCTTCTAATTATTGAATCCTCCGGTTAATACCAAGCATCGTCAACAGACAAAATCGTTTAAAAAAACGTTTCACGTGTTAATTCGGTAAAGGCGAATTTGTGCAATGACATTCATAAGTAACACAATAAGTCTCATTATCTCATTAAAAAAAAGAATTAACATACATCTTATTTGACAAAACAAAATAAGTTCGAAAGAGAAAGCATTAAAACATTTAATTTCGAAATAACGCAGTGTCAAAGGACTTTTAGAAAAAAGGGTTTTTAAATAAGTAATACCTCGTCCAATAGTTTTAAGCCAAGAGGGACAAAATTTATTGACAGATTAATGCTCCTAGGTCAGCAGATTTAGGATCTAAATGCCTTTAATTCCAAACGTTAAAGCACCACTGCTGTAGGCTGGAAACTGAAAAAGGGCCTTACTAACCATTTCCCTTTATTCATGACTACTTGGAAACAATTCTGAATGAGGGAATACATGATCAACTTGATAAACAAAAAAAAATCGGGCAAGAATAAAAACATGTTTTGGACTGCACGGTTCGTTGCAAAAAGGCTTTGGGGTTATGTCCAGGTATTTCGACGTGGGCGAAATCTGCCAATTTCCCTTTAGCAATTTTCGTCTTGGTTCTAAAGTCAAGAGTAATAGAATGAAAATATGAGGATATCTCGAAATAGATATTGTGCTTAATCTCTTATTTGCAGTCAATGCGTAAACTAGAGTCTCATTGGATATTGGTTTCAGTTGTACAGATTCCAGCAATCGACAGGTAGAGATTTGATAGATCGTATAAACCTCTTAGAAGTTATTTGTTTTGTAGGATGAAATATCACTCCTCTCTTCATTCAATATCAATTTATCCGTCTACTGTTCAATAATGATTTCCTGGTACTCGTACCTCGATTTATTACGGGATCTTAATGTTGATCTTTGCATCAATATTCAATGTTATCTGCTTATGGGCAGGCTTGCAATTCACCATTCGTTGACAAATGAAAAGTGAAATGCAGAGTGGGTGTTCCCAACGCAGCAAGCAAAACTCCGACATTTTGCCGATAGGATTATTAGTACAAGGGAAAACCCTTTAGTTGTGATTATACCCAAATTTTTGAAGAAAATTATACAAATGTTATATGACTGTCATTCGTTATGAAGAAAATAAGTTATTACAATGGTGATGACGATAATAGCATGGCTCCTCATGTAACTAGGGGTAGCCACATCAATATGAATGTTGTTCTTTCTGAGGCCCTGCAACTATCATTACCCCCAGCATTGCCAGGCACCCATTTAATAACCTTTGGGTCGGGCGGAAAAGGTGTTTTTAGAACACCCCTTCGAAGCATGTAAGCATCGAATTATGATCGAACCTATTACCTTTAGTTTTGGAGTCAAGAACCTTCGCCAATAATTTATATCACATTGCTAGAACTATATGATTATTGACAAATGAATAGTGATAAGAAGTACACTGTATATATAGTATTAACGTAAAAGAACAAACTTTTTATCAATCAGAGTATCAGTAAGAGGCCAGAGAATGCGGAGTAGTCAGTGGTAGTTCTAACTCTACATCTTCTTACGATAGCTAATGAAAAGCTTCTTCCCAAGGTCGGTAGGGAAAATGGAAACAACCCTATATTTCAATATGCACTTATGATATGTTTAAGAAATGATGGAGCAACAAATGCAATGAAAGGGTCGATCATGTGGTCCCAGCCATTCCAGTCGCTCTTGAGTTTTCGAAAATAATATTGATGGTTTTGTCTAGTGTGTGGGTGTACATTGCACAACGTGTCCTTAATAAAGACGCCAAATAGATTTCACATACATATATGTACTTTTGCTTTGGAGTACGGAGTAACATATTTAACCAACTTCAATGTTATCCATGGCATTTGCGAGTGATCATGAATAGAAAGGTAAAGTCTGTTAAAAAACATAAGTATAATTTTCATGACAGAGAGTCGTGCAAAATTATGTGCGCCCTTATCAAGGACCATGTTATAATTTTTAAATGTCACCCCTGGGTGACATTGAAGTTTAAATACATGTATATACAATTTACCAAGCAGTGGTAATGTTCTTTTATTGATTAAATGATGCCTTGAGAATTTCATATGATATCTGATAATTTCTTTCAGGAGTTACAAGGTGAGATGTCGACAGATTTCTGAGATATAACCATTTACCTACCTTTTCTATCTTTGTTTACAAAAAAAATACAACAAAACAACAACACAACAACCATCAAATACTTGAATACCGCTTAAGTTATATTTAACGGAAATAAATAGATATTTGCCGCAGTTCTCGTGGTTATTATAAAAAATTCAACAAATCTCAATTTCGTGTGTCATCTTGAAAAGTCGGGCAGAGTTATTATTATTACAATAAGACAGGTGGTTTAATTGCGAAGGAAAATATGCTTTAAAAAACCAAGATTCTGCTTACACAGGCATCAAGGCTCCCCTTCCTGGGAATAATAATTTTTGTATTCGGTTGTCTTGGATTAAATGCTTCGTTTTCTGTTTATTCATTGTGTAATGGCCAAATCTTTAATCATTGTATTCCTTCAAACCCACTAACTCAATTATTTCAAAGACCTACGTAGGTTTGAAGGGCGTGAATGAATAAATCAACAGAGTTCTATCCTTTAACATGCTGAATATGGAGAATAGCAGTTTGATAGATATATATATATATATATATAAAACTATCGAAGGATTCAATTTGTTTCATTTCTATGCTCGCGCCAGCCAAAAATCGGTCAATTAGTTAAAGTAAAAATACAAGGCAAATCGTATGAGAGGTGTTTCAAACGCTTTGTCAGTGTTGCTTGAATTGTTGTATGGAGACAGTGATACACTGATGGTATATTAGAACGAGATTTTAAGGAATTCTGATGAGATATCATTGTCATAAATATATTCCCTGCGTGTAAACAAACGCCCCTGGATATATCAACATGTATAACCATGCGACTGTTTGATCAGATAACACCATGCAAAATGACCAATTATGGGTCACCGTGAATACGAAATAGTGGCGTATCCAACATTGGGCGGAGCCGACGTATATGCCCCCACAATTTTGTAGGCCAAGCAAAGAAAATATAAATTACAATAGAATGTATGATCATATATTTATCTATTTCGGAAAAAGGTGCCTAGAATTATGGGAACATTTCCTCCCACCCATGTTTATCAATCTTCTTTTTGTGCAGAGCCCATGCTATTTACCTTCTGCTTACCTAATTATCCCTATCTCACTCAGTTTTGGTAATACGTTCATCCCTCATTAAGCCAACCAGTATATTTCATCATTTTTTCTTTTACAACAAGCAACTCTTACTACAAAAAAGGTTGATCCTGGTTGATGTCAAATCATATTCCAGTCATGGCCCTGACACAATACAAATGATATTGAGTAATGGACCCAAAAGCTACACCAGTTTGTATAGCTGAATTAAATGTACATAATTTGACCGTTAATTTCCAAAGAATCTCGTCTATTATTAATTCCCAGTGAGACATCATGCAATATTTATACACTACGGTGGATGGCAGTACTTCACAGCACTCAAATGGAGTGTTCATTCATACAACTCCCTTTTCTGTCAAAGCGACTTTTTTCTTCATATTGAACCTCATCAAATCATTGACGCGTCCAAAATATTTTTATCATCACCAATTTTTATTTCCTTTTCTCCGTTTTTTGTTAACTGTAAACATAACTTCATTATTTCAAAGCGCAGGTGATTGACGAGTTCAGTAACTTAATTTGATATATCATCATACAGGCATATTACAACTGCATCTCAAAAACATGCCACTATTAATTTCATATCCAACAACCTAATGCGACTGCGGCGTTTATCACGGCGTGTGAAGGGTAAGCTAAAATAATTATTCGGGTCTCAAATCTTTAGCTTGTTTCTGTTTTTATGTTGAAAGCAGTTATACATGTAATTATATACAGCCATGGAAAGAACTATTAGACCAAGAATGGTTACTGATAGTGTAATTTTTGTGGTAAGAAGGAAATAAAATATCATAAAAGCAAGGTATAATTGCTGGAATTTGGTATTCATTCAATGAAATATAAAGAAAAATCATTTTTATAATTTTGTATGCATATTATAGTACCCTTATTAAAGAAGCTGGTCTAATAATATATTTCCAGGGCTGTATATAAACCTATATAGCGAAATAAATGCACGCATTGTGACTCTCGTAGCTTTTATCATCCTCGTTTATTCGTCAAGCTTTCGATCTGTGATCTTCATCAGGACTCTATAAAACACAAAATGATGGCTGACATTTACATCGGAATATACATTTCAATTTCTTACAATTATTAAGTACTTATTACTTTTATTACTATTATTTTTATTATTAGTCTGCCCCCTCTCTCTCTGTCTCCTACCCCGCCCCCCCCCCCCCCCCCCTTCGCACTTCGTCTCTCCCCTTTCTCTCTCCCTCGTTCCACCTTCAAAACACATTATTTGTATTATATGGTATTTACATTATATTATACTGTTTTTTATTATTTTATATTGTATCATGTTTTATATTCCTGCAATTAATGCAAATTCAAACATGTATATAGTGAAACAACAAGTGAAGCTAACACCTTAAAAATCAACACCGATTCGTTGACACAACCTTGTCCACATGCATGGTAATCATTTACACCCATTATCTGTATAGTTTACAAATATTGTTACAGAAATAGATTCATATACATGCAAGTCTATTGTTACAGAAATAGATTTGTACATATAATTATAGACATGCAAGTATCTTTTCATACATTGATTTATTCTTTAAAAGATATGCTCATGTGTACTAATGATGATGTTAATAACAATTTAAATTGATAATGTAATAATAATATGAATAATAATAATAATAATGAATAATAATGATTATCATGACCATAATGATAATTAACAATTGTAAGAAATTCAAATGTATATTCTGATGTAAATGTCAGCCATCATTTCATTTCGTATAGTCCTCATGAAGACCACAAATAGAAAGACGAATAAAGGAGGATAATACAAGCTACGACCGTCTCATAGTGATCATTTCTTCCACTATAACTTCCACTAAATAAGTATGAGTGACCACCAGCCTTGTGTGCGAGGAACATTTCTCACAATATATATATATATATATATCCATGGTGTACCTGCTCAATCCGACCTTAGGTTTCGTGCCTCTCTCAAGACACTCCTCAGGGATAATGAGCTTGGCTTTGGTGTTCGGCATCTGCGATGCTTCCTGGATCGATTTCACGGTCTGGTGGCTTTCTTTTGGGACATTGTGTGTGCCTACATCCTGTTAGGATTTCAGCTCTTTTGTTTAGTGATTCTTTGTTCGCTATGATCAGAAGCTTTTCATCCATGCACAAATTGCATTGGCCACTCTTTCTCCTAAGCAGGTTCGAGTGGCCAATGCAATTTGTGCATGGATGAAAAGCTTCTGATCATAGCGAACAAAGAATCACTAAACAAAAGAGCTGAAATCCTAACAGGATGTAGGCACACACAATGTCCCAAAAGAAAGCCACCAGACCGTGAAATCGATCCAGGAAGCATCGCAGATGCCGAACACCAAAGCCAAGCTCATTATCCCTGAGGAGTGTCTTGAGAGAGGCACGAAACCTAAGGTCGGATTGAGCAGGTACACCATGGATTAATATGCTCTGCTGTAAGGCATAGAGCACTCTTTGGATGTACCCAATATTTCAACTTTCGTATATATATATATATATATATATATATAATTTAATGAAGTCGTTTGGGTGTTATTCATCTTGTTTACAAACACCAAAGTGTTATTGACTTTTTATGCATCGTATTGCCAACAGTCGTAACGAAAGAGTTCATCATGAAAATTACGTAAAGGGCAGGATTGATTTTTTTAAAACATAAACATAGCAATGCCCCAATGCAATTGAATGCGAAAAATAAACGTGTTATCGCTCCACGCGCCGAATAAATCGATATTTGGGACAAATCGTACGTGAAGATTGGCATTAGAATGAAAGCACCTCCCATTACACCGCTTCTCTATTGGTCTTCATTACCATCATCTTTACACGTCGATTATGTCTTCCCCAGGTGCGCCGACTGAGGACAACGAAGCGATCTATTCTCCAAGACAATTTAAAGTCAATCTGACGGGTGGCTGTTCGCGACCGCCCACATCATCAATAACTTTCCAGAAACCATTGGTGCATGGGCGAACCTTAATAGAATAGAATGGTTTATTCTATTAAATGAAGAAAAAAAATCAGTGGGAGGAGTAGGAGGAGCGGAGCTCTCGACCTTGAGATAGTCAGGAAGATTGACTAAAGTTTTCATTAAAAGAAATAAATCTTTAATTTCATGTCAAGCAACGAAAATTAGAAGGAATCAAGGAGGTTTGAAGGGAGACTTCGTTTAGATTAAGATTGTCAATGATTCCTTTGGCAGTTGAGGCATATCGACGAAAGATGTTCTGTGAAAATCACTAGAAATTAAATCATTTTGACTGAAAATGTCATTTCACCTCCTTTTGCAATATGACCGCATTGTTGATAGGCAAAACTCAATGTGTTTCTGTGTAAGGAATAACAACAAATATGACAAATGCTTCTATTAGTTCTGCTCAGGAGCACACTGGTATCGGGTTCTCCGAGTTAGTGTTAGAGCAAGCACTGATAACGCCTACGGATTATTTAAATGACTGAGTAATATTATCAGACGTATTAGTAATATAAACCTAACGTTCAGTATTAAATGAATAACGATTTAAAGATAAAGTTGAGCTCTTGTCATGACATTACAATGTGAAAGAAATTGGGAAAGGTTGACCATGTCTGCATACAAATTCGTGTGCACTGTGAGGTTTTGGAATCATAAAATTTTGGTCCAAACACTTCAGATATTTTTCGTCATATTTTGAATATGACGGCATTTGAAGAGCAATCTTTTTAAGGGGACATTTTTACTGCGATGTTTTTGCAAACTGACACGAGAAGAATTGATAAGCTCGCATTTTTTCACCTTTATCAGACCTCAACCTTCTCTTTAAAGGTATGATTTTTATTTTTCAAATAGATGAACATTTCCTGCGGATTGACAATTTAGTTTTTGAAAAATACAAAATATTTATTTATATTTGTATTTTTTAATCAACAAAAATGAAAATTACAGATACTTTCAGTTTTATCTCGCTAACTCCTTTTTTGTTTACTCTCCATCGAACTCAATCTTTGATGGTCCTGAACGGTTGAGTTCAGTGGTGAAACTAACGAATAGACTGGTTCTGTAATGTATTCAAATTAATGCACATTTCTTCTCTGAACACCTAGTGACGAGCTATCATAACCTGCTTTGTATAAATGAGCCTCAATGCTTGGAATCCAGTTTGCATACATTACTTGTTTATATGTCCGGCAAGCTTTGTTTGAAAGGTATGTATAAAATAAGCATACATTACCAAAGCGGTCTATCGTACTGTTTTATTTGGTAAGGCTGTTGAATGATTCATAACCTCGTCTTGAATATGTGAATATTGATTATGTTGACGGGCGGAATAAAGGCGGCGGGCGGCGAGCTGCACGCGCGTGTCGACTGCTTGCAATCAGAGGATAATTTCGCGCGTTTCGAAGATCGACAGATCAGACCTAGTAGTAAGAGCAGGAAAGGAAAGAGCTAGCTAGCATGCCGTCGTGATTAAAGGCTAGATATATATATGAGTGCATCCTAAATCAACAGCCTATGAGTAGTTTTCGTAACCTACCCCCCCCCCCCCAACCCTTAATCAAGAAGATTTCTTTAATTTACATGTTCAATGGCAAGACACTAATAATCATTCCAAACTGCTGTGAGGGAATGTTTCACATTTATAATCAGAATTTTAGCAAGAGGCAGATAGTAATTTAGATAATGGTCATAATATAAATTCCCATATGCATGGGTAAAAGCAACGGACAGCCGTATATGTGCACAAATTCTATAAACCTACGAGAGATTAGTGAGCTTAGGCGTTTACATGGTTTAAAAAGTGCAACTATAGCCTGGATTAAAATTTCTATTCAGATATTTTGACTAAAGGTGTACGAAAATTATTGACAGAACAGCAAAGAATCTGGCACAACGTGAGACCATACACAACCAAATTTATTTATATTTTATTTCCACCAGAAAAAAACCTTTATCTTCAGGACTTTGGATATCTCACAGTGATTATGAAAAGCAAACCCGTAAAAGTAATGGCTCCCATATCATTGCAAGACTTTGGTCAATTGTTTCGTAAGTAGCTGATCATTTTACACTTACTCATTGAATAACTACAATGAGTAATATGAAATTAATCATGCTTCGATATTAATCTCCCTAATTTGGCTACCCATAGATGATATTTGATGAAATTGATATTTCACCATCGATATGACATTTCGGAAATGATTTCCGTATGTCTCATCAAGTCCCGTAATTGGAATGATGCATGCTCGGTGTCCACAGACGCCGAAGACACTCCACCCCATTGCATTCGATTACTAAGGATGAGTCCGAGCGGCAGGGGCACCAAAGAAGGAGGGGTGGGGTGATGCTGTTGAGACATGAGACAGTTTTCCCATGGATAAAATACGCATTAATCATCGGGTAAACGTAGTATGTGTTTCGAAGTAATGTGCTTGTAATCTCCTCTCTCCCCTGTCACGAATCCCAGAGGTTATTGATGCCCCCAAGAAATAACTATATAAGATTACAGAATTACATGTGCTTCTATGATTCTATCAATGTTTCCCCTCTCCCATATGTCTAAAATGAATTGGTACAGTTCTCACTGGTGTTGAGGGATTTGCATGAAAGGGGCGCTATCAAGAAACGTTGGTCTTTCAATGAAATTGACGCCTACACATTACACTCAATAGCATTTCCCATTGCTCTCTTTGGTTATTATGTATTCGGAAGAGACACGTCGCGTAAAATGTATCTAACGAAAAACACAGAAATGATAAATATAAATGGATGGCCCCATCTAGCGTCTCTACAACAAAACGTGAGTAAGAGAAGCAATGATAAAGCATTATTTGTGTCACCAGCACGGACATGTATTTTACTTATTCATAAATGCCATTTAGAATGAATGAACATTTTATCAATAGATCATACCACCTTAATTCATGCAAGATATTGCATATCGTCACAATTTGAAGTACTGAATGAGAGTAGTATTAGCTGATATTGTATTAACAATATCATAATGAATCTTTAGATTAGTGGTTTCATCAAGTGTTTTGTCAGTGATTTTTACCGACAACTGTTATAAGCTACTGCAATCCCTGCATCTGATTGGCTGAGAGCAAATTTGTCAGTAAAAATCACTCACAAAACACTTGATGAAACGCTCCCCAGGATACGCTTATATCTAAAAAATCAAAATATGATCATAATCACTTAAGTGATTGAAAAGAAATTCCATAGGATTGTCATTATATACTACAAATTATCTGAATATTGATGAATAATATGCCACGTACATGTACAGCCGCATTTTGTGACATTCATATAATATGTACTTTCATTCTTTTTAAACTTTTCAAATCCAGTGATACGAAATTATTCATTATGCATTACCATATGCACTAAATTGCAATTGCACCATAACTTTCAGATGCACTTCCTCAATATCTATTACGCTATCTATCTTCTATCTATCTATCATAAGATATCTATCTTCCTCAATATCTATATCTATTACGCATATTTAGTGGAGTCGTGAAGTGGAAGTTTGCAGACGTACACATAGATCCCAACACTTACACCATGTAAACTGACATAGAAAGGTAGCGTGTCATCACAATCTGAAATGAGAGGAAGACAATATTTCGATACCCCTTTCCCCCGAGGAACGGTGTTGATTTTTTCACCGTATTAATGATGTCGAAGCACTATATTCGTCTCCCATAACTTCCGGCGCAACACGGGATCTTGTCGGACACGACACCTTCCAGACACGCTCGAAAACGTAGCTGAGCTCATACATGTACTTAGTCTGTGATTATTGACTCCATGCAAACTCCCCCTCCCTCCATCCCCACCCTCCCCACCTGAAATGTACTATAGTTCTTACGCGCTCTTACAAAATGTATGAGGTATATTTGCGTAAAAAATTCTAACCGGAAGAATGGATTTCATGAAGACGTTGGACCTTCTCTCTACAACTCTCTTACAGTGCACAACACAATACAAACTTTAGAGAACGTATTTTCACCTATATGTTGAGTTTTATTATATAATCATCATAAAAATACAAATTTCCTCTTATCACCCGATTTGCGGTGATGCTTCCCCTTCGTCCTCCGCAGTTTTTCAAAATGGTACCCTTTTCCCCATTTGTGACAATCCGGGATCAGCTCCTTAGTTATTCGAATGACTGTATATGAATCAATTATGTTCCATGAATGCAACATAATTTCAGGTGTTTTCATTGAGCAGAGCCGGATAACAGCTTGAAATACCGCACATGAAATGCAACACATTGGAAATAAACCGTCAGTAAAATTAATGTGCGCGAACGTGCGTGTGGCTGTAATCTACGTACATTCGAAGTGCAAGAAAATGTCACTGATAATGTCTTACATATCCTTTCATGTGTAATAAATATCAAACCTGGGCCCTATTTCATAAAAACTTATTGTCAATAATAACTTACACAAATATATGACTAATTTGCTTTCAGCCAATCAGATGCAAGTATTTCAGTAGCTTATAACTGTTATTGTAACTTGTTATTGATAACAAGAATTTATGAAACAGGGCCCTGTTTTGTAGTTCCTCCAGTGCGTTTGCAGTATGTTCTCATCTACCTAAGATAGATTCAAATTTTTTTTTTTTGTATGAAGTGCTACCCTGTATTACGCTTATCAAAAACGAAATGGAATGTGAAGACATGTACACATCGTTTTGAAGATTACTTATATTTCGTACTTACTTAGGGTATAGAGACGTGTAAGTTTGCTAATAATAAGTCCATTTTGAATAAAGACATTTGGAGTAATGGATTCAAATGGCCCTTGTTATCAGGTGAAGAAAAAAAAATGATATGACTATAGAGGCTTCCAAAGGTAGGATTGACACCATAATTACCTACGAGCCTAAAATGTCACTGGTGTTATAGATTTTTGTTTTGTCTGCCTATGGTACTGACTGGGCAAATCAACTTTTGGGCTTGGGATCCGACTGCATCGATGCCCCGGATCACCAGAAACGATTTTGCTGAGGCGCCGGGGGGGGGGGGGGATTGGATTATTTCTAAAAATCAATAATATAAACACGTGTGTTCACAACCAACGTTAAATGTGCCAACACTATACATATGTAATATTTTCCGGGGCTAGGCCACTATCGAGGATCATAGGTGAGTACAGTTTTAAAGAAGACTACTCCACTTTACATCTGGAGAAGAGGCCATGATCTGATGATAGCTATGTAAGTGAAGCCATTCATACATTTTCTAAACGAAAGGCTTCGGGTTCGAATCCCAGAGTTGATCCATTTGAGGCATTTGGATCTACCATGGTTAAAAACAAAACTTTGTTTATTTGCCTTATAATTCGCGGGAAGGGACCATGGACTTGGTGTAAATGAAAACACTAAAAACAACAACAATGATAATACATGTTCTAACAACATAACTTTTATTCAAAATCTAAATCATTGAAGCATTATTAGCAAACTTAGACGTCTATATACCTTATTTCTTAATAAGGTATATTGTGTGTAATTAATATAGGGAATTGTGTGTGGGTGTGTGAGGGTGTGTGTGGGGTGTATTTATGTGTGTGTTTGCAGGGGAAGCCCTTGTACATGTGTATACTGAGTCTGTGCGTGTCCAAATGTTATAAGATACGATTCGGTTTCTTGTCATTATTAAGTATGGACAAATATTTCAAAGGGAAATACAATTTTAAAAATCCGAAGTCTTAGGAATATGCCTATTTGTGTATATATACTGAACTGATGTAATATGTTATATTTATATTAAGTTCAAATTTTTAAATGAAATACTCAGTTGACACATAACATACGAAATTTAGCGCCTAGTTTCAAGAAGCCATGTGAGTCACAATTCGCATGATACTGTGTCTTTATTTTAATTGCATCCCCCTCTTTCTCTGTGTGCGTATGTTTGTGTGTGAAATTTCGTCGGTTTAAAGCTGCATTGACCTGGTTTGAAATGTGTTTGAATTGATATTTTGATATTATCACATCTTTCGATAAATAACCAATAATACTTCTCAAAGTCTAGCAAATTCGTATTTTTTCAATCAAATGTGCGATGAAGAAAATGTTAAAGACACTTGAAAAGTAACATCAGTCGTTTGATCATGTTTATAAAACCATGGAGTCAGTTTCTGATTGCAATAAATCCGTTACCTCCATCAGATCATGTCTCAGAAGCGCGTGAATAGGTGATGACGAAATCGTCCTTCGATGCCTGAATTTACTGGAAGAAGGGAATCATTGACATTTGCCTTTCATCTTCCTAAGACGGAAAGCTTTTCAGCGAAAGTTATAATAGAGCAGCTTATCGAAATAGGGAACGCAATCTGCATCGATCAAATAATGTCTAACAAAGGTTTATGCTCGCTTGCTTCTTGTAGCCTTGGAGTTTCCGATTAAATGCGCCTTTTCAAGAATGGAAGAATATATTTCCACAGTTTATTCGCTTCCATATATACTAACTGGCATCTGCGTGTAGATATATAAAAGGCATATGACTGAAGTGTATAGAATTGCAAAAGCAAAGACGTGTATGACGCAGCTTATTCAAAAGATGTTATAATTTATATTTGATTTACAGAGGATTTGATATGTTGACAAATTATGAAATGTAATATGGGGCCCTTGTAAGAGGGTTCAGCGATGTTTACCAGTATTGCTGCCTAGCCTATGCCTATATCAATCACTGAACGCAACCAATATCATATCTGATTATTATTAGTGCAAATTCTCAGAGAAAGATAGCTACACTAGATGGGAAAAGCCTATTACAAGGATAAGGGGATAAAACTAATAATTTTATGCAAAACATCATCACAAAATAAATAGTCTAGATTTTTCCTGTTTCATACGCCTATACTATCGGCAAATAAGAAAAGGAAATTAACTTTTTTGTATATGTGTTTTGCGAATGAAAAAAAAGGAAAATAAATGAAGTAAGAACTAATATACCAATCTGTCAAAAGTCGTTTTTGATGCCGTTGTAATAATTTGGGATTGATAAACCACAGATAAAAGCTGTCAAAAGCCGGCTTCAAGGTACATCTATAATTTGAATTACATACTAATATTATTTTGTTGGTTATGAATTGGGGGGGGGGGGGGGGGTGGGCAAACAATTTTGTGTCCAGTTTTGCAAGGGGTCTGTGTGTGTGTGTGGGGGGGGGGGGGGGGGGTAAGGCGATGGACGTTCCTTTAACCAGTCTCTTCTTAACGTATAAATTCTATTATTGTGATTTCGATATGATATTATTTGTTCAGTATTGTATAGCCGTTATCAATGAATCCATAGTTTTTTGCAAGCGAGCAAAAAGTTTGGTCACCTTTCCTTCTGAATGACAGTCTAATGCATGCAAAATATATTGGCTTGTATGTTTAAGTATAATTGGGATATTATTTTGGTTACGAAGAACGTCGTTCATGTTTGTCTTTTGGGGTTTACCCATTAGAAGATACTTGAATCTCGTTTTCCCTTCTCTACATTTTAAGTTAAGCTTCATGAGCTATATTTGTAATCACAAAAAGGAAACTTTTGAGAAATGACCACTATTTACTAGATTTTGATTATTTACCTTGCAACAGCTTCCTCGCTTGACTGAAAAGTCGTGTTTTTATAGTTGATTTTTTTTCGAGGGGGGGGGGGATGCCTCCTTGGACCCCTTCAAATACGCTAGTGATTTTATGTTGATTGTGAGATAGAAAATAGAAAATGAATCGGTATTCAAGATGATTTAGAGCAAATCTTTCAAATATAAAAAGTTCCCTAGCTATTGTAGAGGGTAGGGAAAACGTGCGAGATATTATAGGCATGTGCTTTGAGAGTTAACTCTTTTCACATAAACACAGTATTTGTATGACACTTTTTAAGCTCACCTTTTGCACTGGAAATATAGACTACTTAAACTCCGTTCAAAAGTCCTCGCATAAAACTCTTTGCCACAGTGAGAAACAAACACTCAAACATATGCGTTTTAATCGATTCTAGTTAACATGATATTATGTGCGTCATAGTACATGGATGGACGAATCATTTGATTCAAATTTGGAGTACTCACTACTTTTCTGGTTGTTTCTAACTTTTCTTTTCCTTAATCTGGTTACAATGTAGTTAAACATAAGAATCAATACGTTATAGCTTAATTACATTTAAACGCTTACACAGATGTTTCTACTACATCAGCATTTTTTGTTTACACAATGCTTAAAAGTTATATATCTTTAAAGACAGTGCTTCATTACCTGGATTGGTTGAAAAATCATTAGTTTTACCTTATGGTTAGTGTCGGGAAATAGTCATGCAGGGCGGCATCATTACTCCATCAACGTACACATGTCCCAGACAGAGATCCAATTTTTGGTATCACGTGATTAAAAGAATCGCGCACATGAACTGCTGTAAGCCAATCAGAGACCAGGGAAATCGAATATGAACATTCCAAAAACATGTGGTCGATAACAACGGCGCTTGGCGTAGCTTTTGCTCCCAGTGGTCAACGTGTCAATGAGAAGGAAGGTGAACACATTTGCGTATTTATGTAGCTGTATTCATTACCCTGCTGCCCATACTGAAGTATCAAGCGACAACTGGACATTTGAGCAAATGACATCGATATGGTTCTCTATGACAATTGTAATAACCTTGCAGTAGCGCTGGGCACACTGGCTCGATATCTGATCAATAGAACGGCAGCTAATTTACGAGACGAGTGAGTCAGGATGAATAGCCTGTTTCATCACGAACTGATGATGGGGAGGGAGGGATGTGATGGGTTTGCATAAGATGAGCCAGCGTTATTTTTAAATTAGGTTCGGCCTTCTTCACACCGAACACGATGAATTCTCTCTTGCAAATCTCTCCACTAATTCCCCCTCCTCCCTCATTTCTATATATCATCTCATGGTAATTTGGGATGTACACCTCGCTCCATCTAGAGACTGAGTCCTTTGGTCTCTCATCATGCATCATACTTCGTTGTAATCCACCAGGTAGATGCCTATAAGGGTTTTATAATTCCACTTTCATATGCATCACTTTAGGTGGTTCCTAATCCAGTTGTGTTTGTTTATTGTGACTATTCCCCGAGGTACACATATGAATTTTTTATGCACCAACCAGTCGAAGTAATGCTCGTTTTCTGAAGAGCACTTTGCTGAAGGACTGATAATAAGCTTCGCTTTGCAAAACTACTCGCACTTGCTTACTGAAACGCATTTAATCAATTAACTTATTCTAGGTTCGATTGGATATTTTTTTTAAAATCCATTAATGATATTAAAGAACGTGAAATAAAACGGTTCGATGAGAATATTACTTAATCAGAAATTATATCTATCCGAAGTAAAAATCTGTTTTTCACTTACTGGAATTACTCAAACAAATTTTATTCAGGATTGACTCAGAAAGACTTTTTAGCAGTTTTATCTAAATATTTCATTCTCATATCCTACGTAATTAACGTACAAATTGTACGAATTCTTTTCGGGAGTAGAGTAGAAATGGTGCACATCTGCTTTCGGGCTTGAAATTCATTGACCACCCCCTCATTTTTCACAATCTTATTTCGATGTCATGTATTTCATGCTAACAGACATATATGTCATTTGTGTAATTACATAATATGTTTACACAATAAAGTAAATAGTAAATCAATTTAGATTAAATGCCTATATCAAGAAGGAAAGATGAAAGTTACTCGAGCAGGCCTACATGGAGAAACTTTTGAAGATTATATTTTACTGCCCAGAGTGTTTTCAAGAGGGGAAATATTATCAATCCATAAAACAGAATAACTTGAAGGATTGCGTACTATATATTATCTCTAGTCATTCGAATAACAATCGACGCTGTACAACAACAAGGAATCACGTCACGCCTGATAGAAGGGCATACTTCAGTCCAGTATAAGAGGATGCAATTGCCTGCTAATGTTTAGCTTTGGATGTCTTCTAATCCCCTTGTGCCAGAATAGTCATTTTCCATCGCAAATTTAGAAACACTCTAAAGTCGTCGCACATAAATTGGTGCGAGAATGTAATGTCAATTCTGATTTAATCTGCACTTAATGAATATTTGGACTGTACTGTAAGATTGAGATTGAAACGTGGGATCTAACGTTAAAGTAGACCAGTGGGGATTTAGACGGAGCTTTACTAGATAATGTAAATCAAATGATAAAAATACCAAACTCTGAAACACGAATATATTATCACGATGGAGATGATGCCACATATAAAATTCAGTATCAGAACAGCTAACGACAGGCTACCGGCCTTAGCTGGACTACTACTCCGGAAACCGAAACGACTACCTCTAGAACAAGTAATCCCGGACAACTCTCACAATGCGAGCAATTTCCCACTTGTTTAAACTACACTTACTTAGTTGTTCAGGCGCCAGATATCCGAGAGGTAGTTGGCCTAGGGTAGTTACTATTCTAAAAGAGAACTTCTATGAAACGATTCAGAATAGGATTCCACGATATAATGCTCCGGCGGCAATTGTCTCACGGTCAATTTCATGCACTAATCAATTCTTCACTTCAACCTCCTAACTGACATTATACCTAACCCTAACTCGAACCCTAAACTTAAGCTAAACCCCAATATCAACCACTGCCATAACACTGCAGCTTAGACAAAACAAAGCGTTGGCCAAATGACATAATCTGACATAAAAATACATTATCGTGATGGAGTTGATGCCACGGGGCAAATTTCGCCGGAGCAACAGTCTGATGAAAATGTCGGTGAAAATATCGTACGACGAAGTAAGCCTTACCTATGTTTCCTGGAGAATAAGCCACGTTGTATGTGAGTATTCTAGCATAAGATCCATTTTTGAGGTCGGTAATGTAAACACTTCACGCGCCTCCTTATCTGGACAAAAGTAAGAAAAAGAAAATTACAAAAACAAAAAAATCACAAGCAATTCATACGAATCCGAATCATTATTCTGCTTAAGAAGGTGATGAAATTTCGTAACTGTCAAAGACGGGTATGTCATAGGGCGATGAGCCCAGTAACTACCACATACAATATACATAATTGCAAATCGGTAAAGTTATTTTCTTCGATCAAGGATATTTCAGTTCTGCTTTTATCCAAGACCAAGTCTCAGATAGCCGATTATGAAACATATGGTACATGTGTATTTTGTAAACATCACTTTATTAATCAAACTTACATAGCGAAGAAAACATGCAGGGCATAAAAGGACTATAAAAATGCACTGTTTGCAAAAAATCAAACAGGTTGACATTTGTTTATTTTATTTATCTATTTTTTATGTGTTCTTCAATCCGCGTGGACTCTTTTGTAGGCCTACATAAAAATACTTTACAAGAGAACCATGTATTAGGTAATTACATTAAAATGCAGTGAAAAACAAATATAGAAATGATATAGAATTAATAGACCTATATAAAATTATTCAACAACTGCAATGTTTTATTTATGAAACAAAATGAGGGTCTCAGTTTAATGAAGTAGATGTAGTTCCTTGACACAAACGCAGGACCATGGCTTCACGTAACCCGGTATTCGGTTTCTATATTTATTCAAATTTTTAACGTATATCTCATCTTAATGAATGTAGATATCTTCAAACAGTAGCTCACAGTGCGACAAATGTGAATAAAAAAAAAGAAGAAGAATTAACCAGAAAATAAGCGAGAAATGCATTCTATATATACATGCGATATAAAAATGGAAAAAAGTCGATAAAAGTGAGCATCTTTTGGACTATGTCACTGAAAGGACACCATATTTCCCCTCGAGCTAACTGCCTGGTTTAATTCAATTGGTTTCTATGTCAACAGAAATATCAATGAATTGTGACGTCTACCATGGAAATACTTGCGCTACAGCGAGCCGAAGATAGACATCGATTCAGTGTGAAATTGTCTCTGTGAATGGCACCTAACAGGAGGTAGATGTCTATTAATATACGCAGGGGAACGATTTTTTTGTACTCCGCTTTAAATATAAATCAATGTGACCGACTAAGCTCAACTTTAAGGTACCCTCGAATGCGCAGCAAAAAGGACATGAGCTGATCGATGCATAAAGAAAACCGAAAACCATTACTATATATATATATATATATATATATATATATATATATGCCTTACAGTTCGGTAAAAAAAAAATAATGTGTACGATCTCTGACATCATACCAAGTTCTTATCCACCTGAAGGGCTTGACAGGAACCAAGAAAATAAGATATATGATATAGGACAAAAGTCAGATAGATGATATAAGATGAAAAACAAAGCAACAATAAACTACAGCGTATCCTTAGAAACTTGAACCCATATGCCCCAGGCTTATTTCAAAGATTTTTGTTTCTACGTGGTTGCCTTTAATTCTTTTTTTAAAGGTAACCAACTAAAATGAATTTTGCATTCATTTAGTTACTACAAAATTTCCCCGAGCTCCGATACAAGATGTACGGACTGATGCCATGTAAAAACATTTTCATTGAAGACGACAGGAATCAGAGAAAGAGAGAGTTTGTCAACATTCTTGAGAGTGTGAACATTTACAACGAATAGTTAATTTACGGTTGCTTGATGGTCAAGAGTACAAGTATCAATCATAAAATAGTCACTATGATCAAAAGGGGAAAGACATGTAGGGCCTAATTTTGATATTGGTAATTTTAGGAAAAAAGATATATCGTCGATGCATATCAAACTAAACATGACACAGGAAACCCCCCCCCCCAAAAAAAAAAAAAAAAAAAAAAAACAACCAAACAAAAAACAACAAACAAAACAAAACAACGAAACAAAAACAAAAAACAAAAAACCACCAACCCCCCCCCCCCCCAAAGAACCCACAAAAACACACAACAAACAAACAAAAAACACAACACAACAACGACAAAAAAACCCACACACTCACGCACACATACATCACCACCAAACTCAATTTTTGTTTAAAAAAAAAAAGGAGTTGCGCGCGACACAGGTCCCAACATTTATACTGATTTGTAAGTTACGATATACAGAAAAGTAAACGCATAGTGCTTATATCATGTTATTTTGTCACGGATTTTCTTAAGACAGTTTTAGCGCTTCGTGTGTGAACGATGCCTAAATGAATAAAAAGAGAGTGTATATATAATTCATATTGTTTTGAAGTTGTTTTCCTCGTTTCAAAATAGCATAAACTTCTCAAGCGCATCTCTAAATTTAAGGGCTTCCTAGAGAACATCGAATTACCGTAAAGTCCCGTCCACATGACCTAACGTTGTTCGGGTTAACACATACACCAGCACAACCTATAAACGGCTATAAATGAGACAGGATAGAAAGTCGATACTAGTTATTCCCACAATTTCCCTCTTGAGAACAATTTTCTTTCCAAATATCCTGCGAGTGGAATCTGCGTGGGCTTCGGTAAGTCCAAACATGGCTTATATTTGAACGTATTAGCATAATAGGTGTGCAGGGTAGCCACAAACGTTTTCAGTTTCATATCAATTAGAAATATTTTATGCTTTCGAAGCAAGTAACAACGTTCACATAAAATCACGACCTAGAAAAAAAATATGAATCAAATGTACATTGTACACTCTTGGTCACAGTTCTAAATATTCTGCATTATGAAATCTGATTATCCAGTGTTTCTCTTTCATATTATTAAATACAGTATAGGTGCCAGAAAACCAATTTTATTTGCATTACGTAGATATGGTAAATTCTTTTGAACCCCATGACTAAATGTACGTTTGCTGTTTAAAGAGAAGGTTGAGTTATGGCAAAGGTAAAAGATAATTTGTGAGCTTTCTTATTCTTTTTACGTTAGTTTGGAAAATTATTATAGTAGAAAAGGATTGCTCTACAAATGCCCTCACAATCAAAATATGACAAAAAAACAGCTGAAATGTTCGGACCGAACATTCGTGTGTAGTCCCATGTACACATTCTGTGTGTAGTGCATGTGACTCAGCAGGATTGAGTCATTTTCTTATCATTTTGGTGATTCCAAAACCTTCCAGTATACACCAATTCTTATGTGCTATATAATCAGCCTTTCCCAATTGCTTTCTTTTACAATTCAATCTCACGACAAAAACTCAACTTTATCTTTAAGCGCTCTCTGTTGATATTCATGACCTCAAATCGTGAGACGAATTTCATGCTCATGATCTGGGGATCGAAATATAAGATTATAAAATATATTAGACATATCGGACTAGTTTTTGGGACACAGAACCTTGCCCATCAGGTTCATTCATGTGTGGCAGGGTCGTTTCATTCTCTTGAGTGATCAATAGTGAGCTTTTGAATGTGTGGACTTGAACGCCGTCCTAGATTTTCCCAGCTACAATGGACTGCTTTGTGTTAGCTGCATACCGCGCTTTGTGCAAGAACGGCTCACCCGTCCACTGGCTTCTCCCTCGTCCACTACACAGCAAAAACGCTGTTTAAAATTTCGCTGTTTAAATTTGTGTTGTTTAAATTTTAAACAATGTTTAAAAGACGGACCCTGCATTTTAAACAACCGTTGTTTAAGACATCAATGATAATCTTTTCAACAACGTTGTTTAAAAAGATTGAAAATTCGCGCTAGACGGGTTTCCTTCTCCGCCAAACACGGCCGGCTTCATTATGGCGGATGCCTTTGTTGTTGCAATGTTGCAGAAGTTCCAAATGCCAGAGCTGATTTATACATTCAGAGGTAAGCATTTAGACTAAATATAATGTAATCTGATCGAGTTTATTCTCAAGACATATTTGTGCTGCCATGACATCTATATGATGTCTAAATCTAAGTCACAGTCACAGAATTAATTATGATTGAGACCTAGCTGCAACTTTGCAAGTCGCCCTTCCAGCGCAGTTTATGTTGCACACACAGTGTATGCGCACGTGGGTCCGGTCCTATACTGTATGTGTGCAACTAATTTAAACTGTGCTGCGCTGCAAAGTTCCAGGTCTACATCATAATTTATTTGGTGGATGTGGTCTAGATCTAGACATCATGTAGATGTCACGGCAGCACAAATATGTCTTGAGTAAAACTCGATCAGATTACAATATGTTTAGTCTAAATGCTTACCTCTGAACGTATAAATCAGCTCTGGCATTTGGAACTTACTTTGTGTACAACAGCCTTAAACCAGTGGCGGATCCGGGGGGGGGGGGGGGGGGCACAGCCGGCCCGTGCCCCCCCTTTGGAAGAGAAGTATGAATTTTTACCATAGACGATCCGCCATTTTCTCGATTGTGCCCCCCCCCCTTTTAGAGTGAAGCCCTTTTTTTTTTTTTTTTTTTTTTTTTTGCTTGTCAGGGAATTATGGAGGGAAAGTCGACCCCATAACCCCTTACTGAGCGATTTTTGAAGGATTGGCGATTTTTTTTTTGTCCCCCCCCCTTTCTTTTTAAAACAACAAATTTTTTAAACGAAGAAGCTTGACTGGGGAGGAATTTTTTAAACAACAGTTGTGAAACTCTGTACACAACAGTTGTGAAAAAAGTTTTAAACAACTGGGTGTTTTTAAACAACTTAATTTAAACAACATAGTTGTTTAAAAGCTGTTGTTTAAAAAATAGTTTAAAATTTTAAACAACAGGCTGTTTAAAGTTTCAACAACTTGGGTTGTTTAAAGTTTTAAACAACAGTTGTTAAAGTGACCGGCTTAAAAACAGCGTTGTTTAAAAATTTTGAAGAGTTGTTTAAAATATTTTTTACTGTGTAGTCAGATCGAGAACGCGTCAAACATGGTTTTGCCGTCTTCTCTATAACGTAAACCTCGCTTCACCAACTGTTAGCTTCATGCTTCACCTACTTTGTATGCAGCCAACACAAAGCAGTCCATTGTCGCTGGGAGGATCTAGGACGGCGGAAACTCATCAATGTCCGTGTACTTTGAACCTGTCGACTGCACATTCAATAGACAAGCTGAACACACCGCGCTTCATGTTCAACATACAGGTAAACAACAGTTCCTAACAATTACTTGCACTGTTTGGATTGCGTTCCAATTTTACCACGAGAGGTCTACATTCTGTGGTTGTGGTTGTTTTCTCATTGGGCAGGAGGAACAGATAAACTGTCTATAACCGGTCACGATGGCAGAAAATGAGAGTCGCGTTCGGATCTTCTTGTGGTTCGTACCTAGAACAGTCTCAGTGGCCTTTCTGAAATGTTTGAGCGCCATAGAGGATACGGAAATTTGGTTCGAGGCTTTCTCCTACTGCGGGATGACCAGGCGAGTGTATCAGGAGACTTACGGCAAAGATTTACCGATGGAGTACAAGGGCAACGAAGAAGAGGCGCAAAAGGGTGCGACACTTTTTGAGGGCATTACGCGATCAAAAATAGAGCCTGATCGGATTGTGTAAGTATGACGAGGATTCTGTCTTAGTCGTTACCTTAGTTTGATTTTGATTTGGTTCGGTTTATGTTACCTGAATGCTAAGAAAGCATTGTGTGCGTGTAGGTAAGCAACCATGGGACCGATGGCTTTAAAGGGGAAGTCCACCCTGGAATTTAGTTTATTTTAATAAAAGCGGAAAATGAGAGAATCAGTGAAAATCCGATAAGAATTGAGACAGTTTGAAGTTGTAATCAAACCCAAAGTTGCAACTACATGACTTGTCTTGCGAGCTCCTCTCCCATTCGCTGACTAGAGAAAATTTCATAAATTTTCATTTTCTTAGTTGTAGATGATGAATTACATTGGTTTCATACAGGTCTTGTATAAAACATTAGTATATCAACGGTGCGTGTATGACTGAATATTTTCTCTAGAGAAAATGAAAGTTTATGATTTTTTTCATCACAGGACAAATGAGAGATGATTTCGCTAGAAACGCACGGAGTTGCCAATTGCCAATTTGCGTTTGATTCCAGCTTTAATATTTCATAACTTTCTTAATTCTCATCGGATTTTTCTCAAAATTCCATTAATCTTTTTTTCTGCTTCTTTTAAAGCTAACTTGATATCAGAGTGGATGTTCCCTTTAAGTCCTCTCCGAGGGATTTGGGAATGAGGATTAAGGCCTACCAAAGTTCACTAGCGCATCCACTTGGTTTCGAACCCGGGTCTTGAACATTTTAGCATAAATCAAGCATTCTAAATATGATTATAATTATATGCTACCATATAAATTATCAGTAAAATTGCAGATTTTTAAAAAGGTATTACCTTATTTCAACATTAAACAATAGTAAACAAATGAGAAACCAAAAAATAATGGCAAAAAAGAAATTCAAATGTAATTTTCAATAATTCTTATGCATAAACTTGGGTAAAGCAATGTTTGGTATAAGAAATCGTAATAAATTCCATACAAGTTATGTGCACAATATTTTGTGAAATAATAGATGGTTAATTAAGTGGAGACATTTGAAAAGTAAGCATCGATCACATTTTGGTAAAATTTTGAAGAGAGCTAAAACCCTTGGCACAGTTAGAGTTAATATCCAGTAATGATTAAATGACTTTGTTGATAAATGAAAAGTATAAATTCACATATAACTAAACTAAATAGATATGTTAATAGAAATATTGTTAAACATGAAACTTGTTATAGTTGTCCTTGACAATGTGAATTAATTCCTTAATCAATTTGAATGACAATAAGAATATGGATTCTATAAGATATTCACACATGTTAGTGTTTAAGTATGAACATTGATTTTTTTTTGGCGTTAAATTTCAATCGCAAAAAGGAAGAATGGGAAAAAAGGGCTGGTGCAAAGAAGAATAATTGTATTTTTCATTGCCAAGTTAAAGTACTTTGACGAAAATCCATTATCCGTTTTCAAATAAAAGCAAGCAGCTATGTTAACATTAAGGAATATCATTTTTTTAAAGAATTGTTATCCCAGAGCATGTAGAGAGTACAATGTTACTTATTAAGAATACGTGTCATTAATGCGGTGGCTAGTTTTATTTAATTTTTTCTGGTGATTGCTCTTTAATGTAGGTATGGCAACCTGAAACAGAGATTCGAGGCATCCACGAGCAAGAACATAATTGTGAAAGATATGTTCATTGCATTTCCTGACGAGAAAACCAGACAGTACATGCCAGCAGGCTGCAGACATGTCTTTCTCATCCGAGATCCGTACCGGGTATTCCGCTCCTACAGGACAGCCATCTACGGACAACTTAAGAGCGTAGGGTTCCGGTCGGGCGACACTCTTGACGAGGAAGCATTCGACCTGCGTAAAGACGACCCTTCAATCGATCCGAATAAGATGTTCACTGGTATCTACGAGGTTTGGACATATATCAGAGAAAACGTGGATCCCAACGCGATCATCCTAAACACAGACGACCTTCTGGCCAATCCGGCCGGCGTCTTGTCGAAGTTCTGCCAAAAGACTGGTCTACCGTATTCCGATTCGCTCCTTCAGTGGGATGCATCTCCAGAGGTAGTCAAGACGTGGAAAGCAGCAGGGGACAACGTTGTAATGGATGTGAAGGCTTTCTATAAGACAGCGATCCATTCCAGCACGTTTCTACCGTCCAGTCCTTTGATACCACGGGAAAAGTTGACAGCAGATGTCAAACATCTAGCCGATGAGGCCATGCCATACTTTCAGGAAATGAACAGTTTCAAGATATGAAGATCACCAGGGGACCACTATCATTATAAATGGCCAGACATGAACTGTCAGGATTACCTTTTCAACACACGGCGTTAACAGTTAATGAAAAGTTCATGATGTAATAAATATATATTTCACAACTGTTAATAACCCTCATGCTTTGAACAAATCAGCACTCGGGTCACACAGCAAAACTATTCGTAAGTGTCAGAAACAACTGGAGAACTAGAAGTGGAAAACGTAAGAAAATAGATGATACTACAGTGACATGTAGTCGGATCCAACATAAAGATTTTTAGTATCACAATTTTACAGTCATTAGCATTTTGATATTAATCAATTTGCAGTTTGCAATACTTTGCACTTGCTTGATAATCATAGAATCATCTTCATTTTCATCACCCATCTAATTACAAAGCTCATCCCTCGGAGATAAATTACATTTATGAAAAAACTTCATTCTAAACACGTAACGTCCTCTAAAGGAGATTCACCTTTTTCCAATTTCACAAAAAGTATGAACAAAACTATCAAACTTAGGAATTACAAGCCACAACATAATTGCTTATGATTAACACTGATCACATCCAATCAATTCTGGATTAGTGCAAAGGCCATGATTGGTAATCATTTTTAAGATTGTGCAAATTATTACTATGAAAATACGAAGAGAAAACTCGTGAGGCACAGCCGTAAGACTGAGATGAACGGAAAAGAGAACTAATTAAGCGAAACTTGCAACAAAACAACGACAACCAAAACAAATGGTTCCTGCAGTTCATACAAAACATGACGATTTCTTTAAAGTAGGGCCTTTTTATCAAAATTTCAAACCCATTTTTCATAAGAAAGATGTGTTCACGCTGTACATTTATATATACTGGGCTCTGTCAATAGCTTTGTACATGAACTATTAGGGAAAGTAATCAATTTAATATACTAAATATTCTCAGTCACTATAGGAAATGTAGCCATTGATATGTAAACTTTAATCACAAGAACTGGTTACTTAAGAAACGGTGATTCTTGAATACTATATACCATGTGAAATATAATTAAAAAGGAGGTTTTTTTCTGTTTATCTTGACAGGGTCAAAATATAATGACAGTATCATTGTCTTTGTATTTTTTTTTTTTTTTTGGTAATGGGAGTTTATAATGGAAATATAATTTCATAACGGACGTATTGTAATATATAATTTTGTATTTGCAATGAATATATACATTCAACTATATTGCTCAAGAAAACATTACCATGATTGTAAGACGTATTGAAAATCTGGGACTGGTAAGTAAAAAACCAAAAAAAAAAGAAAATAAATTAAACGAAACTTGCAACAACAACAACAACAAAACAAAACCTAAAACAAAACAAAATGGTTCCTGCAGTTCATACAAAACATGACGATTTCTTTAAAGTAGGACCTTTGTCTCAAAATTTCGAACCCATTTTTTATAAGAAAGATGTGTTCATGCTGTAGATTTACATATACCGGGCTCTTTCAATAGTTTTGTACATATCTTTGTATTATTTTTTTTTAATGGGAGTTTATAATGGAAATATAATATAACGTACGTATTGTAATATATATATAATTTTGTATTTGCAATGAATATATACATTGAATTATATTGCTCAAGAAAACATTACCATGATTGTAATACATATTGAAAATTTGGGACGGGTCGTTAGTAATAAAAAGTCATCTATAACAAACTGATCATCTTCTTTGTCTTTTCGATTGCATTACGTTAACGTTAATGATTTGGCTTGTTGTAGCTTGTTAAGACTGGCTACGATTACATATTTTCCGAGATTACATAGTTTCCTAGTTTCTCAAAAACTTTATTACAACTTATTAAGGCAAGTACAGTCAATTGTCCCTTTCGTGGTAGCGGCTGCATGTCTTTTTGTTCCAACATGAGACCACAAATGCTTTGAACTGTTGATGTCTTCCCTACCAAATGTTAACATTACCTCTGTCCAAACTACATTTTCCTTTTTTGGGCCAAGCAGGGGTGATCATGATTTACAGCTGCTGAGACAACGACTGCCTACCGATCACATTCACTAGAATACATGCAACTGTTTTTGTTTTCTTCTGTGGGTATGTTTTGTTTTGTTTTGTTTGTTTGTTTGTTTGTTTTTTTTTTTTTTTTTTTTTTTTTTTTTGGGGGGGGGGGGGGTGTATTCCTTTGCTTACACTTTACATGACTTATGTAATCAAAGAACAAACAAACCAACGAACATACATAGTATACACCGAGAGTAGGGTTGATCATTTTAGTGTTAAAACATCTCGTTCAACACCTCATTAACCTAATTCCCTTAAAAAGGCATTTGAATTGATATTTCCTCCGGGAACCGAACCCAATGGATAGTCATGTACAAGGGCTGTCTGATATCGATACAAAACTCCATCAAGGGGCGTCAATTATGGGGTGGCAGGGGGCAGCCCCGATAAAATATTGGGAGGGCAAACATATCGTTTTGCCCCCAATAAATCCAGAGGTGTAATATAAAATAAGGAAAAATTATGCAAAACTCTGGAAATGAAACCTTCCAAACAATGAAATACAAAAGGTATTTCACGATCAGACTTCAATTTCGCCGCGTGCTCCGCGCGCAAATTCTCTAATTTTCCCTGTTTCATGTAACCGTGGAGAATCTTGTAATATAGAGGAGTTTACAAACATAAGGGTACTATTAGGTTGTCTTCTCCCCCCCCCCCCCCCCCCCCCCAATCCGAAAAAAAAAACGGATCGAAACCCCTGGTTATTATCTCTGCCCAAAACCTCATCTCCTGGCATTCAATATTTCTGTCTTGGAGTAAAACGACAAATATAAATGCTGCTCTGCCTGTTCACAACAGATTTTACTGTTCACGTATAATTCCAAATAGTAAGAGATTAAGGTCAACAATCTTTGAGTGATAGGCCAGGCTTACATGACTTTCAAGAACAATAGGTAGTCCCTGAAATGTGTATCATTGACTTTCGTTTCGGGATTTTAAAAAGTCCCCCCCCCCCCCCCCTAAAGAAAAAAAAAAGCAGGGGTGCCAAAACACACTGGAAATATCCAAAATCCTTTAAAAAAAACCATACAGTGGAGAGAAAAATCAACGCATTAGGGATCACTTTGTTTTAGATTTGGATTCACTCCAAATAGGTGTCTTGAATCACTCATTTGAGAGTGGCTTCCCCTTTGTTGAACGTGGATTTTCACTCCATAACGAAGCAAGCCCTAACATTACTCCTAAAAGATTGGATTTCGAACCCTGCACTCATTATTAGGCCCATCTGCAAATGAGTGATCTCTCAAACAATATTTGTCAATATGAATCCAATGTACATTGTACACTCTTTGTCACAGTTCTAAATATTCTGCATTATGAAATCTGATTATCCAGTGTTTCTCTTTCATATTATTAAATACAGTATAGGTGCCAGAAAACCAATTTTATTTGCATTACGTAGATATGGTAATTTCTTTTGAACCCCATGACTAAATGTACGTTTGCTGTTTAAAGAGAAGGTTGAGTTATGGCAAAGGTAAAAGATAATTTGTGAGCTTCCTTATTCTTAATACATTTATTCTTTTTACGTTAGTTTGGAAAATCAAAATATGACAAAAAACAGCTAAAATGTTCGGACCGAACATTCATGTGTAGTCCCATGTACACATTTCTGTGTGTAGTGCATGTGACTCTCAGCAGGATTGAGTCATTTTCTTATCATTTTGGTGATTCCAAAACCTTCCAGCATACACCAATTCTTATGTGCTATATAATCAGCCTTTCCCAATTGCTTTCTTTTACAATTCAATCTCATGACAAGAACTCAACTTTATATTTAAGCGCTCTCTGTTGATATTCATGACCTCAAATCGTGAGACGAATTTCATGCTCATGATCTGGGGATCGAAATATAAGATTATAAAATTTATTAGACATATCGGACAAGTTTTTGGGACACAGAACCTTGCCCGTCAGGTTCATTCATGTGTGGCAGGGTCGTTTCATTCTCTTGAGTGATCAATAGTGAGCTTTTGAATGTGTGGACTGCTTTGGCATACTGCGCTTTGTGCAAGAACGGCTCACCCGTCCACTGGCTTCGCCCTCGTCCCCTACACAACAAGAACGCTGTTTTAAACAACGTTGTTTACTTAAATTACTTGCACTGTTTGGATTGCGTTCCAATTTTACCACGTAGAGGTCTACATTCTGTGGTTGTGGCTGTTTTCTCATTGGGCAGGAGGAACAGATAAACTGTCTATAACCGGTCACGATGGCAGAAAATGATGAGGGTCGCGTTCGGATCTTCTTGTGGTACGTACCTAGAACAGTCTCAGTGGCCTTTCTGAAATGTTTGAGCGCCATAGAGGATACGGAAATTTGGTTCGAGGCTTTCTCCTACTGCGGGATGACCAGGCGAGTGTATCAGGAGACTTACGGCAGGGATTTACCAATGGAGTACAAGGACAACGAAGACGAGGCGCAAAAGGGTGCGACACTTTTTGAGGGCATTACGCGATCAAAAATAGAGCCTGATCGGATTATGTAAGTATGACAAGGATACTGTCTTAGTCGTTACCTTAGTTTGATTTTGATTTTGTTCGGTTTATGTTACCTGAATGCTAAGAAAGCATTGTGTGCGTGTAGGTAAGCAATCATGGGACCGATGGCTTTAAAGGGGAAGTCCACCCTGGAATTTAGTTTATTTAAATAAAAGTGGAAAATGAGAGAAACAGATCAGTGAAAATCCGATAAGAATTGAGACAGTTTGAAGTTGTAATCAAACCCAAAGTTGCAACTACATGACTTGTCTTGCGAGCTCCTCTCCCATTCGCTGACTACAGAAAAAATTCAAAAATTTTCATTTTCTTAGTTGTAGATGATGAATTACATTGGTTTCATACAGGTCTTGTATAAAACATATGTGAAATTAGTATATCAACGGTGCGTGTATGATTGAATATTTTCTCTAGAGAAAATGAAAGTTTATGATTTTTTTCATCACAGGACAAATGAGAGATGATTTCGCTAGAAACGCACGGAGTTGCCAATTTGCGTTTGATTCCAGCTTTAATATTTCATAACTGTCTTAATTCTCATCGGATTTTTCTCAAAATTCCATTAATCTTTTTTTTTCTGCTTCTTTTAAAGCTAACTTGATATCAGAGTGGATGTTCCCTTTAAGTCCTCTCCGAGGGATTTGGGAATGAGGATTAAGGCCTACCAAAGTTCACTAGCGGATCCACTTGGTTTCGAACCCGGGTCTTGAACATTTTAGCATAAATCAAGCATTCTAAATATGATTATAATTATATGCTACCATATAAATTATCAGAAAAATTGCAGATTTTTAAAAAGGTATTACCTTATTTCAACATTAAACAATAGTAAACAAATGAGAAACCAAAAAATAATGGACAAAAATGAAATTCAAATGTAATTTTCAATAATTCTTAGGCATAAAGTTGGGTAAAGCAATCTTTGGTATAAGAAATGGTAATAAATTCCAAACAAGTTATGTGCACAATATTTTGTGAAATAATAGATGGTTAATGAAGTGGAGACATTTGAAAAGTAAACATCGATCACATTTTGGTAAAATTTTGAAGAGAGCTAAAACCCTTGGCACAGTTAAGAGTTAATATCCTGTAATGATTAAATGACTTTGTTGAATAGATATGTTAATAGAAATATTGTTAAACATGAAACTTGTTATAGTTGTCCTTAACAATGTGAATTAATTCCTTAATCAATTTGAATGACAATAAGTATATGGATTCTATAAGATATTCACACATGTTAGTGTTTAAGTATGAACATTGATTTTTTTTTGGCGTTAAATTTTAATCGCAAAAAGGCAGAATGGGGAAAAAAGGCTGGTGCAAAGAAGAATAATTGTAAACAAATTTTTAGGCATTTTACTCCCAGTGTTAAAGATCGTATGCTCGATCTGTAATGACAACACTAATTGTATTTTTCATTGCCAAGTTAAAGTACTTTGACGAAAATCCATTATCCGTTTTCAAATAAAAGCAAGCAGCTGTGTTAACATAAAGGAATATCATTTTTTTAAAGAATTGTTATCCAAGAGCATGTGGAGAGTACAATGTTACTTATTAAGAATACGTGTCATTAATGCGGTGGCTAGTTTTATTTTATTTTTTTCTCTTTAATGTAGGTATGGCAACCTGAAACAGAGATTCGAGGCATCCACGAGGAAGTACATAATTGTGAAAGATATGTACATTGCATTTCCTGACGAGAAAACCAGACAGTACATGCCAGCAGGCTGCAGACATGTCTTTCTCATCCGAGATCCGTACCGGGTATTCCGCTCCTACAGGACAGCCATCTACGGACAACTTACGAGCGTAGGGTTCCGGTCGGGCGACCCTCTTGACGAGGAAGCATTCGACCTGCGTAAAGACGACCCTTCAATCGATCCGAATAAGATGTTCACTGGTAACTACGAGGTTTGGAAATATATCAGAGAAAACGTGGATCCCAATGCGATCATCCTAAACACAGACGACCTTCTGGCCAATCCGGCTGGCGTCTTGTCGAAGTTCTGCCAAAAGACTGGTCTACCGTATTCCGATTCGCTCCTTCAGTGGGATGCATCTCCAGAGGTAGTCAAGTCGTGGAAAGCAGCAGGGGACAACGTTGTAATGGATGTGAAGGCTTTCTATAAGACAGCGATCCATTCCAGCACGTTTCTACCGTCCAGTCCTTTGATACCACGGGAAAAGTTGACAGCAGATGTCAAACATCTAGCCGATGAGGCCATGCCATACTTTCAGGAAATGAATAGTTTCAAGATATGAAGATCACCAGGGGACCACTATCATTATAAATGGCCGGACATGAACTGTCAGGATTACCTTTTCAACACACGGCGTCAACAGTTAATGAAAAGTTCATGATGTAACGAAGCAAAATATATATTTCACAACTGTTAATAACCCTCATGCTTTGAACAAATCAGCACTCGGGTCACACAGCAAAACTATTCGTAAGTTTCAGAAACAACTGGAGAACTAGAAGTGGAAAACGAAAGAAAATAGATGATACTACAGTAACATGTAGTATCACAGTATTTTAGTATCACAATTTGACAGTCATTAGCATTTTGATATTAATCAATTTGCAGTTTGCAATACTTTGCACTTGCTTGATAATCATAGAATCATCTTCATTTTCATCACCCATCTAATTACAAAGCTCATCCCTCGGAGATAAATTACACTTATGAAAAAACTTCATTCTAAACACGTAACGTCCTCTAAAGGAGATTCACCTTTTTCCAATTTCAGAAATAACTATTTTCAACCTGTAAGATTCCCGAACTGGGAATATTTTTAATATAACGGGTATTCATGAAGAGAGATAGGTAGTATGAACACAACTATCAAACTTAGGAATTACAAGCCACAACATAATTGCTTATGATTAACACTGATCACATCCAATCAATTCTGGATTAGTGCAAAGGCCATGATTGGTAATCATTTTTAAGATTGTGCAAATTATTACTATGAAAATACGAAGAGAAAACTCGTGAGGACACAGCCATAAGACTGAGATGAACGGAAAAAAAAACTAATTAAGCGAAACTTGCAACAAAACAACAACAACCAAAGCAAATGGTTCCTGCCGTTCATACAAAACATGACGATTTCTTTAAAGTAGGGCCTTTTTATCAAAATTTCAAACCCATTTTTCATAAGAAAGATGTGTTCACGCTGTACATTTATATATACTGGGCTCTTTCAATAGTTTTGTACATGAACTATTAGGGAAAGTAATCAATTTAATATACTAAATATTCTCAGTCACTATAGGAAATGTAGCCATTGATATGTAAACTTTAATCACAAGAACTGGTTACTTAAGGAACGGTGATTCTTGAATACTATATACCATGTGAAATATAATTGAAAAGGAGGTTTTTTTTCTGTTTAGTCATTTAGTCATTTCTGTTTAATGAGAGTATCATTGTCTTTGTATTTTTTTTTGGTAATGGGAGTTTATAATGGAAATATAATATCATAACGGACGTATTGTAATATATAATTTTGTATTTGCAATGAATATATACATTCAACTATATTGCTCAAGAAAACATTACCATGATTGTCATACATATTGAAAATTTGGGACTGGTAAGTAAAAAACAAAAAAAAAGTAATAAATTAAACGAAACTTGCAACAACAACAACAAAAAACAACCTAAAACAAAACAAAATGGTTCCTGCAGTTCATACAAAACATGACGATTTCTTTAAAGTAGGACCTTTTTCTCAAAATTTCAAACCCATTCTTTATAAGAAAGATGTGTTCATGCTGTAGATTTACATATACCGGGCTCTTTCAATAGTTTTGTACATGAACTCTTTGTATTATTTTTTTTTAATGGGAGTTTATAATGGAAATATAATATAACGTACGTATTGTAATATATATATAATTTTGTATTTGCAATGAATATATACATTGAATTATATTGCTCAAGAAAACATTACCATGATTGTAATACATATTGAAAATTTGGGACGGGTCGTTAGTAATAAAAAGTCATCTATAACAAACTGATCATCTTCTTTGTCTTTTCGATTGCATTACGTTAACGTTAATGATTTGGCTTGTTGTAGCTTGTTAAGACTGGCTACGATTACATATTTTCCGAGATTACATAGTTTCCTAGTTTCTCAAAATTTTATAACAACTTATTAAGGCAAGTACAGTCAATTGTCCCTTTCGTGGTAGCGGCTGCATGTCCTTTTGTTCCAACATGAGACCACGAATGCTTTGAACTGTTGATGTCTTCCCTACCAAATGTTAAAATTACCTCTGTCCAAACTACATTTTCCTTTTTTGGGCCAAGCAGAATCTTCGGGGAGGGGGGGGGGGGGGGGGGCGATCACGATTTACAGCTGCTGAGACAACGACCGTTCACATTCACTAGAATACATGCAACTGTTTTTGTTTTGTTCTGTGGGTATGTTTTGTTTTGTTTTTGTTTTTGTTTGTTTGTTTGTTTGTTTGTTTGTTTTTTTTTTTTTGGGGGGGGGGGGGTATTCCTTTCCTTACACTTTTACATGACTTATGTAATCAAAGAACAAACAAACCAACGAACAGACATAGTATACACCAAAAGATCATTTTAGTATTAAAACATCTAGTTCAACACCTCATTAACCTTCCCTTAAAAGGCATTTGAATTGATATTTCCTCCGGGAAACGAACCCAATGGATAGTCATGTACAAGGGCTGTCTGATATCATACAAAACTCCATCAAGGGGCGTCAATTATGGGGTGGCAGGGGGCAGCCCCCGATAAAATATTGGGAGGGCAAACATATCGTTTTGCCCCCAATAAATCCAGAGGTGTAATATAAAATAAGGAAAAATTATGCAAAACTCTGGAAATGAAACCTTCCAAGCAATTAAATACAAAAGGTATTCCACGATCAGACTTTAATTTCGCCGCGTGCTCCGCGCGCAAATTCTCTAATTGTCCCTGCTTCATGTAACCGTGGAGAAGCTTGTAATATAGAGGCGTTTACAAACATAAGGGTACTAGTAGGTTGTCTTGTCTCCCCCCCCCCCCCCCAATCCGAAAAAGAAGGATCGAATCCCCTAGTTATTTAGGGTTATTATCTCTGCCCCAAAACCTCATCTCCTGGCATTCAATATTTCTGTCTTGGAGTACTCCCTGAAATGTGTATCATTGACTTTCGTTTCAGGATTTTAAAAAATTCCCCCCCCACCCCCTAAAGAAAAAAAGCAAAAAAAAAAAAAGCAGGGGTGCCAAAACACACTGGAAATATCGAAATCGAAAAAACCATACAGTGGAGAGAAAAATCAACGCATTAGGGATCACTTTGTTTTAGATATGGATTCACTCCAAGTAGGTGTCTTGAATCACTCATTTGAGAGTGGATTCCCCTTTGTTGAACGGGGATTTTCACTCCATAACGAAGCAAGCCCTAAAATTACTCCTAAAAGATTGGATTTCGAACCCTGCACTCAAGGAGAGTACCTTCCTCTGGAAACCTTAACATAATGCTTTATACCTCATGCTGCTTGACAGTCAAGATTATTAGGCCCATCTGCAAATGAGTGATCTCTCAAACAATATTTGTGACGTCGCTTGCATGGTAATTGGTGCATCATCGGAGTGAGAATAAGTTGAAGGTGGTGCATGCGCTGGGCCGGGTGTGAAAGCTAATTTTCCTGTAAATGTCACGGCCCTACACACGCCCGATTTCCCAAATGGGGGAGAAATTAGACACATTTCTGCTTTTAATTATCATTTGAAAATCCCTGGCGTGAGCTAATGCAGTGTATATATTTAGAAAGAAGACGTCGTGTTCGTTACATTAAACATAATGACCTATAAAAATAGCGATATCCAGAGTTCAGTAAGGGTGGCTAATAGTCGCACCAATAACATATTTTGCTCAAATATTTTAATCCATTAATTCTGATTTCCTATAGTCTGTGTTGAAAAGAAGTTACAATTTCTGCAAATGGGCACGTAAATATATTTATAGGTCTATGCTGAAACCAATGTAAAAGAGAAAAAACACCCCCCCCCAAAAAAAAAAAAAAAATAAAAAATAAATAAATAAATAAATAAATAAATAAATAAATAAAAAAAAAAAATAAAAAAAAAATAATAAAATTAAAATAAAATTAAATAAAATTTATAAAAATAAAAAAATAAATCTCACACACTAACACTTGGCGTTAACAATAAGAAGATCTCTTGTTTAATACTCGGGATTCTCATTTCATATTGGAAATTTATTAGTCAAATATCACTTCAAAATAATTTTAAAAAATAATTTAAAAAAGCATGAGGTCATACTCTTAAAATGTCTATCTATGAAAACGGCGGGACGGGCCAACTGATAATTTTCATATTATGGTGTATTTTTTATTTTGATAAATCTTATGATTTATCATATCCTCCCAGATTTTTTATATTTCCAGGCCTACTCGTATGGAACCATGTTCATTTCTTCACAACGCATTCTCGTTTCCATTTTTTTTCTCAAGAATTACAATTTAAAGGGGAAGTCGACCCTAATTACAAGTTTGTTTTAAAAGATCGATGAAGGTTTGAGCAAAAAATACAATATTTTTGAAAGAGTAATCAATCAAATACGAATTTGCAACTCCGTGACGTATCTTGCGAGTTCCTCTCCCTTTTGCTCACCACAGAAAATGTCATAAATCTTCATTTTCTATTTTTTGATGAAGGAATAAATTTGTTTCATACCGCTTTTGTGTAGTAACATTATGAGCAACACTTATATCTAAGGTGAATGTGTGATTCAAATACTCTCCTAAGAGAAAATGGAAAATGGAGTTTTGGGGTACAGGGTAAATGGGAGAGGAGCTCGTAAGATAAGTCACATAGTTGCCAATTTGTGCTTGATAGATTACATCTTTAAAAATATATAACTTCCTTATTTCTTATTGTATTTTGATCACACCTTCATTGATCTGTTTCTTTAATTCTCCTGTCACATTTTAAAACCAACTTGTAAGCAGGGTGGACTTTCCCTTTAATGACATAACCCTTTTGGACAAAGTTATTGTCATTTTTAAGGTGTGACCTTATCCTCAAAACTTTCCATCATATTGTTTCAGATAGATCGCAATGGTTGGCATCATGGAATACGTCATCGCTTGGTCATGCCCCAGTCACACCAACGAGACCGACAGCAGACCGAGCAAAATGTTACTACATTACCACGAATGGCCGAGAATCCATCGGTTTGGAGTCAGCGTGGAGTCGGTTTAGCGGTGTGACTGAGGTATCAATGGAAAATATATGGGACGCCACTATGTCAGCCTAATTGATGAACAACTAATAGCTGTAATGAGTTAAGTGGTGTCCACATAATGCGCCAGGGTCAGGCATCTTTTAAAGGATTTGGTTACATTGCTAAATTTGCTATCAGTAGGAATCAACAGCAACCAGGATAAAAACGACCAAAAAGTTTTTGTTTAATTTTGCACGAAGCCACTCTTGAAGTCAAAAAAACAACAACAAGATTTTTCATATGATGTGTTAAAGAGACACATAAAAAGTAGAAGAGGAAGAAAATGAAAAATCACCAGCAAGTGCAATTCCCGATACATCGAGATGCACTATTAGATAGAAATGCTTGCAGTTCGTTAGTTATGGTACAAATGACCCTGAAATGACCCCAATTTGTACGCGCACGCGCATCTATTTTGTGGACGCGCTACTTGTTTACCATGTAATATCATACTGATGCTCGCATTGTGGTGCGTACAAAACGACAGCGTCAATTGTACTCGGTACAAAATGACCTACATGCGCAAATGGTAATTACGAACTGGCTTATTGAGGGAAACAGAAGATATTTAAAAGAGGTTACCAATGGGACACTAACGTCTTTGCTGCGTCAACAAGAGGAACCCCCTAATAAGAGATATGAGAGGTGTTAAATCGAGTGGAATGGTCCAGTTGGTAGGGAATACGATAGTTGTGCATGGGTCCAAGTCAAGAATTTCCTTGTAAGATATTAAATCTAAATTTGCCACTACGGACGCAGGAGGAGAACAGGGCACTGTTTCATAAATCTTGTTATCTATAGCGATTGCAACATATCTATGATCTATGACAAATTTGTTCTCAGCCAATCAAATGCTCTGATTTCAGTAGCTTTTAACAGTCATTGTGACTTGTTATTGATAGCAAGTTTTTTGACACAGTGCCCTGGTGTGATGCCGAAAGGCAGTGTGATTGACTTTGTCAGATGTTCTCATGGTGACCATATGGTAAGAATACTCAGCTTTGAATGGAGATGGTGCATATATCGTGAGTGTGAATGAACTTTGTGACCGTTGTAATACACAACGGATATCATTACCTCGAAAGCAGAATTATATGTCCAATGCTCCTTCTTCAAAGTTTTCTATCTAATAAAATAAAGAATATCTTTAGAAGATCAAAATATAGTTTATAGTTATATTATAGTATATACGACTGTTCCAAACACAGATATCCTAAATTATTGGAATTACATTCTCTTTCCAGCACGTTGAATAAATAAAAAAGGTGTACATGTACTTTCAAAGTGATATTATTCAGGCGTATACATGGATCATGTGGATAATGAAAAGGTTCTTGCATTCCGTAAACCAAAAAATGGGGGGAAAAGTATGCGTACGTGTAAAACGTGTAAGGACAACCTATTCATGTTTAGAAGAAAAGTTTGTGATCTAATACTAAACATTTTAGATTGGTACGGTACAGTCTTATCTTGTCATTTTCTATTCTTCTGATCATCAAGGTTGCGAGATCCTGCCATCCCATCTGAAATACGCTCCGTAGTTAGTGTAAGCGGAACAATTTTATAAACTGACCTATTCGTCTGAAAGGTTACGGGTTACTAGATCGAGATTAAAGAATAAAAAAGCTAATTATTTCCTACTTGAAGATAATATAAACATACCTTGCGTGAAAAAAACAGGCGCGCGTGCAACATGCCCAAGGTGTAAAACATGAGTTAACCTCGGGAATAACGCATAGAAGCATCCGTCTGATAAATCGCTTTTCGCGTTTTCTCCGTGCCAATTTGTGAAAACTTCTCCATTAATGAACGCGTTTTGACATTTCGAAAGATTCACCATTGAAGGCTGTAAGCATGAATGGTAAGACACAGGAAGCGCATATTTTGTTTATAACCTTATCCGTTCTCTATTCTAAATGTGTTTACATTGTTTATAGCTGGTAAGAAAAGAGAGTTGCTACACCTGTAAGCAAACATCACAGTAGCCTTTTCGTCAAGAGAAAACGGTAATTTGCTATCATTTGCGCGTGCGTCGTTTTTGCTAGTGTAGGCGTTTATATATAATTGTGAGAAATGTAAATGAGAAAATAATGGTTGCGGCCGAAACCACTGGCCCGTTTCCGTTGTCTTGTGGTTAATGCATTGGCGTTTAAAGCCAATCCCGGCGGAGACATTTTTCAACCTTTGCAAAAAATTCAAAAGGGAGGATAGCTCTGGGGAACTTTGATTTAGGCTACGCAACCATTATTCTCCCATTTACATTTCTCACAATTATATCATTTCCACGAGAGTTGCCAAACCTGTTGTATATGTTATTTCCTATGATGTGATATAGTTCCACGTGTTGGAATAAATGTATAAAGAACAATAGGCCTATCCTGACAAATATCATGCTTAGTTTCGAACAACAGTTTATTTACAATATCCACAAATTTTCGGAAGCTATCGTGATATATATATACACTAAAGGAAAAAAGAAACTTATAAAAGTTCAAGAGATCACCAAATTAAATTCTCTGCATGGAAATGTACCAAATTTGGATATAATGTTGATTCAATGCATGGCTTTAAATGACAGTCAATAACAACAAGTTTTCTTCAATGCCACAAAAGAAATGTGCACTGAAACAAAGGACTCTCTAATCCCCAAGTCACAAAGATAAACTGCAGTCTTGTACACCATATGCATGTCAATGAATGAAACAAAAGAATTTCAAAAGGGATTTGCACCCCTCGAGCAAGAGGATATTGATGTTCTGCCATGGTTCGCCCGTTCACCAGACCTTTCCCCAATTGAACATCTCTGGGAAGAGCTTGGTCGACGTGTGTCAAGGCGTGACAATCAACCCATCAATAGGGAGACGCTCATTGCAGCACTGCAAGAGGAATGGAACAATGTTCCCCAGGCTACCATCGCGAATCTGATCGGAAGCATGCGAAGACGGTGTACAGCTTGCCAGCAAGCTAGAGGTGGACATACTGGCTATTAATCTGTTTGGATATGAACTTGCAAATCCCTTTTGAAATTCTTTTGTTTCATTCATTGACATGCATATGGTGTACAAGGCTGCAGTTTGTCTTTGTGACTTGGGGATTAGAGAGTCCTTTGCTTCAGTGCACATTTCTTTTGTGGCATTGAAGAAAACTTTTTGTTATTGACTGTCATTTAAAGCCATGCATTGAATCAACATTATATCCAAATTTGGTACATTTCCATGCAGAGAATTTAATTTGGTGATCTCTTGAACTTTTATAAGTTTCTTTTTTCCTTTAGTGTATATATATAGCACGATTAGTATGATTTCACTGGTTTTTAAATTAAGATTGCGCTGAACAAGAAAAAAAAAATCCTGATCCTCATCATTTATTCTGAAAATACTTATAGGAGTTATCTCATTTGTACTTTTCAATTAGTTATTCCTTCGTTCTTGTTATAAAATACAATAAAGAAAGATAACTTAAATTTAAAAGGCAATGTATATTCACCTTGCAGAAGGAACAAAAAGGACAAATCCATCATGTTAACGCTTGAATATTGAATGACGAAAAAGGGTAGTCCCTGTCAATTTCCTATAAATCTCATTCAAGTTTAATGTTCTCTAGGTTCCTTAAAACGGAAGCCTGTTGTATGACATAAAGTAAAATGGAAGACGTATTTTTCCGGTTAGAAATGTCCGGTAAAACGCCCGATTTAGAATGTGGGGCTTTGACCGGGATTTTATTGTGTTAAATCCTCCACTTGCATTGAATAGCGGATGAATGTCAAATTGCCCTGGCATTTTAAACGGCATGTATGATTGGGGTACATGCGTACTTATCACTGGTAAGTACTAGTTGTGTACACACTCTTCTCTTGTGTAACGACGCATGAATTGGGTGTGACGTACCCAGCAGCAGATGAAATAGTCAAGTGGATTCATTTCCAAATTAATTCTCATGTCTGATAATGCGATTATATTTCAAGTGCTTTCCATAATTGTTCCTAGTCTTTTCCAAAGAGGTTTATGGGTCTTTTATCTTTTCAGAGCCATGCATGAAACGCAGCGAGATGTATTTTCGAATTAGATTTTTTTTAAACGGCAAACGACTGGACTGAGAGTGATTCAATGTAAGATTTGGAGCATGTGGAATTACAAACACTTTAATCCACTTGTCCGTTGGTAACCTACCTTTCGCAGATAAAAGCAACTCTCGGTTAATGTTAAATATATCTTTCTTGTATTCCAATGAGGTGCCAAAAATAGGTATTTCAAAGGCACGGCTTCGGAAACATGTTTGAATAATTGCGAAGATAACTTTTGATTAATTTGGAATTAAACCACCTACTACAGAAAATCTCATGAGAATCTCGAGGAGACAAGAAACAGAATAGCCGTGCCTCAATTTACATTAATTGCATTGTCAATCTTACTCCTTAATTCTTTTCAAGGCTTAAAAAAAGAGTATTAACGTTTTTATATGGGTTTCGGAATTGAAGGAATTGCATCTTGTCATGTATATAAAAAAAACACCTTAAATAGAAATATATGCTTAACAAAGTCTATAATCAGGATTATTGAAAATATATTAGTGATCTATAAGACCAAGAGTATGATTGTTTCAAAATCTTTTTGACCTTTCGCAGATAAAAGCAACTCTCGGTTAATGTTAAATATATCTTTCTTGTATTCCAATGAGGTGCCAAAATAGGTATTTCAAAGGCACGGCTTCGGAAACATGTTTGAATAATTGCGAAGATAACTTTTGATTAATTTAGAATTAAACCACCTACTACAGAAAATCTCATGAGAATCTCGAGGAGACAAGAAACAGAATAGCCGTGCCTCAATTTACATTAATTGCATTGTCAATCTTACTCCTTAATTCTTTTCAAGGCTTAAAAAAAGAGTATTAACGTTTTTACATGGGTTTCGGAATTGAAGGAATTGCATCTTGTCATGTATATAAAAAAAAACACCTTAAATAGAAATATATGCTTAACAAAGTCTATAATCAGGATTATTGAAAATATATTAGTGATCTATAAGACCAAGAGTATGATTGTTTCAAAATCATATAAGAGAGGTTTAAAAAATGCATAGAATAGATTCCCCATCTTTAATTATTTTTCTCCTTTTGCATGAAATTAGCATATTTATTCAACAATTGATCGATATAAAAAAAACATTTTAAAGAAAGGTTGGTGTAGATAGCTTCACCACCAACATATTACCTTATTCCTCTCAATCATTATCTTTAACTTGCGAATTAAACTCGAGAAAAATAACACAAGAATCTTCTTTGTGGTAATTAATATGTAAACTAATTTTCAGGCAATTCCTTTGAAAATTTGATATCATCTTTTTGTGATTAGCAGCTTTCTTCTGCTGACATGCTTAAGATTCCTCAGGCTATTTTTGTGTTTTGATAATTTACCTGTAAAAAAATATATTATTACCCCAGCTTTCGCCATGATAAGGCACTCAAGAATTCAAGGGAATTCTTCCTACCGGGTACCCATTTACTAGACCAGTGTGGGAAATGTAGATTGATATCTTGCCAAAGCACATTAGTGCCGTGGCAGGGAATCAAGCCCCGTACCTAGTATCTTTTTAAAGAATGTCGAAAGGACCATGTTGGAAAGATTCGGGCAAAGTAATCTACGTACAGTCAGCTGAAAGAGAAAATCGCTTCTTTATTCGTTTTGTTTTGTGAGTGCGTTTCGTTAAGCGCACAAGGCAGGGGAATACCAGAATTAACAATATATTTCATATTTCGTACTTTTCATTTTTAATCCGAGCCTTCTTATGATGATCTTAATCGGCTTCTGGGGACTGGTTGTGTGAGTTATGTGGGCCAGGGTTCATGCGTCCTGTTTCGTGATGATGCAATGTTAGCCTGGTGAAGAGAAAGTGTCTCCGGCAAGCGTGACGTCACGTGGTAGGTTCTCACCAACAATCAATGATTCCGAGCGATTTCAGACTCGCGGAGATCACAGGTCGTCCCAAAATACCCACAATGCCTAGGGTGAGTTGCCGTCGACAGTCATTGGATGTCGATTTTGACCCAGGGGAGTGTTCCAGCCAGAACCGTCTAACGTCATCTCGGCACACAACGAGGATAACACCCGTGCACAAACATGTTGCTCGTTTTGGGATCCCAAAGCGAAGGACGCGGGGCAAAATCCATTTAAATAATGAGCCTGGCGATTTACTGCGAAGTTCCTAGGCTTCATCAAGAATCTTGATGTGGTTTTAAAAGAAAACTGTAGAAGCTTGTGTGGAATGTTTCGAAAGTTTTTCCGCGAGTTTTCTTTTAACTGCTTAGCAAAATCTAACGTGGTCTCATGTTTGTGATAAGTTTCATCTATATTTGTTGGCATACTGGTTTCTGTTTCTTTTGGTATTATACGTCATTTGTATTTCTTACAGGAAGTTCTTAAATTGATGTATCAGGATTTATTTGACGAAAAATAGGTAGAGATCATTGGACTTCATATATCCACTAGGGTCCTATACACATGCTATAATGAATAATAAAATGGGATGACGTGCCTGAAGAAAAAAGTAAATCAACTGGTAAACATATATACATTCTATATTGAGATTTCAACAATGTTCACCATGTCTGGAGTCAAGCCTAAGGCTACATGATTATGGTTGTGTTGAATTTCCAATACATATATAATGACCGGAAAGTATATTTTCCATAACTGCATCTTCAAATAGTCCACTGTTAGCCATTAATCTCTGAAATTATCACAAGACAGGAGAGGTAAGGTTCATTCCAATTATTCACGAGATAAAGGCATAGGTTAAGGATATCATAATTTGCCTCCCAACGATTACGCTTATCAGCCTTCAAAGTTATCGAAGTGATGTTGTTATCGCTTGATTTATGATAGTTTCGTTGATGGAAAGAAGATAATTTTTTAAATTACAGTTACCATACATTTTTGTTTTCTTATAATTTATACAGTTTACAGCTCATACTTCATGAGTATTGAGATTTTTTAAAATTTAAAATCACCGTTTTGGAAGTATCAATAAGGGAAGTTCTTAACATAATACACGGAAAGTTACTTGCGGTCATCCAGAAATGCTGAAGTTTGGTTATCGGTCAAGTATTTCGCGTTGACCGAAGGAAATGTCAAGGGGGACACCACTTTACTTCATGAACTATTTTCGTCACGCGCGTTTAGGGAAAATGAATTGTATCTCGACTGCCTTATTGGAGGGCCTGTTTATCGAAGCTTGCTTCCGATGTAAGGGCCCTGTTGTACAAAGCGTTACGATCAATCGCAAATAAATGTATCGATGTCGATCTAGTGCGGCCGATTATGGTTAGTGTAAAAGAGGCATTTCTCTTTAAAGAATTACCGTGACGTTGATAATACGAAGGTAATTCTGACGTCTTGCGACAGTTTATAGATTTCAAATATTTCAATTTTTATAGATGTGATAATAAAGAATCCCTTCCTTGTATGAAAATAAGTTACAATAATGATGATTTTACATGTTCCATATGGAGTCAAACCATGTTTTACATTATTGAAGCAAAAAAATGAAATATATGATATTTCATATAATAAAATACATAAGGAAAAGTGAGTGCATGACATCATCTGTTCACTCATTTGCATACCGCCCATGCTACGCATATCACTGTTTCATGAAATAATGCAAAACTTCAAAATGCCATAACTTTCTTATTTTACATCCGATTTCAGTGAATTTTTTACTGTTATGCTTGTTTCATTTTACTCTGTTGATTCAAATCAACTTGATATTAGGGTGGACTTGGCCTTTAAGCATTATCATGAATACAAGAGAAGAATGCAATAAAAAAAAATCCTGGACGTAGATTGTACATAAGCAGAGGATTAACATAATTCATGGTGGGAAAATTCTAGGTAATACAAAAAAGACTTCTTGCAAGGAACAATCGAGAAAGGAAAGAACTTTTTACAAAACTCTATCAAAGGCCATTTGCCTTAATGACAAACGTCACAGTCGTTTTTATATACAGGGTGATCCACGGCATGGTAGGGGTTAAATATCCCGCCCAAATGTTGGCCCACCCCACCCCACCCCACCCCACCCCAGCCAACCCCAGCCAACAAGTAGAAGAAGAAAAATAAATAATTGGAAGTAAAATGGGGGAAAAATGATTTAGGACACACCACGAAGCATCTGAATTTTAAACCTAAACTTACATATTATTTTTATTAAGTATATGAGAAGGAATTTGTCGGTATTTATTTCATAACACATTGTTCATTATTATATCCAACTGAAGCATGTTATGTCGCTACTACACTATTACCACGATATATAAGATGAAGTATTTAATACGTTCACGATCCAATATGTTGCACTATGTTATACACCATAGATTTGGAAATTGGATGATATTCAAACGAAATATCTTGATGCTGCTCGAGAAGATTTTGTAGAAAAACAACGCATAAAATTAGCTACATCGGGAGAGTGACATATATGCAAATTCCATTAGGAGCACAATACATTTGACTTTTTTCTTTTGTTCCCCAAACGGATACTTATACCTCTAACTATCATACAAAAGCAATAGGATGATAAGCAGACAGCAATAATTTATATCCTACATATTACCCATATTATCATAAAGCATACAATGATATATTAATCACAGCGAAAGATGGCGCCAAACAGAATTATCATTTATAACCCATTAATTACTACTATCCAACACTTCAGAGGAGCAGAAAATCCTCTTGGAATATAATTTTCCCGTCCTAAATGAAAAAGCAGGCCCCCCCCCCCCCCCAATCCGTTGTTGGTGACCTATTCAGTTTTGTTAAAAATCTTTTCTTGTAGTTTGGATTATTTTAATGTCTTATTTCATTTTGATTCATGTTTAGTATATTATGAAATGTGAAATGAATTCAAACTACATCAGTATCTTTGTTTTCACTAGCCCTATTTTAAATAATAATTGAGGATGAGGGAATCCTTTCGCACGTCAACTAAAAATGGCCTATGTAAAGTGATAATATCATCCATGTCATCTTTGCTTTCCACAATTACCATATCTAAATACATGTACTTAAAATCTATTTTAAGTGAATGTAAACGCTTTACACCAATAATAACTATTTACTGTTAACACCCAGTACATTACATTAAACATGCATTTACGACACACCTGGCCAGGCTTTAACATCGCAATAACATGTTCCAAATCGAGGTTGTAAAACATTTTATGTATTCTTAGGAAATTGTAATGCTTCTAAATCACTGCAGGGATTCTCACCGTGTCATAATACCCTAAATGGTTGGCATATGTAAGTGGTGGGTTATCCTTTATCCTTTATCCTTAATGGCCAATTCTGCTCACATTCTGCCCCCCGATTCATAAAATGGAGAAAAGGAGCACCCTTTCAAAGCTATTGTTTGGGGGAAACTATACGTGTCCCGTACTATTAACGCAAAATTTTGCAAGTTCAAACTTTTCCACGGGAAATGCCAATGCTGTTTATTAATGTCCTTTCAAACTAATAGGTAACTATTAAAAGTATGTGTTCTGAATTAATTATTGATGAACACAGGTTTTAGGACCTTGATATGCCAAAGATTTATAAATTAGTTAAAATTAAGACCAGTGTTTTTCATGAGTATTATTTTAAGAAAAATGTCAGTAAACTTATTCCTGATATTTTCAGTCTGATATTAGTTACAACTTTCGAGTTGATATCAATCTAGAGTGTCAAGACCAAAAAGTGTCAAGTTACGTTTTTCTCAGCATCTCGAATAGACCGCTTCTGTAATGTATACAAATTTATGCACTTATATTCTCTGAGCACCTAGTGACGAGCTATTCCATGAACCTGCTTTTTACAAATGAGCCTCAGTGCTTGGAATCCAGTTTGCATACATTATCTGTTGCTATGTCCGGCAAGCTTTCAGGTTGTCAAGAACAACCTTTGTTTGAAAGGTATGCATAAAATTCGCATACATTACCGAAGCGGTCTATTTATATAAACGACGTGTAAGAAGTCTCTAAGGTTATTTATCCCTTGCAAGACTGATTTTTTTTTTAATTAAAAAAACTGCATATTCACGTTTATTAGCACTTCATCCTACTCAACTGATACACTATTATCAAAACATGACACGTAGCTATGGTAACTAAATATGATCATATCAACAGTCGGTGAAATAACCTCTCAAACTGTGCCAACCCCATTCAGAATTACAAGGGATTGTCAATATTTGTTAATACCTACTTGTGAGTGTGTACCCAAAATTTATAAAAAGAAGAATTAATATTTGCCATGTGTTATCCCGGGACGGCAACGTTCAAAGATTACAGATATTGTTGAGCTAGTTACATTTCTTTCTGGAGAGGGACAATACAAACCTTTGACGCCCATATTTTGACCTAAATTTCATTTATTGGGGACTTAATTCAATCTTCAGATTATCATACTCCAACCTATGGTAAAATCAAGAAGACTATTAGAAAGTCATAATTAAAATATGACGACTTTTTGTGATGCATTTTCTTAATGACTATATTTCTTTTTACACAAAATATCTAAGGATGGATTGTTATTCTTAGCTATTGATAAAAGAATAAAAATAATATGTCTATATTGGGTGCATTCTAAATATATTTTTATGAACATAATTCGAGATAATTTGTTTCAATCCATTTATTCGTTTACCCAGCATAACCTTTAAAATGTGCTACACTTTTCCAGGGTGACCCTCTATAACCAAATGGGGCATTCTGTCAGAAGATTCTACGAAATACTACGAATAATGAAAGTTTGTTTTGGAGCTAGTACTCATTAAGTCTTCAGTTCCATTCACTAAGTAGTCACTTCGAGTGATTCAGTATTTTAAGGTTAAATAAATGCAGAAATGGCATATGTCGTACAATAATACTTTCCCTCATTTCATCTACATCACACGCATAACAGAAAAAAAAAACACTCGATGAAACAGTTGATTATTTCATTTCAGATATCACTGTATGCTGGCCATGAGACATTGTTCAATCAGAACAGCCCAAGGAAATGATCATGAATAAAAAATTAGCTGTCAGGCAATAGGGAAGGAGAACAGAAACCCCCATATATTAACTGGAGAATATGTGTATTATGCATTACTAAACATACACTTATGTAAATTCTTAAGAATGATCTGATAATAATCGTGTTTGTCCCGCATCAACATATGTTTCGCTCATGTTGTTGTCGGTTGGTTTTAGTGGCAACCAGTCAAATCCTGACTGTTATTGCCAGTTACTGTTACAATTAATTGTCCACATTTCTTTTTTTACTAAAAGTGTGAGATAACTGATATGTGTAACGATATGTTGTATGTGTTGCATGTGTAACGACCATGCAACTTGAAGCAGAACATGTGCAATGTGTTCGTTGATATTCACCGTTTTTACGGAGAGCAAGTACAATAAGCCGTGTCATATGGTATTGCCAAAATATGCTTTCAAGTATATCATGTATATAGTGAGGAGTCCGAATTCAAGACGCGGGTATTTTCTACGGATTAACATGATAATGCGATTAGGATGTCTTCTTTGCATTTCTTTACACATAGGCCTACTTGAAGGGAAAGACCCCCGTGGTCAATCGTGTGAAACAGATACTGGATTTTTTTCATTTGAGTATATGAAGACCCCCCCCCCCCCCCCCCCGCGCAAAAACAGAGAGCGATTGCAGATGAGGGATTACAGAATGTAAAAATCGGTTGTCAAGTAGCATTTCGTCCAATGCTTTAAACAAAATTTGTTCACAGCTTAAAACCTTGCTTTTGACATATTTGTAGGATTGTAAAATGGTGCCTGTATTTGTAAAATTAAAAAGGCTTTTGAGAGGCAAAATCTGCGTAGGATTTAACAGTGTCTAGCAATTAATTGACTGTGTTTAAGTCAAATTCTGCCCAAGACCTATCTTTGTCAATTAAGATATCTTTATTTCTCCCCCCCCCCCCCCTCTCTCTCTCTTTCTCCGTGTCTCCCTACAGACATTTATCGACCCTGCTTTCATTCATTTTTGAATAGATCGTTTTCTTCATTGACCACATCAAGCTCAACAAAGCTTCTAATAATGATAACTTATATAATTAAAACTTCTTCTTAGTGGTACCGTGGCCACATAACACTTTCTCTTTATACTGCTGCTGATATATATATATATATATATATATATATAAACGAACATGCAACTAAACATATATAGAACAATGCATATACAATCAATGCGCATTGTCACAATCAGCAAACGAAGGACAAAGAAGGAGTGGAAACGCAAGCTCGACGTAGGTCATCGGGATTATGAGATAAAAGAACTATCACACTGTACAGACAAAACTTCTATTAGTTGATTTGCGACCAACGGATTGATGTGTTAAGTACTTTTATTGAATTTCAAGCAATTCAGACAATGTAGAAATCGTAATAGAAGATAATAACAGGATGACTGTTTGAATGGCAAAAGGAGATCTGGTGCTCGTAAGTATGTATACGTGCACTATATAAAATAAATCAATGAAGGCTTGTTGCATAACATCACAACCTATCCCGGCGGAGTAACGCTATACACAGATACAGGACCCATTACCTTTCCTACCCCGGCTCATACTAGTGGGATACGGATACCAATCTATGTAACTTTATTACCGTAGGTCTGAAAGTGAAGTGATGATTGAATTTGACTAAAACCCATCTGTATTCATAGCATTTATAGTAAATCTTCTCTCATTAAAAGAAGATTTTACTGATTTTTTTTCTCCAATAACGAGTGAAACACATACGCTTTATGATTCAACAATAAAAATCCAAACCTCTTACGTTGATATATTCAATTTCAATATCTTTGAAATTGCTCAAAATCAAAGGCTTAGCTCTACGAAACTTGAACCCAAATTAACTGCAGTAAATAGTTTTTGTAATGTCTACGAAATAATGTCCCCTTGCTCCTTTACACTGATTCTTCCTCAGAAAAGTGATTCATTAAGTCCTCCCGTATCTGCCATTTCAACATAGTGGCGAAAGTAGTTTATCGTTTAGTTTAGACAATATTTATAAAAAATTGTCTTATGGGGTGTTACAAGAAAGTTGCGATTGATTGCAAATTGCAACTGATCGGTACTGACCAATCAAAATCATTGTTGCAAGCGCATCTTCTTGAATGGGCAGACCCTGAACCATTCAGAATGGTTGTTCTAATTTGCTTTACAATTTGCAGTTGATTGCAACTTTCTTGCAACACCCCATTAGAATTGTAGAAAAAAATACTCCTGAAGTATTCATGAAAAATAGTGAATATTTCAATAGTAAGGATTAGAGTTATGTCGATTTTATAGTATATACCAATTTTATTCGTATACGAATAACGATGAAATAGAATATATCATCAAAACTCAAGCAGTAATTTCTAATGAATACTTTACCCCTTGCCACCACCATCTGCATAACCTTCCCTTTCATTCGCTATTCGACTGATTAAAATTTATTTCGAAAGTTTAAAAATACCTGAAATATTAATACATTTTCCATCAAGTAAAAGGGTAGCATGTCTACAATAATCTAAACCACTTTATCAGTGTACACCTTTCGTCTTATCAATGTTCAATATCAAATATCTAGGGAGCGTTTTATCAAGTGTTTTGTCAGTGATTTTTACCGACAAATTTGCTCTCAGCCAATCAGATGCAAGGATTTCAGTAGCTTATAACAGTTGTCGGTAAAAATCACTGACAAAACACTTGATGAAACGCTCCCCAGAAATACCTTGACGCAGTGTATGTCTGTCTCTGTACGCTCACCCTTGCCACCATCTACATAATCTTCCTTTTCATTCTCTATTCGACTGATTTTCAAGTGTATTTTCGAAAAAAATAACCGAAATAATAATAGATTTTTCATCGAGTAAAAAGCTAACATGTCTAGAATAATCTAACCCATTTAACAGTGTACATCTTTCCAGCTATCAGTATCAGTGTTCAAGTCTGTCTGTATAGGCATAAAGCGAAGAAAAAGAACACGAATAATAGCATTTAGTAAAAGGGCAGTCTCACTTCGCATTTTTGAGTCTACCAGACATAGGCGTACTGAAAAACAGTATGATATTGCCGATGAAAAAAGACAGACTATATTTGTTTAATTCCCCCCTCCCCCCCCCCAAAAAAAAAAACAACAACAAACAAAAACGGAACAAAAACCAAAAAAAGATTATCAGTTGTTCAAATCCGAACAGTGTACTTATTTCCAACATGATCCAGATTTAAGCCAATGGAACAGGCGTCATAAAATCTTGAAAATGACTTATAACAATATTTACTTGGTCTCTATGAAATAGGTAGAACTCATAAAAAAATCGCAACTGTAATCTACACTATACGTTAGGAAATCTATTATTAGAAGTAGAGAAGTTATTAGTTTATAGAGAATCAAACTTTGTGAATATAATAATATGGAATATCATACCCGAAGGTCCTCAATTTGTTTATGTGTTCCAACCAACGGATCCAAAATCACAAAAGATATCCAATGAAATATTTATCCTGATATGTCAATTTTCTCAGCACTGACGTACACGCATGAAAGGGTATTCCACAAGTTGTCCGAAATAGAAGAAGATGACACATCCCAAGGTTTGGCCGTGCGCTTTCGGGAATGAAAGGCACCGAGTACGGACCTGTCACTGCTAAGGATCTTCAGAGCCTTGACATTCTTACACGTGGTGCAGCAGAGATTCCCGTGGCCAAACCACAAAAAGTACTTTCCTTTTCGAAAGTTTCCCTTCCTGGCTGAGGTATGTCTGCGACAACAAAGCGGAAAGCGATCACACGAAAGTGAAAATGTCACCCCCCAGCAAACAGCGAAAAGACAACCTCTCAACATTTACATCACTTCAAGGGACTGTGTTAATAGTCCTCCTTATATCCAACCGCTATATACGTGTCAACCTATTCAGACTCTGATCATGCTGATGGTGTTGCTTTCATGCTAAGCCTCCAAGTCTTTCATGACTCCTTGTACGTTTAACAGTTAGCTTTAGAATAAACCAAATCTCCGATCATCCTTTTTACCATAACAAAAGAGATATAGATTGTTTGCTAAGCCTAACAGGTGTTGTTTGCCTTACTTGCTATGCCGTGAAAATAGGCCTTTCCTCCAACCTAAGACTGGAGTACAAGTTAGTATCAAACAAATCCTCATCGATACACACTTTCACGGTAATTAAGATCGATCAATTCATTCTGGTGGCGAACAAAACTTTAGCTCAAATCCGACGTACTTCTCCCTGGACGACAAGCAGCTATCTAGCTTCACCTCCTTTGACGATCCAATTTGCGGAATGCATTTCTTGCTCTTCTTAGTGCCTTTCGACATTCCACCAAACATGCCAAAGGACCAAGGCAATAGTTCGCTTAACTAACTTCTCCCATCGTCAGTAGTGTGTTGCAGGCACTGATAGAAAAACAGGACGCATTTGAGGCAACACAATGGACATTTTGGACTGCTTTATGTATGTACGCAAAGTCAGTGTTATTCTAAGACACCTTCCTTTGGTAGTAGTGTTATTATGAATAGGTAGATATTAAATAAATAATGAAATACCTGCAGTGAAATGTACTATTCAAACTAAAATTTTACTTCTCACTCAGTCCCACTCTCCTTCAGGTGTGATTGTCAAATATGTTCCAAAGAAACAAAACATCGTTTCCCTTTTATACACGATATAAGTAAACGGCAGCAGAGTGTAAATCTCTGTGGGTTTCTCACATTCTTTTCCGAAATGCTTACTGAATTCCACAATGTAGGTGTACACGGCAGTATTCATGAAAGAAATTCTTCACATCAGAGAATAAAAATGATGTAAAGCGATTGTTGCTTCAAATTATCGCTTTTATATGTGGGTGAGTATGTGCGTTTGAATAACAAATATTGTACTTATTTTATTTACATTTATTTATTTATTTATTTATTTGTACGGTACGTGTATTTATTTGTGTATTTGTGTATTGTGTATTTATTTTTATTAATTCTTTTTTTTGGGGGGGGGGGTGAAGATGAGTTACATAGAGTCATCATGGTAACCAATGCCGAGAGAGAAAAAAAAAATGAATAAAATACGCTCTCTCATTCGATAGATGCTTTCACTACAGTTCTTATTCTGAACAACAGATTGTATTACTCCCATTGCTTAAGAGAACCACATCAAAGAGTTGCCAAACTGTCCTATTATTTTTAGTACATATTGATTAAAACCAACAACGGACCTGGATTATTAATTAACTCTGCATCAATACAGCAATACATTTCGATTTGAGGAACTTTTATCCCATTAATTTTCGTGGATTCAATTCCTTTTGGAATGAAACTGTAGTCGATCGTCTTTTTTTGAGGGGGGGGGGGGGTGTTTAAGACAATTTTACCATGTTAAATTCAGTACCAAACACATTAATATTGGTAGCAGACTGAACATTTCATCTTTAATTTTTTATTCTTTTTTTTATACAAAACAAAATGTTTTCCCATTTTTTTCTCATTTATTTTTAAAGTTAGAATTTTGGGGGGTTTCATTCCAAAAAGGATTAAATCCACAATATTTATCAAAAATATTTAAATCGGTAGACAATTATCAAATTTTGCAGTGATGCACCAACACTTGCAAATGTCTTAATACATAGCTTAGCTGGGGAACACAGTATTAATTCATTTTGGACAGAACTATTTGTTTTTCAACTTACAAGAATATTGATGCAATATAGCACATTTGATTCCCATCAGTCAGACCCAACTTCGGAAAACTGAGCACAGGTATATACTGTATATATACTCTGAAAACGGCATATGAATATAGAGCCCTCATCGTTCAGTGCGAGGCAGTGTGTACAAAAGACATGGGGGAAAGTCTTGCAAAGTCAACCTGCCAACGATATATATATTCTTAAATATAATGCTGCGTGTCAATTACCTTCAAAATCCGTGAATGATTCGCCATATTAAATGACTTATATGAAATGACAAACATTTGCAATATATGTATCCGCAGCATTATTTTTGAAAATTATATTATCAACAGCAGGTCGACATGACAGAATTTTCCCCATGCCTTTTGTACAAACTGTCTCGCACTGAACGACGAGGGCTCTATATTCATCTTGCTCTATAATTATGCCATTTTCGGAGTATAACCATGTACTCGGTTTTCCGAAGTTGGGTCTGATTGCCCATGTGAGAGATACACATATTTATCCTTAAATATCGGTTTTGGTCAAAACCGGCTTTAGTTCCTTTTGGAACTGAGCTCTTCAAATATTAAAAAGAGAGGTTTGACGTTTCTTTCTTTCTGATTCCCCATGTATATGCGTTTCCTAATTTCACTTAACCGGGAGTAGCTAGATAAACCACAAACGGCAGTTTTAGAGAAATATCTCCCTTAACATTTGGATCCATCTGTTTTCTTAATCCCTAAAACACTATGAACTGATATTTGATCATAGCCAAAACAATGTCATACAGTGCGTTTGATTATAAATACAATCAATATCATCGCTATCAGATACGTGACACTGGGCTTATATGGTCATGGACAGGCCTATAACTGATGCGAATACGCGTACAAAATGGGGGTCTTTCCAGGGTCATTAATTTTGTACTAATTACGAACTGCCCTGTTGATATCACAGTACTGCCACAGAACCGCACCAGCCTAACGTCAGCACACTGAACTTTTGAAGGATCATCCTGGAAACTAGTCAATTTTTACTATGATAACCTACAAATAGTGACATTTAAGTTCCTACAGACTTCTTATCTTGAAATTTACTGACCCTTTTAGGAATGTTCACTTTTAGTGAGTATATATTTACTATTTCATCTTTGTAAAGACAAATGGTTAGGCTTTGTCGGAAATGTATTCCAATGCATGGCATCACATTGCCGAATAATGTCCCTTGTGAGTGCGACACCAATCATGCCAATCGATATGAGTCCGAGGCTGGTCACGGGTTCGCCTTTGAAGTCGAATACTTGAAATGACCACAACGACACAGTCTACATAATAAAGAAATGGCTGGTATTGACTGTGTGAAACCTTATGAAATCAATGGACACGGACATGATTATCGAAGGTCATCTCACCGAGTTAGATGACGGTGGGCATTAGTTCTTATAGTCCCGCTCGAAAGACAGACTACTTCACCGTACTTTTTTTTCTAATTTAGAAGGATAAGAAACAAAAAATACAAAATGCAAATACTTTCAAGTATAAGTTGTTGTATCACCTTGCTTAATGCTTGAATGTTTTTTTTTTACATCATCAGCTGCTTGACCAGTTTGATTTTTAAAACTCAACGTTCTCAAGCACGATACATATGATATAAAGCTTCACCGTGTGGTGTATCGTGTTTATACGGTAAACGCGAAGGCATATGCTAAATTCGATAGCTCCAGGCATCCAACCCAGTCAATGATGCTGAGTGCACAGCGTTGTTGAGAAAGAAAAGCACCTTTAACATGTTTAATGCATCTTCTAGCTCTGACGGAAATATTATTAACCGGTTGCATACCAAGCATCCCACGTGTCATCTATCGGTATCTATCCACAATCACTTGAAGAAGTGTGAATGAAGGAAAAATCATAATGCTGTCCATGATATTTCAAAAGATACGTACTTAGTCGTCTGACAATCACCCAAAAATATTATTTAGGTTAATGCCCCATTGAATGATTTTCGACCTGTGCGTTTCCAGCTATTGGTGTCAGAGAATAAAAAGAACTGTACTTTAATCGGCTACCCTATGTCAGTCAGAAGGGAAAAAATGTGATATACATCTGGTAGGTTTCAAAAGCAGAGGAGTGGTAAAAAACGTGCTTTTGCAAAATGGGCACATTTTCCATTTGTTTTCTTTCATGGAAAACATACAATGTCATGTGGCAAATAATATTTATGGGGTACAGCATTATTTTTTCTCCTCGAGAAAAAGCATTGACTGGAAAAAGAAAAGAGTTCCTTGGTTGGTAATGAAGGCACGGTTACGGATTCGTCGAATGGTATTTATATCGTAACGACTTAGAAGATTATCAAACCTTTTTTTGTCAGACTTCACTGTTCTATTCAATTTCGAACCGAATTCATTTCGGTGGAATTTCCCTATAACTCAGAAATTTTTGTTCGAGATTGTTTTTTTTTTAATTTATTTTCTTATTTCTAAATACATAATAACTTAGTATTTTTAAACTGGACTCCCTAAACTGATTCTTATGCTTGTCTCCTTTAATTTTTGACAATTGTTTTACGATTAGGGAAAGCAGCCACCTTTACCATTTAAGCTATATGCTTTTCGGCTGGTTTCCTCTCATTTCTCTTAAAATTTGCTTGTCCATTACGGAATTTCAACTGTTAAGTTAAGATCAATTATCCTATGTCTATGATAGTTATGTATTTCTGTTCTATGAATATATGTATTTTATTTGTATAATTGTTATATTGAGAAATGAGAAATATACAAATAACAAAAAAGACAAATAACAAAAATGACTGATCAGCATGCACCTGTTACATGATATGGGGTTGGTATGGAAGATTTTCCGAGATATGAAGGTGTCAATGTTCTATGAAAGTTAATGTGTTTGTGTGATTGGATTTTCACTGACGCGTAACAACATGATCAATCAGATATCTGGGGACCGACCTAACGATACCATCCGAAAGACGTGATTCGGTTTCGAACCAGGGTCCTTCTGAGTCAGTTTGTAGGCGAAGATAGAGGGTTCACATAGGGAACGCACCGCTACACCAACTCACATCTCCCTAAAAAATAGTTCTCATTTCATACCTAGAAAAATGTAGTACATATTTATATCTTTCTGCAACAACAATACCAGATCAATCAGTTAATTTATATGCAGTCTACGAAAGGAAATTCATGCAACATGGTGGGATTCTTTAAAAGTGTATTTGTAAATTATCTGCGAACATGACAAAGGACAGATTTGTTCGTATGTTAAATGAAACTTGCCAATACCTGAATAACATCTAAATAATGTAGAGGAAACCTAAGTAATTATACAAGAAATATATACAGAGGTGAAAATAATAGCTTTGCTTACCGTTCTAAAATTTGGCTGTAGAAATAAACCACCAAGGACGTCGTCTAGAAAGGTTAACATTTTAAGAAAAAAAAATCCCGTGCCTTAAATACCGACTATTCCTTTACATGTTAGCAGCAGCAAACCCACTCCAGAAAACAAACACCGGTATAAATCTATATTTTGCAACATACATATACATGTTCCTAATATTTGAGGAGTGTGAGTGGGTGTATTCATAAAGTTATATGTCCATTGTATAAACTCGTGATGTGCGATATCAAACACCTCATTTCAGGAAAATGATTTTTTTTGTCAACAGCGAGATAAATCACAAGTTTGCGTTTATCTACATACATGTGTTGTGATGAGGTAGACTTTGCAGTGGTTTCATCACATTTGCTATATTACAATGAAACTATTCCGATCGTGCATAGAGCAATGGTATCATGATAAAACGTCTATAATTGTGATTTTAAAAAGCTTTGAACATGATTACTCCGGCTTCGTAGCTCTCGCAGCCGTTATTAGCGTATAGTACTCTCAAGGAATGTATCTTACCAAGTACCCACTTGGTATTCACCTGGATTAAGAAGGACAAGTTTACACTTGTGTCTCGCGAAAGAACACGAGTACCGTGCCGGGGCTCGAACCCTACTCAAGCATTAAAACCCCTCTACTACAACAACACTTGTCTACTGTTATGACTCCTGAATCCAAAAGCCTTCTATGAACTATCACTGGAAGTGTACCAATCACTTGAAAAAAAAATTATTGTACAGCTAGAAAGTATAAAATCGACCTCAAAGAACTTTAACTGGCATTCTATAGGTCAACAGTTAAGGAGTATGAAGGAAATAATAGATAACATGAAGGTGCGCCCGCGGAACTGAACTCCGACTTCGGTTCCGTGCAATCCCTTATCTTGGCGAGCGCGTACGGGTGCGTCGAGTAGTCTACACGCTACTAGTAGTCGCTTTTACGCTTGTAAAGAGTGTTATTAAATTTGCAATTTCTCTTTATAGGAGTAATATTTGAAGACCAACTTTTGAATATAGTATAACGACATGGAACATACAGAAAAATATACATACAGAAAATATTTTTGGTGATTGGTACCCTTTAACTTTATAAAGTGCTATACATGTTTACCGGTAGGCAACCTGATATCGCTTTGTTCACTTTCGCTGTCCATATGGGGAAGGATCGCACGTCGCATATTCCTCATCACATTAATGCATCTGACAAGGTATTGAACAGCGAATTAGGGAAAAAACAGCATAGAACATTTTGCTGCCTCTAATTACAAAGGCGATAATGGAGACTAATCGGGAATTGTCATTTTTTTTAATAATTTGAATAAGTGCAAACCTACTCATATTATTTGCAGCGTTAGGAAGATAAATTGATAACCATGCAATCAGCGAAAACAGCTTTGTATAGAGATTCAGATTCTGACAACAGATAAATTGAGTTATTTCTGGAAAAATGTCACTTCCTGAGGTAGGGATTATTGATGCAAAGGGGGATAATTTATAACTTGTTTGAATAGCATTATTTTATGCCATCTCTATTTGGGCTCGCCTCATAATAAAACCATCATTAACCTACTTAAGGCGCCCCCACAAAAACTTGAATGAAAAAAGAAATCACGTTCACGTCTGGCATTGATCGGAACATGTAAAGGCTTCTTTTCACAGTGAGCCTATTTACATCGCTATGAAAGGTCACGTGATATACTGAGGAATGCAAGGCACGCGTGGGCAGGTGTGTGTCTATCTAAGGAATGCCAAGTGGCCCGGAATTACGACGATGCAGTTCAACAGGTGAACATGCAACTGTTTAAAGCGGGAATAATTGTATTATATGACGCGTCAAACCGCATGGGAGTATCGATGTCATGCCCACGTGGAATACAGTACCTCTGATAGTAATTCACCGAAAAGTTGACAGGACATGATTGCTGTATGACACCTATGTTCTTCACGGTGGGATAATGTTTGCTGATCATGTTTTGCTTCAAAGTACATCAAAATACTAGGGTGCATGTGTGTGTTCTTCTTGTACAATTTCAAAGTGAAATACTATAATTCAATCTTTACCGTATTGTCCTAGTTGTCTGAAAGAAAAAAATGAGAGAGGAATGGAACAGAGGATATTCTGTCTAGAAAACCCCAATTTGCATTATACGTTAACAATACAAAAATAGATAGCATAGATATTGCTCATCTGCTCATTGATAAATAAGAAATGAATTCACAATAAACCATGATATAGCACTTCGACTGAACTAACTCATACGTTCTGGTTTCAGTGCAATATGTATTAACATGTAGGAATTCTTTCTTCCCTTCAGGGTCAATTAGCGATATTATCTATTGCATTCACCTGTTTCGAGATGTGGTACTTTAATAGCCATCATCTACTTTCCTCTTGCTACATCAGGCAAGTCCCTGAAAGTATAATTCTTTCGTGGAAAAAGTAGAGTATTTAAAAGAAATTTACGTTACATTTTCGCTTTCAGAAAAGAAGTATATTTTTTCCCGGTCCATTACAGATTTCATAACAAAATTTGCATTTCTAATAGTACCAATTTGCAAAATCAGAAATATCTCTCTTTACACTGGACCATTTCCATAGTGATACGTTGTCAACTCCGTGAACCAACTGGAATGAAATAAATCTTATTACGAACATGCGAAATATACCAATGCACGATTTCGAGTGGCCAGTCATAGCATGCTCCTTGGTGAACTTAAGTATGATGGATGAACCTTAGTAGAGACAGATATGAATTATGTAATCACAGTAAAGTATATTTCATATGATGCCACGATACAAAGCGGTGTGTTGTCAGTTGTTTTTCATTCATCTGTATACAAGACTCCAAAAAGAATATTATAGCTTTAAACTGGTGACCTATTAAAGTGCGATCTCGAGGATAAAATTATTATCTTTTTAACCGTCAGACAGTCTACTTGAGGAAATTTAGTTAATATTGGCTTACAAATCTGTTGTATGATAACAAAACATTTGTTGCTAACCAAAAGAACAAACAATGCTACGTCAATCAAAGCGAACTATTTCAAAAATTTAATAGGATGAACCAAAAATCATTAGGTTCCAAATTCCAAATGTGAATGGCCGATATTGAAAACGTGTTTTGCTGCACTAATGGGATAAATTATGACATGAGAAACGATCTCACGAAAATAATATGGTTACGTCGTCATGAAGTCTGTATTTTATCATCGGTTTTATATAATCAGTATCATGTAATCGGTATCATTGTTTCAAAACGTAAACATCCATGGGGAATCTTGAATTTGTTTTAGTTTTATATTGGCCAATCAAGAATTTCCCCAAAATATTTTTTTCTTAGCTGTAAAAATCCCTGCACATTAATGTGAATTTACGAGAGATGTTGTATTGACAAATTTAATCTAGACTTATAACTTTCAAAAGGAGGAAATACAGAAATATTCGTGACTTGGCCGTGAACCAGAATAGCCTGGTGGTTAAGTCGCTGCCCGGCAAGCAGTAGATGACAGGTTCGAATCCTGTTGGTTCCAATTTTTTCTGACTTGTGTTTTTCATTACAGATCGAGCATACGAGCTTTAACACTGGGAGTAATATGCCGAAAGATTTGTTTACAAATTAAAAATTCCTCCCCAGTCAAGCTTCTTCGTTTAGAAATATTCATGTTTCATGTACAATTTAGTGTATTAAAATGGTAGGAATAAATATAAAGCAATATATTATTGCCACCTTGAAACGCCAGGTATGCCACACCAGTGACTGTAGCACGTTGAAGATTACCCATTATCAATTGGCATAATCTTTGAGAGTTATAGATGTATAGATGTGTATATATATATATATATGTGTGTATATATGGCTAAATATATAAGGTGTGTTGTGCCAATAAATTCATGACACCACCAAGGAAGTCAACTGAATGTGAATGACATATCTGAATATCTGAATATGGATGTACCCCCCTACGCTCGATGGAAAGAGAGGGGCTATATGTGAGATTGTTACTTTGTTTCGACGGGAGCCCGGATAGCTCAGTTGGTAGAGCACTGGTCATGTAATCCAGGGTCCCGGGTTCGAATCCCGGTCGGGGCATTGTAATTTTCTCACCTTTACTTTCTTTATGATATATGATATATTCAATTTACTTCAATCCTATCAATTATGATATTATAATTACATATCTGAATGTTTGATAATGATTTATAATGAGACACCGTAAAAATTAACGCTTCAAAACGTGCAATTGCCTCGATTAAAACCCACCCACTAGGTTTGACGTTAGCCATTACACATTACTTCCACGAAATCTTTGCGTTTAGTTATCTTCCTTGAAAAAAAGAAAATTTGGTTAGAAACGTGATAACTTAATAACTATGCCAGTAACCATAATTGTGGTAGACTATCGATGATAAGGAGTAATAGGATTTCAGAATCGCTAAATGAACATAATGCTTCTGTATTTAATTTTCTGCAACTGACTTCTATTTTTATTTTTTATTTTTAGATAAATATTGTAAATGTACTAAACTAAATTAAATACATACTAATTTGGAAATATCCTTTGATTTAAGAGGAAAGCATACAATAATCCATCAAGTACATATTCCTTGGTTTGCACGAGTAATTCTGGCCACATAGAAACAATAAAAGCGCATTTAAATAAAATCTTATTTCGATAGTTTTAATACACAAAGTAAAAACATTTATAAGACTGTTAAAGTAGTGACTTTATTTATGCGCTTGTTTGTTTGAAGAAAAAAATAATTAAAAGAACATGGGACTACTTGTGTAGGCCCAAATCAGGCTAAACACGAAATACACTGTCGAATTGCTATAAAATAGACTAAGGCGTCCCATCTACATGCAGCATATTTGTATGAACGGGTGTCAATTCCAAACAGATTGATCTTATATATAGACTTACACTTAGTTTTATATTAATATATTCTATCAGCTATCATTTCATAATTTTACATACGCCTGTCCACCTTGCATCGCGAAGGGATTAACATGATGAACTCGTGTGTGCCCTCCTGCATGTCCTGCGCAGTGGACTTTCAGCCTACAATAGTCTCAACACAGGGGGCAGCATAACCAAAGAAAATTTCCGTTCTTCGATAATATGAAAGAAACGTTCACTTTATGTGAGTAATCGTTTTAATACTTCAACAATATTAAACTGTATAGGATATTTCTTTTCTCAAAGTCCTTAATTTTCGAAACTTTACTCCCTGCGTTGCTTCGACATCCTGAATACACCTTCAGTACTAAACCAAGTTTATCGAGCAGAAATTGTGCCATATTAACGTTTTTTCTTTCTTAAAGTGCAATGAGAGACACGAATTCACAATGTCTTCGCTCAAATTCAGCAGAAACCTGAACTTGGATAAGTTCACGACCCGGAACAGTGATTACAAACGTGTGTGTCTCCATGCTAATTAACCACAACAAGCATGACAAGTGACTGCCTATGATGATCAAGGTCTATGGTGCGGCCACTGAGGGCACGTGGTATGAACATGGGCACGTTCTCGAAACATCAGAGATATAAATCGTCTGTTTGGAGTCAGAAGGTCGTTAACTCTGTGTAAAATGATATGAGTTAAGGCCCTTCTGGCTCCAAACAGACGAAATGTTCTATCTCATGTATATCAAAAACTGAAGCGTATGCACATTTATGGGGAACAAATAAATGAAAACATATATTCCTTTTATTAAGCAACAGGTACGAACTACAAAACATTTTTTTTCAAAGCTTCCGGCCGTTTATATCACCTTGCCCCAAATGTCTGAAACATAAACTAATATTTTTGGACAAAGAAATGATTGTCTTTTTTGTATTAAATTCAAAATGAGGTCATGAAGTGTGGAGGTAGACATCATGGAATACTTTTGATGAAATAGATTGTCCAACATAAACGTATTCGTGACACATGCCTGTTAAGTTGGTGCCTCGATAGCGGTTGATATTGCCAAATAATAATTGGGAAACTTCCGCTACAACTAGCAACAGAATCATATATTCGGGAGACAAACAATGTAATACTTTCCTTTCAAAAGGTACCAAAATCGCCTGAGCTTTAAAAGTGCATGAAATGATCAAACACTGTGCTAGGACATTCACAGAAGATAAAGTCATTTTTAATAACATTAGTAATCAATAATTCTTGTAAAGCAATTGCTTTAAAAACTATAACAATATTATTTGTAGCAGAAGTTTACTTTTGTAAATTATCATGGATCATTCGTTCGACATTATCGGTTCCATGTTGACAGTTCCGTTAGACAGATAGGTCCCCTGCCTGGGATTCGAAGCATGGGTTTTTAGTTTAAGAGTTGCCATGGATATTAGCATTGTAAACACAAAGTTTTAAATACACTGAGCTATCACGCTATGCTCCATTTCTTTCGCTATCATCGTGTAACTCAAAAAGAAAAAAAACACAAACAAGTCACCCAAATTTTGCTTCACATGAGATAATCCCCAAAGATGATGTCATTATTGTTTCCATGGTAGCGTCCATACTGTAGATACATGTACCCATCTTCAACTAGACATTATATTCAACGTGAATAACGGGCAGGCATGTCAAATTGAGAGAGTGATTTCACACTCCCATATCAGTTGTATGGGTCAACAGAGTGACGTGTTTCAAACTAAGAGAGATTGAAAGTACAGAGTCTTTAAAAACGTGAAAAATGCCTTTGTTCGAAACAGAGGATCATCTTAGGCCACATTGACGCCTAGGGGGTTGAGTTCACTTACCCGAATATTAATTTTCCAGTTTCCAATTTTTTAATAGCGAGCGAGAAAAGCGATCAAGCAATTTTGACTTGATTGGGACAATGCAGTGACAATGTAAATTTGTCCTCAAAATTTACAAATATGTATTTTCGAAAAGAAAAATAGACCAGGCCGATGCCTAATTATGAGGTAACTGTTGGCCTAATATGAGATGAAATTGTCTGAATACTGGTACTTTCCCGCCTCGTACGCCTGTGGTGCTCACTATGAAAAAATGCAATGGATTTAAGATACGTATACTAACTTTCATGTATGGGCACGACCTGCATCCTATGCTATCTGTGGTATATAACAAAATAGTATCAAGGCTGAATTCAAATTAAAAAAAAAAATAATGTAAAAGTCTCTGGCCAACGTACAATGCACGTAGTCACGGCCGATCAACCGATCAATGTACATAACACGTTTGATTACGCTTCTAAAAGAAAAGTTTCTCAGTCCAGTGGTTGCACTTTCCTCATGTGAGTATTATATCGAATGAGGAGGTTAGAATAAGTCGCTTGACATCCATACGATTGGTACAGAACCCCAAATGAGTGCAAAATGGTATGGAAGCAAGAGTAACACCGGAATAGAACGCGTGTGAAATGTGTTTCTTACCCCCCCCCCACCCCCACCCACACACACGCACAATGAGAGAGAGAGAGAGAGAGAGATTTTTACAGTACAATTTACAGCAAATACAAGATTCTGTTATATATGCTGGGGCTTAACACTCTTTCGAGTGAAGAAATGTTGAACCAATATGTAAAGTTATCAGTTTACGAAGAATAAAACATACCGCCATGGTCGATTAATAGAAAACAATAAATAAATGAATAAATAAATAAATAACAATATAGAGTGTTTAGCTCAGGCTCAGCATATAGAGTTATATAATTATGTACATACCGAATGCATAAGTACTGATCTGGGCTCTGGGGGTATATGGTACTCATTTGGGCCATTTGATAAACACGTGATTTGACATGTGCTTTGCTTTTCTCTATTTGTATAGAATTCGAGATTTTAATTTCACAGCTGTACAACATTCCCCAAGTTTTATGGACCCTTTTCCTAAATTTAATTTTGATTAACTTTGATTTCCATATATTGGTGTAACTGCCTGTTGTTGATATATATGAAATTTAAATTCAAACATCAACAACAAGCAAGAACAACCAAACATTAACAGAGGCATAGCTTGGGTATACGGTTAATATGGGGACTGGTTTCATGAAATGATTTTAACGATGGTTTTTGCGAGGGACTGAAGCGAACAAGCAGGGATAGTATGCATAAGTTATCGTGTCATTTATTCTGACGTTGTTTCTCCCCTCTCCCTAATATTTATTTTTCCTCTCTGGTTTTACTTTTTATCAATATATATGATTATTGACGTGAACATATGAACTCAATGTAATCTGTCGTTGTTTGCGCAATATAAAATAATAACAGAACATGATTAACTGTTTGTGCCACACTATGAGCTATCATGTAAATTAGTCCTATCATGCCTATAGTGCATATTAATTTCGATTTTGTCAAGACGGTGGTAGGCAAAAGCGACATCTCTGCTTCAGATATATTTAATTATTTTGGATGACGTAGCTGTCATGAAACACCCACCCAGTTGTCAATATGATTGCACATTGAGTTATACCGGCGAGATTTGAATTGATCTCTAGTGCTAAAAATAGCGCGAAGAAGACAATAACGAGTCTACAAATATCTATATTTCTGATTAGGAAACATTCCTGAACCGTGTATAGCATATCGAGGTTATCTGTATATCTCTATAACGAGGCATTACTGATAAGTGTCTTCTATATTTAGATTTACAAATAAAATGAATGACTATGAACACCAGAGGCTAAAAATAAATACTTGATCTAAAATATAAATATAAACATTTTTATTCCACAAGAAGAACAAATGTTGTGAATAACTAAATATGGAAGGTGCAAAAAAAGAAAGAAGTAAAAACACAAATGCCTTTTTATTTGCCAAAGTTAGGAACATGGAAAGAGTAAATACTGAAATATATAACGGAGAATGAAACTCAACAAACATTAGCTAATAATCATGTGGAATATTGTCAGCCTGTTCAAAATATCTTGAAAATACTCCTATTTGATTACTCAGTGAGGAGACCAATTTCTCCAAATTTGCAGATTCCTTGCTAGATATAATACCATAGGGGGGGGGGGGGCTGCCATTTTGAAAAACTGTGATGTCATGGTAGTACATGTCCATTTACCTGTCCTCAAAGGATATGGTTTGCATAATAAATAGCTATTGTACAACTAAAGCCAGCAATGCAAAATGGCAGCCATCTTGGTAACCCAACGTCTCCCATAGGTGATATCAAGGAGCAGTTGTATGTAGGTCTTTGTCACTTCTTGGAATGCTTGAGAAACTTTCGTCTGAATTTTTTTTCTTACAACTCAAACTTTAATGCACTTTATTTTGCTTGTAATGATCGAAAACGTTTGTGCACTAAGTTGAGTTGTCAATTATATTGTATATTGTTGATTACATGTACTTTGAAAAATGAAAATGTAATGAAATAAAAATCTAAATCTGAAATCTGAAATCTGAATCTGACCAAGCAACAATTTGTGCACACCAAATCCTGCTTAACAAAAGAAACTGCACCCTACCTATAAAACAGCTGAACGAAATATATCGACACAATTAGGTTATATGACAGGATAAAATCTCTTCATTTGAATGTGCATGATTACAAAGACGGTTTATTATGAAAAAGTCCATTGTCATGCATTCCACAGGTGGTCATTAGTGCCATCGTAGCCAGTATATAGGTCAGTGGGTATCTCACAATTAGCACTGTTCTGACATTACTTTGAAAAGAAAATGGCAGCCCTCATGTGATAATGTCTAGTTAGGAAACTGCAACTTTTTGAGACATTGTTCTCCTTCTAAAATAATTAAATAGGAGGAATTTCGCAATATTTGTAACAGGCTCACAATTATCTACAATGTTATCGGCTGTTTGTTGCCTTTCATTCCCCTTTAAATTGTTTAATTTTAAAAAGTTCAAAATAATTCATCTATCCCATTTGTATTGTAAAAGAGGAATGATGATAGAAGCAGTGTTCATAGCAGGAGCGTGTTGTGTTACAATGGCGGACTAACTATGAGGAGTTTGGGGTGCTTTCCCGACGGGCCGGTCAATAGTTTGGTTAAAACGGGCTGGTTATGCCAAAAATGGGCCGGTCAACAACAAAAAAGGGACGGTCGCTTCGAAATTCCTCACTCAAAAGTTTTATTCCAAGTCTGCCCCTGGAAGCTAGTTATTAAAAAGAGGACATGAATATAACCTTTGATAACATAAATAAGATCAAGTCATTTTTCTATGAATAAAGGTACTTCTACGAAAAAATATTAACATGAACCGTGATTACAATAGATATAGGGAAAACATCACTTTGATTACAAGAATACATGCAGTACAACGTGCCATTATAACAGTCTTTTGTGTTCATTTCCTATTTACCAAAAAATACTACAACCGATAATAATCTAACTGTAATCGTGAAGAGGAATATTTTCCGATATGTTATAGCTTTGGGAGCTTTGATACAATTAGCAACATACATCACGAAGTGCGGAAACCACACGATAAAACTGTTTGACAATACACACACCAACTCACACCCACCCGTACAGCAAAACGACATTTCGCAGTACGTGATACCAATAGCCATGTAAATGTCTCTGAAGAGTGCAAACAAGGTACTACATAGTTTAGACCGAAATGCCATTTCTTGATTGTAAAGAAACCATGGCTCTTTTCTTTCTCTCTCAGGGAAACGGGTCAAAATATTTGAAATCAAGCGATTTCTCCTTCTCCCGACTATGTAACCACACCGCCAAACCGATCCCACACCGATTTCAAACCGACCGATATTTTGCCATTGGTGGCAATGTAATTTTTTGTTCGGTCTGGCGTCGATCTTGTTGGTGTGACTGTGGAGTGAGGGGGTAATCCGTGTTGGGGTGGGGGAAAGGGTCAAGTTACTTATGAAATGCGAGACGATACGTCTATCGAGAAATGGGGGGGGGGGGGTGGGTAGATGTGGGAGGGGGTCGTATCATTTTTTCCTTACTCCCCCTTCTATTTCTTACACTTTCTCCATTTTTTTCGAAATTCGATGGAGGGCATATGCCTTCCCCCCCCCCCCCCCCCCGGAGGTACACCAACAACGTGAATCCTGAGAATAGATGTCAGAAGGTTCATAGATTCCAAATGTTCAGTCTGGTTAAAACAAAAATTAAATCGTTCTCGATGCCTCTCCGGTATTGCGACTTTTTGTCAATCGTGACCTTCCCTACCATCATGGTTTTGGTCCCTCTCACGCGAGTGCGATCTTTAAAAATCACATGAACGCTTGAAACCACGTGGTCATGTCAAGTACCGTTATAGTTTGAGGGATTAGAAAGGTAAATTGGAATTTTCAAGGATGAAACGTAATGCGCACCTTAAACAGATGACGTCAACCCAGACACTCATGTTGAAAGGAAACAAATTATCACCTGATATTTCGTTCACATCTTTTAAAGTTACCTTGTCTCAGTGGAGCTACAAAATTATCTTCCATCTTAAGTAGTTTTGTGAAGGTTGGTAAACGTTACCTAACTTTATATCTTTTAACTTGAGGTGCCTGTCAGATTTTGGTGACAGAAATCTATTTTCTACACGCTTGGTACATAAACACACCGGTTTTAAAACTATTTCCCCGTGACTAGCCAAAAACTCCACCCTATCTCTAATGATTAGCGTTTGACGTTGGCAACAGGCATCCATGTCATCAATGTTTATTGAGGAGAGGGAAATCATTTATCAAAAAGGGATCATTTTTTAGGCTATGAGTTTTAGTCATGTCAGCAAATCACGGCATTTTTCCAATTTTAGCTACCTCTGGTCACCTGCATGTTAAGATCAAGTTGAGTACTGGTCATGTAAATACATTGCGAAAGAAAATATCTGGAAGCAATTCAGGAAAATATACATGTAAAGCATAAACATTGTGTATACTATCAGGCTTAAGAATCATCGAAATGATTTTTAAAAATTCTACTCAATTTTGAAAATCACTGCACACAGCAATGATGGATATATGGGACTACACACATAATGTTAAAAGTTTGGTGAAAAAAATGTTCAGATATGTCTCGTCATATTTCGAATATGCAGGGCATTTGGAAGAGCAATGCTTTCCAGGTGAAAATTTCTTCTATGTTTTCTTTTAAACGGACATTAAAAACAACACAGAAAATTCACAAATTACTTTTCACAATTACCAGATTTCAACCTTATATGTTTAAAATTCCAAATGCTTAGGGAAATGTCGTGCCTTTCGATGACTCACTTTAAACATGTAAGTATTATTATAGAAACATGAACGATGATCATGATTATTGTGATGGACGATAATGGGGAAATAGGACAATTATTGTCAACATTTTTAATTTCAGGTGACGAGACATCAAGACACCCAAGCCTCTCGTCCTGGATGGAAATATTGCTGAGAACGACGACGGTGATGAGGATAATGATGATGTTGGCAGGGGCGGATCCAGGATTGCGTATAAGGGGGGGGGGGCACACAAATGCATGTTTGTCAACTTATGGAAAAGGTAGATCCGTAGTTTTTTGGACTCGCCAGCTTCTCGAAAAGTCGCTCATTGGGGGGGGGGGGGGGGTGTTATGGGGGTCCAGTTTCCTTCTATAATTCCCTGACAAGCCCAAAAAAAAAGGTCATTCTAAAAGGGGGGCACAATCAAGAAAACGGCGGATCGTCTATGGTCAAAATGCATACTTTTCTTCCAAAAAGGATCCAGGGGGGCACTTCCGGTCCGTGCCCCCCCCCCCCCCGGATCCGCCAATGATGTTGGTGATGATAATTGATGATGACGGGGTGATAGTGGTGGTATAGTGGGAAGGCGAGATCCATGATGCACATTCGCTATAAGATTTGAAACTTATCATCATAATGCACTGTGAGATAAAGTACCTTGTAAGCTATTAAAGGCCAAGTCCACCCTAACAAAAAGTTGATTTGAATAAATAGAGAAAATTCCAACAAGCATAACACTGAAAATTTCATCAAAATAGGATGTAAAATAAGAAAGTTATGGTATTTTAAAGTTTCGCTTAATTTCGCAAAACGGTTATATGCACATCCTGCTCAGTATGGTATGAGGGAACCAGTGACGTCACCCACTCACTATTTCTTTTGTATTTTATTATGTGAAATATAGAATAATTTACAGCAATAAATCGATGTATCTACCTATTTGCTAGTTTCCCAAACTATGCCGTCATTCGAGAAAAACTAAGTCTTGAACGCGCAGCCCCTGCCCGCGCGCGCGTACTCCCCGTCCACCAATCCAATCGCGCCACCGCCATACTCTTCCTCTTCCTTTCTCGCCCGTCAGTGAAGTGACATCTATGAGCTAAGTCTTAGCCTAAAACGCGAGATTTTTGCCTCCAAAAGCTTTTTTGGTTGCTGTTCGCATTTAAAATCCCGTTCACCAAATCCTAATACTCATTTTGGTGTATCGGACTTTTTATAAGTCAACCTCCTTCACGGTTAATTTAATCAAGAAAGATCGCCGTTTTCTCTTCCCCGTTTGGGCTTTACACAGACGGTGTACTAGTACACTGTGTCAGGGCATCTTCCCCGTGTATTATAGGTGGTTGATTCAACGCGCTTAGACAAGCGGTTTGTAGAGAACGTTGACTAGTCTCCGTATACAGGAGTTTATTCCCACTTCGCATTGTGAGTGGGTTGTTATACCTTTTGTTAGTCTCCGTATACAGGAGTTTTTCCCACTCCTTTTTGTGAGTGGTTTGGTTGCTTTTTAGTTCTATATTTGTGCTTGCTTGTCTTTAATTTTCAGCAATGTCGAAGGCTCCGTCTACAGCTAGTGGTTCTCCTGTGGGAACTCGTCTAGCTTTGGGAGGGTTGGCTGCGAGAGGTTCCTCTCGCACCACCGTTATCTTCCCTGGAGCTTCGACTGTCGGTAAGTTAGGGCCTACTTCGTGTACGGCTCGCCCCGTTATGAGTTCGCCGTCTCTTTTGACTGCCAACTCATGCGGGGAAAACCGAGAGAGTGAGTGCTGGAACACGGCCAATACCTCTCTCGAAGAAAGAGACTTGTATAACGGTGAGAGTGAGTGCCTCCGGCCAATACCTCTCACCGATGAAACTGTGGGTGTTATCCCTGCCCACAGTTCGTCTCGCTCGAGCAGCATTCCTCGCTCTTCAGCCATAGGAGTGCTTGCTCAGGGGTCGGCTCCTTTTGTCTCTCCGCACGCTTCTACAACAAGCAAGGCGGGTAAGGGAAAAAAAGAGTCGTGATCCTCCAAAAGTACTCCCTTCAGGGCCTACTACGGAGGCGGTGCCCGTTTCAAAGGGTAAAGGGGGCGATAAACATGCCCACCTGCCCAAGAAGCGTAAGCGCCAGAGTACTGCCCAGCCAACAGGCGAGGCGGACTCTCTCCCCTTGACACCGACTGTGGTTTCACCTCATGTGTCAGGGGGGGGGGGGGGGGGCCAAGAAGAAGAAGGTTAGCCCCCAAGGGGCGACTACTTCTTCTGAGTTAGGCGTCTCCCATGAACTTTTGAATTATCTCAAGATCATTGTGGAGCGGAGTGGTTGGTCAGACTCTGTGTCTGTACTCCCCACCACGCCTGACTCCAACCCCTCCCCCCAAGGGGGAAGGGGGGATACCTGTACCCTACCCGACTCGGGTCCGGGTCGGATACCGGTTCCGGTTCGGATACCGGATCCGGTTCGGATACCGGATCCGGTTCGGATACCGGATCCGGTTCGAATACCGGATCCGGTTCGGATACCGGTTTCGGATACCGGTTTTCCGGGTCCCGATTCCGGTTTTGCCGGTTATCCGGCTAGGAACACTGGTTTTCCCTTGTCTAACTCCACTGCAACCAGTGGATTGGGATCCGGTTCCTTTTCTCAGGTATCCGGCTCCTTGTGTTTGGGTTCCAACACACAGGAGTCTTGCCGCCCCACTTCGGGCGTCTCCCGACCACGCTCAGCCTTTGATCGTCCGGTCGGGACTGCTCCCATTCCAGCGGCACTTGGTGCTCCGCCTGGGGAGGAATCCTGGGACTGCCTAAACCGCCCTTCTTGGGATCAGGTTTCTCAGTCCGGATTTTCGGAGGATGATGCCTCTTCACAGGTTGAGATTACACCCCAGACCAGTCGGTCCTTGGCGGTAGAGACTCAAGCCCTGCTGGAGAAATATCTTCCCGACACTTTTTTTACAGAGTCGGGCCGATCAGGGACATCAGTCTCTCCTTTTTCAAGGCGAGCGTCCCTCCAAGGGCATCCCTCTTACAGAGGACTTCAAACAAGTCTATAATGACTTCGCCTCACAGCCTCTCTCAGTCCTTGGCAAGCTCCGTCCCCGGCCAGGGAATTCACCTTCTCCCAACAAGACTCTCTCGATTATTTTACGAGAAAGTCTTGTTCCAGTGACCTCCTACATGTAGGTGGTAGGCTTGGTGTCAACTTTAAAGGTACACCTTACGCCAAGAAGGAAAAATTTCAGTCCTTGATGGAAGCACATTCCAGGACTGGCCTGAGGCTGACGGCCTACTTGGGTACGCTCCTTTCCCTACGCACTAGGAGCCAGGAACTTGTCATGTCCGACTCGGACGTCATGTTGCTAGACGAAGCCCTCTTGTCCTTGACAGGCTCGTTGTGGTCAGAATTGTCTGTGGCGACAGCAGTAGGCACTAATGCTAGGAGGAGTCTTGCTCTTTCCTCTCTGGGCATTGCGGATGCGGACATACCTGCCCTCTTGGCCAGTGTCCCGCACTCCGGTCAACACCTCTTTGGAGGTAAGGTGTCTGATGTGATTCAACTTGAGGTTGATTCACGCAAGCAGGCGACGGAACTGCTGAAACGCCTTAAGTCCTCGGCTCCTAAGCCCCAGGCCCAGGCCCAGGCCCAGACCCAGGCTAGGTTTCCACCTAGACGCGGTGGCACTTCCCGCTATCATGCCTCTCGTGCACCGCAAGTTCAGCCCAGTGCCCCTCCTACACAGGGGGCCAGGGCGGAGCCTTCTACTCGAGGTAGGGGAAGGCATCGTAGTCGCGGTCGGGGCCGAGGTTCGGCCCGCGATTCGCGGCGAGTTTGAGGGTGCGCCCCGAGCGTTGAAGGAGAGGGTTGGCGGCCGTCTTCAGTACTTTCTTCCCGCTTGGGAAGAAATTACCGACGACAAATTCGTGCTCTCCATCGTGCGAGGAGGCTTCTGCATAAAACTCGCAGAGCCCCTCCCACACGGAGCCATCCGCCGCAACCCGCCTACACTATCGCCCCCCTTTCTAGAGCACATCTCTTCCGAGATTCAAGAGCTGCTAGAAAAGGGCGCGATCGAAAGGGTGAGAGACCACCCCCATCTGTGTCTCTCCCCTATCTTTATAATTCCCAAACGCTCGGGGAAACTCAGAATGATCTTGAATATGAAGGTCATCAATACCTTCATTCCAAGAGAACGTTTCCGCATGGAAACTTTGGCCTCGATTCTTCCGGCGATCAGACCGTCAGATGTGGCCATTTCGGTAGACCTGAAAGATGCTTACTTTCACATTCCGATACACCCTTCTTCAAGGGACCTTCTAGGCTTCGCCTTTCAAGGCGAAACCTTCCGGTTCAAGGCCTTACCTTTCGGCCTGAAACCGGCGCCTCGAGTGTTTACTCGAGTTGTCTCTGCCTTAGCCGCTTTCCTCAGGTATCGCGGGCTGAGACTTTTCACTTACCTGGACGACTGGCTCCTGGTGGCGAGCTCTGTGTCCGTCCTTCAGTCACACATGGAACTACTTCTTCGTACTACACAAGAAGTAGGATTCATAGTCAACTGGGACAAGTCGGAGTTGACTCCTTCCCGCAGACCCGTTTACCTGGGTGCGGAAATAGACATCGTGAACCAACTTGCCCGCCCCAGTCGGGAGAGAGTTCAGACGATTGTCTTACTAGCTCGATCTCTTCGTCTCTTACGTCGAGTTCGGGCAGGCCGATGGCTCCAGTTTTTGGGCCACTTATCGAGCCTTGTAGACGTCCTCAAGGACTGTCGACTTCATATGAGGCCTTTCCAGCTTCATCTACTGAAGTTTTTCAAGCCCAGTGTAGACTCGCTCAAGGTGTGGATTCCTCTATCCGAGGAAATCAAACGCCTGCTTATTCCCTGGTCGAAAGAGTCGTTCCTTCTACAGGGCAAGTCTCTTCGCACGCCCCTTCCGTCAGTCACCATCTCGACGGATGCCTCCCTACAGGGATGGGGCGGCCATTGTGCGGACCAGGTGGTTTCGGGGGACTGGTCACACCTGTGCACCTTACCCCACATCAATGTTTTGGAATTGATGGCAGCCTTCATGTCTCTCCGCCACTTCGAGGACATGATTGTAGGTCGCTCCGTCCTGATCTTGACGGACAACACCACTGTTGCTGCCTACATCAACAGACAAGGCGGGACTCGTTCCTCTACCCTGAACGATCTAACCGCCAAACTTTGGAGGTGGTGTCGGTCTCACCGAGTGATCCCGATCGCCTCCTATGTTCCCGGGCGGGACAATCTGATTGCAGATTTTCTGTCCCGGGGCATGTGTCTCCCCTCCGAGTGGACACTGCATCAAGAGGTCTTCAACTACCTCAGTTCAGTCTCCGCCCCTCTGGAGATAGACCTGTTTGCTACAGCTCTCAATCATCGCCTCCCGAGATACTGCTCTCGAGTGCGAGATCCAGAAGCTTGGGCCCTCGATGCGTTCTCCCTTCAGTGGAAGAACTTCCGGGGTTACGCCTTCCCGCCGGTCTCCTTAATTCCTCAGGTCCTGAGGAAGATTCAGGAGGATCAGGCGTGGGTCCTGCTCATAGCACCTCGCTGGCCGAGGAGACCTTGGTTTCCTCTTCTTCTGTCTCTGCTGGACGGTCGACCTCTCTCCCTTCCCCAGAGAGCAGACCTCATATCTCAGCCCCTATCCGGGATCCTCCACCATCGGCCGACGGCTCTACATTTGACCGCCTGGCCTCTATCGGGGAGGATGCAAGGACTGCAGGACTCTCTGAGAGAGCCTCCCAGTTCATAGTCCAGAGCAGACGAGATTCTACCCGAGCTGTTTACAACTCGAGATTAGAAGCCTTTCATGATTGGTGTGGGGAAAAGGGATTTTCTTCCCGTTCTGCCCCGGTGGGTGCTATTGCGGATTTCCTTATCGCCCTTTTTGATAAGGGCAGGTCCCTCTCTACCATTCGTGGTTACCGGTCAGCTATTGCTGCGGTTCATCTTGGTTTTACTGATGGTTCGGGAGTTTCAAACTCTCCTTTCTTGACCCATTTGCTGAGGTCTTTCTTTTTGAAACGACCAGCAAATCGCCAACTGACTCCTGCGTGGAGCCTTCCTTTGGTTTTAGACGCCTTGGCCAAACCGCCCTTTGAGCCGTTGTCCAAAGCGTCGCTACACCATCTCTCGATTAAGACCGCTTTCCTCATCGCTATTGCTTCCGGGCAGAGAAGAAGCACTATTCAGGCTCTCTCTACTGCGCCCGGGCATATCAGATGGGAAAGGCAAGGTGTACGTCTTGTCCCTCGACCTTCGTTTATTGCTAAGAATCAGACGGATTCTTCGGGCTCAATCGAAGTGTTCTTGAGTCCTCTGTCAGATTTTTCTTCTGTCAAGGAGGATAGGTCTTGGTGCCCTGTTAGGGCTCTCAAATGGTACTTGGATAGGACTAAGGTTTTTCGTAAGGATGATCAGCTCTTTCTCATTTCCCGTCACCCTTTTTCCCCAGCATCACGGGAGACTATTTCCCGTTGGATTGTCGAGGCTATCCAAGCTGCGGGTTCGGAGGCTCTCCTGTCTGAGAATCCTCCACGAGCGCACGATACTAGGAGTGTTTCCACCTCCTGGGCGCTCTTTCAGGGTCTTCCTTTGGAAGACATTTTGAGGGCCGCTTTTTGGCGTTCCCCTACTTCCTTCACATCCTTCTATCTTAAGGATGTTCCTTCGGGTGAGGTTAGATTTGCAACCTCTGGGTTGAGAGCTGCTTCGTCGTCTCTGTCTGCCCTGCGTTAGTTACTCCCGTCCCGTGCTATTCTAGCAAATAGGTAGATACATCGATTTATTGCTGTAAATCAAGAAAATTATAACTAATTTTGTTATTTACTAGATAAATCTATGTATCTACCTATGTCCCTCCCTCCAGCCCCTCTCCTTGTCTGACATCATGTCCTAGAACTGTCTCTGACTGCTCGGAAGAGGAAGAGTATGGCGGTGGCGCGATTGGATTGGTGGACGGGGAGTACGCGCGCGCGGGCAGGGGCTGCGCGTTCAAGACTTAGTTTTTCTCGAATGACGGCATAGTTTGGGAAACTAGCAAATAGGTAGATACATAGATTTATTTAGTAAATAACAAAATTAGTTATAATTTTCTTGTTTTAATTTCTGCAGATTTCACAATTAGGAAGCTCTCATTGAATTGTGTATAGGTTGCAGCAATGGCAATTACACATGTTCAGCGAGGAATCAAACCTTGGTTCACATTATAACAAGGAAAAATTAAAATATTTCGTATTTCATGTAATAAAATACAAAAGAAATAGTGAGTGGGTGAGGTCACTGGTTCCCTCATTTGCATACTGAGCAGGATGTGCATACAACTGTTTTGCGAAATTAAGCGAAATTTAAAATACCATAACTTTGTTATTTTACATCCTATTTTGATGAAATTTTCAGTGTTATGCTTGTTGGATTTTTCTCTATTTATTCAAATCAACTTTTTGTTAGGGTGGACTTGGGCTTTAACTTTTACGATAGCTACTCAGTCGGGCGATATTATACCTGTGTTTGTAATCATTACTCTCATATGGTATAGTTATTACTTATAATCTAGGATAATGAAAACGAGTATTCATCCTGCAACCCAAAATTAATGTTTAAAAGGCAGATTAACGGTGTGAGGTTAACTGTTGCCTGGAAGGCTTTATCGGATTGTGCATTGTAAGCTCCCTATCCCAAAATGTCATAATTCCAAATAAGCATTGTCCCTTCATCAACCCCAATATATAATTATGTTTGTAAATATAATTCGCAAATCGAAATGACCTTAATTCAAAACGATCATTTATCTGTTTTTTTATCTGAAAATTTAATAATAATAATAATAATAATAATAATAACGATAATAATAATAGTAATAATAAACATTATAATTATAACTAACAATTAGGACGCTCTACATAGTATAACTATATATCACTTCGTTTACAAAATTAGCGATACATAACATAGAACCCAAAAAAATTATTAGGTATAAATTTTGAAAGAAATGGTAGGGGGTTTCTGAATAAATTCTGAATAGATAAGAAATTCCTCCACTCTGGAGATTTATGGTTTTGAAAACAATTAAAAGTTCCTTAGTTATGTTTTTTATGGCTTGAATAAGAATGTCAAGAAAGTAGTGTAAATTTCAGAATCACAGAAATCTTCGGTAAATGAACCATGTTCTTTTTTCGAAGCAAAGAAACTTTGGGAAACAACCGTAGAGAATACCAAACTTCGTAATACAAATATTGGATGAACAACTTTCGATTATAACAAATTTTGGAATAACGCCCTTCCGTAAGAGCTTGCTCTATGTCTCTGTCACACCAACAAGCCCGACCCAAGACCGTTAGCAGACCGAACAAATACCCCGAATGGCCAAGAATCGATCGCTATGTAGTCGGTACGTGTGGTGTACGTTCGACGGTGTCACCGTGACCGAGATAGTAACAATCACGTCAACCTACAAGCTCTGGCATGCTTATTCCAGAGTAGATTCCTCTCTATATCTGGTTACCCTGATCATTTCTCGATCTGCCTCAATGATTCAGTATGAGGAGAATGATTTGTTTTTCACCTCATCGTCAAGGTCGAAATGATATTATGAAAAGTGATTTGACATTGAAATTCGGTTTGCTCGTTGGCCTCTAGCTTCCTCGTGCTTACCTCAAGTTGTGCTCGGCATTCACCAGGCTGTTAGCCCCAACATTTCCGGAACAAACATACTTATTGATAATGATAATAAAAAAATTAATAAAATAAATTAGGTTTTTGTTTTCCCAAGGTTTTGTTTGCAAAGAGCGTTCAAATGATAAAGGGACAACCAAAGAACAGACAATATCACGAACGGGTTCATTGTTCGGTACATTTCATATACAGATATCATTTGATTAAAAGGTGAAAGCACTGGTATACGCAGGTGTTCTGACCGCCTTGGAATTTCGTCTCATCGTGTAAATATGACGTGTTCGTGCGGTAATGTGGAAGCTTTGTGTTTCACTATCAAACCAATGAAAAGGGGCTGAATACACAGTAAAAACGTCCATGTTTTATTCAGAAACAAGGAATATTGTCCATTTCTCAATTATCCTTCTTTTTCAATTACGTAGATTAGGCCTGAAAAAAAAAATTCAGCGACAATTCACTCTAATGCAGGAAGCGTTTTTTAAAGGGAAATATTCCTATGCGATATATTTTGTAACGTCCTACTAATACTATCTTCAACCTTGAAACAGAGAAGATGAAATGGCAAAGTGACATGACATTGTCAGTCTCGTGGCTGTAGGTCTACCAGCCCTGGATGAAATAGCTCAAGAACAGTTTCCCCCTATATATTTTCTCAAGCTCCCCCACCCCGGCCTTCCTTAGTAATCTAATACTAAAAGTTATTGAGTCTTGGCATTCGTGTGGAAGTTTTCTATATCTTCTAAAGCTATGTGTCGGTCGACGTGTGACTTTCATGTATATACCACGAAAGTGTTGGCCATGATGATAGTAGTTCAATCTATCTTTCCAGGTGTGTGGTCATATTTGACGCCATGGTGTCATAATCCTTTCCTACAAACTGCTTAAATTCATATCTTTTGGAATAAGATGAGTAATGTATAGCTTTAGTGAAACGCAATGGTGCGTGAAGACCCGAGAAAGACGCAATACGTACCGTGCCATTCATCTTTCTATTTAAATCCACGTGATTTCACCAACGTCGGCTTGATAGCTAAATTCAGTCTTACCTTTAAATTCTTTTCTTATGATGGGTCAAATTATGATGTTTTCGATTAATAGGTGACCTGGAACTGTTGTTCATATAATGGTCTGGCCTTGAGGGGTTTATTTGTGTGGAATGTCTAAGTAAAATACGAAATATTTACATGTGGTAGCTTTGTATAAAAGGTGTTTGGGTGAAAAACCACTTAATTGATTTCCATATTCTAGTCACCATAATTATGATTTTATACTTTTGTATGTACGTATTTGATGGGCCTGGGATAAGTGCACTATAGAAATATGAACAATAAAATGTGTACTTATGAGGCTTAAAGGGAGTGTTGCATGGCAAATACTGTGTCTTTCCCCTGGTCTGACTCGGTTTTATCCGCAACTCTTCCAGGACGGGCCATGCTATTCCCTCGCGTACGAACGTGCAACATACGCGAAACCGAAGAGTAAGTGTAACTGTTCGGTCTGTTTCGCAAACGCTGACCATGTAGGGATTAAGTCGCTGACTACCGTTAGCTGAGGTCTATTTGTTTACGTGCAGTTGTCCAAAAAAGACGTAGATGGCGTTAACCAGTATTTGCCACGCAACACTCCCTTTAAAGTTTGGATCAAACACTAACCTGCACAGGGAAACGCTATTTAAAAATGCAAATAGTTGTTTACAATATGAACTGGACAACCCGTTGTACAGGTCATATTGTAAACAATTTGTTGAAATATTAAACAGGTTGTATAAGTTTTAAACAACCTTTTAAACAGCGTTTTCACTGTGTTTACTTTGCATAAATTCAACTGAAAATGTTTTAGGGTTGAATTATTTGATATTCCGTTTAAAGTCGTGAGTGGCTAAAGGTAATCGATAATGTAAAGCTGTTGAGGTATTACAGATCAAACAGTGTATGCAACCAAATATATACAACGAGAACCCATTACAATATGACTGCCTTAAACAAATGAAAGGCCCAAAAAAAAGGAGTTTATATGCCGGGCCAGGCACGTAAACCGTGAACAACGGCAGCATGTACTCTACATGGGTTGGGAGTGTGTTAGTGCGATCCGGCAACACAAAGGTTTTTATCGTGGTGTACCTAACGCACGAGGCGTAGCCGAGTGTGTTAGACACCACGATAAAAACCTGCGTGTTGCCGGATCACACTAATGCACGACCTCACAACCATGTATTAACAGTTTTATAAAACGGGTCTACATTCTTAGTGCTTTCACTTACCTCAAACTGTCATGGCATGTCCCATGCGTGAATCCTGCTCAGCAAAACATGATGTAGTAGACTGCTGCAAACGTACAATGTTTATTTACAATGTTTAGGCCTAGCCTAGTCTAGACCGTTGCGAACGTATATAGGCCTACACATGTTTATTTACAATGTTTAGGCCTCGTCTTAGACCTATTTGTTAGTAATGTGTAATTGAAGTGGTATTGAATCTGGTTCACCGATGTATTTTCACTTCCTTGAGCTTGGCTGAGCATGTTAGAATTTGAGCTTATATTGAAGCCTGAAGATGAAGACAAGGTACCACCAATGCCATGGCACTAGTAAGAGTAGGACTAGTACCAGTACTAGCACTCGTAGTAGGAACAGGACTAGTAGTACTAGCAGTAGTAGGAGTAGGACTCGGAGTAGGAATCACTTGGCACAGTTGTGTTCTTTGTGTAGTCCGTTCCATCCGCTTTTCTGATATGCCTGCATAGAAATGGCTCAACATTAACAGCGTATCTTACTCACGTTGCGTGATGGTGGATAGGTTCGTGGGACTGAGTTTAGCGAAACTTTCAAGCTTTGAAAATCCAAATTTCATTGCTCTTTTCGTACTGTTGGAATCCTTCCCATTCAGTAGATCGTCGAGTTCTTCCTCCGTGAGAAGTGCAAAACTGAGATTCGAAGATACAGCCATTTTTTACGCGCTTCTATCGTCAAAAATTAAACTTAAACTTTCATTTTCGGTACTGAATTGCAATCCGACCGCGGTAGCGCTACAGCTGTAATTTTGTTGATTTGTTGATTTGTTGATTTGTTGACATTAGCGCGACGATCGATATCGCGATATCGATAGCGTAGACGGTATAGCGTGTAAAAACATATAGCAAAATCGAATCGTATCGTCTGCGCTACATAAATGTTTACATGTTTATGTTTACATGTTTACATGTGCAACAATTCCCTTTTGCTGTATGTTATCACTTTTTTTTGCACAATCACGTGGTGTTATTTGACCAATCAGGATGGCTACATTCTTGAACCCGTTTTATAAAAACCAATAAGTACATTGTAGTTCAACACAGTGACACACACATGCTGTCTCTATCCGAAGCCCCAAGATTGTTGTGCGGGGCGCCATCGGGGTGGAAAGGTCCTAGCATATGACAGTGATCAAGCGTTCCTTACAGACGTTTACACTGGAATTCAGCGGAAATCATAGATGGAATACCGAATGCTCCCTTACAAACACAATTTTTTGACAAGGAGAACAACATGATACTATATTTAACACGTTTCTTTCCAATTTCCCTTTTTGCTACCAATAGTATACATGAGTTTTAAGCACACTGAACCTTGAAGTGGGCCTTTAATGGGATTTCAATTTTGAAAAGAACAACATAGGTGTTTAATTCATCAAGCCTCCCCGGGAAAGGATATAAAATTGGAGGTACTTGCAAATGAGCCAATTTCAGCAGATTATAGTATGAAGTACGAAACTTCAACGACGAACGTCTCCACTAAGCTCTGTAATAAATATACATCACACCGCTACTGTTCACTTTTTTATTTTGTGATGATTTATTCAGATTGTTCAAACTAAACCTAAGCCTAAAGAAATAAAGCAGATTGTAAAAAGAAATCCTACATTTACGAGACACTGATATGACATAAACAGCTTTTTTCTTTTCAAATTGTACTTTTACAGGTTTAGATAGCACCTTTAAGGGATCCTCCTCATCAAACCACAGCTGCTATTGCGTTTGATTCCAAGGTCTTCATTGAGTCATAACGCAGGGTACCTGTCGTCCAGTGCTTGCACAATACTTGGCATTCTTCCACCAAAAGTTAATTGCGATTGTCAATTATTAAACAACAATTAGTTTAAGTTATATGGCTACTAACTAAGTCGGATATAGAAAAACCCAGCCCATAGTGAACAGTAAATCAAGAAACCATTGCGTGCGTAAAACTTTCGTGAATTTCGCGAGTGCTTCAAAATCGCAAAAGTTACATACCGTGGAACAATGGAATCATAACTCACATACACTGAGTTATTGCAATAGACCTGTTTACTAAGTGATTCAAATTTATGGATGTTTCTTTCCTGGGGACCTAGTAACGAGGTATTCCATTAACCTGTTATTAATGAATGAACTACAATACTTGGAATCCAGTTTGCATACATTACTTGTTGCTATGTCTGACAAGCCTCTGGCAAGCTTTCAGGTTGTCAAGAACAACCTTTGTTTCAAAAGTATGCATAAAATTTGAATCACTTAGTAAACAGGTCTATTCGGCAAAGTTTCTGGCCACGAAAACGATTGAAGTTTACCATTAGTGAAAAGTTTTACATCTCTAAAGTCATGAAAGATTATATTAAAGAAAAGTGACGTGAAAACTAAGCGTTTAAGAGTGCCTATTGCATAATATATAATCCAGTTATGGGTTCACACTACAGTAGAATATGAATTATGTAAGCCTGTACAATAGCCTGGAAGAAGGTCAGGAAAAACGGATACAATTAATTGTGTTTCTGATGCAGAATACTCAATTCTGATGAGGTGTGGGCGTGAGAGGACGGGGATGTGCGTGTGTGTAAAATTCTGCCTAGCCAGAAATCCTTGATTCGTTCGTTACCTTTCATCATTTAATGATATTATGACAGAGCGGACAGTTTAGAAATTAAACGGCTCATGAGAGGAGTGTGAACATTTAGGACGCCAGACAGGTGGATTTTCTGTAAAGATTCATTACCATGTGCCTGTACCCTTGTCTGTTGGGAAGACTGCACTTGACCCATGAACTATGGTTATGTGGGCGGCCTGCAAGTTTTCATGTTTATTTGTTTATCTATTCATTCCATTGATTGATTTTTGTTAGGCGTTCAGCGTTGATAATACGGATGAGCACTTTCTGGCCCTCTACATCTTGTACCCTCACTCTCGTCCTGGAATAATGCTGATACTCTTATGTTTCTCTTTTTACCATAACAGGATTAGTCAATTACCCAGAATATATTTTGTTTACACACCAACCCAGAGCGGGTCCCTTTAAAGTTATATCTGAAGAGAGAAAATGCCACACCATGCCTGCAACGCAGAATGTAAGGGATACGATTCAAAATGATCGCAAGCATATTGGTCGAAATGAATAGTTTTTGGTACAATTATTTACAAATTTCAAATAACATCATACATCTCTAGATATAATCAGGTCGAGTTTTGGAAGAATGAACCTGTCTACCGTTTCATTTCCTACAACACAACATTCTGATTAGAACAAAACTCTATTTCATGGTAATTTTGCAAAGCTCCTTTACCTGTATATAGAAATTAGTGCACGCGCTTTAGTATAACTGTAACTGTATGTTCAATATACACCAGCGTTTATTCATAAAAACCTATGGTCCATAAAGATCGTGATGGTATTCATACAAATACAACGTAATACTTTACAAAGGCAAACAAACTGTCAAACTATCGCTCACATGGAGACATACCTTGTTATTGCCAGCATGTACAACATCGACTGGTAGCTCCACTGTGCAAGTAATTCCGAATATTCCAGGGAACAAACGAGAGCTGCTGAAACCCGGTCTTGGTCCTACGGAGCTGGACTAGATAGTCCTAAATTACAATTCCAACACAAGAACGAGGATAATAAGGCATCACAGAAATGACACTGACAGGAAAGGAATCATACAACGTGCACGGCCACGGTCAAAACCCGGTGTGATATGAAAACCCACCCGTCTGGCACGATCACAAAAAGATCACCGTGTACATGGTGTACAGACGACAACAGTGATTAATTACACCAAATATCAGGGCTTCGTAAAAACTTTGTTTTCGCGCTACTGTGTACTTTTCAGCCAGCGCACAGCACGATGTGCCTGTGCTAAATAACCATGCACCTGTCTCCAAATTTCTTGATTTCAGTCCACACACGGTCCAGGTTCAAATTAATCGACCAAATTTTGATGCCATGTTATCGAGGACATTTCTTTTAATCCAAAATTGATTTGATCTTTCTATGGAAACATATTTTTTTCGGAGGGCATTCAGGCGAGGCCTCGTAAAACATTCGTAGGCTGTCGTCATCCGTTGACATTTTCATACAGCTACGGCGGGGAAAATGAATTTTTGCCCTGTATTTTGTCTTTCTTTTTTTGCGTAGTGAAGGTAAACAAGTCAGACATGTTAAACAGCAATACCATACGGTCGATGGGATTTTTTTAAATACATGTTCTTTTTTTTTTCTTTTGCTGCATCATGAACATTTTACATGGTATTGATTTAGCGCAACGTTTAGAATGCGCTAAATAGTATTTTACCACAGCTTTCGGGGATAGTTTATTATAAACAGGCCTAAGAAACCTAGTAAATGCGTTGCAATTTCTTTCCATAATTTTTTTTTGACTAAAGCCAAAGCTCTGTATTATTCTGGAAAGAACAAAACTGCTTTTATAGGCCATTAGCGTAGACAAAGTGGACACGAGTTCATCTCTCTCTCTCTCGCTCTTACAAATAATTATACCTGCATACTGGCACCCATCCACACCCACACCCACACATTAGGGAAAAGTTACAAAATATATTTCAAGAATTCTGAACATAATAATATGTCTTCACTGAATGGGAGCGTAATTGTCACGATTGTCCTCAAACTGTAAAATAGGCCTACATTTGCCATTGTTCACTTCGCCTACTATAATTCATGAAAGGAAATATCTACGCTAATTGTCTCTGCTAACGATTCTCGGAATATATATGGAAATGAAATTTATGCTATAATTATTACATGGGCTCCAGTGGGGCAGACCATCCAAGCCATCGGTATGCGTTCTGCCTCCCCATTGGTATTTCCGTTCGGCATCGACTCGAGACGGTGCTTACAAATGAACACAAATGGTCTGTATTCTCTCAGCTTGCTTTGAACTAATACGCTTTTGTCATCATACTCAGATAGGAATGTAGATACCTTTCATAATGTTCAGGTATGCAGAAGATATTCACTCTATGAACAATAAATAGCCACAATTCCGGGTAGGATTAGACCAATAATTCATTATTACAACATTTATTAATTCCAAAGTTCACATAATTGTACTTTTATTATTTCGGGAGTAGCCACCAACAATAGACTAGAAGACGTCCAAAAGAAGGAAGCTACCCGTGATTTATGTTTAATTCATTCAAAATAGAATAGAATATAATGCATAACTATATATAAAAGAAATGTACAATATCATACAATATGTGTATACATTAAAATTGTAATGACTATGCATTGACAAAGTATTAAAAAGGGCACATAAATGATGACACTTGGGCCCTGCATGTCTTATAAAGAGTTGCGATTGATCCGAACCATTCATTATGTCCAGAGTTGCAATTGATATCAATATCAAATTCAGTTGCAATCAATTACAACTTTTTATATGACGGGGCCCAGGATGCAAGATGATTCAATTTGAGTATAAACTAATTATGACATCGCAGATCATCACCAAAACATGTAATAATAATATTTTGAAAACTGCATTCCTTGACGTTATAAAAATATAACCCAATGTCAACATATGCTACATAACATACTCCTTACACTGAATAAATACATTTATTCATATTTATGGTCCTAAACAAAAACATATTTCGTAATTATGATGTCACAACTTACTTTACCCATAATCCAATTTTTGAAATCTTACTTTTTTTCGAGTATAGTAAGTACACCATGGAGATACCTTGGTTAAAATGAGTTCACTGATGTATCCCAATCTACCAAATAGGTATACATGGAGACATTTTTTCTCAAGACTATATTCTCTCCCTTTTATCTTCACTATATCACCCCAGTATCAGGTATGAAATGATTTAATTTCCAATTACAATGGACCACCTTATTATTGAAATGAAGAACTAAATATAGTTTTGAATGACTGGAATCCGATTGTCTTCGAATGAATTTGAATATCTTCATTCTTATTGTGAGAAGCCTTTTACAAATTGGTAATACATACATTTCTCTGGATATTGTGGTGTAAAAAGAAAGAGAAAGAGAGAAAGAGAGAGAGAGAGAAGGAAGAGCAGAGGAACAAATATCTACATTTTATTTTAGGTCAACGCCCGATCAAGTGGTGGCAGAGATTGGGGGAAAATATAACAAAAAAAGTGTTGTATGTCATGCATGTCATGAAACCTTTATTACTTCAAAAACAAGTTACCTACCCGCCCACACCCACTTACCCTCCAATCCAGACCTGGAGGGGCTGTAAGAGACCCCTTGTCTAGCTCGCCCACGCCCTCTCTACAAACCTCGGCAACCCCCTTTGGTAAATTACATTACAGGTGCGGTCCGTGGCGAACAAACATCTTGATTCGAGCAGGATTCGACATAAATAAGGGATGAAATGGCATCGAAAATGGCCGATTCTGCTGTCCTTCGAGACCCTACAAACAGGTATCAAGCATTTCACCAACTTGTATAACGGTAATAGATACAGAGGGGCTGCTTTTAGACCCAGTTAAGAGATAAACTAACACGCTGCCATAATACTGATGAAGAATAAATTCAATTGAGCGGGGCGTCTACGTTACCTGCCTGTTCAAAGTAACGGCGGGACGGCTCAGATGGAGATTTGGAAATTAGGGGGTTTTCAATATCGACGTAGGCGTCGGTATAGAGTCCACATAAGACCAGATCAAAAACAAATTTAGACAAGTCTTCTTGAGTTCTGACAAAGAAACTATATTTCTGGAGAAGCTATCCAGGAACCCCTCTAAAATTGTTTAGCACGCAGAGGGACTCGATAGCTGAACCAGCAAAATGAAAGCAGGATAACTAGACCTGCTGAACGCCACACAGTCCTTAAAGTGTACCAATCACCTAGAAATATTTTATCTATATGTTAGGGGTTCCATGTCGCCATACCATATTCAAAATATGAGCTTCAAATGTTAATTTTATAAAGAGATATTGCAAGTTGAAATACTCTCTAAATAAACATTACAGCCACTTGCGAGGATACTAATCGACGCACCCGTACGTGCTCGCACAAAACAGTGCCTGCGCGGAACCGAATTCGGAGTTGGGTTTCACGCGCGGAGGTTTTAGGTTTTCCTTTATTAGAGTTGCCCATTAACCCATAGACAATAATAGAAGGTCAAATAAAGTGTGTTGAGGTAAACTACATACGTTCTAGCTTTGCACAATTTACAGTTTTTTTTTAGGTGATTGGTGCCCTTTAAATTAGGCATTCCTAAACTTTACTCATGCACATTATGATACAATGCAGTCTAAGATCGGCTACCTATCTTTATCTACTTATCAGTCGACTAATATCACATTTCTACTAATTTTATTTAAGTGCTGAACATACTGGTGTAAAGTTGCTAAAGTCACGGACAATTTAAGATTTTGTTTTGACGGGAACTCAAGACTAGGTGGTAAAAAAATACAACAACACAAAAATACACAAAAAACAACAAGAAAAACGTACAGAAAATAATGAATAAATGAATAAATAGATAAATGAATAAAAGAGATGTCAATTATTCATCTCTTCATCGTAAAAATTATTAGAGCCTGAATGAAATTATATTTCGGAGATACAGGTACGTGTGACCTTCAGCTTTATATATCATCAGTCAATTGTATTGTGCAACCAATATGTAACCCTAAATATATTTGACAACAATCCTGTTACAAAAATCAGAGCTTATACGACAGCAAATAAAAGTGTAGAATAATATTTTCCATTTCCATGACAATGTTATCATCTGTTTGTACGAAATCGAACTTCATAGGCTGATCTGAAATATTTGATTAACCGATTTTTTTCCTTCTCTGCCTTAAAACATTGCCACAATGTCGGAAGAATGACTGGAGTAGAAATCAAAACTATTTGCATTTCCTCATTTCCTATTGATTCCTAACATGATATGATGAAACCAGATTTATAGGAAATTCGAAGACAAAAAGAACTTTATATTTTATAAATATCTTATATCTTATAATCTTATAAATATACTTAATTACTTAAACGTCATCAGACGCTGTCAAGTAATTACTGCCTTGAATATATCATAAAGAAATGTGAGAACATTACAATGCCCCGACCGGGATTCGAACCCGGGGCCCTGGATTACATGACCAGTGCTCTACCAACTGAGCTATCCGGGCTCCCGTCGAAGCAAAGTAACAATCTCACATATAGCCCCTCTCTTTCCATCGAGCGTAGGGGGTACATCCATACCAATTCCATGCGTACGCTATATAATGGCCTACCAATGAGACAGGTCTTCCCTCTAAAGTCGGGCAAATCCATGCCAACGAATTTCTATAGAGGACAATTTGAATTTGTAATTAAATGTCATAATTGATAGGATTGAAGTAAATTGAATATATCATAAAGAAATGTGAGAACATTACAATGCCCCGACCTGGATTCGAACCCGGGGCCCTGGATTACATGACCAGTGCTCTACCAACTGAGCTATCCGGGCTCCCGTCGAAGCAAAGTAACAATTACTGCCTTATTTCTACATCATTATATATTTTCTACATCATTATCTTTTTTGTTGGTATTTTTAAAGATTTGATCCCTTTCACTATCACTGGCATTCAAACATCTTTCAGTGGGTATTTATTGTATTTCAATATTTATTGATTTTCACCGTTAAATAAACACTTTACCAAAACATGTCATTCGTATATATTCATGTATATATACTGTACATATACATATATATATATATATATATATACGTTCATTTTTGTTCAGCCTTTGCAAAATTTCAAAAAGGGAGGACAGCTCTGGGGAACTTTGATTTAAGTTACGCAACCACTATTCTCTCATTTCCTTTCACAATATATATATATATACACACACACATATATATTTTCTATTTTGGTTACCATTAGTTTAAGAAAATAAATCTACACTATATGAAGTGGTAAGGTGAGAGACTTTACTCGCAAATGTCCTGACATATATAAAACAAGAAAATAATAATCATATTTTACGTTGCGTACAAAATGTTATCTACAAATTCAAATTATTCATGAAGACCCATAAATTCACAATATTTGTGTCATCGTTTTTATCAATTTTTTAAACGATAATACAGAAGACCAAGAAAGTCATAAGAATGACATATTCGTTGCGAATACATACAAATTATATAGAGATATACCACTTAAAACAATGATATCGCTTGCATGATCGCTTTCAAATTGTTTGCATTGGTCAAAAAGTCGTAGTTGGCAAATACGTCAGTGATTTCGATAATGACAAATTGATTGTCAAACAAAGGCTCTACAAATAACAGGATCTCGCTAATGAATTATATTTTTTATCAAGATAATACGTGATAGCTAAGGATAACCTTAACGGCATGTTAATATATTCACAATGATTTTGCAAATCTGTAAATGAAATGGTTTATCTTATTGTGTTACTAGTTGCTATTTGCTAATAGAAATTGGAGTAGACAGATCGTAGTATATATACGGAAGAAAGTCAGGTTGCCCCAATGACAAAATAAAGAAATAAGAATGAACAATACACAATTAAAAAAAAGTCCTAGAAAGAATGTCAAAGCCCAGCAAACCTGGTAGAAGGGCGCTAAATCCCCACTAACTTACAAAATGATTGATAGAGATATAAGTAATACATAGATTATTATTTAGTGGTGTGGTAATGATATACATGTTTTTTTATGTTGAGTTCATGTTGTTGTTTCTTCCGCTTAAGTATCTTGGAATGAGTATGGTTTCATTTATTTATTATATTTTTTTGGCAGCTGATAAGATATTTTGCTTTTGTACATCCAAGGGAAATGTTTTTTTAAAGATATATAATAGGCATGGTATATTTCAATTATAGTCTATAATTATGAACCTTTCCTTTTCCCAAAGCCATATCCTAAAATTAACCGTAAATCCAACACTAAACTTAACCCAAACTATAAACATTTTCAAGACAGCATAATTATACCATTTTGGGGGAGGCGTGTCGTCATTTTAAAGAATTTAGATTTATAAATTTAGTTCGACAAATCAATCACATTTTAATTGAAAACTTTACTTTGTCCACCAGAAGTAGAACTTGAAGGTGGGCTTTTGTCAAAATTGCCTAAGGTTGCAAGATTTCATCTAAATTACAATCCGCTATCTCTTGGCGCCATCGTACTCCGTGTACCTTATGAATAATTAGTTCAATTTGCTTTTTAAAACTTCTGCTTCCTTCAATATTTCTTTCTCCCTCTCTCTCTCTCTCTCTCTCTCAATCAATCACACACATACACACAAACACATACCTTCACCAACACACTCTCTGTATATTCCATTTCACATCCCCTGTACTACTAATACTACTACTACAGGTACTACACTTTCTCTCCCTCTCTCTTTATCTTTGCACCTGTCCCCTTCTTTTTGGTCCTTTTATTTCTCTCTTTCTTTTTACATAATTCTCTGACTTTTATTTCTATGTTATATGGATAGCTCATATTCTTTCTGTCTCCTTTTTCTCTCTATCTCTCTGGGATGAATATTTGCGCGTCAGTACTTCTCAAACCCCGTTACTCTTTCTTCTATCCTTACTCTCAAGCTCTTACTCCCTCACGCCATTTTTTTTTCTCTCTCTCCCTTTCTCTATTTCTCTCTCTCTATCTCTCTCTCTCTCTCTCTCTCTCTCTTTCATTCTTTCAACTCTGCATTATTAATGCACATGCAGCACGTTCAAGTTCAAAATCCACCCGCCCACGCTCCGTGCACGCGAGTAAGCATGGTAAGTGTGCCCATGGCGTGCCGTTCGAATTCCACTCCTTTCTTCCCCTCTCAACCATTCTCTCCCCCATGTTTCGTCTTGTCTCAAAAGTCAACAGAATTTCCATTGTTGGGCACATTCCTGTGGGTTATAAACCCCCTTTGTCAGCCCTTGCGCGGACAACCAGAACAAAGGCATATGAATTGTCGAACGACGCCTTTTGTGTGTTATCCCATATTTTTTTTCTTGCCTCTAAAAATACAAATGTTGTATGTTGAACTTTGTCGCAAATTATAGGATATGTGTCGCCGTAGCAGCCGCAGAGGCTTTTGTAGAAAACCAAAACGCAGCTGCAGTTTGGCTACCACTATCACATGACACAGCGTGATACAGCACTTCAGATGATAATAGATGAATACAGATTCCATGAAATTAATGTGATTGTAATCGTCAAGCATGTGTTCATGTCCTTGTCTAGCCAGCTCCAGATAACAATTGATTCGTATTAATTTTATGACAGTGCAGGACTTGATTATTCCGCTTGGCTGGTATCTTTTTCAAAACTGTTAATCCCTCAAATGAATGCACTCCAGGTGCTAATGACAGAAACGATATATTCAAAGTAATTTGTTAGTCCGTGTGGTCCAAAGGATAAGGGTAAATTTCAGATTGCTATTGTTCAAAAAAGTAATGTCTAGCTTTCATTCAAATACAAATAAAAGTTAACGATATTGGTGATGGTCCATTGGAGCAATGGTGATAATGACGATGATAATGTCCATTATAATGACGATATGCAGATTTTCCTGAAGATTATGATATTGATGATACCGATGACAATGTCGAGGATCGATACAGCTATTGCTGTAAATACCTGATCAAAGCGCTTTACAACAGATTACCTCGGCTGCTGGATAATTACGATTAAGTACTTGTACTTTACAGTCCAGTCTCTACTTCACCCTGGAGCATTACATCCTGTCGCCATTTCGGCAGGTTCAAAAATAGTCATGCAACCACAATAATGTTCGCATCCTATGGATCACCCATTTAAAGCCTGGGTACAGAGAAGTAATAGAAGTTAAATAATATGGTCAATGACATAACGACCGTAACATGGTTCAAACCGGCTTCGACAACTCTACAGTGATGATGATGGTGATTATGATTATGATTATGATAACTACAGATAAGGACCCCATTGGAAATAAGCCATTTCGGCTTTCATGGGCTATCCTGTCATGGTACCTCGATATGTTTGTATTGCAATATACCTAACGAATAAAATCAAATCAAATCAAATCATAGGGAGTGATGACAAGAATTTATGTTGTGATACTTTTTAAATATGTATTTTAAAAAAGAGCAGTAATTTCATTAATAAAAAACACTTTAAACATATATCGCGTTAGGTTGACCCTAAAAACGATGTTTTTAATGTTTGCAAGAGCATCCATCCTGTTGCCGCGTTAGACAATATCATGTTCGAAACGAAAGAGAGCGCTCTTTAGGTTCAGTTTCGATCAACACTGAAGACCCCAATTATTGGAAAGGAATAGGCCTGCAAGGTTCGAGAGAAAATCATTGGCCCGTAAAAAGGAAATGATGATAGTCGATAGTCATTATGTTGATAATGATGATGATGATGATAATAATAATGATAATAATAAAGTTAATCATAAGTTTGATGACAGATGATGATCATGATATCCATAACAACAACAATTAATTAACATTAATTATTAATGATGATAATAATAATAATAATAATAATAATAATAACAATAATAGTAATGATTGTAATAATAACAAAAATAACATTTATAAATCCTACGTTTGCAAAACTTTGATTATATGGAAAATTAAAGGACTCGGATTAGTGACAATGTCATTGCTAGTGAAATTTGTATGACATCACTCCTCAAGTCCTGGGGTAAGATTCGGGACCTAAGCTGTGGAGCGTTATCCCTGACACAATAAAATACTCCGCATCTCTTGCCAGCTTCTCAAGAAGGATAAAAAACGTTTCACTTCATCGTACAAAATAATACGGTTTAAGATTCTTCCTAACCCTCCATTGGGTCTATTCTCTCCCTCTCTTCTCTCTGCTTCTTTGTGAACACATTTCTTATCCGTACTCATTTTATGTTGCACCTCCATCCTTCCCCCTTTTTCCCTCTTTCTCCCTCTTTTTTTTTTCCTTCTCTCTCTCTCTTTCCTTTTTTCTTTTTTCCCTCCAATTAAGCTCAGCGGTTAAGGAATGTTATCTTTTTTCCTTTTTTTTTGTACGTAGTTATATTCTTTTTATATATTTATTATGTAATATTATGTATTATGTTACTAAGGGCACCCTCGCCTCAAGCTTTTGCTTTTAGAGGTGTGTCCTCCAACTATGTATGTAGCATATGAATATGTATTATGTCGTATTTTTTTGTTAAATACATTATTACTTTGTACACTAATATTGAAAAGTTGGAAACAAATGTTTTGAAAGCCTCTCTCGAAATTGAATAGTAGCATGTGATACTCTTCTTTACATATCCAATACACTCATTTATTTTAGAGGATTTTAAAAATTTGATTTACGTTCATCAATTTGGCATGCTATATATCTGGTGTATTCCCCTTCATTGAATCACCGCACAGCATTATCATAATGAAATTATACTTTTAATGTGTCTGTGTCATGCAAAGCTACCAAGGTTTATTGCACCTCCCTCCCCAACGGTCCCCGCCCCCCCCCCTCTATTTCTAAATTTTCTCAGTTCCTAGATGCGCCACTTATGAAACATCTGTCGCTATCACACAGTGACATGACCTTAAAATATCTGATGAATAAAATTGAAGAGCGACATCTGGTGACAAGGATCATTTTCTCAACGAAGAAAATCGCACATCGGAACACGCATGTATATCACTTTTGCATTTTCAAAAAATTCTACAACGGAAATTTCAGGTAGCAAAACTCAACAAGTTTTAATGATATTAATGATGTATCATTTTATGCATATATTAGGCCGGGTCCGCTCGCTATTCATAAGGACCACTATTCAGAGAAAACCACTATTCATTATTTTAACACGCGTTATGAATAGCGGTCCTTATGAATAGTTATGAATAGTGGTCCTTATGAATGGAGGTCCTCATGAATAGCGAGGTAATTTGTCTGTGGTTTGCTCGCTATTCAGAAGGACCGCTATTCATACAAAACCGCTATTCATTTAGTCACGCGTTATGGATAGCGGTCCTTATGAATAAGTGGTCCTATGAATAGTAGTCTTTTTGACTAGCGAGGTTACCCCTATTAGGCATGTTAAGTAATCTGCAAGCAATATTTTACACCCCGTCCATGCTTCAGGCTCCAGCGATGAGTGTCCATGGAAATATCTTAAAGGGGTACTCCAGTCTGAAAATAATATTAATTGAATACATAGAGTAAAATTAAACAAGCAAAACACTGAAAATGTCATCGAAATCTGATAAAAAATAACGAAGTTATTGAATTTTATAAGTTTTGCATTATTTTGGGAAACAGTTCTATGCATGTCATCATGAATATGTAATGAGTGAGCTGATGATGTCACGTCCCCACTTTCCTTTTTTAACTATATTATATGAAATCTTCATTATTTCATTTTTTCATACATGTCAATAAAAAATATCTCCCTTGTAACAAAATAAGTTACAGCAATGATGAACTTACACATTAAATAAGGAGTCAGTCCTTTTAGTTATAGGCTTGGAGCAGAAAATTTGAATAATTGAAATTTCATATAATAAAATACGAAAGAAAAAGTGGGGATATGACATCATCAGCTCACTCGATGCATATTCATGATTACGTGCACATAACTGTTTTACCAAAATAATGCAAAGCTTAAAAATTCCATAACTTCATTATTTTCCATCCGATTTTGATGAAATTTTCAGTGATTCGTTTGTTTAATTTTACTATATTTATTCAATTCATATTGATTTCAGGCCGGAGTACTCCTTTAACTCTTTCAGTGCTGATGGCACGTATATGCGACAGATAGACCTGTCATTTTCATTCACCAATTGCTCGACTACGGGCAAGGTATATGGTCATGATGGTGGTCAATGTATATGAACATTTTTAGCATAAATCAAGCATTCTAAATATATGACTATTAATATATTCTACCATGGACATTTTCAGAGAAAATCGCAGATATTTTAAAAGATATTACCTTATTTCAACATTAAACTGTAGTAAACAAATGAGAAACCATAAAATAATGGACCAAAAAGAAATTCAAATGTAATTTTCAATAATTCTTATGGATAAAGTTGGGTAAAGTAATAATGTTTGGTATCATACGAAATGGTAATAAATTTCCTACAAGTTATGTACACAATATTTTGTGAAATAATAGATAGTTAATGAAGTGGAGACATTTGAAAAGTAAGTATTCATCACATTTTGGTAAAATTTTGAATAGAGCTAAAACCCTTGGCACAGTAAGAGTTCAGCAAACCCCAGATCTACATGTATGTTGGCTATCACTCAACTCTGTTTTATTTGTACATGAATGAATATTCATGTCATGCTAGATCGTACAGGTGGTCATATTATAGACAATGTTCGCATTACACTGACCTGCGTTTATGCTTTTTTTTTCTTTTTCCCCATTCTTCTTCTCTTTCGTCTTTTTCGTTCCTATACTCTAAATTCTCTGCTTTGCTCTCCTTTACTCTATACGGAGCCGAATCATTTACAAGATATGCTTTTTATTTAGGCTCCCCTCATTTTACATTTTTTTCCCAGTCGTTCCTATATCTCTCGAAACTTTCTACCTATTTACCGTGTATTTGATTTGAGTTTTGTATACACGTACGTTTTGAAATTGAAATTTATGTTTGTAAAATCTGACTTGTTTTTGATGTAAAAGTGGAACAAATACACTTCAAACCATGCTTCATACCTTACAAGATGGCGCTGGCCCAGAATTAAGTAGAAGTGCGAACACTTGGTTATGCAAACACGTCTCTCAGCGATCATATCCTTGCAGAAGACGACAATAATGTTTTTAAATGCCCAACAGTGGGATTATTTTGCATTACAATCCGAGAAACCAAATTAATTTAATTTTTTGAGGATTATTATATTAATTTATTTATTTATTTATTTTTTATTTTATTTTATTTTATTTTTTTTTGGGGGGGGGGGATTTTACAAAAATCTGCCTGTAACCCAGATTATAGGGCCCTGGGTCATCTTGACACCGAATTTTGTCGATTTACACACGGCTTTCGTAATATATTTTTTGCGTTTGCATATTATAACTTGAAAGCAATATGCGAAATATTACTAAATATTACGCAAAACCCATGTATCTCGGGGGGGGGGGGGGGACCCAAAGCCATCCATACACAGTGTTTGGCCAACTCGGCTCCAGTTGGTAACGCTATTTCTTTGTGCAACACAGGAATATACGCCATGTTGTGCTCAACTGAAACCGAGTTGGCCAAACTCTGTGCATGGATGGCTCTGCGGAGATCGAATGTAGAGCGCCCTCTAATGTCAAGTTCTGTCACCCAGAGAAATCAAGAAGTATACAATAAATTCATTTCTTAAGCTGGTTAGGTAGCTTTTGTTCGTTGGTACTGCAAAGCTACTCCAAATGATGTAGGCCTATAAATCTCCTTTGGGTTTAGTCGAATAAAAACCCTTCGAATTCTCTAATTTCTCTTTAGTAACTGAACGTTATGGCCTTTACAGTTTCGTGTTTTTTTCTGGTAGTACAGTCTCACCCTTGATATTAATCTTATCAATTTTATAGGGAGACATTGGGAAATTCCTGGGGAGCGTTTCATCAAGTGTTTTGTCAGTGATTTTTTTTACTGACCACTGTTATAAGCTACTGAAGTGAAGTAATTACGTCACTCATGACTGAGATGCTAATTCGACTCAATTTAAAAAAAAAAACGATCACAATATAATTTTCTTTCGTATCACTTTGTCTGATTTTTTGTTGCATTCATTCAAAACAAATCACTTATGAACGTTATACGTTCTCCGTTACACAGTTTAACCCATGCCTACTGGGACCTGGGGAGTGTTTCATCAAGTGTCTTGCCAGTGATTATTACTGACAAATTTGCTCTCAGCCAATGATATGCCAGGATTTCAGTAGCTTAAAACAGTTGTCGGTAAAAATCACTGACAAAACACTTGATGAAATGCTCCCCTGGTGGTTCCTGTACTAAGCCTATATGTGACTGAGAAAATTTAGTGGTCATTGGGTTAAGGACATAAAGTGCTCCCTGCTAATCAGCCGTCATACTAATGAATGGCGAGTGATTGAGTTGAAGCGTGATATGTAGATATAACAATAAAGTACATGTTTCGAACAATACACAATAAGGTACTGGGCCCTGTTTCATAAAACTTGTTATCAATAACAACTGCAACTTTTCTATGACAAATCTGCTCTCAGCCAATCAGATTCAATGATTTCAGTAGCTTATAACAATTATGGTAACTTGTTATTGATAACAAGGTTTATGAAACGGGGCCCTGGTACATTTTCACTCTTAATGGTTGGAAAAACCTTCTTTCGATCTCTCTTTTTTTTTGAAGCATGAGAATAAAGCATAATTGATTCTAATTGAAAGAATAAAGTGTATTTTTTTAAAGAGCAGAATTCGTCTCAAAGTTGGTGATGCTGTACTATTGTCATCTGAGTCTAATTTACAGTTCTCTGTCCGAAAATGTCCTCGGACATACGGCTAAACACGCCCACACATAGCTCACAAAAGAATATAAAACAAAGATGAAGCTTTAAATTGATAACTTAGTAGCTTGAAATGTCAACCGTGAAACATTACTGTACTTGTGCCTTTTCTCATTTGCTCTAAAAAAAAGGACCGAGAAGAAATCATGATTTTTTTTGTTTTTTTGTTATGTCAATGATAAAAAAAATAACATCAACATTGCTTTGGTTTGCTTTGCTTTGGGTGCATTATTACACCAGCTTCATTTTCTACGAAGATAGTACCAAGGAAGGCGTTTTGATACCCCCTCATACCGGCAGTTACGACCTTCTTCCTCTTCTGTATAGCAGCATTGTAACTCAATTGGAGATATAAACGTCAGGGAAGAATCTTCTCTCTTATCCAATGCAGATGTTACGCCATGTCATCCCTGCATGGTTCCAAATCGACTCTGAAATGCAATCTTAAAGCATTCTTAAGTCGACGCGTCTTTATCACATTATCTTTCTCTTCTATTTCTATTATCGAGCGTGCCTCACTCGAGCTAACAATAAATTTAGTTGTAACTTCAATTTGGGATGGAGAAGTTTTGCGCTTTAAGGTTCACCTTGTTCTGCCACTGGTGTGTGTAAAGTACATGTGTGATGGAGATGTGTAAATGGATATTTGAAATTTGGGGACAGGGCCAGAGGATGTAGTACCCCAAGAACTTTCAGACAGCCACTATTGCGTGTGTGTGTGTGTGTGTGTGTGTGTGTGTAATTGGGTTTTTACAGACGTGTATCAATCAGATATGATTATTTACGTCTGGGACCGACCTTTAACGTCACCATCCGAAAGACGTGACTCAGTCTCGAACCTGGGTACGGGTCCGCTGATTCAGTTTATAACTTCCACTGGTAGCTGGATTACAGGCGCACGCCACAACGCCCTATCTGGCAACCGTTGTCTCATTTCCAGGCAGCAAGTTTGTCTCTTAGTAATTTTTTAATGTCATATCTATTATATGACATTAAAAAATTCATTTTCAAAACCATAAGTGACTGCAGTGTATCACGTCACAATAATGTCAAAATGTTTGCTCACTCGCTTTGATTCCCTCGCCCCAAAATTGAACCTGGATCATTAATTTTCATGCAAGAGACGTCCCATGAGACCGCTGAGGCAAATGTGCCCATACGCACATGCTAAGATTAAAATGGTATACCTTGTCCGACATGCAAGAGAATCTAGATTTCCTCATCTCACCTTGGTCTCGCAACTAATGTCTATTCAGTTGTTCTGCCTTTTGTAAAGTTAACTCATTTCCATTGTTACTATTCCCAGGTTTTTGTGTTTACATTATGTTTCAATGCTTTCTCTTCGATGGAAAGTGTGTTTTGTGCCTATGATTGTTTGCTTTCCATGGCCATGTATCTGTCTTCTTCCTTTTTCCCTTTTATTGGGCATATTATGCATGATTGCCCAGTCTAGTTTTTTATGTACTGTATCCATGATTTGTTTTTTGCCAGGGACCAGCGTTTATACAAGCTATATGCTTCTATGCTGGTATCTGTTTTCATTCTCATTTTCATAAAATTAATCTAATGTAGTCTTCATTACTGTTACTTTTGTTTCTCTCAACTCAGACTTTAATGCACTTTTGTGTTGTCAATTATATTGTATATTGTTGTTTTCACAATACATATTGAAATGTAATGAAATAAAATCTAAATCTGAAAATTCTGAATATGAAAATCCAGTCGCGCTTTATTGTGGAGATTTGGGTAACACTATATGACACTATGACACTATGAGGAATGGGAAAACAAGAAAGAAACGACGGAAAGCAGAAGCGATGATGATCATTGAAAAATTACAAATAAAATAGTAGAGTTTTCCCATTTCCTCATAGTGTCATGATCTTCAAATTTATACCCAACTTCTTTGTGCTTTACGATTCGTTGTCGTTGTCACTTTATTCGTTTCTATCAATATCATTGTCATAAACACAAACGTCTTCATCAACTCCAATGCGAGCCGATAAACAAATCGTATTGAGCATGTTGACGTGATTGTCATGATTGTAGCTTATCTGTAAACAATCCTCCTCCTTCTTCCTCATCCTCCTCCTCCCCCTCCTCCTCCTCATCATCATCATCACCTATACCACCATCTCCATCACCATTTTCAACCGAATTATCATTATCATTACCATCACCGCAATCATCATCACCTAGCATCATCATATTTTACACCAACTTCATCTTTGTTACCAATACCAGTGTCAAGTCAAGATCTCCGATATAAGATGACCAAGATTGTGATGGGTGTTTTATCAACTAAAATTGTTGATTTGATTGTACTAAGTCAGATTGATCGCAATGATTTCAAGATCTGTCTTACAACTTGATGACCCCACCCTCCCCCCCACGCCCCCATCTAGACTACCATCTCTCGGTGGCTTTGGTTAGAATTGCCTCATTTTTTTGGTGGGTTTCTGCATCTCTGCATTTTGATATTTTTTCTTCTAAATTACTTGGAGGAATGAATAGTTGATCAGTTACCGACAGAAATTTGTATATTTTATAAATATTTCAGAATATATCTTATTCACATGCCCCTCTAATAGTTCAGGCAACCCACTGAATATTCGCCCAACCGCCTCTTCAAAGATTCCACACCCCATTCCTTGCATTCAGCTTGGCCGTGGCTACCCGTGGCGAGTAATTGAAGCTAGAAGGGGGCGCTTCTCGCACCATGCCGAGTCCGGTTGTCAGCCCGGCACGATCGGGGCAGACCCCCGAGTGAAGTGATGCAGCATCCCCCCTCGCAAGACGCGCGCGTCGCGTGCCCATTTTCTGTTTATCATGTAATGTTGGGCAATTCCTTTGATACTAATCTAATGCATCGAGTTGATTAGAGGGGGACATGTAATTCGAATCAAGCTTGGACATCGAGGAGGAAAGGCCCGGAGAAGTTCCGGATTGTTTTACATTAGAGGGATAATCGGTTTTGACAGGATGTTTCTTTGTCATTTAGGCCTACTTTACACTGATGCTCTACTTAGAGCCAGAAGGGCGTTAGCTCTTCTAAGGATTGCAAGTTTAAGTCTTTCTGGCTCTCATCGAACTATGCACTTCAAGATGGATGGATTTATGTTTCATCATCTTTATTTTATGCTTTATCTCTTGTTTGTCTGTATTACATTTTTCTTTTCTTTTTTGGTTACTTCTTTCAACTTTTTTTAAAAATCACTGTTGAACTCCTTTTCTTTCTAGAAATCGTTTCCCTGCTGCTGTGCCTGATTGGTCCTGATTATGCATACTAAGGTGCATCAGTTTTCTTCCTTTCTTTCTGTCTGATTTGGTTTATTTCCTTCACTGATTTCTTTGATTCACTTTCTCTTTGTACACAGAGACAGCGGACATTGCTTAAAATAAACAGAAAATTTAGGGCAAAATATAGGGGAGATGTTTTCCCATATAATATAGGCCTAATACGTAAAACACGAAGAAAACAAAAAATAGAGACGGACATAATGGAGAAACAAATGAAAGGAGGCAGATGCAAGAAGATGAAAATAAGAATAAAAAAGGATAGACGACAAATAAGGCAATTTCAAAGGAAAATACACATTTGAAGATATAATTTAGTTGATGTACAAGTGAAATAAACATCTAAAGATATATGAAATCGATGGATGTAATAAGAATCACGAAACGGGAGCAAAACAGTTGTACTTCAACACTTAATATTTAAACAATTATATATATTAAGTAAATTTAGATCATTGTCAGTTATTTTCAAACATCAAATTACATTCAATTACATTGCTTCGTATTTGTTGATTCTCGGGGAAATGCAGCCCAATGGGTGAAAAAAAAATTAAGAAATAACTCGTGAATTCTCATTATCATACAAAACAAGAAAAATGAAGAACCTCCTAATCTTCTTGAGATGTAGGCGAGACTTACTTTTTTAATTATTGCAACAATAAATATTTACACCTTTTTCCGTCAATAAACACTTCTTTTAATTACCAAATGTAACCCATAAAGGTTCATTCAAAGTTCGTACAGGTGACAACACCGTTGTTACAGTGATACATGGGCACGACAAGCCCGTTAATCACACACACTGTGTCATGTTTGAAGTGCAATTACCTGAACCAATTTACGCGGGAAATATGAAACGATTACCACTTCCGGGTTAATTTCCAACGCAAAATGACTAGCCGTGTCTAATATGGACCTGTTCAGATCATGCAGTTATTTCTTTCATTTCATGGTGTAGCACTCGTGGAAGCTGGATCACGTACCCCATTTTTCAATTTGTACATTGCCTCCCCTTGCAAAAATAAATGCTTTCTGACGTTGAAGTTAATTAATTAATTAATGCATGCTCTACGAAAGCTTTGAACGCTGTTGAAAGGAGCGTGAGACGTACTTTTAATAAGATTTAATGGTCAAATGATATGCAGGTTACTTGTTTATGTATGGCAAGGCCAATTTCGCGGGATGTGAACGGATCTTTCAACCGTATGAGGGAATCCCTAGCTGTCTTGTCTATCGAATACGTTATTAAGGTTATGACGTGTAAAACCTTCATAAAGTTGTCATTCATTAGCAAGACAAATAACTGACGAATGAGGATGAAAGTGAATGAAACGCTATGACAATAAGCAAGAAAGAGAGTTCGAGGGAGCGAAAGGCGGTAAAGGCAAAGTAGAGTGCAAGAGGCTATATGGTCCCAATACATAGATATAGAGAGATTGAAAGAGAGAGAGAGAGAGAGAGAGAGAAAAGAAAAAAGGGAGAAAGGGAGAGAGAGAGAAAAAAAAAAACTATAGCGAGACTAAAGGGAAAAGGAGGAAGAGAGGATGAAGGATCCCCTCAACGAGATCATATTTGAGCTGAGAGAACATCGCCCTGTTAAATCATCTCATGTGACTGCGATTAAACTCGAAGCCGAGGGGACAAGGGCAGGATTACTCCCACCAAGGCCCGCACAGGTGAGGGGAGGGGGTAAACAAAGGGGAGGCCATGACACCTTTTAATCCCAACAGGTGAGGTAATGACCCTTTTGTGATCGCGAAGCTTCGGGGAATATTTTTAGCGTCAGTTTCCTTTATTTCTTTATATTATGTTATAATGTGGAAGTAATGAGGGGGATTTGCCTGCAATTATGTGCATCTGTTAGCGTGCGAGGGTGCAATCTTGGTGGATGCTATCACTTTGATGTTCCCAGTTAATTTCCTCTGGCATCTTTTCCCCTTCGTTTATATTCTCTCCATTTTTCTTTTTTGACTTTACGGCATTCTCCTCTTTCTCCTATAGCTTTTCCTTTCTGCTCTTTTTCTTCAACAATGTCTTTTTAAGGATCTATTATTCTTAGCGTGCTCCAATCTAGCATATTAAAGTTCTCCTGTTTTATTTTCCCTAGAGTTCTTCCCCCCTACTTTTCTCTTTTGCTCTTCTTCCATTTGGTCAGTTTATTGAAAAATAATTAGGCATGGATGACAAAAGAAAAAAAAATAAATGAATAAGCCGTTCACATCAAAATTAAGAGTATTAATCTTTTATCAATTTTATCAGTACATCACTGTATTTAAAGGTCCACTGCAACCCAAATGCAAGTTGATTTCTGTTGATGTGCAGGGATGCATACAACTCATATTTTGTTATTCAAACATCTAGATATGTTTCATAGATTTTTAAATATTTGTTGAAATCATTTTCTCAAACATGCTAAGCTCCACCCTACAGGGTTGGAAAAAAGTTTGGAATATTTTTTTGGCGATGAGTATGTCTGATTTTAAATGCTAGTTTCTACTATATTGTGATGAATAATTCATCCAAATCGGATTAACTGTGTTGAATGAAGTCTACTGTTCCATCTTGTACCAAAGATTACGTAATATTGTTAAACATGTTACAATGGCTGACCAATGAACCACATGTTGTCAGATTTGCTCTATTTGTGTTTGAACATCTTGTTATACATTTCTGTACTTCACGTGGAATTTTGAAAAAAGCTACGTGCAGTTTGCAGTCATTTTGAGGACTTCGGTATAGCAATTAAACTGTATCTGATTATTTAACTTTTTCGTTAGACATTTGCAAAAACAGCAAATATACGCTTCCGAATTCCAAGTGGACCTCTGCACTGTGTGATAAGCCTGATTTTTAATGTTGTGCTTTAAAGTTAAAAAGGGACACATATCTTTTATTTGAACCTCAAAGAAGAACTTAAAATGACGAGGGATATGTTTAAGACAAGAAATAATTCTTGGAATAAAAATATTCCAAACTTTTTTCCAACCCTGTAAATAACAATGCTCCAGATCTCATTCCTGCAGTGACATCATCTGTCAATCATTAGTGAGCTAAGGAGAGACAGTGGTATGTAGCTTTGCCAGAGATGACCATCTGTTCTATAAGACCATACAATGCCTACATAGTAGTTGCTATGTCAGACATGCTGTATCATCACCAAGAAAAGAATGGTAATGAGGAGGTATTGTTCGAAAGCATGCAATTCTATTGTGAGCATGTGCTGAGCTGGGGAAGTTACATTCCACTGTCTATTGTAGAATGTTAGTGTAGCTGACTGATGATTGACAGATGATGTCATTGCAGGAATGAGATCTGGAGCTTTTTTTTAGGGTGGAGCTTAGGAGGTTGGACAAAATATTTCAATAAATATTTAAAAATCTATGAAACATATTTGGATGTTTGAATAACAAAATATTAGTTGTACGCATCGCTGCACATCAACAGCCAAATTTGGGTTACATTTTGGTTGCAGGGGCCTTTAATTATCCTTAATCAATAATAAGATAAGGCATATACTTACGCATCCCCAGCCACACACACACCCCGCGCCCACACACGCGCTCGCACCAATCTCACATTCCTCACCAATTGTTTATTACACCTCAGATTAATAATTCCAGGCGCGCTCGCATTCCTCGCAACACCTGAAATAGGGCTAGGTGATCTCTATTGTAAGCAACACTCACAAAACCGCCTCTTCTGAATCAGACACGGTCAATAATTGGTTGTTTTATTTTTAGCCTGCCCCCGCCCCTCTCCACGCTCATTCCACTTACCATTCCTTTGACGCCCATTACACCTTACTTGTCTTAATTCTCATTATTTGATTTCGGTTGTCACTGTTAAGCAATTAATGACTTTATTATGTCGGCAAGAGTCACGCTGTGGTCATTCGGGCAGTGGGGATTTGTCCCCGGGAGGGGTAAAATCCCCAGATTTTGTCGGAAGAGTCATCGGTCCACACAGTCCACTTGAAGTTGAACAAGTCATGATCTTTTGTCCCCACATCTTGTTTGACCCTTTGTCTGAAATTGGTCAGGATTATTGTTTGCCTGGCAAGAGAGGGTAAATCTTACCTAAAATCTTATCTTCGCAACAATAATGACAACAAAACATACCAACAAACAAGGAAAGAAACAAATCATCTTTTCGTAAAATCCACCTATCATTAGTAGAAATTATTTGTCACCGTGGTCGCAATGATGTATTACCTTCATTGCAATTACCTTCATCACAATCATGAACATCATTGTCGTCGTCATGACTTCCAATATTGCCTTCAATCTCATTGTCATTGTCATCATCATCATCATCATCATCATCACCCCTCACCATCGTCAACGAGTGGAATAGTTCACTGATCCCTTTATGCCGTCGACTATCCATTTTTTTAAAAATCTATCTCTCTATATCTCTCTCTCCCGCTCTCTCTCTCTATCACTCTATTATTTTTCTAGAAAGCTGATCCCTCTGCGGTTTCAAATATAATATCGACGTTTTTAAACAAAACGACCCACGATTATGTTTGAACTGATTGTAGCAACATGAATGGTTAGGTGAAAAAGTTTCATGTCATTGCAAAAAAAAGAAAGAAAATAAGTTCCATTTTAAAGATAACATTTCATTCTGGGTCAGAGGGTGATGTTTAATCAACATGTAACATTTCAGTCCGGTGTACTCATATTCATGTCATGTTCTCATGTGAATCACGTAACGGTCATTCATTAACAAGCGCTTCTTGTCGCTAATGATCTAATGTGAAAATTCAATCAAGGAAAGGGTGTCCTATTGATGTCATCATCAATGCACAAAGACAAGAACTTACTGTCAAAAGGTCGTAATTATTTGAATAAGCGTAAGGACACTATACATTCGATAAACTCCAATAATGTTGGGCGAGATTATGGGGCAACCCACCCCTCCCCCTTCCTACATTACTTTGAGTTCTTCAGAGAGCTTGGGAAAGTTTATTGGTAGATAAGAAAGAATGAAATATTATTTTTGCCAACGGGAAGGGTGGCAAATTGTGCTATATTCTCGTTTTGTTGATCGAAGGAAAGCGCAAAACAAAGCAACAAAGTTATGAAAATGAAACATAACATTGATTTTTTTTTTATTCATCTTTAAATTAATTTTCATTATTATCATCAAAGACGATCTAAAAAACTCAATAAATCTACTGCAGGACATTTTATATACCGTATTGTTTATCCTATAAAATAAAAATCGGATACGGAATATTCAAAACGTCATTGTAATGTTCGCACATTTTAGTGGTGGACAAGGTATTGAAATTGCGTAAGGTTTTTAAAAAGTCTTATCGATCGCATTATCATAACTATTATCTACAATCTTGTTATCGTCCTGAAGCGTAGGTATGATCTTTTTAAAATTTATTTTATTTGAGATGCAATTGATATATAATTGGTAAACTGTATAATGATTGTGGTTTCCCTCAAACAAATGCGTCGTATAAAATTCATCTGCAGTTACTTTACTTCTTTGTCGCCCTCTTTGTCACATGGCTGACCAACTATTTTTAAATACAGTTCCCTCTCTCGAACTTATTCAATTATTCAATCCCATGCATTAAAGGGAGTGGCAAGTAGTAATCCATGGGCCTGACCAGTTGGCCTGACTCGGGGAAATTCGGATACAATCAGGTCCAATCGTGCGCTACCGAAGGAATGTTATTGCCGGATTCCTCGCGCGATCGTTAACTCGAATCCCTCCATACGCAACCGACCAATGAGATTCAAATACTGGAATAAAGAACGCGCGATCTTGTTTACTCAAATTTGGGTCAATGTGCGAACTTTTATTAGCTGCGCACGATAAATTGAAGTCGCTTTGAACTTTGATCCAGAGAAAGGAGCAGCCAACTGTAAAAGCGCCCATAGATTGCGACTTGTCGCTCCCTTTAATATCCATGCCCATTGATTTCTCAGTGTTTGTGATTTTCACCACGATTTAGTTCATGAATTGTAGTTGTAGTGATTTTAAATGATACCTAATACTTAGAGCACAATGAACCACTTAAATAGCTTTTAGACAGTTCGTTTAACAATGTAGTTTGTTTGACTAGTACCCAACTCCATCTTTAAAACTCTTGGAGCTATAAAACCGGGACTTGATAATTCAGCAATACCATCCTCAGGCACTGCAATATCACATTACAAGTAAACGACCGCTTCATCCTACAACCAATGGGCGTTGCTATAAATCGTGGCGTTCAAACAGATGCGCCATAGTTGACATCTAATTAGAACTAGGTGACAGAACGCATTCGATCGGCAGTTTTGCCCTTTTCTCTCCGGTATCTCGCTCTAAATTCGTAAATATAGAAGAAAAAAAATTGTGATAGGAAATTCACAGAGGGAGATGAGTTGATGGTGATCTTGTTGCAATTTATGAATATACATTGTAAAAGTAGACATGCACGGTACAGGGAGAGGATATCCCGAATAACTGGTAATTATTTTGGTGGCATATTTTATTGGGTGTGTCGAGAATGCACTAGTTAAAATGAGACGTTATGTTGTCTGACTAGACTTCTTTTTATTCAATCCTAAAGTTGGAGATTTATTTTCGTTTTAATAAGTATTAGTGACAAAGGCCACCTCATGTATTGGAGCATAGAAGCAGACTAGATTTAGAAAAGAAAACTGTCATGACTATGACGATTGCGGCGACAGAAACATCGTTACCTTGGTTACGATGATAATCCTGACAGCGAGATCGATTACGACGAAGATAAAAATTAATGATGATGATGATGATTATGATGATGATGGAAGTGGTGCTGATGGTCAAGAAAAGAACAGACTTGGGCAGCGTTAGGTTAATGCGATTCTGCTATACTTCTTTATACATGTACCACTGATGTAACTGCTAACTGATTTTGCATTTTCTTATATCTTGCAGTAATGTTATCTGCTACCAGGCTTAGAAAGAACTCTTTTACCTCCCTGAAAAAAAAAATACTCTGTTTGTATAACTCTCCCCCCCCCCCCCTCTCTCTCTCTCTCTCTCTCGCTTGTCCATCCTTTCTGTTCTCGTTACTTTCCTCACTCTTTTTGTCACCGGCTCCCTATCTTCTTATCTAATTTTCTCCACTCACCATACTTCTCTCTCTTCCTACACAGTCTTTCTCTCTCTCTCTCCCTCTCTCTCTATCTCTATTTTATTTCCATCACTATATCAATTTTCATTTCTCTCTCTTTCTTTCATTTCTTTTCTCTTTCTCTCGATTGCCTTTGCTCTCTCTCTCTCTCTCTCTCTCTCTAGTACTCTATCTCTCTCTTTCTCTCTCTTTCTCTTCTACCCCCAATTCTTATTCTCTCTATATATCTCCCTTCTCCTCTCCCCTTTCTTTCTCTCAACAAAGATAGATTGAAGCTTGATTGTTTAATAAGAACGGATATTGGTTCTCCATAAACGAGTGCAAATCAAATTACGCGATACTACGCGGTACGCTCGGGGAGGCAGCGGGAACTCGCAGGGATTCACCGGGACTCCAGCCGTGTGGACGGGATTTGTTTTTCAGCGCAGATTCCGCGTGAATTAGGAGCGAGGCTGGGAGTAGGGTCTTCAGGTATGTACGTAAGAAAAAGATACCCCTGAATGAAAGAAGACTCCAGAAGCAAACCAATGAAATTGGATATGAATGAACGATTGTGGAAGCAACTATGCCTTGATAAAAAACATCGTTCTTGGAACAAAATAAAATAAATTTTGCAGAAGTATGCATTCACTGATAATTATATTTAACATTATGCATGTACCTCTAAAAAAGGAGGGGGTGTGACAGTCATAGGGATAATCTGGCTTTACCCCATCCCTCCCCATTCCGTTTGAAAGTCGAAGGAAAATCGGTGCATCTGGCCCATTACACATAGGTTGACTTCTTATAAAAGCACTCCCGTCCCCTAATATTTTTTTTCATTCGAAGCAAACAAACGTAGTGAGACAGATTATTGTCTTTTGAAAATTAAATCCGAACCATACAAGCGATTAATGGCGCAAAATTGAAAAAAAAAACCACAGCATTTAAACAAAACTACATAATGAAGAAAAAATACTACAACATAACGTTTAGGTATAGTTTGTTCTTTTTCCAAAAAAGGATCATACCGATACTTTTTCCGTAACAGTATGTGTAAAACCTCCATCATTGTTATAGGAAAATACAACTTCCCATTTTTTGGAAACGGTTTGGAAACAGTGTGAAAAGCGACACAGTGTCATAGCAGTGCGAGGAAAGTGTATACGTAGCGTCCACAGTGTGGAAACAGTGCAAACACAGGACGAAGACAGTGCTTACACAGTGCTGATCTTCTGAACAAACACATTTTGAAAACAGTGTGAACACAGATTGCGTTAAAATAGAAATAGAAACGTGAATGTAGAGTGTGGAATCGGTGTGAACAGTGTGGAAACAGTGCAACCAGAGTGTGGAAACATAGTAGTACATTGTGTAAACATTGAGAACACAGAAAATAGACATTGCAAACCCAATGTGTAAACCGTGTGAATACAGTGTGGAAACAGTGAGGAAACAGTTCAAGCACATTGTGAAAAAAATGAGAAAACATTTGAGGAAAATGTGAGGACACAGTATGGAAACAGTGACGACGCATTTGAGAAACAGCGATAAAACGTGTGGAAACAGTTAAGACATTGTGGAAACATTGAGAACACAGTGTGAAGACATTGCAAAACAATGTAAACTGCATTGTGGAAACAATGTGAACACAGTGTTGAACAAGGGCCAGTAGTGTGTGTGGAAATAGTGTGAACATAATGTAGAAATGATGTTAATACAGTGTGGGAACTGTGGGAACACATTTCGGAAATGCACTGTTTTGCAAACGTAGTGAACTAAAACTATGGACTATTGTCTCTTTGATTTTGATCACAGTGTGATACAATATGAACACAGTGTGGACGTAGTGTAACTCACTGTATGCATTCATCAGTACTATCTTTTTGTATTTCTGGCAGTAACAATTATTGTTGTTGGTTTACATACAAGGGCGTTGCGGCAACCATTCCCTTTTTCAAATATCGAATGTCTAAAGTATTTGGAAGTATCTTTTGGGGATCTAATCCCGCCCATGTGCTAATTCCTTGTCTTTCGATCATACATTTTATTATTCTAGATTCTATCCGTTTTTTTTTTAAATTTTTGTTTGGTTTATTCCCCTACGCTACTCTTTCTCTATACATATCCCACACAGAGCGCGACTCTCCACTAATCGCACGAACCCAAAAATTTCACCCGACATGCCCGAGGGTGTAGTTGTAAAGGACTGTTCTTGTTTTAGCGTTGAGGGTGTCGGATCGCGCGATTCGTACGGAGACAATCCTGGCAGTGGATTAACATTTTACTTATGTTGCCAATGAATAGCGTACTGATATGCAAAATATTCAGAAATGTGAAGCGCATAAGCAAACAAAAATGTGTTTATTGAGTAAAATTAATATATTTACATGTTATATTCATGTTAAATATCATCTTCACACAATCATGTACATCAATACAAACCTACGTTGTTAAAGCCAAAGATTTTTCTTAAAAAGAAAGAAGATAATTTGCCGGTCAAGAGGGGGAAAAAATTAATGATTATTAGAAACAAATTCTTTTGCAGTATGTGGCCAGCAGTACCTCAGAAACTTGCATCATCACATAAATATGGCAGCATGTCTAATACCCCTATTGTCGGGGTCCATACGAGATCAAGTGGTTCCTCTTGGATTCAACCCCCCCCCCCCCCAAAAAAAAACAACAACAACAAACAATCAAACCCCCCCCCCCCCCCCATGCTATCTAGATCTGGCTATGCCACTTCAACTTTGCTGTCTCTCTCAGTCTATAAAAATTGTTATGGATGATTCATGAATCGGTTTCCACGTCAATATCTTCACCACGTGATCACTACTATGCTAATCGTCAAATCCTTTCAGTTTCGCTGATTGTACAGTATTTGGAGCTTGATTGCGCCCCCAGATTTATAGGAGTGAGACATTTTGCAACAAATGGCGGGGTACCTGAATAACGCTCCATCTATTGCTGCTACCCCTCCGCCGATCTGTCTGCGAGTTGGATTTGGTGGGATAAAGTGATTGCATACCGCGCTGAGCTCGCTTGCACGCCACCATTAGGAAGGGCGGCATTAGTGCGATGATCCGGCCAGATTTAGCGGCAAATAATACGACTAATCGCTCCCGGAACGACCAGGAGTATGATGTATCTACACAGGGCTAACACGGTGATGGGGATTGTGGTCGGCTTGAGCTTGATTTTAAACCAAAACATCCATTTTTTTGGTAAACAAACTTTCGTCACTGACATAGTTGAATCTGCGTGGCTGGGGCAGTCTGTGACCTACTGTTCCAGTACTCGAGAAGGGCGCCATGGGCGGTTGCGAATGAATTATATCATTACAATAAATGAGTAAATTACATAACTGGAAAACGAATCGAAAAAAGAGAAGTGTCGTACAGTATGATCATATATAGAGGAATGGTTATCATTCCATCGATTGAACTATTTCAAACTAAAAGCAAAGTTCTCAGCGTGCCACACTGTGTAATGCAATGTAACACAGTGTGGTCTCAAGAAGTAATCAGAAAATATATACACAGTTGTGTGGCACAAGATAATGCACTTGGAACATTCTCATATTTGTGACTATGTGCAAAAATAAACAAACAAACAAACAACAAAACAAACAAACAAATCGCGAGTATCATGTGTACAAACATGTACACATGAGTATCATGTGTACATGTGTACAGTTCCATCTCATACTCTGGACTATGTTAAAGGCCCAAAAAAAAAAGTACCGAGATCACACATTTTTCTTCTCACTGTGTAACACACTTGTAGTCTCGGAGATAGTCGAAAAATGTTCTTCCATTGGTGAAACTACATAACAGATTTGGAGCACCATCCTGGTCTTGACTATGTGAAAAAAAGAAAGCATAAAAGCATCCTTTGAGTTGTGTACCTTAGAATTCATTATTATCATCATTATTTTGCTATACTCTATTCACTTAATATGCCCAAAACAAACTTGCTTGTTGGATGAATATATATATATATATCTATATATATATATTTAGACCAAACACATTTCTAAAATCAAATGTGTATTCCACATCAACAATAAAAAGAGGTTTCTTTGCCAAAAGTGAGACAAATACAAATATCTAATTTTATCATAAAATCATTTCACGACACTTGTATTCAATAAATGTGTATCGCCTGAACTCGTAGCAATTCTGTGCCATTATCAGGGGGGGGGGGACTTCCGTCCCGTGCCTCCTTCCCTTGAAAGAAAAGTGTACATTTTGCTCCCTCGCCCCCTCTTTTTTGTAATTGTGCACACCCTTTTAGAACTGATAACCCTTTTTTTCCTCCTCAGATAATTCTGAAGGAAAAGTGGAGCAAAAAAAAAATCTGATAACCCTTTTTTTTTGGGGGGGCGGGGGCGTGCTTAACCCCTTTTTACAAAATCCTGGATCTGCCCCTGGCCGTTTTGATATAGTTATTAATCTTAACCTTGACCCTTTTTGTCTACTTTCGGGCTTCGAATCAGAGAAACTTGTTTTTGGCACATCAGACCTTTTAACTGGAACACCTTTTACATTGTTCTTGTATTGTTGGTTTTATGCGAATAATAATTTATATTCTCGCGTGATTTTTCCTCTCTGTTTGTGACGTCTCAAAAATTACGTGTCTTGTACCTCAGACCTTTTAGCACGAAGACCTTCCTATAGTTCTTAAATTATAAATGGCATTCTCCACCTACACGCATGCTTACCCCTTTTCTTCTTCTTTTTATTCAAAGAGTGTAACTCCGAATTAATTCTAATCCACGTGGAAGGCCGATGCCCATGAATCAGAGTACGAGGGATTAATCCCCCGGTCCTAGCCGGCGAGGAGATGACCCCAAATCGCTGTCCTTTTTCGGGGGGACCAACCCGCAATGTAACTCATTAAAAGCCACCTGTCCGTCGTGATTGAGTCAAATTTTTAGAAGAAAAGGCTGCCAAATTCTCTTTATCTCTTCCCTTCCTCTTTAATGAAAACTCACACCTTTTTCCTCCAGAAATGCCACCATTGGACAGCGTTCTACGTTGGACTGTCATTCACCATGCTTGAACATTTATTTATTTGTTGTTACCCAAAAGTAACTTTCCCATCATCCCCTGCCCCCAAAATGTTTTTAAGTACCATTTTCTTTAATGTAAATTACCATTCAATATTTCAGTAGAAATACGGTCCGGTTGATTAAGTTTGATTTTTCATTGTGCATAAAACAGTTTAGTTTATCGATATAATTCAATTCAATTCAATTAAATGTGGGGATGCATAATATTTTTTAAATATTTCATTTGAATGAAGGAATTAAAAAAATATATATTTTTAGAATAACTATTGACAAATGTTAACCAGAATACTATTACAATGACATAGTCAGTATAACTGTCACTATTGGCTCATTGGAAATAATCCAAGGTAGATTATTAAATAAATAAATGAATAATCATAGAAATAAAGAGTTCACGGTCTGGATCAGCTTTGAAGAAGATGTGTTTGAACAAAAAGAAATATGTTCTAGAACTTAGAGAGGGATGTTTTCTTTTCAGTGAATTATGCCTTCAACTATTTTAACGAGCCTGTTCTCCTCATCAATACCGAAATCGTGGTAATGTTATTAATCAATTTTCGCCTCGAGATTAAAGTTATTTTTGGAAAGTGTGAATTGGGGTATTAACCAAGATGTCGTCATGCATGGGTTGTACATGTACATAGTTCTGCTAATTGCGCCCAAGAAACGTGCAGGAACTCGAAGGAAATGTTCAATTGGTTGATACACACACTCATTACACATTGCGTGACTGTCAATCAAATATTGTTGCCATGGTGATGTGAGGGCGTGGTTACAAAGCGCGGTCCGTACTTTTTTTTCTCTCTCTCTCTCTTCCATGTCAACTTTCGTCCTACCGATATTTAGTCATATTTTACTTAGACTCTTTACACTTGATTATTTTAACCCCACACTATTCTTAACGCCCGACTATTTTTTTTTTTTTTTTTTTTTTTGTTGCTGTTCTCATTTGCAATCTTAGTCCCGTACTATCTCCCTAGCGAAAGCGCTTAACTTTTGACACTTTTGACACTTTTGACGTTTAGCCCCACCTTTGGTGAGGCTAACCCTGCTTTTTTCAGGGCTAAAGTAATCCCTTACTATCATTGAGTTAGTGCACTTTGGTAAAATGCTTAGTCCCGTACGCGTACTATCGGTGGGGCTAAATACTCGTTTAAGTACGGGACTAAGCAAAAATTTGCAAGTGTAAACACACTTCAAACGATTAATTTTCCAATGATTGCTTTATCTATTTTATCCTCTTGAATGATTTAGGTGTTTTGTTTAACCCCCTCATGTTGCCTGTGTTTCTTTGATTTTAATTTTTCTTCCAGCTACCAATTTGCCGAGTATACATTTCTTTATTCATCTGAACAGTTACCATGGTTACGTCTATGTTTATCGTCGAGTGCTTGGACTAGTGCAATACATCTTCATTATCTGCCAAACAGTATTTATTTTGAGCTCCTTATTCCTATTCTCTTTAAGCTATACTTTACTGAATACCAATATGGCAGCATAATATTATTGTTTGTTTAATTTTAGTTAGGCCTATATGATGGATATTTATTTCATTTAAGTAACATGTGCAGTTATTATGTGTTATAATACAATGATGACATATATAATATATATGTATATATGTATATATCTATTTGTATGGGTCTATATTACTATAAGTATAGCTATCTACATATATCCGCCTATAAAGTTAGTTATCTTCATGATCTTTCAATATAAGTGTCTATTTTAAAGGTGAATATTGGTAACTAATTAACGATGCGAGTTTCTATTATACCGTTAGCCCGCCCTAGCGCTAAGGAATGAGCTGTAAATTAGTTAGTGTGTAGTGAGGAAATTTCCTGTGTGAAAACGATATGATACATAGATACGAAGAGCTTCTCTGAGGAGTCGATGATGAGTGAATGATGATCTATTTCCGTAGTCTCTTTTTTATACCCCAATATCACAGTTTTTCAACCGAAATGGGGGTTTTCTCAACGACAGGGGACTTTGTTTCAACGAAGCTACAATTTCACATAGATGGATACTTGTTTTGGCGTGTCAACATTTTAGTTTCGTCTTTATATGAGTGGTAGACTTATTAATCGACTGCGATTTTTCAGGTAAGTTAAAAATAATACAACGCACTATATTGCGCTAACTAGGCCTATAGTTTAACTATTCCGAGGCGCACGGTGAATATGAGAGAAGAAAGAGGGTAGAAATAGAGTGGATTGAAGAATACTGTGTTGAATCTGTGTTGAATTACATTTCATTTTATGCTCTAGAAAAAAAATTACCGTTTTCAAGTTTCCTCAAACTTTACAAACGCTTAACTCGCAGACTAATCTTGCAAAAGTTTTCTTCTGTTTCAATCTCGCCGCAGTGGCGCTCTTGAGTTTGGGCGGTTGGTTGGCATAGAAGTGTGACGCGTTCTTGATCAGCACTATATAAAGCTTCGGTGACCCTTGCATTACATGGCCCCGTACACGACCGATCCAACTATCTCCCTCGTGTTCTCCCTCTTCTCTCTTCTCCACTCTTTCATAACTCGTCGGCGAACGCATCTACTGGAAGTTCTTGTTGTTGTAGCGGGGCAAGCGGACTTCCGTGTTGCGCGCGAGGTACAAGTGTACTTTTCGTCGGTTTTGTTTCGATAGTTTAGTGTCATCTTTTTGAAACTCATCACAGCAAACTCACGTGCGGCATGAAGCAGGGGTAGATGCAGACTTCAACCCCTCTCTGTACTTTCTTCAGAATCCAGTCGTATCTACTAAGAGGGAAGATCCACCCTCAAAGCTTCAGATAGTCAGGAGTCCATAGAGACAAGAGGGTATCAAAGCACTTTGCTCTGTACACTAGTTCGTCTTCCAACATTTACGGATTCTTTATCTTATTTTGTCACTGCATATACGACTGCATCAGATTTTTTTTTTTACAAAAAATTCTCCAATCTTCAGGGGATTCTTCGTGGCCTTTGCTCTTTACCTTCTGACCACATACTTCCTAGTGTCTTGGACCTTTCCTCTCCTTTGGCTTATTTCTACAATTTTAAACGGTGGTGTTGGTATAACTTATATAAGATGGAGCCAATGAGAAGTAGCTGCCGTTACACAGAAATGCAGACAGTGTCGTACTACGATGGGTACCCGTCAACGAACGGCGACATGAACGCCTATAATGCAAACACAGCCATCAACTCCATGTACGCCAACACCTTCTCACACGACGTCCACCCGAACCAGGCCAGGAACGGCGGCCACTGCTACGGCAGCGATTCAGCCAACTCGAGCCCTGGTGAAAGTTGTCGCGAGGAGGACTTGGAGCACGTGCTCGCGCCCGGCTTCCCGGGGCAGGGCGAGCGACGGTGTCTGATGTGGGCATGCAAGGCCTGCAAGCGGAAGAACGTGGCGGTCGACAAGAGGAAGGCGGCGACGCTCCGTGAACGGAGGCGACTTCGTAAGGTGAACGAGGCGTTCGAGGCACTGAAGAGGCATACGTGTGCGAACCCCAATCAGCGATTGCCGAAAGTGGAGATCCTGCGAAATGCCATCGAATACATAGAGAAATTGGAAAGATTACTGCAGGTAGAGAAAGCAAATGGGGACAGCGAAATGGACTCTGCAGAAACAAGCTCAAACACATCAGATGCCATGGTAAGAGTATTACCTAATTAAACTAGTCTGTATATATTTTTGTCAATATTAACAATTGGGAATTTGATGTAAATACAGAAATAGGAGTCTTTTTGGTTTCATATAGATAATTACATACCTTTATTCTAAAATGCTATTGTCTCTTTACCCGCTCTACCGAAGATTGTATCTTTATTACAGTATACACTTTATCATTATTCAAAAAAAATTTATTGTTTATGTGTTGTCAGTGTTTTTTTTTTATTACTTTGAATGCTACCAAGACTGAAATACGTTGTCTTAATGTACCTGTTGTTTCCAAAGAAAAGAAACGGTTGAAAGCAAGCTATTAAAAAAAAAAAGTACAACAAAGTGCGCAACTTGAGTGATCGTGTGTTAATAGCCCTGTACTGTACTGAAGTCCATGATGAACTATTATTCGAATACCAGCAGTTTCATTCCCGGACAGGCGAGGTGTACATTAATTTTACAATGAATAGTTGCGAAACTCTTTGACTATTCTTACAAAGAGGAGTTGTGAAACCCAGAGTATAAATGATGATAAACATTATGATATATGATTATCATTGTATATGATTCACAATGTAAAATGATATAACATGAAAAGTCATGATTATTAACACCGTTATAAATTTCAGTCCTAATAGTTCTGTATGGGCAAGGAGTCTTTAAACATAGTTTTACTCCATTATTTCCATAATATGTCCAACATATCCTACTTCGGTGTACGATGGTGCACCGAAATCAAAACGACAAATGATTTGCACTTGCATTTGCACTGATTAGCACACAACTTGGTACTCGGGACTCCAAACCCAGACACCTGCAGATTTTAGTGAAACATTCCGATAAAGCTACGATTTACAGCTAATAAACGTCACAAGCCAAGGACGATAGCATGTAGGGAAGGCATCAATCGTTCACTCACTCATTTTATCCTTCCGGAAAACACATACCATTTTTTCCCTCCCCGTACCCGCTTCCAAGGCTTTGGTTTCTCCCGATAAAAAGTCATCATTCTTTAGGGAAGACGTCATAAAATTTGGCGCCATATATTTTGATCGAAGAGTGAAGAAAATAGGAAGCTTGTTGTGACGCGCACGGCGACAATGGCTCATCCTTATTTTAAAACAAGACTGTTGATGACATGTTGTAATGTTTTAAATAACAGTGACTGTAAAAGAGGAAACCATATGAATTTCATGCAATCTGAACTTTAAATTTGTTAAGCACTATTGTAAACAGTAATATATATAGCCATGGAGATTGCAGTGTTTAAATTTGTGTCTTTGAAATACGGAAGGTGAGGAAAGTCCATGTTAAATTGTTATGTACATGCTAATTAAAGTTTCTTTTCTCTATTTCCTCATGGGAAAGGTACGAAAACGCGTTGTAGATAAAACAAGTTTATGGCCTGCATCATAGAATGGACGCTTCGGGAATGGGCAGAAAACTAATAGCATAGCAGCTTTTAATATGAGCTAACGCTGTTATTCTTTCCACACATGCCCTTTTGTAGCAACATAAGTATCAGCGTCAGGCAGGGAGCTCATCTGATGACTTTGCAACATTTTCGGACATGGTTGCTACCCATGTCTTGATAGGACTCCCATCAAGGAATTCCCAAGCAATTTCCAAGCAAAAAAGACAAACTCTACAGTATCAGACAACTAAACTAAAACATTTCTACAACATCAGAAACAAGTTTAGCAGGTGAAACAACCTTTTGTTCGCTAGTTCGAACAGGTTTTCCAGTATCGTCAGTTGCAGTAATCTCTGCGCCTTCTTCTTCCCCATACCAACCTTACCTGACACACAGTGAGTAATAACACATTGGGTTAGAAAGACAGCGGTTAAAGACTCGTCGCCATGGAGACCTAAACAGCTGAAGAAGACGACTGTGAAAGAAACTGACAAGGCTTATCTAGCTGACGAGATCGAACACTGGACATAGGGACCATAAGAGAAAAGTACTTTACCTTTACATAGAAACACACATAAATTCGGTGGTCGATTGCAACTGGCTTAGAAGGGATGACGAAGCTCAATTTGGGGTTCATCTTTAAATCCGAGAAAACACTTTTGTTCGAGCATGTGACATTTTAACATGGTCTTTATTATTGAGTTTTATGTGATTCATCTTTTGAGTGTGTCATTACTAATAGATCGTAGTCACTTTGTATTTTAATGCAATAAATGGACAAATTTTCATTTTTCTCCGTCAGTCGCCATTTTGAAATCATATTAGCATAGTCTTTCCAGTTCATCTTTCAGAAATAAGAAATGTTTTACTTATAAAGAAAACAAAAAAGGAAGTATATGTATGTATGCTAATTACGTCTATGCCTATACAAATCGATGCGAATTGAAAATAGGCATATTCTTCAATGAAACTCGTATGATATAAGGCAGCGGTCGATTATCCCCATGGTGACGATTTTGTTTTCAATATGTAGGCCTACAAATAAATTTAGCCCGTTGCAGGATTAACATACTATTTCATAAGTAATCCATCGCAATCGTAATAGTATTCGAAAATGTTATGCTATAGGAGTGCCTACACAGACTGCATGCCTACAGTGACGGCTACAGAAAATCAAAATTATATAATGTATACTACGTTCTGACATTCACTTTGTCCATGGCCTATTGCAGTGGTCGATATTACAACCCAGAGCAACCGCAGAGGTTTATACGTACTCACATGGTCATTCTAATGGCATTGGGCGAAATCCACAGCGCCCTAACCCACAATCAGGAGGGATAAAACTTTGTCAGAGTAGTGAAGCTCGGTCCTTGATCGTCTGAAAGTGAAATGAAAAAAAAATAGTTTCTATTTAAAGGGACATCACTAGTTAAGTGTTCAAGGAAGTTTTGTTGATGATAATTGAAATGCAATGGTATATTTTAATAGTGTTGGATTGATAATGCATATTTTACTTCCATTCACTCTCTGGGGCGATCTTCCTATATTAAAGGAATCATTGCAATTGACTTGGAAATGCAATTAGCTGATTTGATAAACATTTATCTAAAAATATATGGAAAATCATTAACAATTTTCGGGGAAAACATCAATATCAGGGGAAAACTATTGTTAATATTTGATTTTTTTTTTCATACCATGGTATCAATAATTATAGGTTTTTTACAAAATTTTGCTTAACATATTATGATAAACTAGAGGAGCACTTTCAAAGTAATTCCATACTACTGTCACAACCTTCCTTAACATTTTGGACTGGTCTGTCTACATATTTCAAGAAATAACGAGTACCTTTAAAAGTGGCCCCCACTTTAAACGTTTTCACACCATAATGCCTTTCAGCTCAAGTACCTGTCCCTCTGAAACCAACTGTCAACCGAGGTATGACGCCATAGAGCTGATGTTCACCACCCTTTACAGATAGTTAAACATGGTTAAAGAGAATGTTGACTCCTAGTAAAGGTAAACAAATAAACCGTGAGCCTTTTCTGTATTTGTATGTCAGTTTGAATTTCACAGAAGAAATATGTCATGAAAAAGTTTGCTATTCAAATGACCTCATGTTCGAAATATGAGGAGAAATAGCCGAGGAGTTTGGACCAGATTTACATGCCACATGTGTGTGTGTGTAGCCCCACATACCCTTTTTAGTATTCAGTGCTGTTCGCAGTATTTTTTTCCAGCAAGATTGAGTCAATTTCCTATCTTTTTGAAAATTTCAAAAAACCTTCAAATACACGATTATTTAGTTGGGTTTTTTTTTGTACTACATATCTCAACTGTTTCTTTGACATTGCAATCACATGACCAGAACACAACTTTATCTTTAAAGACACACATGTACTAATATACGTCTATATCAAATTGGCCTAAGCAACATTGTTACTTTTTCGTAGTATATAAACGTATTCTCCTTCTAAATAGAAACTCAAAAAGATATTATAAAATATATTTATCATCAGAATAGAAGCAGTAGCAAAGAGGAATTTGGTATCTTTTGTATGATTATTTCTTTATCATCATAGGCGAGTGCATCAGAAGCATAAACTGGGCAGTCGTGGTCTAGCGATTATACCCATTTCGTGATCAGCTTGATCCATACAGAGATCATATTCCATGGATTATCAACATATAGGTCATAATGATTCCCAGCCATCCATACATGTTGTACTACAGGAAAGATATATGTGTTATGTATGGGAATCACATCAGTCAGTCTGGCATCAGCCTAACAAAGGGGGAAAGGGTGTCCATCATTTCGTCAATGAGTTTTGAATTCTGAATTCATGATATGATTATTACTCTATTACTCTTTCTGATCTGATATTAATGCAATTTTTAAAATCCTTTGCAAGTAAATAAAATAATGGTAATGACGATGATAATAATAATAATGATGATGATGATAATTATAATAATAATATTAATACTAATCATAATAATAATTATAATAAAAATAATACCAATAATGGTGACAGTCCTACATGAAATAACACTTTCTTATATATATATATATATGGTTTTACGACAGTTGCACTTGACCTGGAAAGCATACAGAAAATAAATTGATTTCAATAGTTGAGTGTAAACTGGTTGTTATATCTTGAACAATGCCACCTTACTTTTTTAATTTTATTACAAAAAAAAAAAGATTATTTACCGCGAATTATATTGGTGAAATAAAACTAGTATATCAATATGGGATGTTTATTATTAATTAGACAACAGTCCCACGATTTGCCTGAAAATACTGGCAAATAGACAGACAAATTAGACAAAACAGAAACAAGTAATCTCCCCCTTCTTTATTCATTTTTTTTTCATTTAGATATACGTGGTGTCGTAGTACACTTGACTCTTTTCCTATTAGAGAACCAGACAGGTTTCCTTCCAGATATCCGCCATCTTTAAACCAGGCTCGAACCCACTCCATGTATCTCCCATCCCTCTTTATCCTCCGATATGTTCAAAGAATAGGTGTCAGGAATTAGGAGGAATATTTACTGGGACGTCTCGCCTAACTCAATTTACTCTCATCAAAAGCAAGCTCGTTTCACCCCCACACTCATGATGTGCCTTTGTCCACTCCTCAAATCAGCAACGCGTCTGGAAAACGCGAGGACTGGCAGCCGCGTTCACACTTCATAGTTAATCCACTGTGACACACTGTATCTATATATTTTAAAATCATGAATCCAATATTTATTCGATATTGCTGAGCCAGTATACTGTATTGTTAACGTGTTCAACTGTTGTTTTAAAGATGAACATGGCTAAGATTAGGACACGATAAACATCTTTTCATCCTTAATGTATAAAGATTTTAGATAACTATGGCGATGATGATAAAAACAGTAATACTCGACAGTTTTTATTACTGTTATTATTACTGATGATGATGGTAATAATAATAATTACGGTCTAATTTCTTCCTTAAATTTGTAATAATTATCTTCCTTTCTATTAGGACTATTATTTCTTCATTTTCCTACCACTAATGTAGGCCTGCACGTACTAATACTAATAGCTATAACTACTACTAATATACACTTACTACAACTACAACTACTAAAACTACTACTACTGCTACAACTGTTGCTGTTGCTACTACTACTACTACTAGGCTTAAATGTATTACTGTTCCTCCAAACTACTACTGCTGCTGCTGCTAGTGTTACTCCTAGTACTACTACTACTACTACTACTACTACTACTACTTTCTAGAAAACAAGTTGGGATGAAAATGAAGATTAAAATTGAAAGAGAAATAATATAGGCTTATAATCAATCGTATATATTACAAAGCAAGGACACAAATTAAGTTAACGATGTGAACGCGGTCCATACGTCCAGATAACATTCGATGAATTTTCGTTTATTGATGGGACGAGCGAGATGACATTTGGTCGGACGGGGCCTGCTAATCGTCGACAGCTTGGGAAATGATTTTCGGGATAAATGGAGCACCACTTCATCGTGCCAGCGAACCGCCTCCAAGTCAGGCACGCGCCCGTCATTGACATAGCCTTGAAAACCACGACCTTCGCTTTAATTACCTTAACCCCTCCGAGTTAACCCTTTCAGGACAGGAATTATTTAAGGGCTAAATTGATCACATTTTGTTCGTCAAATTGGCAACAATAATATGTTTCTTTTAGTGATACATGGTTCTAATAAGCTATAGTGTCTTTGAAAACAATATACATGATTTGAAAAGTTGAAAAATTGCCAATTTTGATTAAAAAAACAATGATTTTGATCCTCTCAATGTGTTGCCAATTTAAGAATTTGAAAGCTTATTCTCGTTTTTAAAATTCCCGGCATCAAACGTAATATGTTGATGCAACAAAAATGGACTAAGTGTGTGCAGATATTTTTGCTATTTCTACTCATGCATCTGGTATATTTTTTAGAGCTCTGAAGTAAAAGTTATTGAGCCAAACCGCAAATTGTGGTAAATTGTCTCGAAAGAGTTAAATACAATAATCACTTCGATTTTATTGCAACGATCATGATATTTAGACAGAGATAGAAAATGAAATTTAAAGCAGATAATAAATGTACTTAATTATGTTATTATCAACTTTGCATTTCAAGAGGCAAACATAGAGCAAAATAATATTATGACAGTCAGTGAAAATGAGAAAGGAATTGATATAAAAAGAAAATGCTTCGCTGGACGTTTATCATTTTTGTTCCTATGACCAGTTTAAAGCCACACTACCATCAAAGGACACCTAAATTCTATGTTCGATGGTAAAGCATTTTATTTTCCAGGTTCAAGATTCAAGATTCATTTATTTTTCGATACCAATTCATAAATCATATAAAGTATTTACATTGTAGAAAAACTCATCATTCAAACATAACGCATATGAACTTTGTTTTACACATTGTTTTCTAAAATAAATGTTAGAACAGAAAGAGGTGTACACATGACAATTATTGTTTCTTGATAATAATAATAATCGAAAAGGTAACGAAAGGAAACTAGCAAAGAAGCGGAGATTTTAAATAACATGTGCCCAATTAAAAATCATTATAATTATATACATGATTCAAAAATCTGTTCGTTGGTTGTTGTTTTGTTTGTTTACATATATGGAGTTTCATGTTAAGATGAAACAAGTATCCCAATTCCACGTTTATGCATATTTACCAACGTCTAAGTCCTAACGCTTTTATGCAATTTGTATTTACATGCATTCTTCAAAGAGGTGTTTGCAAAGCATGCTTCTTAAAGCAGACGACGGCGCGAAATGGGCGTGGCCTGTGGTAGTGTGCGGTTTAGCTCAATCCTGCTGGATTTCCGATACATAAACGCTCGGTAATCATGCTAATGTATAAAACGGTTGTGACAGCAATTAGGCCAATTATTATTTTCCTTTGGTGTAGATTAGGGAAATTCTTGAATAATTTCTATGGTAATATTTGATTTCGGCCTGGCATACGTCTAACCGAATTTCATTACGTACGCTGATGGACGATATAATAGTGATTTGCTATATAGGTTTCTAGAATGGCGACGATGCTTTCAATTCGGAATATCACTCATATGAGACTGTTATACGTGGGACTACGAACTGATTTGCTACAGTTGTGTCTTATCTGTTGAATGCACCAAAGATTGCATATTATATTTATGCGTGCACTAATGTTATTAGAAAGTGCTCAAGTTTTCAAACGTTGCATGAAGGCCTACATTCTTTAGTTTTAATACTTTTACTTCTGAAATGGGATATTGCAGTTATGAAATGCATTCAATTTTTTTCGAAACATGTTATCACTAATATCAGTGATGTATCGAATTGTTTCTGCGAATTTTCTGAATCCCTTCATGTCATACTGTGATGCAGATAGAAGACTGAGATAGGTTTAACATAGTAAAGTGCTTTGTAAGAGGTATAATAGTGTACCTATCTTATAGCTTTATGACTAAAATGATTAAAGCTCAATTTGCGGCATATAAAGGCTTTCCATTCCTCTAAACTGCCATTCCGAAGGGAGTTATCCAAGTTGTTGATATTACTCCTTCATAATATTGATAAATTAGCCCCACTCACTTGTGCTATGTCCTTCCCTATCCTATGTCCCAAATAACCCCTTGATTTCAGCGGGGCGATCCACCGCAGACCTGACATGAAGCGCCCCGGGCGGTCCCCGGTAGAAAACGACCTCAATCACCGTCACCCCACGCAATCTGCTAAACTCTCTCTCTCTCGACTTTTGGTTTTTAGGTCGCGAGCTCTATCGAAAGGCCTGTGCACTTTTTGGTCCATTCGAGATATTCATAACGGTCCTTTCTTTGAAATGTAGCACACTTTCAAACTGTACTAGCAGCAGAAAATATACATAATGAAGATATTTGCAGGGATAGTTACGAGGGCCTATTCATTGTTCAATATATCAATTGAACAATAAAAATGGTAAAATAATTATCATGGAAATTATATTCTAGTAACGAGATTTGAATATCGGGGTACAAAAATATGAGCAATTTAGGCTCCTACAAAACATTATTTTTAACATAAGGGTTTTGGTTAGAATGTACAAAATATATATATATTTTCAATGTGGGGCCTACTAGGTCAGTCTGATCAAAAGTGCGGTTCGATAATGAATTCACCATACATCAGTAATATCATATTTAATAATGAATGTTTTATTTATGACGTATCATTCTGTTTATTTATGGTATTTATGTGTGTGGTGGGGCATGCCGGTTTATTTTATGTAACTCAAGCAATTTTTCCTAAATTTTTGTATACGTTTTGTTAGTATAAAGAACCCATTTACTTTAAACTACATTAAGTTTGTAAACAATATCATCGCACTTTTGCGCGATGTGGACCCCCCCCCCCCCCCCCCCCCCCCCCCACCCCCACCTTCAATCGGTCCATAATCCACCAAATACCCATAGGTCCTTTGCGGGGAAGAAGGATATTTCCGAAAACAATTTCAGCGGAAACCATAGCTAGTTTCCGACAATTAACCCCCCTTCTATTCGATGGAATGATGTTGTCTGTCATAATTTCACTTTCATCGCAAGCACCATTTACATGGAAAATTCATTTTTTGGTTAAATATTTGTTGTTTGTCATGTTCTGCAGCAGATGGCTATTCCGTGGTTTCCCTTTTCCGTACAGGCGTACAAGCGAGATGAAAGGATTTAATGTATATTTTTGGTGCAATGTCACATTGTGAACACATGAAATTGTGTATAGCTATATTTAATGCTTTCTATGCTAGAAATGGGAAAATTTATTCCACTCAATTTGCAATTACAGTAGCATATGGAAATATTCAAGACGCAATTTTGTAAGACAGTTCATCATGAATATTGTTTATGGAAGGATGTGAAAAAAAGTAGTAAGCCAAAACTCTTCATACAAAAACAAAAATTAGTACTGAATAGTTGCAGCAATTCATCGCTTCGTGACATCATTAATAACCCGCGAATGTTATAGATCATAACACAAAGGCCTATCACCATTCCGTCCTTGCATCTACAAGGGGATTGTATCTGAACCGGCACTTGATATTACTAAACCATTATGAGATAAATGGAAACAAAGAACAATTAATTCGAACAACCAGGACCGGACGTAATAGCGGAGAGCCACATAATCTCGTAAAAATTGTGGTGACAAATTCCACAATAAACCACTTTTAGCAATCCTTCATCTTAATGCTACTATAATAAACCTATGAAGTGCACTATTCTAATTCATTTTTCTAACAACCATCAGCATGATATTCATAACTTCATATTCAGAGGTCATTCGTCTATTTTAAAGGTCGCCTATATAGCCTCACTTTCACCATATTCACGGGATAAAATCTGGAACGATAAAATTTGTCAGACTTGCCGAAAGCTATGTTTATCACCCATGCTTCTTGGTAAGAATTTATTTGGTATTATGAATGTATTCTTTATTTGTACATGTTGATTTAAAAAGTCATGAAAAGCATTCATATGTTGCATTTTGTGATATTTGTAAGTGCCCTTGTTGAAAACAGTTTTGTAGCTGACTGCACTTCTCAGATGTTCTAAAAATTATAAAACCTCTGTATACATATTCAATGGACGTAGAAATGAATAACCACTGCAGAACATCACAGATGATTGTAATGATTGATCGCTTGTGTCAATATTTCACAAGAAATCAAATTTTAGAGTCTTCCATAGAAGTCGATTAAAACAAATGATAAAGCTGACTATTTGACTCGCATGGACACGATCTTATCCTTCAAATGTAAAGAAGGTCCGTGGCGATAAGCTTGCAGATTAATTTCGACCCCGGAAGTTGTTGAAAGCGATATGTTCGCTCATGTTTCATTTCCGTGATTTTCCGTCATTCGAAAGCGCGCTCCCTTCCCCTTGTTGTTTATCCTCTCTATTTGATAAGAAAGTTACTTACTCGATAACATTATTTGTCATACGAGCGCCCCCTTTCCTCTAATGGGTGAGCAATTTCTTAATTCATGATGAATTAAGATATTCCCTGTCAAACGGAAGCCCCACGCCTATTCTGTACATTTAATAACAAAGTTATTTATTCAGTAATACTGTAAATAAACGTTCAAAGTTAAACGAGGCTTTTAAATTAAAGCAAATTCCTCCTAAGCTCAATGTTTGTAAGAAATATTTCGTTGTAACCCCCCCCCCCCCCCCCCCCCCCTCGCTTCGTCTAGGGTCCCATCTCAATCTTGTGGTCGAGGCAGAGAGTGTCCCGTCGTCTTCCAATCCCCAATGGCGCGCACGCTTAGAACTGTTTAGTTTTGCAGACAAACTAAAGTTGACTTGTTAAAGACTCGCCTCAGATACCGTTAAACCCCTTGGCTACTTGCAGGTTTAAAGGGCAATGCGTGGTAAAGCCATCAAGCTCGAAAACACGCGCGATGCCGTGCCTCGCAGCTCGGCGATCTGCGCAGGTAGGTATTCAGGGGGACCCGTAAGTGAATCAGCGTTCATGATTGGAGTTCATTGCAAACACAGATTCGAGTGCATGGGACTGATGGGAATACCTGCAGGCAAAAGACCAATGCTCAATGCAGACAAGCTACGAGAATAGCCCAGTTTATATACGACCATGCCCGCCAGATTTACTATCGAAACTGCTTGGTCGTGTAGTCTGCAACCGCAAACTCTTATTTATTAGACACATTTAAAAATCATTGTTTCTTGAGTCAAGCCTATTAAAGGTGCTTGCATCTCCACTACATGGCAAATATTACGTAGTCTGTAGCCCAATTAGTTCAGACCCTGTGTTGAACGTTGTGGCTGACATGGTTTTGTGCCTGCAATTGAAAACTATAGCTGGCACGTCCTGCGCGATTTCGAAATGTCGCATTCTTTCTGTGCATGTTCTGTGATTTGTTCACCTCGCCCACAGACATTCATAACACACAAATGGATCTAACATACCCCATTTGATGGGTCCACACACCCATGCACAGAAATCTAATATTGATCCCATTATGAAATCATACGTTGATATCATATAGAGTGATCTTTCATGTAGCCAAAATGCGAACAAGCGGTATTAACCAAAGTTGTTTTCCTGCCATTACATTTTCCGCGACGTGTTTTCATCTGCCCCATGTCTGTTTGTTTGTTTGTTTCTAGTGACAGACGATGGAATTACCATGACGAACCCTCATATATGACATACACATTTCACAATGCCCATGAAAAGGACAATTTTGTTCGGATAATGACTAACTTACATGATCGGTAAATGATGTAATATTCAGTTTTGAAGAAAAAAAATCACTGCATCCTCTCATTTCCCGCTCCTGTGCTCTACTGCATTGTCTCCCACCATAGCGCCAAATGCCACCATCACACACCACCACCACTACCATCACCATTGCTATCATCTTTAAATCCCCACCATCACCACTAACATTTTATGCATTTTGTCCCACATATCTTTGTTTATTTTACATTTAAAAATAGTTTGGGAAATAATTTAGGCTATGATGAACAAAAAACATGTTAAGATATTATGAACAAAATTATTTTGTCCGCACTAATCATCAATGATTCAACTAAAAACATATTTAATGCAGCTTTGTTAGTTGATTCCCGCGTCCTCTGCCCATGTATTTGTTAATAATGTCATAGAGGACCAAATAGAGATAAATACGATATTAAACAGAACATTCGAGGAATAATTTTTCTTTTTTTTTTAAACACCCTGTAACCGAATTCTGCATTTTCCCACGATACAGAACGAAAACGAAGCCACATGCAACTCGGCGCACATAAAATCCCAGTCAAAAACAAAGTATGTTCACCCCATTCTCCTAAAATGGTTATAAGTTGTTTTTCGATCTGGATTTGCCGGGCCCATGCGCGCATAGCGGGGAAGATATAATAAAAACGAAATCCTATTTTGCAATTTTCGAGGCATTTCCAAGCCCGGCCGGGGAAACAGTGGAAGTATTTAACTTTTTGAGTAAATTGAATTTATCACACCAGAAACGTTGAATTTCTCTTGACCCGACATCAGCCGAGTAATGCTCCCGTCAAGCTCGGGTTATGAACGCCCCAGGATATCGCTCCAAGCAACTCTCAAGATTTTATTCTCCATTTTTTATTTATCTGGCTTGATCTATTTCCCGTTCATCTAACCACAACCTGTGATAGCTCTTGTTACGAATGGGTGTTGTAAAATGCATTGGGTATTGTTTTAAATACAAACCACTTTCGATACATCGTTTAGTCCTATATTGCATAATCATCATATTACGAATGATTCATATCATATATAGTTAATTAAGAACTTATTTTGCACACTCAATACTTTTTAGTTAATTGACAGTGACATCTTAATAATGCAGTGCAATACAATACGGAAAATATTAATCTGATTATATTTACTATCCACATTGTGCTGGCAGACCTAGCCCTCTAATCTCTCTTGATTTTGAAGGAAATAAGAGCCACCCTTTTCATTAGACTTTATCTCTAGGTTATATTCACTAATAACAATCTGCCCTGCACGAATATGCTTAATTTTTAACCAGCTTTGGACGGTTTTGATCGCAGTGTGACAGTACTGGGTTACATTGTTTCCTATTTTTGATCAATCTTCAACAATAATTTGACAAAATTGACTTGGATGGGAATCTGATTTTCCAGTTTCTGTGGGGAGGATAAAAATGGCGATTAGTTTTATTATTCTAAATGATTAACAACCAAGCATGCAGTAGGTCTTTGTTCAAATCTGAGAAATTGGAAATATGACATGTATGATAAGCAAATCTGCTACAAACTTAATACAGGCGCAAGTTAGGGAGATGTGCATTATATAACAAAACACACACAAAGGCATGATATAGTTTTCTTCATATAGGTATTCTTCCCCTCTTTTATTTCAGTGACATAATGAGACTTGATAGAGATTTATCAGTAAAAACAAGTATCTTGTGGAGAGGCGGTCGGCCGCTTAACGAAGCACGGGGGCCCCACACGGTGACTCAACAGTACACTGGTCGTGTTTGAACGGGCAGCTATCCCGGTGAAAATCTAACACGTTCCGACTCCGTCCTGTCTCCCGCCGCTTTTGATATGACAGAGCATTCCGACAGTCACGGCTGTGTGTATACGCTCTTGACTCTGTCTATTTGCAGTCCATCTTGTATTCCTTCAATCGATTGTGGTTCCTTTCTTGTTCTTATCAAATTATATCTACTTATACTGGAAATGTCTAAAATCTGCACAATTAAACTGACTTGGTATTGGTAAGCCTGACTTTGTTGATATTTCCTCTATATTTTGTTTTTATCACATAGGCAGGTCTTCTATATATGGACATCCCCCCTTTGAGAGAAAAAAAATCCTACTAGCCCCCCCCCCCCCCCCCCCCCCATCTGTATAAGGTAGTCTAGAGAGCTATCTAACGATTATTTAACCATTTCTTTTCGGGGCGTCTTATGCAATGGATAACTAGGTTGCTACATGATTTCTTTCGTGAGCTGATCTTGCCTGATATTCTTTACTCATTGTAAAATCAGTAACTCAATTTCCGGAATTATGACATGTGCAATTTGAATCATGAAAAAAGGGAATTTTAATGAAGTATGCCATATAAAATAATTAGGAGCTTAATTTACACACTTCCTATCGCGTACAAATTGGAACACGAAAGTTATGACAAATTTGGAACGATTTTGCTTGAAATTTGTCCATGTCCTATTTTGTTTACTATTGATTTTATTTACTATAATTGCTTTCTCAGAGAGGTGATGGAAGTGTATAATACAGACTCCACCCTTCCTGAATTAATCAAGCGGTTTAATCGAACACTACCTGTGACATTCCAGCCCAAATCCCGCCTAATTGTCGACCTGGTAATTATACAAAACAGTTGCTGGCGTTGACACCTCGTGCAACGATCAACTTGATCGGTTCATTGAGCGAGGTGTGTGGCGAGTAAATCTTTTAATACGCCAATTTGATCCAGCAACAAGCCGTATGGTAAGCATGGTAAGCGCGCTGCCCAATGATTCTACACGATGGTATGTCACATTTATAGTATGCATCCTTATGTATCGCCAGTGTTGGCTTTAAATACGCCCACATAAGCTTGTCGATGATTATATTGTTTTATTGTTAATATATCCCTATGAATTAGTAAATTATAATGCTCTTAATGCCAATGCGAAGTTTCCTTAAATATATCTTGGGTTTTGCTCACATTATACCAACTTGGTACTTTCATTGTTACTTTTCGCGTGCTTTCCAAGCTTGTTCCTCTTTTAAAAAATATTTAGAAACTTTAGAGAGAGGGGGGAAGGGGTTCGTGATTACAATTTCCTACTATCAATTTGTCTTTTCTTCCTATAATTTCCCCCGATTTGGTGTAAAAATCGACCGTGTTATGACGCATCCTTACATAGCGACACCGTCCCGAATCCCGGATCGGTGATTGGTCCGTTTCTCGCCAGCACCTGGCACTGGTCCGGGTATACAAAACAGGTGGCTTAAAAGCATGGTAACAAGTACAGAGACAGAGAGACAAACAGAGAGAGGGAGAGAGAGAGAGATAGAGAGAGAGAGCTGCAGAGAAAGAGAGACAAGACAAAAAATATTCAAGAACAAAAATGTAGTCATGCTACCACGGATTGCGGAAGCAGAAAGTTAATAATTTTCGGTTACAAAGTTCCTAAATGTCTTCAACCTTTAATTGCCTCATTGACGTAAAAATGTATTCATCAAAATGCACACATGACACATGTCTACTTTGTTTAAGGTTGCCTATTTCATTTCACACCCCATCATATTTTCAACAAATCATTTTTATAAAAAACTACAAAAATCAGATTAAGCTAAATAAAGTCCACTATAACAGAAAGATTACATCCCCCGTTTTGATGGTGAGTGATAAGTAGTAAAAAAAAAATCTGAGTAAAAGAGGAACATGTAACCTGTTCCCCTTTTTAAAAACAGATATCCGTAACTGATATTTAGTGTAAAATGCTCTTGACAATGAAATTTTTTTAATGAAGTTAGAGATGTGCTTAATAATGCTTAAAAGTGATTTCACATTTGCAATATCTTATTCATAATACAAAGGATATACAATTGTTTATGATATTATATACGACGCAACGACCTATTATCCATTTATTTTCCGTAATTAAAATTCATGACTTCAATTATGTCAATAGCGTTTTAGCAATCTTATTTAGAATATTACATTGAACACAATACAGCACAATGTTCATGTTGTAACGGAGATTACATCTGCACATGTTACCTTTTTTCTTTTCTTTTGCGCACTCCTCGCATGCCTAGACTTAACCTGAAATTGTCTCACAGTGTCTGATCCCCTTTCAGAAGGTTAATTCCAGCCTAATTTCTTTTGTCATGAAACACTCGTGCTCACCCATCTCCCCCTTAACGTACCTGGGAAAGCTAGAGAGAGAGAGAGAGAGAGAGAGAGAAGAGAGAGAGAGAGAGAGAGAGAGAGTAAGCAGTGGTGACTCCTAAAGTTCAAATGTACTTTTGTGGGTATGCCCCTTATCCCTCTTTTCTTAGTTCCCCCTTTTCTTTTTCTACGTTTGATTCTTTTAGCGATAAAGTTTGGTCCTCTCCAAGGTTCAGATTTGCAAAGTCATGTTCCTTTTGTGGAATGACTCGAAAATTGTTTGTGGCAGGTCCAAGGAAAAACAGCACAACAACAAGAGCTGCCAGAAAGGGGAATTATTAAACGATAGTTTTCTCATTCGCGCGTCTTTCACCTTACATAACTTTATACACAAGTTAGAAATACACCCTTTCTTCGCTATTGATAGTTGTCATTTACCACTCAGTGTACACTTATTCAGTTGTAAGCATCGACGGGAGAAGTGATTGTTACCACAAAAGTTAGAAATACCCCCATTCTTCGCCATTCAGAATTGTCATTTTACACAAAGTTTATACGCATCAGCAGGAGAAGTGATTGTCACCACACAAAAATACTGCTCATCACATTGTTAACACAAAGTGAATACGACTGACAAAATTGAATGAAATGATTTAACATCTTCATAAGACGAGCAATTCAAGTCAATTAAAGCCGATTGCATGAAGTGCTTAATCTGGCACATACTATTTCAAGGCTACCTGGAACTGACCATAGATAGAATGGAAATTTGGCATGCAATAATGGCACTGCTTGATGTAAACAAAAAATATGGTAAACAACCATTAATGCTGATACAATCATGAGCAGATGAAAGAAGCTGCAAAAATATTTGCTTATAGCCTAGTCATTATGTAACAAACAATGCACTTTCTGATCTCTGGCAATTGACGTTTTCCATATCAAATTTCCGTTTAACTATTTTGACGAAGTATTCCACAAGTTGATAACTTTTGCAGTAATTTATTGAAGATTCTACTCGTTGGCGTGTCATAAAAGAATAATAAAAGTTTTTTTTATGTATCAATTGTCTTCTGGGTCCCTTTTAAAAAGAATTTGCAAGTGACATATACACTATTATATTCTAATGCAAACATTCTTCGATTAACAAATCATTCAGTCTAAAGACACTTGCAGTATTAATAGAAAATAAATAAATATACTCCTTTTCCCCGATTACGCAGAGTATTATCTTTGACATTCGCAGTTAATACAATAATATTTTTTCGCAAGCCTCCGCGCTCGCATTGTTTTACGTTATAATACGCGTCCTTCGCACGGACTTTAAATCGATGAAGTAGTTAAAAAGTAATATGACGCTACGAAACATGCACCAGCTGCCAATCAAAAACAGGTGACTATTAATACCTAATCTGGTGACGTTCCAAAGTCTTTTAGCACGACAGTGCAAAGATATAATTTTAGGGGGATACGAATTCGAGAAGAATTGGCCACCGAAATTAAAATGTTTCAAATACGTTTGAATAATTAGCAAATTGCGACATCATGACATGTCTCATAAGTGTTGATGGATAAGTGAAAACAAAAGGTCTATACGCTTCACGATTAATAAGAATTGCCGCTTATGATTGTAATAGATATCAAATAATGTAATTACCCGTTTGTTCATGAGAACTTCACGCCGTTTTATTTTTGCTCAGTCGTCACCATGCTCATGGTAGTAAAATTCCGGGGAAAATACTATTGAAATTTAGGTAACACAGTTAACGTTTCAATGCGATGAAAAGAATATACAAGCTATTTCCAAAATTCGTCTTTAACGCTAGAGATACTGCTCCGCTGAATTGTCTTCATTTCTTAAAAGCCATCAGTGGGGATATATATGTATGTATAATATTAGGCGATGGTCCAATATACTACAATAAGAATTAGGCGTTTATATTTTGTTTTGCTTTCTTCTTCTTCTTCTTCGTCGTCGTCGTCGTCAAAGAGCGAGTGTCTGTAGTAAATACAGGATTGAAAACAGGGATTTTTCGCCATTGTCAATTAATATTGAATCAATAATGACCATAAGTCTATATCCTTGGCAGACCGCCTTTTTTCTCTACATTTTTATCTAATCTTGTTCTGATTGATGTGACATAGTAGGCATCATGCCCATTTCCGGGGTTTGTGTACTAATGTTAACATATTCTTTATGTTTTCCCTTCCTTCTTCCTTTCCCCCACCCCCAACCCCCTTTCTTTATACCCACCCTATCTCCCTCCATCAAACACGCATGCACGCGCTCAAGCACACTCGCAAACGCACCACGCACAATTATTTCCAATCAAACTTTGACATGTTTGAAAAGGCATATTTGAATTTTGAATGCATGATAAGCCTTTACACGTTGGAGGTTGTTCGGGGTGTGTAATTTCGTCACCAATATAAGAAGGATGTGAAAGGTATAAGGAAATCGGGAAGGAAAGAGAAGCGCATAAGTCGAAATGAAACAAAATTTATGGTCGAACGCCATTTGTTCCATGTAATCATACGTCAAGAACCAGAACAATTTGGCGCCGGTTTGATTTGGCAACTCGCTGGCGCCGCGCACACCTTTGTGTTCATTCGCTAATTAGTTTGCGGATAACCACACAATAATTAGTAGGTTTTGAGGCTTGAACTTTCATTTGCTATAAATATTTCTTCATTGAGATGACGTTGACGCTGTTCATTTCGCTTTTCAATCAAGTTGCAGAACTTGGTCAAGTGACATTCTAGACTTTAAATGTTCACCTTATTTATCACCGTTAACAAGTCTACTGTGTTTGGACATTGCCCGTTGCCTCCTACAGCTGAACAAATAAAATTTGTACAGATATAAATCGCAATATATATTTCAGTGGGTTACAGTTGGTCTGGTATAGGCTTGTTTCAAGGAGGAATTCCACGTTTTCTTGAAGTCCGAAATTTGGCAGGGTTGTTTGGTCTGATTGCCCGATCGGAAACCGGGCGGAACCGATCCCTTAACCGATCTTCCTGGGGAGTTACTTTTATTCACCCAAATACCCCCAGCGTGTAACAATTCACTTCCAATTATCCCGGGGCTTTTACGGACGACAAAAGTGATTTCCTTCGAAGGGTTTTTATCCATTACTCTCCAATCATCTCGCTATAACGCTATAGATTTGATTGTGGACGTGGTGAAAAGTTTTCGGCACTTTTCCCACGGTTCGTTGATTGGGATTAAAAAAATAAAAAATGTCATAAAATGTTTTTAAATCATCTACATGAATTGATCATTAAAGAATGTCTGGTCACTCAACTCCACAAAATCATTTCCTTTTCTACATAATATTACATGTACTACTGATAGTAACAACAACAATGCATGCTGTCTGTCATGATAATGGTAGAATACATGATAACAGTTGCATCTTTGATCAGTTTGATGCAAATTGTAATAATTGATGACAGCGTATATGATGTTTATCATAATATTGATAATTATTAGTAGCAATTGTTTAACAAAACCTCAGAAAAAAATTTCAACATAATATCATATTAAACGATATGCACTTCTAAACAGTCTTACCCTAACAAGTTTTCTCATGTATGTTGTCAGGCCATTGACAATGCCATGTTTATACCCGTAATACGGTTGCTTTGTTGTTGTTATTTTTGTTATAGCTTTAATTTCATTACATTTACACTTTCCGCTTTCTCAAGTGTCTCCATTGATCATGTTGATAAAGGAAGAAAAAGTATGGTTTCAATATTGCTACAACGTCAACCTTATTACCATGTACTCCACGACCAAGTCATGCACTTTACCAGTTATTACGTTTTATGGTTCGTGGTTTGGGTTTTATGGTGTCTGTCACTATGAACACGGTGACAAAGAGAGCGGACAATTTATGCAGCTCCTCATTGTACCCTCCTCAATAGCTCTAGTACACAAAAGGACATCCCTTCACTGCTATTACGTGACACCTGTTCTACATATTTTTACAGGATAGGAATGAATGGATGTTCTTTTGTTAACCAGTGCAATTGTGAAGGGTACAATGAGGAGCAGCATAAATTGTCCGCTTCTTTGTTCGTCATGTTCATAGTGTGTTATTCAATAGATCCGCTTCTGTCATCAAATTATTGCTAGGAACAACTTGCGATGAGAGTTTATAAGAACACGTATGAGTCTCTTGGTGAAGCTATAGGTCACAGTACTACGTTACGTAAGGCCATGGCGCTTCGGATAATCTCTCCTCATTTAAAATGTCCCAAACTTGCGTCACTAATTAGCTATTATTCTTTTGTAGCTAAGTCGAAGCTTGAATTTTATAGGTGGGTTCTTCACACTTTTTCAGTTCCATTTCGGTTTCCCCTTTCTCGCTTTTATCCTTTAGGGCAGCGAAGACTCGGACTACGGCGGCTAGAATAACAGCTGTATTTCCGCTGGTATTGAGTGCGGCTGTCCTGTGAATATACCCCGGTGACAACCCGTTCGTTACAGATGCATTGCCCCCTTCCCTCACCCGATTGACCTTCAAGGTCACCGCGCTATCATTTCTTAAGACGAACTCATGTCCGTCTTTGATTCCTTTACATTGTTTTCTCATTTTCTTCAGTCCGAGAAACTAGCTTATCAGTGTACGTCTTTTGGGTACGTGTCATTTTTGTACCGATTATCTTGAATTGCTAAATACAAGATGCCAGAATATCATGAATATCTATAATAAATTTCTGGTCAATGCTCTCTTTTCATTGAAAATAATTATTTGTAAACATAAGTTGATTGAATGGATTTGACGACACGATTCTGCACTCAATCGCAAGAGTAATCGTATCCGATAAAATTCTCATTATCCGATTGTAAATAAAAAGAATTATTATTAATCAATACTACCATCAAGTTTAATTTTCATGTAGTATTTTATACCGCAAGCTCAAATACAGTTCGAATTCATGATCATGCAGATAAATGTTAATCACATGTTTAGCAGCACCAATGATTATTTTCATAAAACGTAAGGAATGGGTGCGATACATAAGGAGGCAAGGTTCTCTTTGTAAACTGATTTCTCTTAATTGAAATTCTTCAACAAATGGGTTATGTGAAAGAGTATGCCCGAAAGACTAAAATGACTGCATTCGTTTAGTAGCACAATACTGTGTTTTATCATATAATAATGATAATGATGATGATGATAATAATAATAATAATAATAATAATAATACCCTGTGATATTTTCATGGTATACATTGATAGGCATGGAATGTGTACCATTTTGTTGATGTATGTTTCTTTTATTATTATTTTAATAATCTTCTTAAAACTTTCTTTCAACTACTTGTTTGGTGTGGGCGCATGAAATGGAATTTGAAATCAATTAATCAGTTAGTATTTAATATCCAGTTTAATAGAATTTTGTTTTTCACGGGTATGATTTTACAAATTTACAAATTTACAAATAGAAAGAATCATGCGCCATCCAATTTTGATTTTTTTTAAAAATACAATTCTACATAGTTCATCCATTCCCATAGGTAGGTCTATTGCTTCTAGTTCCATAAAATCAACACATAATCAATGGAAACGTGACAGCCAGGACGCTGCGTGTCTCATTTTGTAATGTGTTGCCGATTCCAGGAAAGGTCATTTTGTTGTATTTTTGTGAAAATTACCAAATAGTGTCCCATGGAAGAGGATAGTCCATTCTACTGTTCTGTAGCATTTTCAATGACACGACGACGGAAGCAATTACTATGTCTCGCCCACATATTCCATCAATATTTTCTGATAAACATTCAAATGTCTTAAGAAACATGTTCAGTATGACGGCTGACAAATAGTCTTAAGGATGTGCGAACATGTGAAGGATATCCTTAATATTTGGGATAATTTTTCAAACATGTTTTTCTCTTTCCCGCATTCTATTTTCACCCTCCCTTGGCGTATATTTGGCCAGCAGTAAATAAATACAATGGAGGAATATTGTGCTACTGTAGCGACTCGTTTGGAGGGGTAACCTCCGCGATTTCCCCGGGGCGGGTCGGCGACGCCACTGTCTCCAACTTCGATATAAAAGCATAAATCACGCGCGCTGTACACGGACGTTTAGGGACACGGGCAACCCTATTCCAACGCTTTGGCGCCGAAATTGAACATTAAAATTTCCAAGCTGTCGTCTGCTTATTTCGCAGATTTTAGCTTTCCGCTCAATGTGCTATTGTTTGGCAACCTTCATATGGTGTTGATATTGATTATTTAGGGGAAGACATGGAGTCGGAGAAAGAGAAATTGTCATGGGTTAATTATCCCGCCGCCAATCTCGTCTATTCTATTCGTCGCCAGACTTTGATGTTAAATCACGAAAAGGAAATAGAGAAATAAATGATAAGTAGAAGGGAAAATAGAATGATGAAAGTAACAAAACTGAAATAAGAATCGAGGGAGAAAGACGAAAATGATGAGGAAGGACGCGGAGGTAAAGAAGGAGGAGGAGAAGAATGAGAGGAGGATGAAGAAGATGTCGATTATGAAGATGGGAAAGCAGGAGTACGGGGGCGAGGATGGGAGGAGGTAGGGAAGATGGGAAAAGATGAGAAACTTAGACGATGAGTATATGGTGAAAGTAACATGAGAATATGTACGTAAACATATTCTAACATTAATTTCTTCCACCAAACAAGTATTTCATTTTGCGCTGAACACTGGTATCTTTCTATTTTACTTAATGTTGACAGCTTTAGTTACCAAAAAAAGTGGTCTATTTCTGCCGTTCATTAAATCATTTGTCGCCAGCAGCGCATGGTCGACGGTAGGATCGAATTCCATGTATTCAACACCGTTCTTCAGACGGTTTACAAATGCGTTTAGCGCCGAAGCAAACTCGCAGAAAGAGGTAAATTATTCATTTCCGAGAGTCATGCAATGTTTATAAATACAATAATGAATCCATTACCACAATCATACACTCACTATTTTTTTTTTTTACGTTTTAAAGGTAAAACGACATTGTTCTTAATAACTTCTTACACAACAGATGGTCAATCATCTCACATTTATTTTAATTCAATTCACATTTATTCGACAAACGATAAAAATCAGAATGAAATAATTACAAATACAGTATATTGAATTACATGCCGGCATTGTTAAAAAAGTTAAAACTTGTAAACAAGCAACCCCATACATTACAAATGCAGATACAATACAATATAATACCAATAAAAACTATATAGAAAGAACGAGATTTTAACCGATAGATAATAATTAAAAAATTAGTATGAATCAATTATATATTTCAATTTTATTCTAGGCTCGTGATTAAAAAAAAATTGATATATTTGTCAATAAATCGTACATTATGTTCCATCCCTTGGATTGAAAAAAAAGTCAATATATAGGTCTTGCAATGTTCTATTAGGAAACAACTGAATAAGCTCCTACAAATTTCATAATTTGGCAGGTATACCTTTTATCGACTCCTGTCATGCCTGCGGATTATATCAAGCCACGTGAGCATACACTGCATATTGTAAACATGATAAACAACAGCGTTTCAGTCTTATATTAATTCTTAGATTTGTGTACCTCTCGCAAATCCTATACATAAGTTTCTAAGATTAAAATTCATTCTTCTCGAAATATTGCCAGATAATCATTTTGTATTGTTTTCCTTTTGAGGAAATTTATTTCAGTTCCTTCCTTATTTTTAAAACTTCACTTCATAAACTAACGCACACTGAGCAATAATTCATTTAAACAAAATAAAAAGAGGGACAGAAAAAAAGTTCGTGGGGCGCAAAAATGTTAAACAGCTTCAAACTGAATCTCGTAAATTGAATTTGTTACCTTGTATGAGCTCGCCAAAGGGAGTATAATTTTTCGTTTCCCGTCAATTTCATTTTTTTTTCTCTGTGTCAAGGTTTTATTAGTTTATAAAAATTTGTCATCGATTAAACAGAAATGTGTTGGACGATTTTGTCTTTCAAGCTAAAAAACAGAAAGAAAAAAAAACCACAACAAAAACAACAAACAAACAAACAAAAAGATAGAAAAGGGAATGGAAGGTTATGATAGCATGTACAAATTTTGTCGGCATTGCGTTTATCTATTCTCGTCAGCTTATTACTGTAACAGTAATAAGAAATAAACTAAGAACAGTTGTTATTCTTAGAAATATAAAATTAAGATGTTTCTGGGAAAACAAGGTTAAAATATAAGGTAAGGTATGTGCTCGGGCAAATGCCAATTAGTAAAAAAATAATAGAGCTCCACCGCACATAAACCATTTCTTTTTTGGGAATATTAGTGCCTAATATTTGTCACGTGAGTACACTATGAGAGGATAACATTTATTTGATACAATGTAAAGTTAACCTGTTGACTACTGAATTATGTTTAATCTTTAATACAGGAGCCAGCCGGTTCCCTTTGGAAATGGGTTATTAGACTCTTTGATAATTAAAGGCTATTCGGATCACAAGATTTTGTGGGTTCCGCAACCCAGGCCAAGACCCTATTTCCTCGGCGCTCGAATGACTTCAAGGTAAAGAAAAGTCTCCAAGAGGGTGAAGTGAAAATCGGTTTCGCGTTTGGGATTTATTTCTGGATTATTAATCAACACTTATAGATCATTCTCCGTTCGCAAGATTACGTTAATTTGGTGATTCATCATCCTATAGTCAAAATTTTAGAGATACAACTTTGCGAAATTCTTCTTCGACTGGCTGGGTTTAATACCAGTATTTAATACGGCGTATTGGCGATTTTTGTTCTTCTACTGTGCTTGTTCGTGGCATATTTTGGCGCGCTGGCGGATTAAGTGGGATAAAGCTTCAATACAAGTGGAGAACTAGTCACCACTTATACATAGCCCCCCGTTTGTGATGGGGGATTTCTAAGGTGGAGCCTTGTTAATTAGTCGGAAAACTTAATTAGCTGGTGGAAATTAGGTTAAGGAATGCGTGCTTTTATACGCGAACGAGCAATGGGGAGAGGTGTTAGGGTGGGGGTGAGGACGGGCTGCTAATAAATCGCTGTGATATCCCACTAATAATTATCATGATTATGATCCTCATCGCATTTGATAATTGCATGACCCTACTGCGATCGGGGCGGGCCAAAAGTAAGGAGAACGACTCCCTCTCTCTCCAACTTCCAAGTTCACTCCGATGGATTTGCTTCTAATGAGATCTTGTAAATCGGAAATTGATATGTATTCAATAATATCCTGGAGACAATTAATTCGACTTGTAGGGTAATATGCCAGGTCGGATTTTGTGGGTTGGTACTAGAGGGAGGTGACAGAGAAGGGTGTGGGGGCTCATGGAGTGCACCGCGTGAGGTTTGGTAAGGGTGTCTTGAAGTTGAGGATATAATTAACCCTTCCGTCCCTATGGTTCTGAGGCCATGGTCGTGTAGGTAGTGTGTGTGAGTATCTTGGGTCAGGACTGAAAGTTTGAAATGTGAGAGTTGTAACCATGGTAACAGGTCATTGTCGGAAGCTGAAAGGTGATTATTTCTTACTTACTGATCAAGGTGCATCCAACGTTCACGTTGTTACTAATGTACACGTTTGTTTCGTTTTACCTGTCTTGCTACGAAAGAATATGTCTGTAGGCATAGCCGTAGGTAAGCAACCACTAGCCCTACTATCGGAGGGACCTGGCCTTTGAGAATCGATGTCTCATCAAAGGGCACTGGTGCACAGAGTCGCAGACACGGTTTCGAACCTGGGACCTCGCCTTTCAAAGACCACACTCTATCCACTGCTGAACCACATCGCCTCATTGAAATTCTTGGGAATACAATTATTCTGATAAACTTATTTTGTTTCTGTCCTAGTATTCCTTTTTCTGGTACCCAAAATAGTTTATCTAGTTATAATAGTGTTTATACGTTATCTAGTCAAGAAAACTCTGGTATATATCATCTGTTAACATACACGGGCGTGGTTCGACCACACATTATTAATTTTAATCATCATCTATTGATACTTAATTGTAGTATATCCAGACTCCCCTGCATCTTCTTTTATTTACACTTTGGGCAGACATGTACTGTGTCCAACCAATCTAAAAAATGTGCTTCATCATTCCATAAAGAAGAAACGCAGACAATACCTTTTGCATGATTTGACTCACCCTTGGTCATTCTCAGTACTACAATACCCATGTCTGGCTTCTATGATCAATTTTGTTGAATTATCGTCTTGCTGAAATTGTCTCCTTATTCGCATCGCCTGTCCATTCTCGCCATAATCCTGTCTTCATATTGTTTTTGTTTTGTTTTCTTTTTCACTTAATCTCTTTTCGTCTTTCCATTGTCTCCTTTCTTCTTTCTTTTTATTCTTTTAAAATCAACCTGCTTAGCTAAAAAGCTATAAATGACCAACTGGCTTTTTCATGTCTGGCGTGAATAAATTTTACCACCTATATAATAGTCAAATCTAGTAGATGTGTAGGTAAAGATTTTGAATATCAGTTATTGGATTACCGATGTAGAACCAGATTATCATCTCTTTTACAATTCTCATGTTTGTTCCCCTCTCCCTTTTCGATCATACACATTTTTTTTTCTTCAGATATTTCGGTTACCTAAGCCATCTCTATCATATCAGGGGGAAAGGGATGAGCGATCCTTATACCACATGATACCAAGACAAGGGAGGAGAGAACCTCTTATTACCCCAATCATCTGAGATCTGGAATGGAGTTGTAATTGTATTATAATAACAGGGCCAACCAAAGGAGGATATTTTCTTTCGTTCCGGAGCAATAACAAGGGTATAAAGATGACGTACTTACGGGGGATACCAGAAAGTTTTGTTTGAAAACCTGACCCCCTTCGGTCACGGTTGAAGAGCGGTCGAGGGGTACGAAGGATGCGGTGTGGAAGACAGTGGGAGGGGAGTGGCGAAACAAAAGTACGTTGCTCCGTGGTGTAATAGAGTTTATGAACGCCTCGGGCTCTGTTTTTGGAAGGGGGATGTTTTTGACGGTATAAATGGCTGTCAATTCCCGGCCGAGTGAAAGTGCGCGTGAACTGTCTGTGCGTGCGAGAAAAAAAAAGTGCTAGGAAATTTTGCGAGTTTCTTCCACATTTTATTTGTCACGGGTTCATTGTTCAGTGGGTGCTTATTGATAAGTCAACTAATTTTATGTGCAGGCCTATGAGGTTCGATAAAATGTATTTTGATGTTTATTTCAATTTTTGACCATATCTTATCAGGTTTTCAACCAAAAAGTAAGGAAAAGATAGTTATAGAGGGTAGGAAGGCCGAGTAAAGAAGATAAAGAGGGAAGATAGAAATGTAGAGAGAGAGAGAGAGAGAGAGAGAGAGAGGAGAGAGAGAAGGAGAGAGAAAGTTGGAAATAGGGCAGAAGTGTTAGTAGAATAAATAAATAAATAAATAAATAAATAAATAAATAAATAGGAGCATTAATAAACAAATGAACTTTCAAAATGGATGCCATCAGCGAGGAAAGAATGGCTATCTAGAAATTTGCAAGATTTATATTTAATCGTTTCTCGAGAGGCACAAATATCAAAAAGGTGACCTATTTATCAAAAGGCCACGCCCAGTTTCGTACTTTGTCATTAGCATAATTCAATAACTTTTTTATGGGGAAAGGGATTCAAGTTCCAAGAAAAACTAACGTGAAATTGTGACGAAACCGGTTGAAATATTACTACAACGATTTACGAGTTTTTAAAGTCAACAAATGACGTCAGATTTTTATCTCTTCGTCATAGGCTTGAACACAGCTACTGGTTATTACACGGAAGTAAATAGTTGGTGAAACCCACATTACTCAGTATGTGTGTACTTTAAGATTAGGCTACGGATTCAGACCTTTTCTGAAATGTTTAGCGTATACCCCAAAGTAAATTACATGACTGATGAATAGAATGATAATAAACATTTATTACATTGACTGCTTTTCTTTCTTTGCAAAGGTACAAATGGATGAACGTCTCATTTGAGCTGGTTTAGATATGATAGGAATAATTATAAAAACAGTAGCAGCATTTTCTAGAAATGTGAAAAAAAGTCTCATAACATCTTTAGCCTTCATTGAAAGATAGGTTCAGTTATTTCAAAGCAATTTGGATTTTACATTTTAAGGTTCAGAAAGCACGTATATCAACTGGAAGTTCTAATTATTATTTATTGTCTTACATTACATTTATCTGTGTATATTGAAGGAAATAAGAACTGAGCACCCCAAAGTTTTACTTCGTTCTAAGGAAAATAGGTACTGCCGAAGATTGAAGTTTTCTCCAAGTCAAACATAGGCTGGGTTCATAGACTAATGTTTACTTATGTCAGAGAGGGGTGTCGCAGTAAAGAGGTGACATGCTCGCAACGCCATGTCGGAAATTCGGTTAGTTCGCTCCAATTTGTTGTCGAGTTAGCGGTCACATTTAGGGGGGAAGCGCGGGAAATTGCAAACCATCCCAATATTTTCCGCTAGGGGGAAATACCGGCAACCAGGGAAATATCCGTATTGATAGAAATTAATCGGATTTTTAGCATGGGATTGCCGAGGTTGACTTGTGTTAGCTTGTCCCAGGTTGGTGTAAACAATGTTGATTTTTGGTAGAGGGGATTGCCCTTCTAAATAGATGTGGCACCAATGGGGTATCATGAATGGGAGTTGAAATTCACATTGGGAAATAATTTACCTTTTTCCTGTTTTATCAATATAGCGATTTTCTTTCTTTTTTTGGGAGATTAGTAGCGTGGAAAATAAACAGGATTTTAGGATGTTGGGGGAAAGAAGTGAGGTTGGTATACCATTCTGTACAGGCATATGTAAACATAGAAGTGCCTAAAATATGAAATAAAATATGTTTTGATATATCATGACTTTTGTCTTTTTTCTGTTGCCCTTTACAATTGTGGCGTCACGGTGTGGAATCTTTCTTTGCAGTAAATATTCTGCATTCTGTATAATTGTCTTCTCTTCTGAAGTCCACATCCCCCCCCCCCCCCCCTCTCTCTCTCTCTTTGGTTATCTGTGTCTTGTCATGTCGCTGAACTCCAGTACATTTGCAAAATTTATGGTCCCTTGTTTTAGCTGCTATTGTGAATAAAGTCGTGATATTTTTCTCTTCATCTCGTCTCGCTCCGTTATTGAATTTAGTAAGGCCAGGGGATTGTGAAGCGAAGTCTTTGGATTTCGCATGTTGTTCTTAAATCGAGATGCTATTTGGCTTCGAAAACGTCCTGATAATTGAACGTTACCGTTCTTCTGACATCTTTCTCTTTTGTTCGTATTTGTTCATGATTACCTGATCGCATTCTTTAGCCTACTTTACACCGAGCATATCTCGAACCACTCTGTTTCTCTGCTTGTGTCTGTGTCTGTCTCTCTCTCTTTCTCACCCCCCCCCCCCCATTTTCTCCCCTCCCTCTCTCTCTCCGTCACATGCTCTTTTCATCCATATCTCTGTATCTCTATTCCACCAGTCAAAAACAAGTGAATTCTAGTCCCATCTGATCACACATTGATTTAATGGGCGCGTGCAAGTTGAAAGCCGGTAATGGCTCCGTGTTGTTCCAGTCTTCGACGAATAAGCACAGAATAAAAGCTGCCAACGCGAGATATAAATACATAAATCCTATACAATTCTGCCCAAAGATACAACGAATGTTCTTTGTATTTCAACATGCCCTCTAAGTCAAAATAACCGAGGTGCAATACAAATACGCAGAATTTCATATATGAACCTAGCTTATCCATGATCCATGATTTATATCGACTTTGGGTGGAGCACTGAAAGCTTTCCGTTTCCGGTGCATTAGACTCAAAACAATGTACGGTTTGGCGCTACGGTGACAGAAAGGAGAATACAAATTACTCTACTCTACACACCTTCCCAACATTCTCAGTGATTGAGGGTGTATAATGTGAAGGAGGTCGTTTCAATAGTCGAATGATCTCAATACATTATTATGCACATTGAGGATTGTCTATTTCTCCGCGTGAAGTCCAATAACCCGTTGGCAAAAGATACGCCAATCAAGAGAATGTCATTTTTGGTGTAAGGAACTCGGAAATAATTACCGACTATCATTTTTGCAAGGTAAACTAGGGAAACGCAATGGCGCACAAAGACACGGGAAAGAGGCAAAGAGTGTTTTGCTGGTTTTGTCTGTGTTTCTAAAATTAGAATCAGACATATCTGAATAAAAATTCTACATCCTCATATTTCGGTTCTGCCTCTATAGAATAAAGTTTTGATTTTGAATAATTTTGTCATATGAGTCTTTCCTGCGTTTTTACGTTTTAAGATATCTGCATATTCATTTCACGAATTATTGATTATTATGATTTAACATCAAGTGAGATACACACAATAGCATCAGCCCATGACACTGAACTATATCAAAGGTTTTGTAAATATTTAGGAAGACGCAATCTAGGTTTTGTTCGAAAATTTATATTTATATATTTTAATTTACTTTTCATTTACAAGCCTAGAGCTGAGAACTGAAATGTTTGGACAAAGACTTACAGTTTTTGATTTGTTTGATATGGATACAATATTTCATTTTTAGGAGTCAGCACCCCCCCCCCCCCCCCCCCATAATAAAACGAAACAAAACAGAGAAGAAACAAAACACGCAGATAAATAAATTAAAGACAAAGTTTTAAACATGTACACCTTTTAAAAAATATGTTATATTGTCAAAGTACCAAAGTTTTAAAAGGTAACTTTTTATGTCAAATATAAAATGTGTATACATATAGTCCCAATCATTCACTTTCATGTCATTCTTCCTTCATCGACCTCAAGCATAATGACACTGATAACAAGGAGACAACGATTTACAAAACATTTCATGTTAATCTCATTATCTTTATCTCACTTCCGTCTGACATGTCTGATGATATGTTCGAGTACCAATGCCAGACGTTGCTTCTCTCTACACCCTACATTTCATTAAAATTTTATTAAGTGAATATATTCGACCTATCTGATTTGGGAGATTTGACCAATGCTCTTTCTATGTGTTTAATGTTCCCAATGTGAATGTGTGATTGCACTGAGACCATACATGGTCGACGGTTATTCATACAATTACAAAGTACGAATATGATATGATAAAGCTTGTGTTTAAAACCATTGATATCGTGAATAAAGAAAACGATCAAAAGCAAATTCTGCAACATGTGCGACATTCGATGATCTTTGAAGGTTTGCATGGTGGTGTAGATAACGTGGAGGAGGTTTTCGACATTATATTAACATAAACAAACGAATACCTAATAACGCATGATTGTTTATTTTTTTGCTAGAAATCAAATTGAAAGAAGGAATTATGGCAATAGCATACGGCCTGAATGCAGAGGAGGCCATGAGATGAAGGTCGGGACATAAACCCAAAAGTAATGACCTTCCCTAAAGACTCCAATCTCGTGACGACAAAAAAAAGTTTCGTAAACAAGTTGTAAAAATTACCCCATTTTGTGAATGTGTCCCCGAGGAGATGGGGTTAGATTGAGGGAAGGACTGCGATTAGAGAGCAGACAGATTTCTAAGTGTTCCCCTTTTATGCCTTCTGGGCTCTAACCGCCCCCTCTCCCTTTATGCCCCTCGTCACCCGCCCGTTTGGGTCTTATTCTTAACCAGTGTTAACCACCAGATTTTTATTCTATAAAATTGGGTGATGGTGATGGCCGTGGTAGTGGTGATGGTGGCGGTGATAATAGTGGTGGTTGTTATGGATGACGGTGATGATGATGATGATGATAATGATAATGATAATGATAATGATGATGATGATGATGATGATGATGATAATTAGCATAAGCAGCACCAGCATTATCCTCGTCATCATAGCAATTTGAATTACGGCAGTGGACATATCAGATTTAAATAGCAATAAAATGTAATGCAAACCAGGACACAACAGAATAAGGATAATTCCTGTCGAAAACAAGCAGTAATTCTAATCAAATTGATGATAGACATTCTTATTGATGGTGTTATTGTTCTTCATCAGTTAGTGAAGATCAACTCCTTTTCACAGTTTTTATTCGTTCTACCATCATGGTTAATCGAAAAATACTTTACATACATATTTAAAATATCATATTCATGACCTTCCTGCAAATGTTTCATCTGGATGCTTCTGAAAATACTTTATATATATTCTACCCATCATATATATATATATATTTTTTCTTTTCTTTCTCTTTTAGACGGATGGCAGCAGTCCGGGCTCATATTCGTCGGACAAAGCACAGCAATACGGAGATGGCTATGACGTCTCATCACCCTATGGTAGGTTTATGTTAATCATTGTGAACCCATTGCGTACGAAAGCCGGCTGGTTTCTGTTTCAGGCCTAAGTACTTAAATAAAAATATACACTAGTCGACGGGTAATGTTCAAACCAAAGTCACACTGCCGAAACGACTCGAAACCTATTTGATTTGGGGCCATTCGGCATGTTCGAAGAAAATGTAATATTTCGTTTTTAATTTCATCAGTGTGACTGAGGCATCAGAGCTGAACAGGGATTTAACCTTCAAGTGACAGTAAACCGAAGCTCCCAAATGGCGCCATCTTTTATCAGGACTTAAAAAGTCTCTGTGCCTCTCATTTTCCCCATTTTGCCCCATTCTAGTTTGTAGAAGCTTAGAATGTACCTGTAGGGAATTTTCCACGTTTGCAAAGTCAAAATAATAGTTTAAAATATAAAATGTGCCTATTATCATAACAAGCTGTTTGTCGACATTCAAAATAAAAGCAATTAATTTTCCAATGATAATTGGCACTGTTCAAGTTTTACCAGTTTAATTCCACTTTAATCCCATGTTGATATTAAACTAAAATGGAAATAGAAAAGTGTGCGAAACAACCAGTAATCTAATTTTTTTTAGGATGGACTTATGTATGATTCAATATTTTCTTTTCATAATAATGAAAAAATAAACAATTATTTGAGGACAAAACGAAAATAAAGACGATTAGCTATAATTAGCTCAAAAAAATAAATAAAAGGAACATTTCATTAAAACATACAAATCCCTTTGTTAGTTTTAGTATTATATCTAGATAACTACTTTTCACTCGCGCCGATAGAGCAAAATATACTCTTACAATTGTTTTGTTACTTCCACAAAAGACACAAAAAACGGTGTACACATGTACAGCAACTAGTAACGAGAATTTAGCGGGCTATTTTTGTGTCGGCTGATAATGAAAATGTCTTCACCAAATTGAATCCGTAATTTGTTTGATGTTTTCTGCAAGTCTTCGGCGGCTCATCAATGGATGTCGGGACATTCTCCCGTCCGAGTTGTGAAGATGATGTAGAATTTGACGGGCGTGAACAGGCGGTGGCTGAAAGAACATTTTTATTTCTTTAAAAGATGACGGGGGGATGCACAATTACACTGGAAGAGGATCTCCATCTACATGATCTAAAGCGAAGTAGCATATGTGGAGAAGTCTTTAAAGCAATATTCGCGCGCTTCTCACAGCTGGTTTCATATATACAGTTAAAATAAAACCATGAATGAAACGAGAGTGGATTGAGTGTTACGGCTCAAACAAAGCTCTATAAATTATCTGAGGAATATTATATAAGTGTATTTCATTTTCATGATACTCGAAACGTTATCGAACAAAGAAAAAACATATCTTTATTTGTTTATCTTATCACAAAACACCACTAGCTCCGCTTGTTATTGTTTTCTGCCTTCTCACATTTTTTTTTCTGTCTGATGTTGCCAAGTTTACTGTTAGGTGATTAAAGCTTCCGAAATTATATAGATATCGTATTTTTTGAATTATTCATTCTTATGGCGTAAGTACATGTTTTAGGTTTTAATAAAAGGTGCAAAATTCTTTCCTATCTCACCTAGATAATGAATGCTTTTTTTAATAAAGGAATTTCTTTTGCGTATTGAATGAGAAGTATTCTTTTGATAGCAAGTATTTGATATAGTTTGATAGCTCTGTTACCTGTGAAAATAACTTTTTAATTAATATTCAAAAAACAATCGCCAATTTCTTAAAACATAAGACTACTCATTCGAACTGCGTTAATGATTTTGGGGATTAATAATAGTGTCTCTTTAAACATGTATACCAGACTACCGAGGCTTCTACGCATAGCATCGTATAATATCTGGAGATGCGATTAAGTCCAGAATCTGTTGAAAACGTTATCTCTTTCATGCTTAAGGATCTGTAAATGTTTTGAAAGGAAATGGAAATGGTTCTTCGAAAGACGATAGTGTGAATGCACTTTATTATCATTTCGGTTTGATGATAAGTATATTTTCTTACATTTAATTGTCGATCCTAATAAGAAGCGGAAATTATTAAAATCAGGTTGAAGGATGTTATGAATATTGCTATTCTGAATGCCATCGTAATTCGAAATGCTGCGTTAATTTATAATATTAGAGAAGTTCTTTTATAGCAAAATATATCTATCTTAATTAAAATTTCGTTCGGAAGGTTCATTTTTAATTTGGGTATTTAAATTTAATTTAATTTTAATTTGGGTATGAAACATAGGAATAATAATGTCAATAACCACGTTTTACGAATGCATACACACTTTGTAACAATGCATGTTATGAAGAAGATAATGAACAGCTACTGTTATCCGTTCCCCCAGGAACATATAATCCCATAAGGATTTATAATCGGACTTTTGATGAAGTCACGAAAGGGGGAAACATAAAATTGATATTGATAAAAAAGATTTTAAAATGGTATTCTTTTTTGTGACCAACGGAATCGTCTTCTCACTTCAACGCACCCATTCGTAAGGGGTTTTTCGTTTAACAACAATTATGAAAATGTTTTCGCGTCTGCACTCCCCTAATAGCTTACCCTCTACAGCTTTACGGCGCGTTAGAGACGTTCCTACGTATTAACTCCTGAAACCCCGGGGGACGCAGTATAACGTACTAGGACCTCTACTATTTTCAGGGATGGGTTTAAACGTTATTTTTATGGCACTGTTGTGGGGAGCCGTGATTTGGTCTTGACGCCAGACAGTACCTTAACCTCTTTTCCTCTTTTCATCGAATCTTTCTCTTGGGATGCTATGGCCTTTTCTCCGATATGTAAACGAATGATAAATCTTTGGAATTCGATGCGGCAACAAACGTCCCATAAAGCGAAGAGTTTCGCACATAAATCCTTGACGCAGTACTTGGATGTGATGGTCTTCGGAAATAGTTTCTACTTCAAGTTTTGCTTGATGGTTTCATGGTAGGAAAAAAGATGAGGGTTGAGGCTATGATATCATCCGTCTTGTCCCTTTTCTCCAATCTTTGGATTTGAGATGAAACACTTTTTGATGCCATGCTCATTTTTACAAAGCCATGATAACCTTTGAAACAATCGCTGTCACTCTTCATATTCTAATGTTTTTTCATGAAAATGTTGAAGAGAACAACAATGAACACTTTGTTTTGATTTTGTTTGTAAAAGAAATATCCAGTATATCATTTAAATTCTTTAATAACTGCGCTTGCTACGTTACCGTAAACGAAAAAGATTCTTAAAAAAGAGGAAATAAAAAGATTTAGATTACCTACCGGATATGTGACAAAATTACATTCTCAGTCACATTTGGGCTCGCTCGCTTCGAAATTGGGCCCACGTATGCCTCTGCTCAGCCTCCTCATTTTTTTTTTGTTCATTACGCAACTGCATGTACATCAAAGGTCTGGGTAATACCCGGTTGTTGTTTTTTAAAGTTTTGTTATTAAAACACTGGGTTTTGACAAATGTGTCCGATAGGATAAATCAGACTATTTTTTTTTAAATACCAAATTAGGTAATATGGTTTATTTTCCCTGATTATTCTTTATCAGAAAAAAATACACTTTTATATATTTTTATTTGACATTTCAGCGAAATGTGAGGGACCAGAATTTACAAATCCATTCAATTTCAAGTAATTATATTAACACTTCTGTCCGAACTCTCTAATGCAGAATTACTGCACGAATGTGTTGTGAGTTATTGTATTTCAATAATCAACTTAAATGCGTTGATTGCTGCTACATCGGACAAACCTTTGCCATGCTTTCGGATCGTAACTGAACTGGTAATTTTGATCATACTGCTTTTGAACACGATTTTTAAAGTGCATATGTAACTATCTCTCTCTCTCTTAATCACAGGTTACAACTGCGGGAATGCTTCAAGTCTCGACTGCTTATCGCTGATTGTGGAGAGCATAACCCCGAATAAGGGGAAAGCCATCACATCCCCGAAAAAGGCAACCTCAGATGGATTATGCATGGTCTGAAAGAACAAGACAACCCGATTTCGACGACTTATGGCGCTACCATGCATGAACGAGTTTGAACGTTTTTGCGCAATCAACAGATCAAAGACAGTAAAAAAATCATGAGGTGGACTTCTACTAGACTTCGTGCTCCTCTGACCATCGTCACCTTCTAATATTCATTTCATATATCTGATGAAGTTTCTAAAGATGATTTTTGGATGATATGGCGTAATTTGCGATGGGTGAATAATACGGAACGCTCCAGCAATCGAAGATGTATTCATATTTAAGAATCACCAGCGCAACATGTCAACTGGATGCTGAATACACGTCAAACCTACGTCTTCGTTAACGTTTGTATACCGAGTCATGGCGGATAACGGGTTAAACGCATAGGTAACATGGTAACGTGTTCACTGGAAGCAGTCCATAACTCGAAGTCCAAGACTGAGTTGCCATGGAAACGATAATTTCCACGATGATAGAAAAATTTGGAGGACAAATGCTGATTACTGTGTGCCAACATTATTCTAAGCAATAGGACAATAATATGGTTATCATCATGATTTTCTTGCCTTGTACAATGTACTTATATATAAATATATACAAATAAATATATATTATTTACAGTCTCGGGAAAATTGAGACGGTATGTTATTGTGTCTCGTTTGTTAAATATGTTTGTAATTAATTTGATTATATATTGTATTGAAAAGAAAACGATTGAGTAATTTAATGTGAATAGGTCTATGCATGTTTTTTTTTTCCTGATTTGCTAAATATTACTTTCTGTCAGCTTGTTCTTATTTTGTTTTGTTTTTTCCTTTTCTCCCCCCCCCCCTCTCATTTTTTTAGAATTAAAATATCATTAGTGATATTCATAATGGTGCTCAGAATCGTGTATTCTAATAAGTGTATTCATGTCAGTTTTTTTCACTTTTTTTCTTGAATCAAATAACTGAAAAAATTACAACATTTTAGGATTCATGGTGCACATTGAATTTACACCATCACAGTTTAATGATCTGGAAACTGTCCATTGTCAGGCAAAAACTTAAACGATCGGTTTCAAATGACGTATTTTTCACGTTATAGATAACATGGAAAGTACTTGTAAAATTGTATTATTCTTATTTTTGTCTTTTATACCATAATTATACTTTTAAGCAAATCCCTCATCAGCATCTTTAATAGAATACTTAACAATCTGTCTGCATTCCTCACAATGGTAGAACGATATATGGCTATATAACTTAGGATGTTAATCATTCTAGAAGCATAGAATCACTTTTCTACATTATTCTTCTTGTTTTTCTGTTTTCTGTATTAGTCATCCAGACAAGATACAGACGAATAATTTGAATCGGCTCCCGAAGTCTAATTTTATCACGGCTCAATGTACATTCAGATCCGTATTTCGTTGCTCTCACCTAATCACGTATTACCGGTGGATCAACGGGAGCGACGAAATCTTCACCCTTTTTTATTCTCCTGTAATTCCTAGCGCAAACTACCCTTAATTAAGACTATAGTCAGTCTCGCAAAGATAGATACACTTCCTTTTAAATTTAAAGACAAAGAAAGAAATCGCAGGAAATAAGTCAAGCAAATCTGTAAAGAAAAAGATCGCTTTCTTTGAATCTAAGAGTGTCTATAATAAGAGGAGGGTACCGTCGGTGAGTCAGAGGCGGGGCGATCCCCTTGCTCTACGCCGTTGCGTCCCGGTGGCACCGATGAGGATGAAGGAGGCTTTTTCGCCGTATCCGACTTCACATCTTCGTGCTGTATACGTTGCATCATCTCTAATCTTATTCTTGTTGAAAGGCAATTTAAGTTATTTTCAAGAATTTTCACCAAACCGCATTGACTTACTAAAATGCCATCCAAATCATACATAACTGAATAAGCATGATGAATAGTCTATTATATTTCAAAGAACTATAATTCAGATGGGATATTAGTTTATAAGCTGATAGTTGTTCAGTGTTTAAACGATAATTGTTTAAATGCTGATTGAACAATGCTGTATTGCAATTTAATGAAACGGCTTTTCCTGAGACTATTTCCATGACGACTTGTTTCTTCGCGAAATTTTGGGCAGATACCCCTCCTCCCACGCTGGGGGCTCATACCCGACCCATTAACCCTTTCCTTGCCCCTAAATTGCTTTCAGTTCTACACCCAGTAAATGCTGTAATAACTGACAATCAATTTGTTAATCTGAATCACCCTTTCTTCTCCTTCGAGAGTGGATGAAAAGATTTCAATCAAGGGAAGACAGTTTTAGATGCTGATAGCGTCAATATTTAATAATCCCGAAGCCCCTTCAACACGGAGAAAAGGAATAAACATTCCTAATATCTGAAGACAAAACAGGGCAGCGCATGACCTCACTCAATGTTCACTAATGGGCAATCTACGTCAAGCTGAATTTACCCCGATTACAGAAAAAAAAATCATAAACGAGATATGAAAATGAGATAAGAAATATACTGAAATCAACAAAGAACGAAAAACCTTCGCTATTAAAGTCAATAGGGCAAAACAAGAATGAGAGACCCTTTCAAAATGGCCGACCTTGTTTATGTCAAGTGTTCTTAGAGAAAATGAAATGTACGAGAGTAACCCCCAATTTTAATCAATTTCCTGAATCCACTAATCTTGTATTAGCCTGATTCATGACAATATTCTCCTTTTATTGATTTTGTTTTTGTCGGGATTACAACGTCGTTGCATCTTCCCGATTAATCTGCTAATGACGGGCATATATCATTTTCGATGTAAAGTGATGAGAAATGGAAACGCCAGAAAGCCCAGCGTAAGACAGTGCGCTGTCATACAGTTCATTGATCTGATTTCATGGTTGTACAAACATTTTATATTCAATCGAAAAATATATATTGATATGCTCATTAAAAAAACAAACGAGTTATTTATTTCATTAAAAAATAATTCATCTTACCTCTAATACAAATTCATATCACGTAGTTTTCTGGAATACCTCTGTTGCAATCCCATGATTGTTCATTTTAATTTATGGAGTAGTTTGTTTCAAATTGAACACGAAATTGTTATAATTTTTTTCAGTCTCGATATTTGTTATTGACATGCATTTAGCAAAATACCTTTTATCTGAATAAGTCGCACTGAATTTCGTTTAGTATAGACGTGTATGTTCTTCCCACGGTTATGCAAAATGCAATACGTTAAGATTAAATCAGGCAATGAAATTTTTTAAAAAGCCAATAATGCAAATATAATGCACAAAAGAAGCACTTTTGGTCTTGAGTCTTTACTCAATAACGGTTTTGTGGTGTCTATTACAAAATACACTGAGACATGGTGTACATTTTGCTTGAACAGAAGACATAGTCATGTTTGTATTGTTTATTGTCAGAACTGGTCAGCAAGACATAATACTATCAAATATTGAGTGCTAAATATAATACCTGTGTATAACACTTAATGCTTACAAATATTACAGTGCTGTTCACAAAAAGTGCTAATTAATGTGTTTCCTAATGAGAGCATGAAATCAGCTTTTTATTATGTCATTTATAATTTCTCAGTAATACTGACAGAACAGCATGGACATCGAATGTTGGGTATTGCCTATTTTTTAGTGAATGAATTGACTCGTATGAATAAGCCAGTTCGTAATTACGATTTGCGCATGTGCAGATAAAGGTCATTTGTACTGAGTACATTTAACCTTTATACGCCTTCATAGTGTGCGCACCATTAAGCGCGCACCAGTATGATTTTACTGTTAAACAAGTTAGCGCGTCCATCAAAACAGATGCGTGTGCGCGTAAAAATTTGGGTCATTTCAGGGTCATTCAATTTTGAACTAATTACGAACAGGCTTATTCAAGTGTTACTTAATAATATGAAGTGCTTTAACTTTTCTCATTTGGGTATTTCTAAACATCACTTGCGTAGCACTCATCCGATTATTGTGTATGGTATTTTACGAGAGAGAAAATGGACAACCTCAAATTAAAGGTGCTGAAAGGAAATACTCATGTTATTTTACTTGCCTTTTCATGGTGCCAAGTTTATTATCTAATGATATTTGTGCCATAGTCATAATAGTCATTATCTCTGTGTTTTCATGACATTTGGAAAGGTTATTTTTACTGCATTTTCAGATGTTTAATTTCAATTAAGAAAAAAAAAATAACCTCATAGCTTGTTTTCAATATATATTTATTGACTCATTGGATGGACTGTGCTATCATTCTTGTTGTATTTCCCCTAGTTCTTATGATGGACGCTGGACTCCTTGTGATTTCTGAAAACGAATTTATATCAACGAATTCATCATCATTTTTAGTACCATTACTACTCCAATCATAAGTAGAAACAAACTTTATTTGTTTGAATATTTAAATACACCGTAATAGTTCCTTCCCAAAACTTTTAAAACATTTATCATAATTTCAAAAGCCGTCCAGTTTGTGCACCATAATTTTTATCAACATATTTATGTTGAGGAAAAGAGCAAAGTGATATTATATTTTGCGTATTGAAGGTGCATTACTCAATACACTTTTATGTTATATATTCGCAATGTCAGACACTTGAAACTATTCTGTATTCTTGTGTCTGTCTTGTGTCTTTGTAAAGTTCTTTCGTGAGTTTCAAAGTATATATGTCGGCATTCGATCACAATAAAATCGTACGAGATTTTTATTAGTATTTGTAAATATTTTACATTCAACATATCCGAATTTGTACAAAGAAAAATAACTAAGGATCATACTTATTATGCCTTCTCTAGAATGGAAAATGTGTATTTATTTCTTATGTCATTGTATGTTGTTCTTAAACTATATAATTAAATGCCTGTTTGAGATATGAAATTAGTCTGTTTATGCTGATTATCTTTCATTGCATGTTTTATTTAAAATTTCCTTTCAATTACACTCTCATTCTTCTTATCTATCTCTCTTATTCTCTCGCTCTCTATCTGTCTCTCTCTCTTACTATTTCCTATCTCTATCTTTTCTGTGATTTTTTTTCTCTCTCCCCCCCCCCTTTCCCCTTATCCTAGCATCTTTTTTTGTTGACTCCTACTTTTGCCTTCTACTTATTCCCCTTCACTTCTTGTTTTTCCTTTTGCAGTTATCTACATGTATATTGCGTATGTGTCACTTTGATTTTATCGAACATAAATCATTTGAAAAGAGAGAGAGAAAGACAGAGAGAGAGAGAGAGAGTAGGAAAATGAAAGAGGAAGAGGAAGAAAGAAAGGGAAAGATTTTTAAAAAGGATAGAAATGGATGGAGAGACGTGGAAAATATCGAAAGGGTCTAGGGGACAATAGGGAGACAAAGAATTTGAGAATGAGTGGCAGAGACGCGCAGAAATGAGAGAGAGAGAGAGGAGACGGGGGTCAGCGATATATAAACAGAGAGAGCGAGAGAGGGGGGGGGGGGTCAGCGATATATAAACAGAGAGAGAGAGAGAGAGAGATACAGTGACAGACATACAAACAGACAGAGAGGCAGAGGGAATTCAGGACAGACATAGCTGGGTGTGGGTTATCATATTATAATGCGGGCATACATCAAGGATATGTTTACAGATATCCGATCAAAAATCACGAAAAGGGAAAGCAAAAGGAATTTAAAAAAATCAAACAAAGTATGAAATATAGGCACAATAGGTGGCAAAGAGAAAGTACAATTTCGTGGCAGAAGGACTCGAGCAGCTTGAATGGGATGCTCATTATGAAATCGGATGGCGACATCCCAGTAGGATTACCCCAGCCCTAAATCCGTGATGTCCCCCTAGCTAAGCCCACCATACATCATACTCATTTTCTCTTGATCGGTGATACGACGGGTAGGAGGAATAGGAGGAGAATAATACTGCTTTGGAAGCGGGAAATTTGGGATTTGATTTTCAGAATATAGCCTATATCAGATGAATGAGGTTCAAATCTAAATTGTGGAGAAAGAAGCTGGGGGAAATGTGACGATTCTTAGAACGAAGCGAAAGGGAAATCTTGACTAAAAGACTTGACAACACTAGTCTTAGTGTTGTCGAGTTGTCCTGGAAAACGAGGCCTATTATTCGTTTATCCTAATTTACTATTAAAAAAAGTGATACAAATAGCTGTAAAAATAGTTTAAACTAGTTAACAACGAAAGACGATCCATGTTAGATCTATGTTGAAGGATGCAATTGATACTAATCGTCCTCCAAACGGATTCGACTCGAGAAAGTATAAAATCGCTGGGAAAAGGTAAACGGAAAGATTCCGAATATCGCACCCTACAACAATTTCAGTCTACAAAAGATATTCAGCTTGTTTGCATAATTTACGTTAACACTTTAACGTTCATTAAAATTTACGCTTGTATCACATGAACAAGAAAAATGAAATATTAAAGACGAATATGAAAATAAAATTGGTCTGTTTGTCCATTCAAATGTTTGAGGTCATGCATAGTTCTAGATTCCCCGAGGACACCTCTCCCATTTTGCATGGCAAATTGAGACATCTTGTCTGGGCTCGGATCGGAAACATTCAATAGCAAATCTGTATCCTTACCAGTCAAAAGTGATGGAGGATGATGGATGATGGAGGGGGAGAGTGGTAGAGGGAAGGAGAGAGAGAGAGAGAGAGAGAGAGAGAGAGAGAGAGGGGGGGGGGTGAACGAATGAATGGAAGGACGGAGGGGTATGATTATTTGGTAAAGGATCGGTAACATTCTATAAAACAAATCGGTATTATTCCCAGTCAAAAATGATGGAGGAGGAGGAGGATGAATGGAGGGGAGAGGGGTGGATAAATGGAGGAAACGAGGGATGGAGACACGGGTAGAGTATGTGGATGGGGAAGGAGGGGAAGGAAGGAGGAGATGGAGGGAGGGATGTACGGATGAATGTGTGTCTGGGCTCTGGTCGGCAACATTCAGTAACAAATATGCATCCTTATAGAAGTTCAAAGTGATTGAAAATGTTCAGCTGATAAGTGCCAGCGGGAGAGGGGTAGGGGTGGAGAAGGAGGGATGGGGAGAGAGGGGTAAAATAATACATAGAAGGGGCATGAAGGAGGGGGTGAATGGAAGGAGGGAGGGAGTATGGATGTCTAAGCTGGGATCAAAATGATTCTGTAAATCTGTATCTTTACTATAGTGGAAAGTGATGGAGGGAGATGTTTGAAGGGGGCGGGGGGGGGGGGGGTGGGGGCACGGGGGAGGGTGGATGAATGGATAGATGGATGGATGGAAATAGGGAAAGGGAGGGACGGATGTACAAATGTATACGCTGAGGGATGGAATGGTAGAGGGATAGAAATATGGCGGGATGGATGGATTGATGGATAGATAAGGATTGATTAATGCATGTATTTTTAGATAGACAGCAAGATGGAAGGATGCACGTAGTTTCGAGGTTGATTATTTTGGCCTATGATAATTATCTTCACCCTCACCGCCACCATCTCCCTCTGTTCCTCTCTTTCTTTCTCTCTCTTTCTCTCTCTTTCTCTCTCTCTCTCTCTCTCTCTCTCTCTTATTCTCTCTTGCCGTTGTCATTATTTTTCATCGTAGGCTTCCGATCCTGCTCCATTTTCACAATCCCCCCTCCTTTCTTCTTGTTTTTTTACTCTAAACATAGTTGGCTAAAAAAATGGGCTCATGCATGTTTGTTGGGCAATATTGTACGATAACAGTTGGTCAATTTTACCTCATTTAGGGTACATTTAATCAAATATTTGATTGAATTTCACCCAACAAACAAGCATGTTTCTTTTTTTTACCCAACGTTTTGTTTACAGAGTAGGAAATATGTAAAATTAGTCTTTTACTTTTGTAATTCGTCTGATTTTTAAGTACTTTAATCTACTCTGTGCCCATCACCTTATTCCTAAGTTCAAATGATCAATTCCCTTTCGGTACCAACGCCTTCCCGGATGGTCTTATTCATAATGCCTTTCCGTTTGATCCCTATGTCATTAGTGATAAAGTAGAATAAATTTAACATGAGCGTACAAACAATTATGTAGAGGTTTAAATAGAAAGGGTAGGCTTCTTAACATTAAAACATAAAAAAAAGAGAACTGTATGTGCAAAGAAGCAAAATAAATGCAAACCGCTATTAGCAAGAATGAACAAAATAAACTATTGATAGACTTATCTAATGAGTAATTTGTCCCCCCCCCCCCCCAAAAAAAAAAAAAAAAAAAAAAAAAAAATATGAAGATGATTTATGATTATGATTGTGATTTATGTTGCAGAACATTTACTCCCTTGTCCCATACATGCCTTGCCGCGTTGGTCCTTTCAACAAGAGTGTTTTTTCTTCAGGCTTGTTTGGAATTTATTTGTTTGTTTGCTGTTTTTATTTATTCACATTTAGCTGGCGCAAAAAGGATGGCGATTTTCATTTACGACAGAATGACCGATTCAAAAATAACTTTCGGACAGGTTGTTCAGAAATACCATTTCCTATACTGATTACCTTTGGTCCTACTCTTTCTTGCCCTCAAACAAATTTCTTGGGTGTAAAAGGAAAAACAAAGGCCCTCTGTTTGAGCTGATGATTTTTGTTTGTTTGTTCGTTGATGTTCTTTTTGACTGGTTGCTTTTATTTTGTTTTGTTCTTTGTTTGTATTCCTTTGTTTGTTCACGTTTGCTTGTAAGATCTTAATAGGGTAGAAGCAATGGAAAAGGCCAATAAGTATAAAGACAAATTTTATTAAATGCAATAACTTTTAATTTTCGGGCCCCCTCTTTTACAAAATCCCTGGATCCACCACTGATCGAATGTGGAGACGCGTTGTCGAGACCTAAAACCCATCACGGACTTCGGAAAAAAACCTTGCACGAAAAGTCGCTATGCCATAACCCAAATCAGGCTGGCAGTAGCTTTATGGGCCCCTAGAGGGGTTTGTTTACCGCTTCGTTTGCACTCTTCGGATGAACTCTCGAAAACTGACTTTTCGAGCATGTTGAGGGTCATCCAGATTTTTGAAATATGCGGGAAGGAAACACAGTTTCCGAATTCCACAGGAAAGTGGAGAGTATAAGGTAGAAAACGGGAAGTGGACCAGGTTTAGGGAGCATGCGGAGAAGAGCGAGCGCCACCACCGTTGATATAAGTTGCTATATTTTGGTGATGGATTAGGAGGAGACTGGGTGTTTTATATCCATCATAAAGAGGATGAACACCAGGATAGACATGATGGGATGATGATGATGATGATGATGATGATGATGATGATGATGATGGCGATAAAAATGTTGGTACTAAATAAGAATGGTCATAGAAAGAAAAAATAAATGATGATGAAAATGATGGTGATCGCGATGAAGATGAAAAGTGCAATGAAGATGATGGAGGCGACGATGACGGTGGTGATAATGATGTAGTCAGTGGTGATTTCGATGATTAGGAATGGACGATGATTACTATGGACTATGGTGATGATGATGATTATGAGTATAATGGTGATTAGTCATGATAATAATTGTTTATAAAGATAGAAAGTGACAATGATATTGAATGTGATGATAGTGATATCTATGACTGTGGGCATAGTAACTATCGGATAATAATGACAATTCATGCTCAATATGAATTTTGAAAAAAAAAATGTACTAAGATAGATCTTCTATGATAGCAAAACTCGATTGCCATGAAAACTAGAATAGCTAACACGAGGTGGCGCTATTTTAGTTTCTCTCGAATGTGTTTGTATTGCCCTCTCCTCAGTTGATCTGATACACCTGTTTCAAAATTTAATGTTGAGGGGGAAGGGTATAAGAAATGTATTTGCCACTTAATGTGGAAGGAGATATCGATAATATTTTATACTATCATTTAAAATCTACATTTCGAAAAAGCAGCAACAAATATAATCTACAAAAAAAAAATATATAACAAATAAGAGAAAACGTTGCACAATGTCAGTGCAAATAATTTTTTTGGGGAAAATGTGGACCCCGGAAGGTTGTTATTATTAAGAGTTCAAATATGAACGTTTTCTGGGAAAGGGGGAAGTAGCTAGGCTGACGCTATTTTCTATATCCGGCAAAGCTATTTATGAAACAAAAAAGAGGAAAAGTAAGGAAGGAAGGAAATCATCACTCAATGTTCCTCTTCTGTATTCAGAAATGTCGGTATAAATAAATAAGTTTTTATGATAAAATTCCTCTCCGTTTTCGATTCTCCCTTGTTAACACATACTGATGAAATTTGGAATTCATCCATTTTGCTATTTTCATGAACTTTCATGATAAAAATGACTTTATCGGTTATGACAGATAACATCAGCTGTTTCTCTCCGTAATGAGATCTGCTTCCTTGACCTAGATCAGTAAAAGAGCAACTAAAATCATCATCTCCCGAAATTAAAGCATTTATTCTTCCTTACTTCAGATCGTTTTTCTTTAATCTTATACTCTTCACAAAATTAAAATTTTCAGATATCCTGTCTTTATTGATAACAGTGATATTAGTGCCTTTAAAGAAATGTATACTGTTATCATCGAAGAATGGAGAAAAAAGACCCTTTTCTGTCTTTAACATTCTGTGATCTCTTACAAATATCTTTTAAAAATATTTCATCGACAAATAATTAATGTCAATGTTTCATTTATTTAATGACAGTTTTTTTCAAAGCATAAACAATTTACTTTACTTTGTTTATTTTCTGGCTATAGGCAATTTTTTGAAAGCGTCATAAACAAAATACACTAAAATACACATTATTTCTAGTAAAAGAATAATAAGTTGATGTATTTTTGAAACGTATTTATCTTGTCATTCTTTAACTACAAGTAAAGAAAGAAGACATATTAACTGATTTTTAAAAGCAACAATATAAATATTTCCCTGGCTCTCATGCCTTCTTCCTCCACCCCTTTTTATTTCTTCATCCTTTTCCATACTTTCCCCCTTCTCTCTCTCTCTCTCTCTATAGCTATCTCTCTTTCTCGCTTATTTTAGCTTACTTGTAAAAAAAAAAAAAGAAGAAAATTTTCATTTTTGCGGAATCATTCAAATGACGGCAAAAAACACAAAGTGCGTTGTTCTGTTGTTGACTGCGGTGAATGGGGGATAAACCAATAAAAACGTGTGTGTTGCTTGTCGATTCGTTTCCATTTCTTGCCGGAGAACTTGAATTGACAGATGATTAATGGCCAGAAATGCAGTCAAGGTTTCAAGAACAATGCATCATATCACGGAAAACAAAGGATATTTCCCCTTATTATATTTAATCATTTTGAGACGGAAAGATCTTCTCTGAAAATCTTCATGAGCTATGACACGAGCTTTTGACCATAATTACAACCTCTATACTCATATTTTTTCCCTAACAATAAGAACATTATTTTCATAACGCTGTCGTAAGAAATTCTTTCTTCTAGTACTTGAATCACAAATACTTGAAAATAAATTTTGGAGACTTTTAATGATGATGATGATGATGATGGTGGTGGTGGTGGTGGTGGGCTATTAATGGTGACTGTGGAAATGATAATGATAGTATGATGATCATGATGATCATGACATAAAAATATAATTAGCATTGACTTGAAAGCACAGATTATTGATAGACACTGCATTTCACTTTTCATTATCGTCTGTATATGGAACTGACGAGAAAATGAATGCATAAAGGTGTGGTAAAGAGTATCAAATTGAATAATGGACACAAACAGGGGGGGGGGGGGGTGAGATTACAATTCCAATGGGAATTTCAAAGCAACCTGCCCGTCTGGTTGTTGACTGCTCCTTTTTTTTAACCAAAATGGGGAAAGCTCACCAAACACCTCATGGCCAGCCCGCCCCTGCGCACAAATCCATGGAAGTTGATGCTCACGTCCATGAAAAATATTGACCGTTTTTTATCAATTGAATAATGTAAAGATGTCGTCATGATCCGCTTGCATAATCTGCTTAGCCATGAAACCTATACAAGAAAAAGAAAAAGGAGGGGGGGGGGGGGGCTCTTTTAAAACCCAAATATATAATCCTGTGTCTTCCTACAAATGACTTCAACACACATTCTGCAATAAATAATGTTCAATCTACCTTTTTTTTCCAAGGGGCGCTTTTTTCTTCAGTATAAGCTCACCTTAACCTGGCAAGGGATTATAGGCAGCCCCTGGGCTGACAGGAAGTGTAAAGCATGTATATGATAATGCTGTATGATGTTTGACATTTTCAGGCGTCATACGTCAATAACACCTGGCGTCATGGGTATCGATCCTCAGGGCAGACTTTATGGGGTCTCAATTTCGTCTTGAAGCCCCTCAAAGTTTTTTCTATAATTAAGGTATACAATGCTCGTTAACAAAACACGCATAACACGTATTATGCCATGTTTGCTTAAACCATTGCTATAATTTTGTTCCTTTGAAAAACAACATAAAATGTGATTAATTAACTGATTACCAAATGTGTTTTATTCCATATAAAGATCAAAATTTTGCTTGTGTGTTTGTTTGTTTGTTTGTTTCTAGCCTACTCCGAGTAAAAATATAATAGGTTAAATCTTTTGAATTCAATGACAAATGCAACTTTCGCATTTATGAATCTAAATACTAAAACTATTGACAATTTGTTAGTGAAATATGGAAATGCCAATTTCTTATTGGTACCTCATCGGGGGTGGGGGGGGGGGGGGGGGGGGGTATAGTGTAAGAGTGGTGCGCCAAACTTTACATTATTATTATTATTATTATAAGCGATAGAGGCAGGTTGCACGTCTTATGTTTGTGATACCTAAGACATGTAAGATAATATCTCCAGTCCTGGTATAGAAAAATTATATTCATTAAAAGGAACAGGAAGGGGTTTGATCGATGTTATGTCCTTAATATGTTTTCAAACTAGCTATTTCATCTATATCGTTTCTTTCTACCGGTACGCATTTATCATGGTTATCCCCACGTGGGTCGAAAGGTAGATGAATATCCTATCAAAGGTCATTGGTGCCGCGGCAGTGTACCTCGTGACAAATACCCCGCTGACTTACCCACTAGACCGCCACACCGTACCTTAAGGACATGAAAGATATATCGTTCACACTTTCAAATTTTCAAAAGAAATTTCAGGTACCCAATGAATATGGCAACTTTTTTGTTTGCTTGTCTGTTTGTTTGTTTGTTTTTTTGTTTGTTGTTCATGTTGTATGTTTGATATCAAGGAAGAGCAGAATGAAAAGGGGAGTGGAAAGTTTACCCCTATTTGACGAAAACATGCGGCTTTTTCATTGCAATTATGACCTGATGACACTAATGATCTCAAGTATCAATTTAGTTGTGACGTAACATTTTATGATTGCCACATTCTGCCCCCCCCCCCCCCCCCCCAAAAAAAAATCATTCTTTTCATTCTTAGAAATTATAAAGCCGATGCTTTTTAATGAATATTTTCCTCAACTTTGAAATGAAGAGTTATAATGAAAACACCGTTCATTTCCTTTTTCGATATATTCTGTAGTCATTAATATGCCAATGGACAAAAATGAAGGTAGGATTTGTAAGCGATTAATCACTGCTGCGGTTCTTCAATTTTGTTTTTCAAAGAAGAAATAAAAGAATAGAGATTTAGGATGATACAGCAAATCGCGTGACAATAGGAAAGTACACTCACCCCCCTCCACCAAGATTCCCCTCGTTAACGTAACAGTTGGTGCCTTTGTCATGTAAAATAATGCCCCGAGTTCTCCCCTTTTTACTCTTTTCCATTTTTTAGCCGAGTCTTCTCGTTTTTACCGAGTCATGGTTCCACTCTCCGCGTTCCGGAGAGAGGTGGCTAACTGGATCTGGCAGAGGAAGGTGTTCGAGTGTCTCCGCTCATTACGGGGTACTGCTATGGCGAGGGTGGGTGCAAACGTGAAAGCCTATGAGTGGGTCTAATGGCCGATTTCCTGGGAGAGCGCTCCGCTCGTCTTTTGACGGCCGGCGAAAATGAGATGTGACAGCTTCTCCGCGGGAAAGGTGGTATGCCGCCCTCTTGCGTTCTAACGTGAATGTGGCGCATGACATCACTAACAGGAGTTTGTTGAATTAGCCAATAACGATCTCATTTTACAAAGACCAAGTTACAACTAATTGGCTGATGATTGCAAATTTGGCGCTTGCTGCGGCTTGTAGAAAAAAATACGTGAATTGGCTAGGTGTGACAAAAGGATAACCACAAGGATGGTAATATGTAGATGAACGATGAAAGTAGAGGCAATGAAATGGGTTGAAAGATCTCTGAATTTTGTTTTGTTCCTTAAACAAAAATGTTAAAAATCAAGCTACATGTATATGGATATCATACAAAATTATTATTTCTTAGCTTTAATATGATTAACTATTCAGAAATAAAGGATATTGATGTAGATGTGGTCAGGGGTGTCGATCCGTGTTCACGATATGGCGGGGGGGGGGGGGAAGGATGACCGGCGAAGGAGCGAAGCCAGTGGGCGTATGTTATATTTGGCAGGAGCCATATGAAACTTACATGATATAACGAGCAAAGCAATTACATCCTTATTTTTTTTTTTTAACCCTTGAAGCTTTTTAAGAACTATATAGGCCTAAATTTTGTGCGGGAGGGGGGTATCCAATCCCACACCAGGGACTTTTTCAAAAATCTGTGTATAAAACTTGCATTTCAGAGCATCCAAAAATGTTTTTTAATGAAAAGAAGGAATGCACGGATCTACGCCAATGGACGGAACCCCTCAATTGAGAATAACAATGCGAGCGAACGAATTTTCTTCGATAGTTTGGAAAGTCTTATTTCCTTACTTCTAATAATTAAAAAATGTGATGGCATTTCAAGATCAAACATAATGAGTTTGGATAATTATTAGTTTTAAATTAATGTATCATAATTCTTATTCATTTTATTAAAAATATTGGGGGGGGGCATCCCCCAACCTCAATTTTTTTGGGGGATATATACCCCCCCCCCCCCCCCCCCCCATCCCCCGGGATCGACACACATGGACGTGGTGACGATTTAAAGAGAAGAATGGTTCTCTTTAACTACGATTTTATCAGTTCGGGGGATCATAGCCATTCAGGGGGAAAAGTCATCCTCCTTTAAATATATATTTTCTTGAATCTTCCCTCTACTTTCTATATAGGTACTGTTGACCTTTGCGGTTGTAAATAATTTTCCATCTTTTTTTAACAATCTTGGATTCACCTCTGCAAAATGGGGATCGTTAAACCGTGCATAGATTCCTTTTTCACAAACAAACTTTTGGTAATTTTCAGACAAAAAAGACAAAACTAAGTTCGATATTACACGCTCCGGAATTTACAAATCTTATATCATTAGAATTATATGAGCGGGAGTAGACAAATTGTTGAAAATGAATGTTTCGTCCAGTCAAGAATCGTCAGTATCAGCTATAAGTTCAATTGATTATTTTTTCGAAAATAATGTAATCATTGTGCATTCATTATGAAATGGACAAATTCTTAAATGTTTTAGTTTAATACCCTTATTGACATTTTCAATATCATTTCATAAGAAACATATTCTAAGTGATATCCAAGTGTATTTCTGTAACTGTCATTACTTTGTTTTTCTTCAACCTGACATTCGAAGTTTTATCATTATATGCATTAAAATAATTGTTAACAGTGCCTCGTGTCATCCCAAATCCATTTCACTTTTACAATTGCATTCATATATATTTTTTCGTCATTAGCCTTATTGAGAATCAGTAAAGTAAGCTTCTACCGTGTCAGTAAGCTGTTAACATCAAATTAAGTTGACATGTTCATCCTGCAATATAACACAATTATTTCTTTAAATTTATTATGTGTATTTTACCCACAGGCTTACAGCCCTCAGGCTGTAGAGGGGGTACAAAACCCCCTCCTCTTTTCTCGCCTCCCTGCCCCCATATTCCCAGCGCACCGCAAAATAAATCATATCATGAATCATACTTTATTCATAAGCGCCCATCAATCTCGGAAATTCGATTTAGACCTCTCGCCACTAAAAAAACTACCTATTCTGGTGCAAACCTGCTTCAAAGCGGCTCAAAAGAATCGGAACTGACAACCCGACAATAGACGTTAAATTTGTACAAATTCGTCTTAATGAAATTGGCTGGTTTTACACGATGACAACGGGAAAAATGGTAATCTCCCAAATCGTGTTAAGGAGATCAATACAAAAATTCGATTTGATTGTGCGTTTTGGGGGTATTGTTGGCAGTATTTAAAGAACAATTTCATCATGAGTCCCAACTGTTGGTTGGTAATTTGATGCTGATGTATTCTGATGCTAATATTATTATGTTAACCCTAACCAAATAAGTTGATTCTTGGGTTCTCTTCAGTCAAGCGACGTTGGAGGTATAGATATAAACCGGAAGGATGCGCAATTACAAAGGTAAAATGAATTTGCATAATGTTACGTGGGAGTGGGAATGTGAGTGTGTGTGTGTGTGAGAGAGAGAGAGAGAGAGAGAGAGAGAGGGGGGGGGACTACAGGGAACCTCTGTCTCTCCTTTTCTCTCAATATTTCCCCAAATATGTCTCTCGCTTTTTCTCTCTCGCATTCTCCATTCTCTCGATCACTTTCTTCTCTCTCTATCTCTCTCTCTATCTGTCTCTATCCTTCTCTCTCTTTTTTTTTAAATTTAAATGGTTATATTTTGAAATGGAGGATTATCCAGAGAAATACACACAAAAAATATTAATAATGATAATTAAAATAATTATAACTGCAAATAAACACAAGAAATGTAGGCCTTCCTTATATTCAGAAATAAAAGACAATAACTCTTTTTGCCAAATTAATTTTTTTGTCAGAATTGCCGAATAAATTTGCCATGTTTAAGTGAACACAGAAATCCGTCTCCTTTTGACCAATTGCAGACATGGAATTTCTACCTGTATACAGCTAGCCGTAACATATACCTCCCTACTTCATTTCAACGGTCTGATGTGTTGCAGTCCCTCTTCTGATTGACATCATAGATGGCGCTGTTGTCAAAAAAGTTTTGAGCCCATCGTTTGTGAACCCTGCATCCTCACAGATTTGGTTTATTCCCCTACACTGCTCTTTCTTTACACGCTTATCGCACACAGAGCGCGACTCTACTAATCGCGCGAACCCCAAAATTTCACCCGTCGAAAAACGGCTGTGAGAGTGAAGTTGTAAAGGACTGTTCTTGTTTTAGCGTTGAGGGTGTCGATTCGCTTGATACGGAGACAGTCCAGGCAGTGAACTACCTCACAGACCGAATATTGCCGCAAACTTCAAAGTGCTTGGTCATTTGGTGGGATCTAGCACTTTGACGCGGTCGCTGATTCGTTGCAAGTGGAATATAATGCTTCACCCCCCCCCCCCCCTTCTCCCTCATCCCTTTTCTCTCATCCTCTCAATCCCCTCTTCCGCTCCTGCGTTTATTTAAGGACTTGTCTACAAACACTTTAAAGTTGTTTTCTTCCAGGATTCTCTCTATCTCTCTTTCTCTTTCTTAGTAATTGCCCCTCCACTCTTTTTCATCTCTCTTCTCCTTTCTCACTATATATCTATTCCTTTCATTTTCTCTCTATCTTTCCTTTTCTCACTCTCTCTATGTCCCTTTTAATATCACTCCCTCTGCATATCCACATCACCCCCCCCCCCCTCTCGACTTCCTGTCTCTTGCCATCTCTCTCCATCTCTCTGTCTCTCCCTCTCTCATTCTCTTTCACTCATTTGCCAAAAAAATCTATATCAAAACTTGTGGGATCGTGTGTTCAAGCTCCTGTGTTAAATTGGTCATTATTGGAAGCCAGAGAGCCCTACCCTTTTTAGCGCATAATTATATAGTTCATGGAGCAGCTATTCCATGTTCTTTAATCTTTTCAAAGCTTTATTCATCAGTATTCATCCATGTCTCTCATTTATATGTATAGTGTATTGTTAGTGTTGACCTCGTGGCCTGTTGGCCGACCGAGACAGAGCATTCAAAATATCACGCCTTTTTCACTGTAAACATGGTAAATATTCTGTCATATGTTGTTGTTTTTTTTGCGTGCTCAGAACCGTGACGTGAAATCTCACACCAAATGGACGGTGGGAAAATATAAACCAAACTGAATCAAGTAAAATAAAACCAGGTATGGACACAACACTGACATTGTGGATCCCATTGATCAACAAAATACCAACACACAGATCCTAATATACGCATGTATTAATATTCAAAATCGCGTCAATATACACATCTTGTCTTTAGATGAAAGAAGCAGAGAAATTCAAGAAACAGATCAGCATGAGCAGTGAAGGTTTGAGCAAAAGCCGATAAGAAATAAGTTATGAACTTTTGAAGTTGTAATCAATCAAGCACAAACTGGCAACTCATACGGATTTTGAGTACAAACATATGCGCAATGACTTTATCTAAGCCTCATGTATGCCCTAAAACGGAAAAATCATTAATAGTTTTAATGCATAACCTTTCCAATGATATTACAATATGAATACCTACTGCCCACGAGACTGACAATGTCAGTCTCTCGGTCTCGTGCACGTTTTGTTAGTGTTGACCTCGTGGCCTGTTGGCCGACCGAGATGAGAAAAATTGACCCATTCCAATTTGCGTGGACAGAGCATTCAAAATATCACTCCTTTTCACTGTAAACATGGTAAATATTCTGTCATATGTTGTTTTTTTTTGCGTGCTCAGAACCGTGACGTCTCACACCAAATGGACGGTGGGAAAATATAAACCAAACTGAATTAAGTAAAATAAAACCAGGTATGGACACAACACTGACATTGTGGATCCCATTGATCAACAAAATACCAACACACAGATCCTAATATACGCATGTATTAATATTCAAAATCGCGTCAATATACACATCTTGTCTTTAGATGAAAGAAGCAGAGAAATTCAAGAAACAGATCAGCATGAGCAGTGAAGGTTTGAGCAAAATCCGATAAGAAATAAGTTATGAACTTTTGAAGTTGTAATCAATCAAGCACAAACTGGCAACTCCGTGACGTATTTTATTTGCCCTGTACCCCAACAATCATTAATTTCCATTTTCTCTAAAGAAAATATTCAGTAATACCAAGGAGTTATCACAGAAAGGCACAAGTGAGACCGAATGAATCCCACTTGGCAGACGACAATAGAATCGCAGACGAGAGTCGACTCCGAGAGAACGACCATTTCGTTCATGTATTTTCTATTATGATGACACGCGTTGACACTCTAATGACAAGGTGGGTCTTGATCAAAAAGATATGTTCTTTCCGAAGAGATATGTTTCAAATGTCGCAGGGTTTCGGAACATATTACTACATAAATATGAAAATGATATCTAAAATATTGATATTTATAGAAAACATGTCAAAACTCGTCCATTTCTGGACATATATTGTGACGAAATAAGCATCGGTGAATTTAGAATTTTGCGCAGCTCAAGATACAACCTACTGCGCATATAGTATTGAGAGCAACAAACTCTACTGCGCATGGGTGAACTGATTGTTAGTTCACTTTCACTGAAAAATTGATTTCCCCACTGTTTTGTTGAGGTTGAGAGTCGGCACTGAACCCCGTTCTTCAAAGAGCGAGGGAGCTGTCAAGATCGAGCGATAAAAGCGGAGCGGTACTTTGCTTTCAGGTCTTATCTCTTGCGTTGCGTAACACTTTCGGTCGTAAAAATTCTGTTGTGAATCCAGGCCTGTGATAATTCCTTGGTCATACATGAGGCTTAGATAAAGTCATTGCGCATATGTTTGTACTCAAAACCTGTATGAATCAAAGCTTCTTCCCTCATTAAAAAACCTCAGAAAATGACAATTTATGAGATATTCTGTACCAAGCAAATGGGCATGATAGGAGGGGACATCGCAATATACGCTGCGGAGTTGCCAATTTGTGTTTTCTTATTTCTTATCGGATTTTGCTGAAACTTTCACTAATCTGTTTCTCTCATTTTTCTTCTTTTATTCAAATCAATTCAAATCAGGGTGGACTTTGCCTTTAAATGATAAAGGTATATATCAAATATGACAATCAAATCCAAGGTGAAGTAATATTAATTTAATGTGTGTGAGGTATTTGGGATAATGTTTCTTATAATATAAATGCCGTGGAGCTAGAACTTTTTATTTTTCTTTTCTGCCTATGTGTCTCTGTGATTCCATCATATATTATAATAAGAATGCCTGATATTAATATATTCAGGCTTGGCAGAAGCTTCAAAACTTTCCAGGTGGAGTATATTTCTTTTGTATTACGTTAAAAAATCCAGGTTCCTTTACAACAAAAGCCAAGAAAATAATTAAATTGTAGAAAGTTATTAATAAACGGTAGGCGTTATAAACTTTTCTTTTAATGAAGGGGCATCACAAAATCTAAATGTTAAGAAAAAAAAAACATTACTTTAATCTCTTTAACCTTTATGAATATGTTGAACAAAATATATTTATTGAAACTGCGCAATCAAATCACATGAATAGATACAATGTTGTACAATGAAAACACTGAACATATTCTTTAATAGTTCATTAGCGAATCGTGAATAGGCATAATCCCAAGACGGCTGTACTCGGCATGCTCAGTAGTATGTTTCCAGGGGCTGTCTCTTATTCCATGTTAAATATAGACATACCCTGAAATCCGCATACTTGTTCTTATCATTGTCCCGTTGTTCCCGCATTCTACCAAGAAAAGTAACGAAGAAGACGACACTTGCAGGGATTTTTTCCCTCCTAAACCATATACCTGTCCGCCATCGTTGAACGAAATTTGAGATATAGCTACATAACACATTTGTACTAACCATGCCAATAACATTCCATTACGCCTTCTTGGTGTAAATAGCCAAATACCAGCTCGCTCCAGGATAACAAAAGAAGTGTTCGAAAGGAAGACGGAGTTCTCCCCAGATACCGGATGTCGTGGGCCACAGGTACGAAAATGTTGCCGTAAAACGGTCGATTTCTTCATGCAAAAATAGCCAGGGAAGATATTCAGTGTAGAAGCCCGGATGCAAAATTTCAAAATGTCTTATGTTCCCGCGCATTTTTCCCGAGTAATAATTTCCCGCGTTCTAGGTGTTGCCCTTGTCCTTGTCCCGACATTCCCTTCCTCCTGGAAAGGTGCAAGGTGTGTTGATGTTCTCCACCATCAGCGAGAGGTGATCCAGGCTGGAAACTCGTTCCTCAATCTTCACTGTGGTGAGAAAAGTAAAAAAGAGAAAGATAGAGTGTGTTACGTGGAATTTAAACAGAAAGGTATTCTGGAATAGTATAAGCTGAGTATAGTCCCTTTGATCCGCTAATATCTTAAAGCGATACTTTACACATGACTCTGTCGGAATGTTTTTAGCGTGCGCCCTAGCCTGTATCATTCGGGAGGAATAGCCATTTTCCACTATAATGAACAGAAGTGCTTTGTCGCTATTGTCTAAGCACTATCCACAGGGGGCGCTATCAAGAATAATAATATGGGGATACAGAAATGGCACCTGTATCATATTGTATTCCTTGTCTAGGTAACTAAGTAAAGTTTTTGAAATGTAGGACAACGAGTAAGGAAGTTATGATTTTTTTTGTAACTTGAGATCTCTGATGAATTGAGGAATTTACATACTTTGAGTATGTGCTGTCATATATATATATATTTTTTTTTTGGTTGTTTTTCTAGTAGACCTTTCCTGCAATTTCCTGCAATTTGAATATATTGTTTTCGGATAATACATAATGAGCATTTATATCATATATCCTCTCATGAAAAAGTCAGTTCCACTACGATTGAGAAAAGGAGATATTGTCATGATTGTGAGCAAGATGGAGGTACAAAATGAACGGATAAATGAAGTGTTAATTTTTAGAATAGGTTTACGTGAATTTGAAGAAAAAGGCAGCAATAAACGGGTCTTTACAGAGCGTACATAGAAATGAGAAGGTAATTCATTTTGTCTGTATGAAATATTTAATAAATAGGTTCATTTCAAGCTGAATTTCATTGTACAGATTGAATGTAGTATTTATATTTTCGGGGTCTGCAATACACATCTTGCTGTCCGTGGGGAGAAGCGGAGAGTTATTTTGTTATTTTTGAAGGAAAAGTGCAACGGAGAGAGGGCATCCAGTCATGACTTTGTGGCCGCGGTGCATTGGCGGATTCAAGAGGAGAAGCAGGAGAACTGGTTTAAACCCCTTTATTCAAAGCCGACTCAGATGTATCATGCTCGTCCCATGCAGGCTTTGTGTGGGTAATTAAGTTTTTACAGGCATGTATCCATCAGATATGGTTATTTACGTTTGGGGACCAACCGTTTACGTCACCATCCAAAGGACGCGACTGTGGATCGAATCTGTCAGAGGCAGTTAAAAGAAAAAGACAGAGAGCTGACCACTCGACCACTAAATCAACTCACACCCCCCCCCCCCTACGCCAACCCCAAACATGAAGGCTACCCATGAATTTTGGAGGGAGGTGGAAGGTGGCCTTATGGTTGGACTTTTGTTCATTCTATAAGCCTACAACGACCAGGATTCGAATCCCAGTAGCATCTCTTTTTTTTCACAGAGACGTTAAAGGCCTATCTCAGGCATGAATGATCAGATCTGAACGATACACTTCTGTAAAAACCCATTCACACACAGACACGCTCTTGTCCCCTTCCTTTGAAAAAATGTCTGGATCCGCCACAACTGGTGTCATCCACATCTCTCGACGTTACCTAAATAGAGAACGTCATCACCCGTGTAGAGACCCAGCCTGGAGCTATGGAACACACACGACTTACTAAAGAGGGAAGGGGGAGATATATAAGTGGGATGTTAACATGGAGGAAGACGATTTTTTGATGGAGCTAAATACGTACGGTAATTGCATGCATCTTTTAAATTTAGACTGCTACGCCATTAATCTTAATTTTTAATTCATGCATTTCATCATCATTTAAAAACTACAGTTCAGTTTTACGGCGGCACAGAGTAAATTACAACTTTCCGTACAATGAATAATACATGTGATTTACAAAAGATAATTTTAATTTCGATGTACAAATGATCATTTCGGTCATTTGGCAAATGCAATAAACAAGAAAATCGATTTGGGTAATGACGAAAAAGTGAAAGAAAAACGACTGATAAAAAGAAAAAAAAAAGAAAGAAAAGGAAAACTATTTGAAAATGGGGGTGACTATCGAAAAAAAAAAATGTTTAGGATTGGGTGGTAATACATATAATTATTGAAATGGCCACATCACAATGTCAATTTTAAAGTTTTTTTTTTTAAATATATATGTGGCTCTATTGTCAAATGAATAATAGTCTATACCGGGTTAAATTGCAGTAGGTTAAAAATAGTATGTAACTTTGCGTTTATTCTTTATCTATTTACCCTGCCCATTTGTACTGTTTTCCTCCTTGGTTTTGTTGATCATACGATCTGACCCATGGTAGAATTTACCAACAAGGGGCCCCCAAATGCTCCCAAGTTTGACAGTTTCGGGATTCTTTTAGACAGCAGAGCTCCAAAAGGGGACTTAACACCTTTCCTTGTTTTCTTCTATTTCCTCCCCTTTCTGACTTCCATTCTTTCTTCCAAGTCTAGATCCAAAAAGTTGGAAGAAAAGATGCCGAAAAGGAGAAGGCTTTTGTTTTCCATCTTTGTGTTAAGTGGGACTACAGGTTAAAGTCAGCGAAAATCAGGCCCCGCATCGAGAAAAAAGTGTCCCTGGTTGCTGGTTCATCTGGTCGGAAATAATCCATAATTCTAGCATTTTGCTGTGAACTTCCAATTTCTTTGCAATCTTAATCTTAGGTAAAAGATTCTAAAACAATGGGTGACATAATAATAATAATAATAGCTACTTTTTTATGATGTATATTGAGCACGTATCCATCCCAGGGGATGCTGAAGGCGCCTACAAAGTACTACTATTACCCTGGCTTAAGTCCAGCTGCCCTAAGGCGCTAAAAGCATTCAAGGAATAAATTCCTACCAGGTACCAATTTACTACACCTGGGTTGAAAGTGGCAAAATTAGCTTAATGTCTTGCCAAAGGACATTAGTGTCGCGGCGGGACTCGAACCGCAAACTGTGAGATCTACAGTCCGGTTGACGTATCGTCTAGACCACGACACCTCTATATTTGAGGAACCCCCTTCCCAACTATTAAAAATCGAAAGTTATTTTGATTTAACAAAGGCCTGCACATGGCCTGAAGACGCAAAGTTTACAACACTGCTGTCAGATGTAGCGTATGTTGTTTTGCTTTAATGCACAAGGGATATTCGGGTCTTAATCAATGTTGCAGATTTTCTAAGAAACTGTATAAGGAAGAAACATATAATTTTTAGAGTTGTTCGTCGTCATGGTTGTAATCTTTATAATTACTCCTCTTATTTTCTGTGAATGAAATGAGATTTTTATGAAAAGGGTTGAAATGGGACACAAAATGCCGACAGTCTTGATTATGGCCGACACTGGGCCTAAGTTTTGAGCTCCCAATCCCGGTGTGTTGATGTCATACCAAGATTCCACATCGCACATCTTTGTTTTCTTTGCCTAAATTGGTTGGATTTGGGCAACCCAAGGGGGGCTTGCTGGATGACTTTTCTGGCAGTGTTTACCGCGATGAAGAGGCCGGAAAGACAGGACGAACTTTTTGTGTGTGTGTTTGGTGGGGGGGGGGGGGGGGGGGGGAGTTTTCTTAAAGGTTGTGATGTCATTACTTTTTGCTCGCTTTAGATTTAAATTTCTTGACAATATACCATTTTCAAAATCTGAATTTAACGTTTTAAGCTCTTAAAATCCTTATAACCCTGAGCTGCATATGTCTACTTTCAAGCGATTATTGAGTTTTAATCCGTCATAATCATGAGCATGATGAGTGTTGACACACACCCCAAACGTCGGAGAAAAGTAGAGAAGTGACATCAAAAGTAAATGAATATAAACGACTTGGGAGATGACTATCGGATACTTTCAATAGTGAATTTTCTTATCACTCTGTCAGTGTCTGTACTATTTTCAACACATTCAAGTTCACTGGGCAGATGTCTTGTTCAGGCTACAACATTTTCATTACTTTACAGTTATCATTGAGTACTGGTTCGAACTAATTACCAAGCAGCAGAAACCCTGATATTGCTTATCATGCTGATGTCCACTAAAATATCTTGTACAATCCCAGAAAGTTTTGAAATAGATTTATGACATAGTACTCATGTTCAGCTTTTCAGGCCGGGGGTGGGGGGGGGGGGGGGGGGGGTTGCCACTGTCAGCCTATATGCACTATAGTACACCTAATTCTTGGAGAAATTTCAATTGACTGTATAGCTTATAATTATATTATAGTGACCTTGAAGGAAAGTGGGTAGTCACTATTTACTTCAATTTTAAAGACAATTGATTGATTGATTGATTTTATTTCTGCATTCAATAGCATGATACAAAATATAGTAATACATGTATTACAGATTTAAAAAATGTATAAACATATTGTCAGACATTAACAATTTACTTGTTGAATACAAAGAAAATATGTATACAATATGGGAAATTTTACAATTTTACAGGATTTGTGAACGCAGGAGACCGTCATCATGAGCGATTTGCTTGATGTCGATGGCAGCTTCAAAGTAAAACAGCGACATAGAACATACAATTCATGTTAAGTGCAAGAAGAAAAAAACAAGAAGAAAATGACACGGTTATACTGATGAATATTTTTACCAGTTGGGAAATTTGCCTGAATTTTACGAGAGTTGTAGTAATTCCCCTTTTTTAAATAAGTCTGACAAGGGTCATTTTAACTGTCCGTTCACATTTCGCCTCCCCGCTAAAAAAACAAAACTTCCTGCATATGTATGTGATATCCTCAATGAAGACCATAAAACAACATCCGTTACAGTGCTTTTTCCATCACTCTCTTGAGAGTCATTTAGGTTTCGGCACTTTCATCGCCGTTAACCAATCTCCCTCGCAAGGTTTTAGGGCTACGGACATTGCTCGCACTCCGGCCCCAGAGTTCAGCGTGCCCTTGAGGCGAAAGCGCCGATCTCATTAATTTTTTTTTCGGTTGGCGGCGGGTTCAGCTGAGAGCGGTTAGGATGATGAAATAGTTTGGACAGGAAAAACAAGTAACAGAGGGGAATCTGAGATTGACAGAGTATGATAATGAATGGACTTAAGATATGATCAAAGGCCATACCGGCTAAAAATACATTGTGGTCAATATTGATATAAAATCTATTTGACCTAATGAAAATATTGGGGGAAAAAATAATGTTTCGCAGAATATTGTGTAAACATGTAAATGTGCGTCGAATTTCCTCTCTCATTGGAATTATCCAAATGTTGTGATATTATTAAGATCATTTGCGTATCTTTCTATTTGTTCCTGGTGTTCCCGAAATAAGCTTTGCTTCTTGGGTATTCTCCTTTTTAGTCAAGTTATAAGTTCTATCGTTTTTTTTTTGTGTTTTTTTTTAATTCTGTTTTTTTTCTTCAAACAACATAAATTTTGAATTAAATAATTCAGTTAACAACATAGTAGGAAACATAATAATATGGATGGCAACGATGGTATGAACAAGGAAGTACTAGGTAAGCTTAGTACCTCCATGGTATGAACCTCCTTTGGAATGAATTTAGTGTAAATTTGTAAACAGGTATAAAATTATCAATTATCATTTTTCACAGTATATTATTATTTTATTCTAAGCAAAATCAATATATTTATCCATTCATCAAAGAAATTTAACTGATATCATGGGGAAAAAGAGAAGAAGAAGAAAGAGAGAGAGATAAAAAAAAGGCATAGGACCAGTGAGTTTCATAGGGTGTCATTATATCACGTGACTTTTCATGGAGGTACAAAATGCTGAATGTATATCGTGCTGGTGAGTGTAAGTGGCACAACAGTTTATAGTTAAGCACCTTATATAATAATAATAATAATATTAGGATTTATATAGCGCCTTTTTCCAAAGGATACAAGGCGCAATACAAAGTATCACATGATTACCCCCGCTTTAGCCGAGCTGCCATGATAGGCGCTTTCAAGGAATTTCTTCCTATTGGGTACCCATACTACCCCCCCCCCAAAAAAAAGCAACAACAACAACAGACAAACAAACACACAGACAAAACAAAACAACAGCAACAAACAACAACAAAACAAACAAAACAAACAACAAAACAACCCCCCCCAAAAAAAACCAAAAAAAAACAACAACACACAAACAAACAAACAAACAAACAAAAAACCCGGTATATAAACACTGTCCGCAGTCGTGGAATTAGGGGGAAGGGAAAAACGACCAGGACCCTTCCAGCAACATCATAACCATATATAAGTTAAGTACACACATTTAACAAAAATATATACCCATGATGTTGGTGTTGTGCCCTCCCCTTGAATGCTGAATATGAAAACCTTAAAATGTCTGTTAAAAGCCTTTTTTAAAGAATTATATGTTGTAAATTGTTTATTCTTTTTAAATTCTGATTTTCATTCTTTTCTTGTCATTGTTTTATGCTTGTCAGTATTTTTTACCCCTTATGTCCCCCTTTTGATACAAAATCCTGTATCCACCCATGTATAACCCGACCACAAGGGAACGTCTGCCTTGTGAGTTCCAAGGGGAAATAGCGCGATAGGTTCGTGTACTTTTGTCCAGCAAACGCTTCAAGGATGTTGGGATTTTATATTTTCAAGTTCAACCGAGGACTCTGTAAAAGTTCGCTTCACCACAGTTCAAAATAGTGAAAATTCCTCAAAACTATGTCACTAAGTAACAAACATGTTTGGAGTTAAATTGTTTCACGCTCCCGCACACCCTTTTGGCTGAACCAATAGGATGCTTTTAATGTTTGGGGAGGGGCAGATCCCGTAGGGAATAGCATTATCATGGAGCAACATTATTTTAGCCCCAGCACAGTTCCAATTTAAGGCCCCTTCATAAAAGGGAAAGGCTAAATTTGGAAATAATATTTTGCACTTTGAAACTAGACATGTAAAAATTATGTCTTAGAAGTGTTAAAATATAGGGTCCATATTTGAGAAGAAAGGTTATGCAAAAGAATCCTTATTTCAAGGTTATCTTCAGATTGATGACTTGAAAATACAGTAGTTATCAATGGTCAAATTCCTGTGTTTTCTATTCATTTGTTAGACATACTTGGGTTTGGCCTGAGTAAAACAATTGTGTTCAAAATAACGTTTGCCCTAATCACTTATTGACCCTTCTTTTTTATCTCTCAATTTTAACATTTCTCATTTAAAAAGCTTCGCGCCATCCCTCTTTTCTCACATGATAACCCTTTTCCTGTTCTTGGTCGTGTTTTTAAGGGTTCCTGTCATTCAAGTTTATTAATGCTGTTGACTGCTCATAAACCTATAGCTTTAAATGTGCAATTAAATGGACCTATTTTATGACAAAACGTAGTTTCTGCATTTCCTCTGTTCTCTCTCTCTCTCTCTCTCTCTCTCATATCATCCACCAGGTTTTGTGATATTAAACGCAATATCTTTTGCTATTTCTTTCGGCATATGATCATTCAAGTTTAACCTACATACATCAATGCAATTCAGATGACATCTCTGGCTTACATTCAAAGATGGAAATTAAAAAAAAAACATCACATAGTTATTGATAAAAAAAATCCCTTCCGTTGATTCGTGCAGTATAATTTGAGTCTCTCACGCAACATCAAGAGAAGAATGATTACGAATGTCATTCGGCAAATATGGAAGAAAATAAAAGGCTCTGGGACTTGGGATCCAGCGGCACGCTACAACGCCAGCACCCCGCGGCGCCCGGGTGTCTCCTCCACTACCTCGTCGTATATCAACTCGGCTGTGCAGCCACATCGCGCTTCGTTTGATTCATGAGCTATGGTGTCCGACAATGACAGCAGCTTCATCCCCGGGGAAAGTCGCTGGTCCCAAGGACAAGTAGTAATACTTTGTAAAATTGTTATATAGATGTGGCGGTTGGCCCCTTTTTTTATCGCTTGCAAGCTGGCATAACATTTGAACCCATACAGGATAACATTAATCACAATAAAGCAATAGCGATGAATGCTCGTTCAACGGACATACATGGAGCCGTTCAGGTATTATAATCTAGCCCCCCCCCCCCTTCCCCCTCGCGTCGACCCGTCGAAAATATAGCAGCTACATAGGCCTATCGGAATTGTAGAAGAAAGCAAGTTGATTCAAGAAATACCACGTGTGATGACAACTACCATATCAATATAATAACAACAACAACGATAATAATAATAATAATAATAATAACAATAATAATAATAGTAATGATAATAATTACAATAATACTCATAATAATGATAGTACTACAACTAATAATAACAATAACAATAATAATAAGGATATCAGTAATCATACAAATAATACAAATAATACTAGTACTACTACTACTAATAATAACATCAACAACAATCAAATAATCAATATAATAACACCAATTGATCTTATCAGAACAAGTTCTAAGTTGCTCTGAGTAAAAGGAAAATAAAAAGAAACAAATACAATACAATAAAATAAACATAAAAATGAAGAAAAAAAAGGGGGCGGCTATTTTAATCTTACCTCTTCTACAGCTAGTCTCATGTCCCAGACTCGGATGATTTCCTCCGTTCATCATGACTCCTCCGTGTCTTATCTGATAGAGAAGTAATAATAATGATAATAATAATAATAATAATAATAATAATAATACTGCTTATAGTAATAAGAAATTCTTGTATAGCGCATATCACATATTCATCAATGTCAAATGAATGGTATTTCCCTCGAGACTAGGAAAGCCTATTGAAAGTATTCCATAGTTGTTTGAGTTTTTGCTCTAGTGATTTATATTGAAATGTCAAATTAATCGGAAGAACAAAAAACAACTTAAATTTAAACAGAGTCAAGATGATGAATATACTTGACATAAATTATACATTAAATAAAGAGGAAGTATTAATGCCATTTTTTTTCAAAAATAAAATAAATGGATAATGAAAAATGTGCATTATGACAGGGGTGGGGTGTAACAAATGAGAATGAAACAGCAAGCTACTCGTGCATAAAAGCAGGAATTCCGGGAAAGATTACGAACCATAAATATTTAAAGCAATTACTTTTTATGTTTAAATCAAAGGAAGTAACGTATAGCCAAATAGCAGACACTGCGAAGCGATCGTTAATTATTATCATTTTGGATCATTCAACTTTCCTTGGTATATCAATGCTATAGTGCATGTAGGCCTAAATTGGAAATGGGCATTCCTGGGAGCACTTTTTCCCTCACTTTTTTCTTCTCTCTTTCTCTCTTTCTGTCTTACCATTTCTCTTTCTCATTGTGCCATACTCTCTCTCTCTCTCTCTCTCTCTCTCTCTATCTCATTCTTTCCTATCACTTTTAAATCATGCTATGGTGCTGGAAAGGGGGAGAGTGATTGGTGGAAGAGTGAGTGAGATTGGAACGGAAATTAGTAGGTGTGAAATATTTCCTCCGAAATTATTTTGGAAACAATGGAGGAATTTATCGCATCGACGGCGGAACAACATCACACTGGATATAAGTCATGCCCTTTCTCTCTCTCTCTCTCTCTCTCTCTCTCTCTCCACCCCACCTGAAATACTATGAGTATACAAACGTCATGTCCATCTTCAACTGGATCAAATGCGACATACTATTTCACACCTTCGTTAGGCTCTCTTCAAGCCGCTTGAAAGTACTCACCGCGGTGGCATACCGCGGCCTTGAATTTGGGTCGACGAGAAAAGGGCACCCATTAGGAAGAAAGTGACCAAGTTGATGATGCATACATACTAGTTCGAGTACATGTATTTCTATTAAATTACCACGCCGCCATATACATTTTGGTCAAGATCACAAGATCATTACGGAATACTACATCACAATCCAAATACGCTTATTCTACTCCATTAAATACTTCCTTATACATTAACGACTGTGAATTTGTTTGGATAATATAGATAATGAAATGATAATAATTATAGAATAAAACACAGTGGAAATGAAACAAGAACAAATGGGGGGGGGGGGGGGGGGGGGGGGATCAGAAGATAAGAATTGATTTCCTTCGTCTATTCTGATAAAATGTATGTGTACCTGTTTTCAAGCTTGTGAAAAGGGCTACGATAATGATAATAACAATAATAATAAACAAATATATAAATGAATAAATATGCATATGAATAAATAAATTAATTAATAAATTTATTAATGGATAGATAGATAAATAAATGAGAAGAGAATGTCCATGTTGTTGATTTTGCTTTAAAAAATTACAATTTATTGCATTTAAAATCGTGTCATCTATAAACCCAACCATCTCCATTTTAACTCAAGATCATTAATCAACTAGCATGCAAAGTTTACTGGTTTAGTTGCAACCCGCCACTACACCAATGCTTAATGTTTTATCGATGACATATATACCCTAATTTTACTTTTCTCAAAATAGAAGAAAATTCATATTTATCATGATAACGGAGATGGAATACACAACGTAGCAAACTTTATAAAAGGAAATCATACTGTAATGAGCTATATGATATCACTATTTATATATGAATGAAATATTGAAATTTTACATGCACAATTGTTATATGAAATGTATATAAGTTGATGATTTTTTTTTCTCTCTCTCTCTCTGTTTTTTTTTTTTTTGTCTTTTGTTAACACAAAATAAATATTGGTGCATACATGTCTCTGTCAGCGATATTTGATAATGAATTCAAGTCAATAAGCCAGTTCGGGGTTAGCGCATGGTACAAATGACCCCAAATATCCACAGATATTTTAGACATGGATGGTCCCTTTATGTGCACTTCAGAAAAAATAACTCTGGGAGTGATAGAGGTGCCTCATGAATAGCTTTTGTTTCCCCCCTTTAAAAAGAATACTTCCACCTGGATATCATGGAATGCACCATTAGTGCATAATTGAATAATGATTACATGACATTCATGAGCACATATCGAATATTAGTGTCAGTGGGTTTTAGAATTTGGTACAGATGACCTTTATCTGCTCATGCTCAGATTGCATCTCCGAAGTGGCTTATTCAGATTCATTTCACACTGAAATAAGGAGGAAATAAGGCTAAAATAAAAAATAAAAAAGATAAATGAAATAAAATAAACGTCTCTCAATTTCAATGCGGAGGACCCACTTTCCAACGACATTTTGCTCTAGTCCGGCCACGTACCAGCGGAGTCCACGGAAGCCGTCTTTTCCCGCGGATCAGTGTTAGTTGATTAACAAAGAAACACCAACCCCATGTTAATCTGAAGCGATTAGGGACGGTTTACCTGAGGGGTAAATCGCCGCACCCGACCGGTAAGAAGGGGTATTTAGTACCAATACACCTGTACGGTAATGGGCCAAGTGGTGGGTATTTTCCACTTGTCCTCACTTTGTTGGTATTTATTTCCATGCCCCTCATTTGTATTAGTCTAATGACACCATAGATAAGTGTTTGCATTATTAAAAAGTCTTTATTTTGTTCCGTGAGTATCCTTTCATTATTATCTTTTAGCATTAGAAAAATTGATTCATTTTCGTCTGTATTTTTGTTATTTGCACTTTCCCCAAGACCGCATTACAGGTAGCGAGTATACCCTGTGGCACGTGCCCGCCCCCTTAGGCGAAAGACCAAAAGGGGAAAATGAGGAGGAAGAATGAGAACTGAGAAGCAAGGGTAGGTGATAGCTGATAGCTCGTAAGAAAAGATAATACTATCTTCTTCCATTTCCTTCCCCGCTTGGCTGCTTTGCTTCCTCGCACTACACACCTAACTGATAAAACCCTAAACCTAACCCTGACCCTAAGCCTATATCCTTCACGAAATTGAGCAAGGAAAATTTGTCGCCGGAGCAAATGTCGCAGTCAGGCACCGATTTGAAGCCAGCGGTGATTTGTTCTAGAGACAGTTGGCATGGTTTGGTCATTTATTTTTGGGCGACCTGTTAAAAAAAAGATATACCCATCCAGGTAGCTCCTTGCCAATCGGTGTTATAGCATGTTCAAGTAATATGCTCCCTACCCCCCCCCCCCCCCCCCCCCCCCCGGCGAAAAACACGGCAAAGTTATTTTCATTTGGGTAACAAATTATCCAATTTTCTCAGGACTGTAGGGGCACTTGTACATCCAAACTTCACCTCTAATTTTTAGGAGTGTGTAAAGGTGTCTACTAGAGCACATGACATATCCCTTTAAGGAATTCGGGGATCATCTGCACTTTCTCGTGGAAGACGAACATGAATATCATAATCCATGGTCTGTACGAGTACTTGAAAGTGCTCTGGTAGGGTCGGGATAAACAAACACCGCGGCGGGACAACACCTTAGCGGTTTAGCGTTACATCCTTCGACACCAGTTCCAGGAGATCGTGGATCGAATCGATGAAAACCTGTCCTCCAGGTTTGTAGGGGGCATTGTCTTGACTTGGTCGGTAATTTGTACAGGTGACTGGTATAACACATTCCGGAAGATCCGTTCAATAAATATTTGTGGTCCATATTGTCAAATAATATTATTTTCCTTATAAATATAATTCTAAGGTTCTAATACATGTTTTATATTAATTAAATTTAAAAAAAAATGAAATATCTTTTTTTTTCGTATGTTCGTATTTACACTTTTATATTTCAATAAAACTACCGCTATTCGGCTTGTAGTCAATGTCAATTCCATCTATTACAGGAATAAAAATAAATGGAAAGACCACAACTAAATACAGAGAACTTTACTAATTTCATCAATTTTGTATGAATATAAAATTGTTAAGACAAATTAAAAATATAAAGTTTCCTTATTCATTTATTTTTTAAATATATTTGTTGTTGTTGATTGATTCGAGAGCAAAGCATGCGGTTGTGTCTTTGCCCGCCCCCCTCTCTCTCTTTCAATTCCGCTATAATTCTGTATCAAACTGTTATCTTTTAAAGTTATTTTGTTTATTTCTTTTCTGTCTCGGACTGTATTTCTATCAATCATTGAGCAATAGCAGTGCATAATATCTTAATTTGAACAAATGCTAAATATCATTCACCGCTCCCCCTCCCCTCCTCCAACTCAAGCTTACTGGGCTTCATTCTAATCATGTTACTTCATACTATAAGTGTGCTACGTGAACAAAATTAAATGCCCACAAAAACGACGGAAGAAAATTAATGCTAATTTGAATTCGAATTTTAATACGTTGTTGCTTCCTATCGAATCCCATCCCATTACAAAGTTTTCTTACACGATGCATGTTCGGTAGCTGACGGAGGCACTATTTCTTCAAGATGCTGCAAGAGCGGCATCTTAAGAAAACATCTTCATAATAGCAGTCATATTTTGGGCGGGAGTTGTCTGCGGAGAGTTCGATACGTCTCTTCGCTGTTCATGGTGCCTCATGAAAAACAGTATGAGTTATAAGACGCCTAAAGAAGCTTAAACCTAGATGATGTTTGTCCAGTTCCAGAACAGGATCGTGATCTCCTATAACAAAGATTCGCCTTATTTATGAAGGGAATAATGCGTTGCTCATATGAGTAAAAAGTAGAAAACAGTTTGGGTATAAGACGATTGAATTACGTGTGCGTAGAAATGATCCTTCCATCCAGCTCTTACGGAAAGCGTTTTTGACACAGGTTGTACCTTTATGGTAGGACAAAAGTTCATGACATACGGTTGCACTTCTTGGTCTGTGAAGCTAGAGATGCCCATTTAATCGATGCCGTTTACTATGCAGTTATTACAGGTTAGTTGTCTGTTGAAAACGAAAGTATATCTTGTCGCACAGACAAGATAACAAGTTAACACAAATTATAATGTCGATAATGAAGTTAGATTTAAAGTGCTTTTCCTCATCATAAAACGCGTTTATACCCCAGCTTTAGCCGAGGTACCCCGATAAGGCGCTAATTATAAGGGATTTCTTCCTACAGGGGAGCGTTTCATGAAAGGAAGTTTTCGGATATTTCATCCAACAACTGTTATAAGCAGTAATTTTTGTACGCCCGTATTTGCCAAGCAGACTAATGAAACGAGAGGGGGGGGGGGTATTGATACACAAAATTTGATGGAAACTATTTCCCGTATTTTGTTTTCGTAAAAGTGTTATAAGATAATACACATCTACACCTACAATTAAATCTCTTTCAATAATTTTTAAATAATATTCTCTATGTCCTTTATAGGTCCACCTCTTAAAAAGGATAAGTACACACGTGACCAATCAATCATTCCAAAATTGATGATTTCTTTGTAATGCTGCAATAATTCATTTTGTTAGAAGATCGGTTGATAATTGCTTTTAAATCAATAATAAATGTAGTAGTATTTGTGTTAAAATATTTCACTTTGTTTGTTTGATAGCTTTGTTATTTCCTTTCCAAATGATACTCCGCTTTTTTGGGCTTATATCATTTTGGGAAATACATTACATGCTCATCACGTCATTTTAATCAATGATAATGACATTGATAATTCATTCTCGTAACCTTGTGACAATGTTATTTCCTCGGTACCACTTGTTTATTTCAGTTAGACATGTTTATCTGCCTAATATGGGAAACACAATAATGTGTATTAGCTATCAACATAAAATTTCTCGTTGCATATACTTCAGTTTATTTTCACGATGGCGAAAATGGGGATGGCGATGGTGATGATGTTGTCGATGAAGAAAATGAAAATATTTAATATTCATTTCGCAACATAATGATGAGGACGACGAAGATATAGTGATCACGATTATATAGTAGAAAATATAATATGAAAATAATGAAAAGAGTGATGATGATGATGATGATGATGATGGTAATGGTGATAATGTCGACAATGTTGAAGACGACGGCGATGATTATGAAATGTGAACAAAAATAAATTAACTACTTTAATCTTACCTCATCACACAAATCAATGTCTCGGCAGTCCATGCCTCCATACGAGCTCAGATAAGCATCCTGGTCATCGGCTTCGTGCAACATCAGCTGTAGTCTTTCAATATACTGTATAGCGTTCCTCAAAATAGTCACTTTGGGCATCCGCTGCTCTGGATTCGAACACGTCCGCTGTTTGAGCACCTCGAACGCGGCGTTGACCTTACACAACCGCCTCCTCTCCCGCTGCGTGGCCGCCCGCCGCTTGTCGAAGAGACTCGATTTTTTCTTCTTCTTACACGCCGAGCACGCCCACAGCAGACATCGTCGCTCGCCGTGCTCCGCTCCGCCGACGGGGGCCAGGACGTGCGAGTGCCGGTGGTGGTGATGGTGGTGATGGCTGTAGCCGTTGTCGAGCGATCCCGCAATGGAAGCGTTGTTCGAACCGAGGACCATGGTGTCGCTTCGTTCAGTGTCCTGCCCGTTTCGCCCTCGGCAGTGTGCGGAGGCGTAGGCACACGAGTGACCGTTACTTTCGCTCAAAGATAGCGAGTAACCATCCGATGATATTTCACTGTATGGGTACATTGTTCCTTAGCGACTGAGCCCGACGTATTCCTTTAGAAATCAATAAGCAGAATAATAATAACAATGATGATGATATGACACGTAGACCTAATATCAAATCCTCCCCGCAACTATCAGGCAAGGGTTTATGTTGATTTTCTTTAAATCATCCAGAGACTACCTCCTATATTAGGCATGTACCAATCATATCTGTAAATGAAAACAAAAGGAATTTGATCAAAAGTCAGGAAAGTTATAAAACGATAACAATGACTGTGATGGTATCAAAATCAATTACCACTCCACTTCCAAAGCGCACTTGATATCGATAAAGACGCTTCAGTTAACGGAAATGTACGGAGCATGTAGCCTCATGAAAAATAATTATATTTCTGACCATTTGGAAAAGCCTTTTTTTAATTCCAAAGTTATCACAGTATGTTGTCGGGGGTACTATTAAGTAATTGATACTTTCTTAGGTGCTAGGCAGATAGTTGAATTTCTATTACTTTGAAATATCTGTTAACCTCACCATTCCAACTGTTTGGTTTTCAAAAAATAATGGAAGATTTGGATATCCATATAAAAGAGATCTATAAATCTACTTGACTTTAACGGAAGCATTAATCTGCCTAATGTGGTTGATATACAAATATATATCACTTCGAAAGTGAACATTTAAAAGTTAGTGGACAAATAAATTGTTGAAATTACCCCCAAAATACACATAAAGAAATAAAGAGAAGTAAGGAAGAAAAATTATAAATTGAAAAATACGTGATGAGGAGACGGAGAAAAGGATTAATCAACAGCTATAGAGTGACGATGGAGAATAGGAGAGATAAAGGAAGAAGATAGACGGGAGAGAAAGTGGGAGGGTGAAAGAAAGGTAGAGCTGAGAGAGAGAGAGGAAAAAAAAAAGCAAATGCGGGAAAGAGAGAGACGGGAAAAGGGGCATCACACACAAACACACTTCAAAAAATATGTTAAGAGGGAAATGTCGCAGAGGAAATGTATGATTGACAGACGGAGAAATAATTCATATTAATTAATAGATGTTAAGGCGGGAGAAAGACAGGGGGCGGGGTACAATAAACCAAAGATATTGTTTTTAAAAGCTTCGTTTGCATTCGTTCACTATAAGAATAACCTTCCAATGTGATTAATGCCCCTTATACAGCGATACAAGGGCGTCAAGTCAAAGTTTTAGAATTTGCTGGATCAACAAAAATTACATTTCTGAGAGTCACATCGTGTTTTCATGACTTTCATAACTGTTACCTTTCTCGTTTTATGCACGTCAAAATGTTTTTACGAGACCCTACGGTACCCCGGATGTAGCCGTTTTGAGCGATTCGTAAATCGACTCGGCGCCCGAGATATAACTTGCTACTGACCTTCTTGGCCAGCTGGGTCTCAGGTCGGGAGTCCGAAACACATTTCGAAGTCTTTGGGAAATATGAACAAATCGTGAAAACCGACGTTTTTGCGCTTCTTTCTACAGGGCAACTGTTAAAGAAGTGCCGCAATTAGTCATATGGTTACATCTGCATCTTGCAAAACTTCATCAGATTATCATCACGGCTATTTTGAATAAAAACTAAAATAATTTGACACTACCTGTAACCTTATCAATTATCTCTTCTTGTACTGAACGAGGAGAAACGTCAATAATTTTAAACCGACATAATTAATTCTAAGATATATGCAGAAACATGAACATGTTTCTAATAATGGCCTCATATTGTACATGTCGTAAGTTATCAGTGAGTGATGATATGATTAGGCCACATAAAATTCCTAGTTTCTCGTTCCCTCCTCCTTTGTTTCGAAGGCCTTAATTTTATTTTGTTATTTGATATTTTATTCTGAAATGAAACAAATAAGAATATGAGGACATTTAAACAACAAGGTAACACAAATTATTAATATACCGGTAATGCAATTTACCTTTGTTTTTGAACCTCCGAGATGGATGTGCAAATGAATGATTTTTTCCCCCAAACATGTCCTGAAATTGACCCAATATAATTTTTATGTAAGGACAAAATATAACATATTAAATATCATGGAACTCCCTCCTCCTCATTTCGAAAAACCTAGACGAGAAACTAGGAATAGATTTTACCTGGCATTATGTCTGGTGATGGGAATACTTCGAAATGGCAAAGATAAGTCCAACCCGGCTTTAAGAAAGTAAATAAAAGCGAGGGATACCTTCCAAATACACTCATTTTTTTTTTTAATTTCTCTTCAAAATGAAATGAAGACAGCATCTTTTGCTCATACAAATGATTATCCGGTATACAGTGCCTTGTTTGCAATAGAGCTAGGATATAACTATTAACCCATCATGAATTTGAAAACAAAATGCAAATGTCTAATATTACCAACTGAATACAATTCGATAGTATTTCCCACAACTCTTTAGTTATACACTGTAAAAACTAAAGTGCTACTTTTTCGGGGCATGTATAGTGACTGCACCTGAAATGCTGTTTTAGCACTTGTAGTGTGCTAATTTACCAGCAAAAAAAATTGTGACCGTGGCGAGGCTCGAACCAGGTTCTGCTGATTGAGAGACGTTACCGATAGACTAACGAATGCTTCCTGCAATCCAGTTTAGTCATGGGAGTCAAGTAGATGACATGAACTATGTGGTGTCGTAAATTCACTATGTAACAATATGATCTGCTCTAAATCGTACGATGTGAGTTAGTCTAGCGGTAATGCCAGCAATTCTCGATCAGCGGACCCTGGTTCGAGGCTCGCCAAAATCACGACTTTTTTATGAATGTTTAGCAGTTTAAGGAGCCGGTCCAGCTCCCGTGAAAGTGCTGAAATAGCACGCTGAGTGCATTCAATAGCACTCTGAGTGCAGTCCCTATGCGTGCCCTCAAAAAGTGCTATATACAGCACTTAAGTTTTTAGAGTGTAGTATTGTTATTCTATCACCATTCTAAGCTACTGGATGTGTTAACAACATAAATTACTAAATACAAAATTCATGTCGAAAACGTCAACAATTATTTTGAAGAAAAAAGGTGCAAGTGACAAGTTTATAACAGTGAAAATATGTCAATTATTTTTTTCAATCGACTGAATCGGTTGTTTATCAAACCATCGGAATTATCTTGTTACATTTCATTTAATTTATCTTGATATATCTTGATATAGCCTGAATATTCTATTGTCACTCATATAATTGGTTTCTTATTCAACTTTCATTTTCGCGGTTGTTTTCTTTGTGGAGAATGTTGTACAGCATACCCAGTGTTGGTGCCATTAAGCTAAGGGGCTACTTGGAACACCCGCGAACTCAACAAACATCAAAAGAAACACTCTCTGTTTTATTATCATCCGTGTATCCTTGGTATAAAATCTAAATGCGTTTTGCGACATTGTTTAATGTTTCCGGGTAGACTGGAATCAACAACGGAGCGAAAGAAAATGTGGTTTCCATTTCAACTTTCTTTTATAGCTTCGGATGCGTCGTTTGAGCAACGTGGGATTGACGTTATGGATGGTCTGTACATGACATTAATTCAATAGGTGTACGTGGTATTCATGTACACAGCCAGAGAGACTTGTATATCATAATCATGATAAATTAAATCTACATTTCAGCACCATTTTATCGCTTGAATATCAAAATAGATATGTCAATCTACTACTAGTGGATGCAAAAAAATATTACAGTATTCATAATATACAAAAAGTAAAGAAAACTACAGTCATACAAACTTTATGCCGAATTAATCACCTAAATTCACACTTCATCATTGTCCAACTCCCATCAAATATTCGAAAATGCTTTTAAAAAATGGGTGCTCTACAGATTTTAAAGGCAGGAATATGGAACATAAAGTCAATGATTTAAAAAAAATTCCGAAGCGATAACATTGTAGGCATGTACTTTACGTATAAGCATACATAAGCTTACAAATATTTAAAAAAATAATCATTTCATATCACGTGTGCAAACAACGATAATAAGGAACTACGATATCTTAACGAACTCTAAAAATCAAATTTTACTTTCGGAAATATCACGATTAAATAAATTCAAATGAAATTTTTACTATTCAAAGCATCCGTACATAGCGATAGTTACAACCCACCTTTATATACGACGTTCAAACGACTAACGCCGGGTGATTATCCCGACTGAGACGGCGGTCTGTAGGATGAGAGCTACCATCAGCTAACCCAGCGGGATCAGGCCCTCATTTTCGTCTGAATGGATGGGTACGGAATCGCTCAGCTTTCCGATGAAAATGGCATCGGCGGCCGATGCACTGGAAATGCAAAATCCTCTTTAACCCTTCGCCGGCCGCGAAGACGCACACTCGCCTCAGTGTGTATTGCCTTTAATTGGATGTTTGATGGAGAAGCGGGTGAAGTGTTAATCGCACGGTATGTACGGGTAACTACTGGGACGCTTGATGTCGGGTCTGGGGTCTAAATAGACCGCTGTTTGGAGGACTGATGATGGTGATAAACTACTTCTCTACTCGGATGTGAATGACATTCGTTGATCGGAGGAGACTAGGGCGTGTGAGGGAGAACTTACGGGTGGGAGGATGATGTATTCTTTCGTGTGAACAAGATGTTTGGTTTTCGGGGGAGGGGGGGGGGGGGGTAATTAGCAATATTTATATAGATTTTTCCCATTTCATCTATATTTTGTTGTTGCTGTCAAGCAGGTTATGCCTCTGTTTTGTTTTTGTTTCTGTTTTTATTGGTGTTTGTTTTGTTTTTCTTTATATTTAGTACGTTTCCGATACTGTCGAGTTCTCTCTACCCCTATCTCTTCTGTCTGTCTTTCTTTCTTTCTTTCTTTCTCGCTCTCCCTCTCTCTCTCTCTCTCTCTCTCTCATTGTCTCTGTCTATCCCTCTCCCCCTCTCTTTCTGTTGCCATTTTCGAAATACCTTTTTTCTTGCACACACGTTTCCCCCTTGTTCTTTATATCTTTCTTTAGTGTGTGTGTCTCTTTCCTCGTCCCTCTTTCCACCCCTCTATATTCATAAATCGATCCGTACATTTACATTTACAGACACACTATGTACTTTATGTATTTCGTGTACCCAGTGACATTTCAAGGGGCAGTCAACACTGATAATAATCTCTTTAAAAAAAATGATCATTGAAATTTTGAGCAAAATCCAATAAGAAATAAGAAAGTTATGATTTTTTGAACTTGTAATCTATCAAACACAAATTGGTAATCCGTTATGTATCTTGCGAGCTCCTCTGCCATTAGACTTGTACTAAAAAAAACCCCCTTAAATTTCCACTTTTTCAAAGAAAATATTCAACTTATATGAAACAAATCCTTTATCGTTACTGAGAAAATTAAAATCTATGAAATTCTCTGCTTTTATTCTAATCAACTTAATACAAGGAAGGTCTTTCTTCTTTAAATTTGATTGGGTATGCTAAATACATCAAATACAAAAACACCGATACAGATATTTGCCCATTAAAAGTTGAGTTTTCCTCTTTTTTCCTGACGGAATAAACGCAACAATGTTTAGTTTTGATTAACAGGGTAATGCGAACTACGTCATTACACTCACAAAAGTTGCAAAGACAGCCAAAGATCTGAGACAGTAGCAAACCTATTAAAAGCAAATGCAACAATTGCTAAAATTATAGATCACTAGACATTTATTCCACCACATTTATGCCATGCATGTCCACACTCATATCATATCCGTGATTATACATTGGAGGTGCTCCTTTAGTAAGTCAATATTCCTTTTACCAAGCGGGCTCAACTGCCCCTTGCACTCCCCATGAGCACCGCCTTCCCCGTGTGTATTGCAGTACCCCCTCCCGATGACAAGACGAAGAATTGGACAGGTGTGTACTTCTATGTGACGTCACTAATGTCATTTGCAAATGGGAGGAGATTTATTGCGCTTTGTGGCGCGCTCTAGGCCGCCAAGACATAACTCCGTCGTGATTTTATATCCTTCATTATTTCCTCTCTTCAGTAGAAAGTGCATTACAACATCAAATATTCCAATATTTCTTCTTCATGTCATTTCCATTTCTTGAATTTTGTCAGAGAGCTCCAAATATAAAAAGAAATGAAATGTAACAGCATATAAGGAAACAAAACATAGACACACGCACACACGTTTACATGGCTTTACTTCCGAGGACAACTATTGTTCCTCTATTGTTACTCGTCCTCGGACAGTCGACGGAATAAGGCATAAATTCATTGTTCGACGTTCGAGGACTATTGTCCGGCTTCCGAGGACCATTGTTGTCATGAATTTTTTTTTGTTCTCTGTCCGAAAATGTCCTCGGACATAATGCTAAACAAACGCACCCTCACGCACACAAGAAAACAAAAATGGTTTGTGACCTTAAAAAAAACCCCTTTCACTTCTCCCGCCCCCTTCCAATCTACTCACTGCTTTCTCTCTCTCTCTCTCTCTCTCTCACTCTCTTTCCCTCTCTCCATCTCTTTCATATTTCTTCTCTTCTATACTCTCTCTCCCCGCTCTTTTTGTCCGACTCTCTCTAGGCTATTTATTTCTCTCTTTCTCTCTCCTTATTTTTTTTTCTGTTTCTCTATCCATGCACCATCCCTCTCTTCTTTCTCCCCCTTTCTCTTCCTCAATTTATTTCCCTTGCCCCCCCCCCCCCTCTCTCTCTCTCTCTCTCTGTCTCCCAATTCTCTCGCCCCTTTTTCACTTACAACTAAGCAATTTAGAGTTAAAATCTTCTTCTTCTTTTTTCTTCAAAAGTTACAGACTATGACTGATACTACTTTTCATGATAGTGGCTACTTGTGAATTAATTTCAACGTTTGTTTGCCTATCATTCAACTCTGCTACCCTATACTTTCTGGTACCCCGTGTATTTAAAATGATAAAGAACTCAATAGACCAAGTATGTAATAGGTATTGGGTCCCTTTGCGTCAAATCTTTCAGGTCACATGTATAGCACAAAATAAAAATGAGTAGATATGTCTATAAAAAATATGATTAATTTCATTATCACGTGTGCAGAAATAAATTTTGTTTCCAAAGTCCCAAAACTAGGACAATAAGGATGATATTTGTCTTCTATTGATTGTAGGGGATGTGAACCCCTGAAGCCCCGTCCACATCTTCTCGTTATGTTTCTGTGCCAAAGAACATCCAACTCCGATGTCACCACATCCAACACACACCACGATCTATCACGAGTTCTCGCTGATTGGAATCCGTTGTTGAGTGGAATATTAGAATGTTTACAGGCTCGTTTGTCACACGTAATGCTTTGTTTAGAGCCTGCATTAGAGCTCGGTATACACGTTAGAATTGGGTCTTAGACCAGACTCGATCACGTGTACAAATCAGGTGTACAATCTTGATAAGTCTATTGCAAGACGAAATAAGAAGCAATTGCAGCTGGTCGTATAAACATGGTAAATATAAAGGTGAAGTCGTATAGATAATGATGCTATCAACACTTCAGCCTTACGTTTAACACATTGAAAATCACTTTCATCCTAAATACTCGTATACGACACAAAAGCAACAACAACAAACACCCTTATTAAATGTAGTTTGCCGTAATAGCGTGAATATTTCAAAATGGTGAACGAACAAATTATTCTGTTCGTGAAGAGAATATAAAAGTACATCAAAATGTTTTAATGAAAGACAATACACGCAATATTAATGAAGATATTTGAATAAACGGGGGAAAGGTTAATGCCTCTAAATTATCTTTAAAGTGCCTATAGGGCATATTTTCTTTTTATCATCATTCGAAAAAAACCCACACCCAGCTTTACCCTTTAATTGCCCACTGTGTAATTGTGCACTCTTAGAAATATTGGGCAAAATTTTACCCAAATTTTACCCAACATGAGGGTCCTTATGAGTCCGACCAACTTTTGGGTAAACTTTACCAATTTCATTCTTATTTTTGACCAATGTTGGGTAAATGCATGTAAAAGTTGAGCAAGATTTAACCAACCTATGCCCAATCTTCATTTACCCAGTGGCATTTACCCAACATTTCTAAGAGTGTGCAGAGGGTTATTGTCCGGGATATCTTTGGGGGTAATTTGGTACAGTTGTAAAGGGTAGGGGTAGTGTACTGATAGGCAAAAATACATTATGACCACATCCAAATAAGTTGGGTGGGGATAAATGAATCAGAATAAGTACATCTAAATAAGAGGGATGAAAAATAATCCACAGGAAATAAAATTTTAACAGCACGGTGCTTATTATCTCGGTACTTGTATTTTTGACCAGGCACCACAAAAACCACCAAAGAGTCGCCAGATATGAATTTTCAGTTAATGCCCAATTCTGAAAGAGGAGATTCTCAGCTTTATAATGATATATAACTCATTGTCATTGGATGTTCCTAACCCACTGTACAAGGAGTAGTATGCTCAGTCCGAGAGAATGTTACTTTTGAGAAATAAGGGTTTTAAGTTTGGAGTCTAATGAAGCACTCTGACTAATGAGGAATTGTGCTAAGGTGACAAAAGGAGGATTAGAACTCAAGAGAAAATTTCTATGAATGGACTATCCGATTGTCCTAAACCTTGACATACTTATCAAACACATCCCGCTCGTTGTATTAGACAAGAATCAATACAAGAACTTACTCTTTCTTAAAGTTATTGGAGATCAAACTTGGTAAGTATTCAGGTAAGTATTCATGGGTTGTGTAGATGATAACAAGAAAATAAAAGGATATATTGGGCTTTATTGTGCACACTCAAGTAATTCATCTGCTCGCAATGCATGTTTGTAAGGCGGAGCAAAGTTTCTAGGATAAAAATTGATTAAAGAAATTCATATAAAATCGAGTATCTGTCCTCTGTAAATTTTAAGGAGGCAAATTATGTTTAATAGTCATAATGTTTTCTATTTTACCCCTCGGCTGAAGTGAGCTTGTCTTTGTGTTCTTTTAACGGGTTTATATTTCTCAGTGTATTTCCACTATTTCAGCCTGCGATTTGGCGAGAGTTATGTTTAGCCGCGTTTCAGCCTTCATAACTTTTGTTATCGCCAGGAAAACGACCAAATAAGACACCTTATTCAAGAGATTTTTATATTTTGTCTCTACTTTGAACATTATAACGAATTACACCCCAACGTTTTAAAAATAATTTGATGATTTTTTGATTACTGTCAATTTTACACGTGAGCGAATGGGGACCATAATGTGAGCCCTATAATTCTAGAGAATGCCGCCATCTACTGTCCTGTAGCATGATAGCCAGCGGTGGCGTAAAAGCGGAAACATGTTACACGATAAGAAATTACAACGCCACCCCCCCCCCCCCCCCCCCCATGGATCCTTACGGATTGGTCCGGTTAAAAGAAAAACAAAACAAAACAATAGAAAAAGAGCAAGCAGAATTCACATTCTAAACAATGTGTCTTTACCTCATAAAAGATATATCACGCTCACAGAACTCCACATGGCCAAAGACTAGAGCCCCCCCCCCCCCCCCCCCCCCGAGGCTCCTAAGTCTGTATTCAAGGGGCAGCTCTAGAATTCGGTAACAGGGTGGTTCCGATCGCACCCCAACAAAAAATGAATAATAAATAAAAATACACAAAAATACAAAATACAAAAATAATATAAAGTAACATTACGATAATAAAAAAAGAATTTAAAATAAATAAAAAATAAAAATAAGAAAAGATAACAAGAAAAAAGGACATCTGGTTCTTCTTCCTATTTTTTTTTTTTTTTTTTTTTTTGGGGGGGGGGGGGGGGTGTTGTCTTAACACCCCAAAATCTCTTTCAAGCAAAAATCATGAAAAGGGGGTTGTTAGCGGGAAAAGGGAGGGTCTCACCAGGAAAACAAATGTGATGCAATACAGCACACATATGACATGCATGACAAGCGAATAAATGGGGTGTCAGATATGTAACCCCCCCCCCCCCCCCCCCCCGAGTAACTGATTTCAAAATGAGCAATCAGATCACGCTCCAAAAATGTTTCAATTGTGTACAATTAATACATGTTTCCATTATGTCAAATTAAAACTATAACATTTAAGTTCACAATTTCCTTCGAACCTAGTGCGCTAATTTTTTTCCTTCAAATATAATTATGTCCTGCTACTCAAGGATATGACTACATCCGTTTCAATATAATTACACAATCAGTAAATTTTTCTTTTTCAGTGAAACTCGCATTTGGTCGGTGGACGCTCTTATGTGAGGTTTGCGAGCGTATCGTAATGAATAAAAAATGGGACTACATATTAATTATTCGAACTTGAGGAGCCTAAGCAAACGTTACTTTATACAGAACTATAAAGAATTATAAGTTAAACAACAGTTATACAAGGATTTGTTCATGTTTTACTATTCCAAAACAAGTCTATTTTTATACTGAAAGTTAGTACTTTTCCTTTTAGGTATGAATGTATTCATCTCTACTAGCTACATACACTGCTACACTGGCACATCACAAAAGTTGAATTTCCTACCGGAAAAATATTTTTAAAATATGGCTATTATAATAACATGAATATGGTTTAAAAAAATGACATTCATTTCTTGCTACATCCATATAGCAATGACCTGCTCCGGGAACTGACCAATCACGGAACAACATGACAGTCATGAATGATTGCCCATTGCCCTCAAACAATTTACACAAAAGGTGCTTTGTGTCACTTTGTGCACGAAAACTGTAAAAAATTGTTGATTTTGATTTTGGTTAAAATTCACACAGTTTCAAAAGTAGTTATTTGATATTTAAAAAGGCAGCTGGCATGTCAAAGACTGATTTTATTATCTAATTAGATTATAGTCCCGTAAGACCTAATGGAAATCATATTTTTTCCATCCCGAAATTTTATTTTAGGGATGTAGCATTTTCTAAAGAATTAAACTCTTCGCATACGAAAATATCTATGTCCTACTCATGAGCTTGTATGACATCCTTATAGGCTGCATTACAAATACATGTATATAAATCAGGAATGTTAGAAAGTATGTAAATGGTAGGCTTAAATATCTCAAGAATTTGGCAAATTGTTGTGAAACAGTGTCTTCCTAGATTTCTTCCTATAGTTAAGGGTGTAACGATGACCATTTAGCTGTGTAGGGTTATACATCAAATTTCATCTTTTGGTTCTGAGCATTTCACATTGCATCAATGATGCATTACATCATCTTTCGCGGGTAAATCGGCAGATGATGTGATTTCATCCATTAGAACTCGCGCAAGACCATGTCTTACTGTCTAAGGGTGTATTAACGAAACAACATTAGCCCACAACATAATGATAACGATACCAGTACTCATAGCATATAGGTCCAGTTTACGCATTGCTGTTGGAAAAACAAATTGTACGAATCTGATCCGAAAAGGCCCACCATAATTATACTGATCTTACTTTGTTTATTTACTCTGTAAATGACATTTGACTAATAATTGCCGGCAGCAAAATGTGATTATGGTCTATAAACTTGGACGATTCATCCATGAATATCCTGGGTTTTTTTTAAACCAGACACATTGACGAGACCGAAATCAGGGCCCTGTTTCATAAAACCTGTTATCAATAACAAGTTACTATAATTGTTATAAGCTACTGAAATCATTGCATTTGACTGGCTCAGAGCAAATTTGTCATAGAAATGTGGCAGTTGTAATTGATAACAAGTTTTATGAAAAGGGGCCCAGACTGACAATTGTTTGAATATGTATCACATTACATCGAATAGCCAATAATAGGATGGTTTATAATCGACTTTGAGGCGGTTTGGCTGTGTGATTAAGGTATAAATCAGAACCTCTTCTCTAGCATAAGGATGGGAATTTCCAATAACCTTGAGACCCGTAACCGGTGAAGATTCCCACGTGGTTGATTTCTAGAGGTTCATGATCGTTCAACTCCATCAGATGTGTAGCGTCGCCATAGCGATATAACTTGATGTGACCGTCTGCAAATGAGATCTCATAGTGGTCATACAACGGAATGCCAGAAAGCCCCATGGCGACTGGGTCACCGTAGCGAGTTGTTAAGAAGTTACAAGGAGGATCAAAACGTATAATGCATCGCCGGATACCACCACCGGAATTCTGCCATCCACCAATTACTGTACGGGAAAACACAAAGGCAAGTACCGTTTATTCGATGTCATGCAAGGAAATCAAATTTATAGATCTAGAATTCATTCATGGTAAGCAAACCTACCTATTTCGTACATATAATTGTTCGCCTCATTGCTGCGAGATAGTCCAATTATCGCGTCACTATCGGCGCTGACCTCGAAATCGAATGACGTCATTCCAGGAGCAATGGCTAGACCAGGAAAGGTGTAGCGCCTGGTTTCTTTTACGTCAGGAGTATGAAATACGGGACACGCTGTATTAAACATAAGATATAGTCAGAAAGGGGAAGTCGGATTATCTATCTTCTTCAAAGAATATGATATGAATATCATCTTAAAAAATAGAAATGATTTTCCCTGATAGCAGAAAGTGTTAAAAAATGACGTGATATTTACGTCGTGGTTTTCGTCTTTTTTACGTCCTGTAATTACGTCAATAAGACGACAACTTGCACCAACGCAAGACGTCAAGAGGACGTCTTATTTTGACGTCATCTCTACGTCTTGTACACTGTAAAAACTGAAGTGCTACTTTTAGGGGCATGTATAGTGACTGCACCTGAAATGCTGTTTATAGCACTTGTGCTAATTTACCAGCAAAAAAAATGGTAACCGTGGCGAGCCTCGAACCAGGTTCCGCTGATTGAGAGGCGCTGACGTTACCGATGAACTAACGAATGCTTCTTGCAATCCAGTTTAGTCATGGGAGTCAAGTAGATAACATGAACTATGTGGTGTCGTAAATTCACTATGGAACAATATGATCTGCTCTAAATCGTACAATGTGAGTTAGTCTAGCGGTAATGCCAGCAATTCTCGATCAGCGGACCCTGGTTCGAAGCTCGCCCAAATAATTTTTTTTATGAATGTTTAGCAGTTTAAGGAGCCGGTCCAGCTCCCGTAAAAGTGCTGAAATAGCACGCTGAGTGCATTCAATAGCACTCTGAGTGCAGTCCCTATGCATGCCCTCAAAAGGTGCTATATACAGCACTTCAGTTTTTACAGTGTACAGATGACGTCAAAATAAGACGTCCTCTTGACGTCTTGCGTTGGTGCAAGTTGTCGTCTTATTGACGTAATTACAGGACGTAAAAAAGACGAAAACCACGACGTAAATATAACGTAATTTTTGTGCTATCAGGGTTAAAGGTAATGTACTACATTTTCATCCTAAAATCTGACTTTCCAAGATTGTTGTGTTATGCTGAAGATTACTAAATGTGAGAAGTTATCACCAATCAATTAAGCAAAAAGATTGGTAATTATATGCGTATTTTTAATTATTCTAATAATAATTCTTTTATTCGCGGCCTCGAATTGAATCAGCGAAATTCAAAATTATTTTCGGCCGTTACTAACGGCCGAAAATAATTTTGAATTTCGCTGATTCAATTCGAGGCCGCGAATAAAAGAATTATTATTAGAATAATTAAAAATACGCATATAATTACCAATCTTTTTGCTTAATTGATTGGTGATAACTTCTCACATTTAGTAATCTTCAGCATAACACAACAATCTTGGAAAGTCAGATTTTAGGATGAAAATGTAGTACATTACCTTTAATACATTAAAACTGTAAATAAAACAGCTATCGATGAAAGGAATTAACATCATATCACTCGAGGCGTCATTTTCTTGCACGGTACGGCTCGTCAGCGACTTGCGAGGTTCCCCTATTCACCATCCCCAACACACAATAAAAAACACAACCCCCCGCCCCCTCCACACACACATATGTGTATACATAAGATAATAATAATAATAATAATACATGCTATTTCTAAAGCGCCATTATCCATTTTAGTTAAATGCCCAAGGCGCTTCAGAGCAATGAATTGAAAAGAAGTTGACGAGACAAAAAGTGAGATGTCTGTGTTCAATAAGCACCATTGAATAAATATGTCTTTAGGTTGCCCTTGAAGGAGCTCAAAGAATTTGATTTTTTGATAGTATTAGGAAGAGCGTTCCACAGAACGGGCCCCGCAATGAGCAAAGGCCCGATCCCCCCACTTTTTCCTAGACAATGGAACCTGCAGTAAATTTGTATCAGATGAGCGTAGGGTACGTGAAGGAACGTATTTATGTAACAAATCCAAATTATATTTTGGGGCCGTACCGTTAACAATATGAAAAACGAAGAGAAGCAATTTAAAGACAATGCGCTCCCTCACGGGCAACCAATGGAGACACTGTGAAATTGAAGTTATATGATCGCGTTTGGTAGTATGGGTAACGATACGTGCTGCTGCATTTTGAGGTTTTTGCAGTTTGTGAAGTTGAAAATCTGGTAAAGTATACAAAAGACTATTGCCGAAATCAAATCGTGATGAAATCAAAGAATGAACCAATTTCGATGTAGCGGACTGAGTCAAATATTTTCGAATGAAACCAATATTACGCAACTGGTAGCGAACTGAACTGCAAATATTTGTAATTTGTTTCGACATCGACATTTGGGAATCAAAAATTACACCAAGATTTCTGCAGGATTCAGAAACAGAAATCGTTTTATCACAAACAGAAATTGAAGTTATATTAACTTTGTCTAACTGGGCTTTAGATCCAAAAAGCATGAATTCGCATTTATCATGATTTAACTGTAAGGAATTTGAATGCATCCAAATGTCGATGTCATGTATACAGGATTCTAAGTTGTTGATTGCATCTGTAGCTTGGTTATGAGGAAAAGAAACATAAATCTGTATGTCATCAGCGTAAATATGGCATTTTACTGAATATTCTTGAAAGAGAAATTGCAACCGTGTTAAATAGAGCGAAAAAAAAAAGATATGCATGACTTGTTTATTTTTTATTTACAACATGAGGCTGTATTGGGAAAACATAATGAACATTAGACTTCCATTTTCATAAACATGTCCAAAACACATAAATTAGTAGCTCCGCAAATTCAAGTGCTGCGCTCTACGACCTTAGTGCAGAACGAAAACTCAACACTTTTTAATAATCCAACGGTTTTTTTGTGTTCCGGTAACGAATTTTCAACACATTCTTGTGCTTTTATCAAGTGATTTCCAAGAAAATACACAATTATGCATTATTTTTTTCATAATCAATTGATAAAGGCATTATGAATTGTCATAAATTCGTGACAGGAACAAAAATAAAAGCATCACACGATTTTTTTGTATAAACATATATATTTATATATGCATCAATGGAACTACCCACATGAGAGTCTACCTGGGGTAGGGCCCCACCGGGTAGACCAACCCCGGGCCGATTAGGAAACTTTACATATTTTATGTCAAATATAAATACTTTAAAGAAAGTTTTGCTAATGCCGAAGGTTATAGTAAACAAACATCGAACATTATTAATGGTCTCTTAGGTAAAAGGTGTAAGAAAAAGGAAATTCCAAGTACTCTACATTACAACAATAACACTGTTGATAATGAAACATATATTTGTGAATCATTCAATGAATATTTTATTAACTTAGGTCCAAAATTGACTTCAAATCTTGCAATAAATCACGACGATTTCAAATCGTTTCTTTAAAAAAAATTATTACACAGCTTTTTTTACTCCAATTACTCCTGGTGAAATAATAAACATTGTAGATAAATTAAATATAGGTTTTCCCGGTCAATTTCGCAGATTTGTCATTCAATTTGATAAGGGAGTCATTCAAATTCGCGAAAAAGATCTGTGCCATGAAATTTATCATTCAAATTCATTTTGAGGTCATTCAAATTCGCACTTCGGTCAAGACATTTAGCGTTTACATCATTCAAATTCAAATATGCGTGGAGAGCATTCAAATTCGCTACCTCGCTTGGAAGCGTCTTTTCGAGCATTCAAATTCGCACGTGGGCATTCGAATTCGTAATGAGTTCATTCAATTTAGCATGTATTTAGCGTTTGTGTGTTTTTGCTCATCTATTCAAGTCGTAATGTTTAAAAATAACATGTTTTGTCATGTACAGTTGTTGCAGCTATATAGTTAGACATGAAAAAAATCAAGAAAAGAAATGAAAAAAAAAAAGATTCTGAAAAAAAATTAAAAATCAATCAAGAAAATCTGCAATTCTGCAGGCACTATAAACGTTAGAAATGAAGAACAAAAATTCCTATAACTAAATTTCAAAATGATGATAAATCAGAAGAAAATAAAATAAAAATAATAAATCAGAAGAAAAATAAAAGAATGTTATTGATTATAGAAAAACACACCCATGTGTGCAGAAAACTCATAAGGAAAGAATGAAAATACCAAATAATTATCAACTGACAAAATTTACTGGAACTACATTTGATTTTGAATGCTCAACGTGTTAAGTTGAATGATCCGAAATGAAATTGAATGCTGGAATAACAGTATTGCGCAATTCCCTTGCCATTCTTTGCTAAATTGAATGAACGTTTTGCGAACTAGGTGCATTTAGTGCGAATTTGATTGACAAAAACCTAGATTCAAATGACATAAATACAAATTCGAATGATATGAAAATGAATTTGAATTACAAATCGGCTGTGCGCGACCAAAATCCTTGAAATTGAATGCACGCAAAATGAAATTGACTGACGATCTTACGAAATTGACCGGGAAAACCTATAGTAACAAAAGCAGTTGTTTTGATGGTGTAGATGTGAAGATTGTTAAAAGAGTCATTCATCTTATACTCTCTAAAAAAAAATCGAGTGATCACTGACGTGACTCCCCGGGCGAGTGAAAATGGACTGAAAATAGAGTGAAAAGCACTCTTTTCTTTTTAGAGAGCACTCGATATTCACTCAATATTCACTCCTAAACAAGTGATCACTGATGTGACTCCCTGGGGAGTGAAAATAGAGTGAAAATTCACTCTTTTTTTTTAGACATATGTTATCCATTATGTGCAATATTTAATTCTTCATTAGAAACTGGGATCGTACCAGATCAATTAAAAATTGCTCAAATTATTCCCATATTCAAAGGTGGCTCCAAAACTGAAATATCCGATTACAGACCTATATCACTTCTTCCGTTATTCTCTAAGATTTTAGAGAGAGCCGTCTACAATCGTTTATATTACTTTTTAAATCATCATAATATTTTGAATAACTCGCAGTTTGGTTTCCGAACCGGCCACTGCACGTCATCTGTATTAACTGATTTTACATGCCAAGTCTCTCAAGTACCCCGGGTAGACTCTCATGTGGTATTTTCATTGCTGTATATACATATATATACACACACACACACACAGTACGTATCCAAAAAAAATACACACTTTAAAAATACTCTTTAAAATCATAATGTCACAATATTGATATTATTTTTTAAATACAACTATGGATGAGGGTCTTTTTCATCGGATGACACTATGAGTATTGACAGTATTTCATACTTTAGTGGGCAATGGCTACTTTTGGAAAAACTTCGAAGAAATGGTTTGCCCAAAAATGCTTCAGTCTTGAATTCGAATAAGCTCTATTATGATTGGGTGCTACGATTGACTATGCACCGCCCAACGTAGCAATGTATTTGTACAATCAAATCAAACCATTCCAATTTTAAAGGGAGTGGCAAGTCGTAATCCATGGGCCTGACCAGTTGGCCTGACCGGGGAAATTCGGATACAATCAGGTCCAATCGTGCGCTACCGAAGGAATGTTATTGCCGAATTCCTCGCGTGATCGTTAACTCGAATCCCTACATACGTAACCGACCAATGAGATTCAAATACTGGAATAAAGAACGCGCGATCTTGTTTACTCAAATTTGGGTCAATGTGCGAACTTTTATTAGCTGCGCGCGATAAATTGAAGTCGCTTTGAACTTTGATCCAGAGAAAGGAGCATCCAACTGTAAAACCGCCCATAGATTGCGACTTGTCGCTCCCTTTAAGATGAACTAGAAACCCATACTTACAACATGTTTGACCGTAGAACTCGTGAGTACAGTTACATTGGTATCCTATAGGAATCTCCGTGCAAGTCCCTCCGTTCTTGCAAGGGTTTGAACTACAGTCTGTGGGGGAAAGACATGTGGAATCAACCATCTTGTTCATGGCGAATGAAAATCACAAAAGCAGCTTTCCACACACATATGTAAAGCCCATATCACACCAAACTCCACGACTGCTACGACCGTCCCGACAACGCCGATTCTATAATTTTTGAAACATTTGTATGAGTCGGGGTAGAATCGTGTAAAAATACCCGAATCCCGGTTAAAAAATTATACATTCCCGTTGCTCTCCCCGATTGTGCCATGACTGATTCCCGACAGTCTCGATCCAGCCATGTACCAGCCACGACAGCACCCCGATTATACCCACGACTCTCACGACTGAGTCCCGACAGTACCCGTTTGTGCCACGTTCTCGCCAAGACAGCGCCACGATCTATCCGATTGCGCCACGACTGAGCCACGCCACAGCCCCGATCTATCACCTTCTCTACCACGTCCGCGCCAAGACCTATAAATACAGCCGATTTGCAAGCAGACCTCACTTTCATTTTGACTGGGCCACGACCAATCCGACTGCACCACGACTGAGCCAAGACTGTGCCCCGACTATCCCGACCGCGCCACGTCCTCACGACGTTATAGCCACGATTTCTTAGAATCGTGAGAGTTTCCCGATTATTAAGCTCCGACCTAAAAAGTCGTGACAGCCCTCCCGACCGTTCCGACCCTCAGGAACATGCCACGACTAACCCCGATCACGCCACGACCTTCCCGACTTGGCCACGACTTTTCACCCGATTTTCCATATTTTTGAGTCGGGACTGTCGTGGCACGGTCGGGAAGCCCGGTGTGATAGTACAGTAAGCAGAAATAAAACCTGTTATGCAAGACGACAATTCCACGAAGTTTAAATCGATGGGAGAAAAACTTGATAGGATTTAGCACAATTTAATTCCCTTTATATATGCCTAAATATAATAATTGTTTCGTTTATTTAAAACAATGGTCCCCAGAGGAGTGGAAATGTGCACTGTAATGTGCAAAATCGCAACTGAATCCAGTGACCGGGGTAATAATACTGTAAGCGCTTTGGTCTTTTACATTGTAACTGGTAAGCCCCCATATAACATATAACAAAAAGTGTCATTTAGGTGAACAAAATTTTACAATTTGGCTTGAATACACTCCTTGATAAGCTGATGCTTTTCAATGTTCAGTCCTACCCCAGCGTTATCTTGTACTGAGGGAATTTATCATGTAATGCATTTATATATTCTACTAATAAGTAGTAATATTATTAACGGTGATTTTGCGTAAATGTTTTAATAGAGTATATCCCCCAATAATTCCCGAAGTAGGGGACGAAATATCAAGTGCCCTTTGCTGTCTTTGACTGTGAATTTCGTATAGACACATGCAAACTGAGAACAAGAGGAAAATAAATGGTTCTTACTTGATGCCTCAACAGTAGCTGCTGCAGTTTCTACTGAGCTAGTCGAATGTCCTAAAATTCCGAGAAAATGTAGTCTTTTAATACTTCACACTTTATTCCACGAATGGTTTAGTAAAAAATATATATATGGTCAAAATAAACGTTTCCTATCATAAATGACAAATTACTTTTAGTCAATGCGCTGATCTTCTATGTATAATCGCAGTACTTTTTAAAATATATATTTCAGTCCTTGTAATCAAGTCAATTCTATCTAATGCTTTGATTCCGATATGTGAGTTTTCGTAATATGCTTTGAATAAATAGGCCTTCTTACGTTAGCGGGAATAGACACTGACAGATCTATCGCTAAACACATGTTTGTATTTGCTCAAAGTGCTATTTATTTTAATTAATATATGACATCGCTGTCGATACTTGTTTGTTTTGTTTGTTTGTTTGTTTTTCCCGTGTACCTAGATGTGCTAGAGGCTTATGCATTTGTCGAAATTCTAACAGTAAATCATTAAGTAGGCCTAACATATCAAATTGCTGTTGGTCTTTTTTTTTCTATTATTGTGGCCGCTTAAGTTTACCCCAAAACAATTTTCGGTCATTGCCATTTTTATTGATATATTATATTTTTATTTCAAAATTAATTTCCTTTTCTTGGTGTGAGATTATATCTTAGATTCTTATAATTATGCTCTGAGTATTATTTGGATCAATTCCATTCCATTTCTTTAAATGTTTCTTCTGCCAGTTTTTCTCATTTCTAATGCAAGTAGAAACGTTTTAATTTTATTTAGAATCATGATCATCGACTTTGTAGAAATGTATTTAGTATGAAAAAACCTTTAATTTTGTTTTCATTTTCACAAACAGTTTTATAATTATGAGCACAAACATAGAAAGTGGAAAATACTAGTAAGGGTTCAAAGAGTTTAAATGTAGTAATTTACCTGTTTCGCTGTCATTTTTTCCGAAGCTAGTTGTAGATGAAGCAGTGGTCGTCATGGTATTCGTAGTCAGATAATCTGGAATGAAGAATATTTCTTTATTATTATGCATCGACTTGATTATGCACATTTGCCAGAAAAACTTCGGGATTTTCTTTTAAAATTTGATCTACATGTATATGGGACATGGCAAGAAATATATAAAACGCATTGCCAAGTCTTGTGAGAGAAACATTTTGAAATGAGAGAAAAGGAGTTAAGAAAAATGGAAGAATTAAGATGTGTAACCTACATCAAAGTTCCTCTTCCATGTCTTCATCGTCTGGGAAAATTGCAAAGATTGGAAAATATGCAACTGCGAAAAACAAACACTAGGAAACAAAGGCCGTTCGCTGTTAAGGAGAATTACATTGACAGAAAGATAATTTTAAAATTTTGCAATTAACTTCCACGGTTCATGGGAGTTCTGAAAAATAGCAAACTACAGGCTGACAACAAAACTGAGCCTTTAAGTTACGCACAGGCGGATGGATCCCCATACTAGAAATTACTAGAAATTGAGCGATAAACTTGACAAAAGCTACAAACAAAATGAATAAATAAAAATAAAACAATCATCTTTCCGCGCCAATTGTCCAGAAAAGATATGGTCATCTATTCAAAACCTACTTCCTTATCTAATATTTTGAAGTTTCCAAACGATGTGAGAGGACGAAGTATTGATTTTACCTTGTGTTGTAGTCGATTGCTTTGTTGGAGTATACATGTCTGCTTCACTCGTAGCATTTCCTTTGAATCAATAATTCAAATAGATTCATAGCACAAAATTGATTTCTTTTTTTTTCTACCAACGTTATTAAGACTTAATATTCATTCGTACCATGGAATTTGCATTAAAAAATATCATAGTGTTTTGCAAAATTGTCATTTATTTTACTCCCCTGTTTTTTTTTTATTAAATCATATATTCCTCTCAATTTACGCTCATTCAAACAGTGACCCCGTCTCAGTTTCTCAGGCTTTTCAGGTTTTTATTTTTCTTCTAATTTTTAGTGCAATTTGAAATGTAATCTTGATTGTAATGTTGATTTTTGTATTGCAGAAATGTATTTCTCTGAAAATACAATTGATTTCCTTTAATGCAAACACTAACAGTGTTTGAGGATTGTGTGGACAACTAAACGATTGGGAAAATGTAAGATTCCATTAAGTTAAAATCATAGGAAAGCTAGGATTGACCTGTTCCGCTGTCAGTTTGTTCGAACATACCTGTATATGAAGCAGCTTTAGTCGTAGTCAAATAATCTGGAATGGAGTGTATTACTTAAAGACCTCAGCCTGACCCAAAACAACCATATATTGACGTAAAGCTTAGTAAACAAAGAATATAATTACCCTGGGTATTCATAAATTTTCGTCTCCGTTTATCCATAAAAAATAAAAAAGATAATTTTTTTTGGTCCGCCCCCTCCCTATTGCGTAACAAGAGAGGAAACTGCAGGGGGTCGCTAGACGTGTGACGACATGTCATGTATACAGCTCCGAGTGCGTCTACACGATATGTCGTCATCAAATTTTCACCCCCCGCAAAGTAGCGTTCCTCAGAGACGTGGCCCTCGTCAGAAAAACCACCGGGGCTCAACATTCGGGACGCTGTTACTCATTCCACAGGAAACGGAATCTCATGAAGTTGGTTTCAATTTGTTCAGAAAATATATAGCTCCCCGTGGATGAATAAAGTGTATATTTCAAAATTCGGTCAGGCTGAGGTCTTTAATACTGATGTATCGACTGGTATGCTTATTCATGAGAAAGTTTTCGTTGTTCTTTTAAATTTTAAATTTTGATGTAATGTACATGTATATGGAAACTGATGAGAACTAGCATTTATGAAAAGTATTGCTAAATCTAATGAAATATGAGAGAAAAAGAATTCAGAGAAATGGAAGAATAAAGATGCGAAACTTCCACCAAATTTCCTATTTCACCGTCGTCTTGAGGAAAAGTGCAAAAATTGAAAGACGCTGCAGCGAAGTATAAACCGGAGTCTTTTTTCTCAGACCGCTAATTATGACTTACCATTAGGAAACAGACAGCGCTGGTTCTTAAGGCGAATTACATTGACTGAAATATGATTTTAATTTTTTTGCAATTAGTTTCCATGGTTAGATAAAATGAAAGTTAATTTTCTTTAAATGGATGAGCGTCAAGCTTGACAATAGATACATCCATGTGGAGGTATACTGATGAAAAAAAAAAGAAGAAAAAAAAAAGAAGAAAAAGAAAAGAAAAGAAAAGATGAGTGTATTTGGGCGCCAATTGTCTTGAAAAGGTGTGGTCATCTATCCCTACTACATATCTTGAATTTTCCAAACAGTGTAAGAGAATGAAATATTGATTATACCTTGTGTTGTAGTCCATTGTGGTGATGCAGTATACATGGCCTCTTCAGTGCTTGCATCTACTTTGAATCAATAATCCAAATGATTTTTAAAGGTCAAATTAGTTTTTTATAATGGCCTTTTTATCATTTTCATCAAGCTTATTAATGAATTCATATTAATATTAATATGTTATATTAGTATCGTGGGATGTGCATCAAAAATCAAACAAACAACGAACAAACCAAATATCTTATCAAAGAATTCTGTCACCTATTTTAAAATGATTTCTGCTGTTATTTTTGTTTAATGAAAATAAGACGAATTTGTTTTGCGAGTACTTTCTTCACGAACAAATATATTTCTTGAACTATTTTGATCTAAATTATCATTATATCTACCTGAAATATTGTAACGAGATGATAACGTCGTCTGGGGAGGCTGGGGTGTTGGAATTTCTGGATAAGATGTATACAAATACAAAAATCGATAAGGAAGATTTGTCAGTACAACAACAATGTTAAAGATATAAGTACAAGTATAAGTATTAGTACAAGTATGCACTCTCCTAAATAATCACACAAGGTATAACCGAATACTAATTTTCTCGAACATTCCTGTTGTGAAAGAATAAGACCTTGCTAGATAATTGATAAACTGGACTGTTCGTTTAATTTGTTTCATAATCAGAATATGCAGGGGAAAATTAAAAGTAGTACTCTCTAATCTCTGCGTCCTTTAATAATAGATTGTATTTCACAAATACCAGACGGTAGTGGCGTTTCCAGAGGTAACTTGATAAAAGGGGAAAGGAATAAACATGAAATGTCAAAAATGTCCAACTCTAAATTATCTGAAGACATGTTGTTCAAGACATTAAATTAATTTTATGGAATAGCATAACCACTATCCGGCATTCTGATACACATTGCAAGCCGGGAAAGGTGGGGGGGGGGGGGTGCTCCCTCTTATGCTCGAAATATATACATTGCTCACTGAGAAGAAATGCATAAAAACATACCAGATTCACAGTGTATTCCAGTAAACCCTAGCGGGCATTTGCATGTGTAGTTCGTCAGCCCTTCCTGACACCAGCCGTTATTGCAATGTTCCTCGAAACAATCTAAATGGACAAGAAAACAAAAATGGTCATACTTCTTTTATGTTTTTTCTCAGCATTTCCATGTCAATTCATATTTCGAGTCAAAATATATTATATTATTCAAAACAATCTGGAACATGACGTTTCACATGTATTTAAATTCCTAGTGTGAGTATTCACACGTGCTAACTTTCGGTAACGCCACGTGCTATATTTTCTCAAGAAATGTGTTAAATTTTGTGATTATTTGCCTCGCTCACTTGCGAAAAATTGATATTCAAGTCGGGCAAGAGGAGTTAGCCCCGCCCATCGCGAAATTGTGCCTTTATGCCTAGGAATATGGCATTTAAAAAAAAACAGTCTAAAAACATATTAAAGGGGAAGTCTACGCTGACAGTAACTCTTTTCTTTATTTGCCATGGATCGAACCCCTGGACTGCCATATTTTTTAGAGTATAGTTTGCATGAACATTGTACGTGTGCCAAATTTCGACTGTTGCAGGCCCCTGGTTGTTACATTGGTCGACCAAAGCCAGTAAATAGTTAAAATGAGAGAGAAAGATCAGTGAAAATTATGAATATTTTAATGAATCTTAAGTCATGAATTGGTAACTCTGTGAAGTATCCGTCGAGCACCTCTCTCATTTGTTTTGTACAGAAAATATGATAGATTTCCATTTTTGTTGTTGTTGATAAAGGAATAGATCAGATTCTCTTTCATAAAGGGTTGTGTAAAACATGTGCAATTATTATGTCTAGGGTGCATGTATGGTTAGATATTTTTTCAGAGAAAATACTTCTTTTGCTGTTACCAATTTACGGTTGATGGATTCAGAGTTTAACATTTAACAAACCTGGTATGCGGCAGACCCGATAGCCTGGTGGAATACCCTTGTGCAGTCGACCGTTGTGATCATAACAATTCCTAAAAGCGAATCGATTGGGGATAAGTTTGGGTATGAGCTGCACCTCGCTACCGTTGACCATCTTTATCTTGCACTGCTCAAACATCGGTAGATTGTAGGTTATATTGTAGCCACTGGAGCACGAACTGCATCCTGGTTTGTAGTTATAGTAAAACGGGTATGATTTTGTAATGATCACAACAACAAGAAAGGTGACCATACATCATTAATAGTTGTTCAAATAAAATTCATTTTTTCGTATCCACATAATACAAACAAATCAATATAACAGTATTTGATATATAAAAGAGAGAGAGACTGGAAGAACTGTGTCAGAAGATGAAAGATACAGCAGTTCAATCGTTCACTGGTCAATGGTTGTTTTTATCATGACTACATATCCCAAATGTACCGTAGATAGTTAACAAAATCAATTATGAATGCTCCTGCTATTGGAAGAAGCAAATGAGAAATGCATTAGAGAAATAGTTCAATTGATTGACCTTATTCAAATATTTAAAAGTGGTTTACCGAGGAGAGTGCAGCTGGTATTATTAAGATCAAACACAATTTTAATGGCTTTGACCAGGTAACCTTTATCAAAGAGAAAGTGAGACTCACTTGAAGTCACCGCGTGGTACGTGAGCGTAGCCGCGATGAAAACCACCGTGTTGCGAGTCAATAACTATATACCATTAAAGGAAAAAATAAAATAACAGAATGATACCAAAGGCCTATTGATTTGAATACCACGATTACACAAAGAGAAGAATCAATGTCTTCTTCCGTAAATTTAAAATAGCAAATTGTTAGTATTGTTATTACTAATACTCGCGAACGGCCGTCTACGGCGGCATTTCGCGGCTTTGATGAAAAGATCAGTTCCAACCATTATGAATTTGGTGGGGGGGGGGGGGGGGCGTTGAAAGGACGTTCTTGAGACAATCGTGGATTGAAAAAGTGGCAGAAGTGATGATAAACATAATATACAAATAAATGCATAAGAGAGTTTGATGTTGGATATATGAATATTTTCATAAAAGAGGTATTATACATTTTTTTTCTTCTTTACTATAGATATATATATATAGTTAACAACATAATTATTCATACCCCTTGTAATTTGAAGTCCTACGCGTTTGCCTAAAAATGAAAGGTTGACTTGTGGAAATTTGTGGATTGTTTTATATATTATTCGTAAAATTCTTTGTCACATGATCAAGTACATTTTTATTAAAAAATAGAAGCTTCAATTTTGATTAAAACAAATAGTGACAAAAAGAAAGTAAAACAATGTAAATACATTCTTATCTTTTCCTTTGTTTTGAACTGTGAGTGTTATTCTTTATTTTCCAATTCAAAGATTTTTTTTAAAAGTTGATTTAAATCGCGATTTAAATGAATAATTTAAATGGATTCATTTAAATTGGCAAACCCTACATGAAAGTGATGAAATATATTCAGACACATGAAAAGGCACACACAATCACTAGCATAAAAACACCGACACGGAGTGACACATAGACACATACTTTCACACATCCCGACACACAGTGGCGTATCTATATAGGCCTATTCTGTTGCTCCGGCCAAAATATAAAATCTGCTTCCGCCCCCTCCCATGCCCAAACTCAGATTAATAAGCGCTTTTAATCTAAACATGATGGCACTAAGTGGAAATGATCCGGGGTTGTTTGACAATATTTGATGAATTATTGTATGAGCGAAAGATTTTGTTTTCCTTTTCACCCCTTAAATTGAAATTTCTTATGTGTTTTACTCTTAGAAAAAAAATCCAAGGGAATTCAGCGACCAAGCAATAGATTCTTTTTAAAAATTTTGAACATTCCTATTTTGGGGGCGCAAAATGAATGAAAACCCCGTTTTTGAGGAGTTTAGCAAGTAATTGTAAGGCAAATTTATGAAATGTTTCGAATGTTCTATACTTTGAAAGTGCTTTTTATGCACTTATATCCCATTTGGGGGCGCAACATTTAACAAGCTCCTGCTTTATGCGGGGGGGGGGGGGGGGGGAGGGCAAAGCAACTACAGTCATTTAATGGTTAACACTTTAAAGACTCCATGGGGTGAAATAACTAGATCCTGAACATAATTATGGGAGGGAGCAAAGCGACCGAGCTTTAGAAAAAAAAATGCATTTCAAATCCTCTAAATCACCATTTCATACGCATTTTGTTCTTGACTGGGGCGCAAATAACCCTCAAAGACCATACATTTTCTTTTATTTCTTCCCTTTTCTTTCTCTCTTTTGCGTTTTTTTTTTTTGCGCCCCCTTCAAGTGCCGCCCAGGGCACGAGCCCCCTCTGTCCCCCCTTAGATGTGTCGCCACCGCCGACACACACTGTCAAGGAAATATTGGACCATACGCTGTCAACGATCTCTCCGTACCAATGCAACCGCCAATGAGGCCACGCGGCCCTCACTGCACTGATATTATCTCCCAAAATGTGTCCGTAATTAGAATATCAATCATCCTTTTTCGAAAATTCAAACGATTAAAAAAAAGGGAGACTTTTAAATGGATATACATGCAACAAATATGATGTTGGTATTTCTAAAGCCATCTTTTATGTAAGGGCAAAAAAGTTTTGCATTTTGACTTTACTCAAATTATAATAAGATTATACAATGCCTTTGTTAGAGAATTAATTTGCTATTAGGTTCAGGCATGCGCAGTACCACTGGAAGACGCCCTACCTAATCACCTGGCCCTACACTAAGTCCAGAGGCTAACCATACGGGACATGAAAGAGGATTTTGGATTTTAAAGGGAAAATCCACCCTGATAACAAGTTGGTTTTAAAGAAAACAGAAACATGAAAGAAACATATCAGTGATGGTTTGAGCAAAATACGATAAGAAACAAGAAAGTTGTGAATTTCCGGGTTAGGGTTACAGTTAGGCTAAGGGTTATATTTGTGTTTGATTGATTACAACTTCAAAAAATCATAAATTTCTTATTTCTCATCGGATTTTGCTCAAACACTTACTATTCTGATTCTTTCACTTTTTCTGCTTCTCTTAAAACTAACTTGTAATGTGGGTGGACTTTCCTTTTACTATTCCGGTGTTCCGTCCGGCTACAGTCCACGGAGCCTGTAGTGTCTGTCCCATGGGCCTTCTAATAACTTTTCTCACCGTTCAAGAGATCAACAGCCCATGAGACTGACAATATTTTTATTCTTGTTTTTTCGCAATAGGAGGGAACCAAAAGTTGATGTGATTTTCCCATAGAAGCCAACTGTAATGTACTCTATATCTAATTACCCGATTAAACTTAATAAAGTGATCAAGCTACATTTTCGTAATCATCGAGCACAGTGGACATTATTCTCAGATTAATATTATTATGTATATAACTTTCATAATATATGATTGGCACAATCTTCATTTTTTACTTACCAGGTTGATGGATATTATGTAACAAGAGGATATTACAATGATTACGAAATAAGTAGATGTAGAGGTGTTGTGGATCACTGGATATGTCCCCGGACTGTGAACCACGAGGTCCGGGGTTCGAATCCCACCGCAGCACTAGCGTCCTTTGGCAAGACGTTAAATTTACATTTGCCACTCTCCACCCAGGTGTTAGCGGATGGGAGCGGATAAAGTGCACACATTGTGTGCGGGCATGTCAGAATCCGATGACCGGGGTAATAATATCGTAATAGCGCCTTGAGCACCATATATGGTGGATATGAGGGCTATATAAATATCCATTATTATTAACATTATTATTATTATTATTTATGTTTGAAACAAAAGATATTTGCATTTTCAGTTTATAGAAAATACATACCAAGATTTTTCGTTGCAGTATTAAAGCAATATTATGATCCCGATCATTATCGTCATCACCATCATCGCGATCATCGACTGGGTTCATCTCAAATAGTTCATATGTTCAAAAGAAGACAAAAAAGATGAATAGTTCTGAAGAAAAGGAAATGATAATAACTGACTAATTTCAAAACACGGCATAATCATATACTGAAACTTACCATTTTCTTCAATGAATTCTACGAAACGGGTACAAATAGATCGGTGACCTTACAAAGTGATGAATTGGAGCAATGTGGTAATTTTCAAATTGAAGCGATTGGAGAAATTAAAAAGTCAAACACGTTTATTCATGCATCGGTTGCAGGTGTTGGATATCAGTTCAAATTTCTGTTAGAAGTCTTCATGAAATGATTGAAAATTTAGCGAGGAAGGAAATTAACGTTTGGACATCAATGACCATTAATTGATATATGTTAAATCATGTCTGTTGCCAGAAATATACCATGCTGACACGAGCTTTTCTTTGTTTATTCGTACACGTTGTGTTACAGTGGCAATTTGTAAAATGATGTTTGCTCTTAAGTTTCTACAAGACGAGAAGAAACACTAGTGTAAACCGTTGATGACAAGTCCATTGCATTTTGTTTCCTGACAGACATTTTGTTTAGTTAAATATCCTTCACCTAGGTTCTAATCGTCCTGGCACAGCCTTTCCGTGAGCTTTGATATTTCGGACGAGATTGTCAAGTCACTCGTGCGAAGCTTGTGGTCCACTCTTTCCAAAATGAAATATTGAAATACAAGTCAAGCCTATGGTCATCATAAATCTGTCAAATAGATAACCAATAGATAACCAATAAAAAGGAAGCATGATAGATTATGCATGCGTGACCACGCCCATAATTTATCATTAGCTCTGCCAATGCCCTGATGTTGCAATGGTCAAGATATATATATGAAGTGACTTTTTCTAACCATCCACCTCACACATACGACCGCGCATGCAAACGTACCCACACCCACACGCACATGCACACACACAAGCATCGCACTCTCCGTGTTATGAAGTCGTAGATATCCTACGCGAAAAGCGGAGAGCCGATCTTAAATCTGCGATAACGTTATCCAAAACGGTTGTCATTGTTGTTGATTTTGTCATTCTGTAAGATGCACGTGATTGATAGTCACAGCGGTTTTTTTTTTTTGCATACTTGTTTCAGTAATAGTTCAAAGTGTATCTCTATTTGTGACCATATACTTTTCTTCAAGGCAACAAATGAATATGCATGAAGCTTGATACGAGTAAGCCCAAATACAAGACAATAATAATATTAAATTAAATTAACATAGACCATCTAGACAAGGACGAATGAAAATCTACTCGAAAATTTATTAAATTGCCCGACGCATTAACTTTACTTATCACTTAATTGTATTTTTTTTTCCTCTTAACGCACAAGGACTAAGTTTTGTCAAAAAGAAGAGGTGTGGCTCGACATTACAAACATCTAAAAAGTGACAACATAATTATTCAATGGAAAAGGGTGTGTCAGACCCCCTGAAACAAACGCTTAATTTTCCAAGTTTTGACCAAGTTTTAGTGTCCCAAAATGCCCAGGATGTAAAACACAAACAAGCAAGCAAACAAAGAAATTTTACACTCCAACCTTGATAACTCAAAAGTGTTTAATGAAAATCAAGTTCAAATTTACATGATGCAATCTTAAGTGTTGTCATTTTCTTTACGTGAATTTTGGTATCAAGTGATCATTAAGCTAATAGATATATTGAATTGCAAAATATGTATTGCTTTCTTAAAAGTAGCAAAAAAACAACAAAACGTTATCATTGTTATGTAAACATACCCATTGACCACCTTCACCTGTTAAGACGTACTAGAGGATTATGCAAGGTATCTCTGTAAACAACACTAGTACAACACTGGTAAATTTCGGTATGGCAGTCTCATAGCACAGATATCTAACAAGCTTGCAATTGAAATATACCAATTTATTTACTATTACATCAATGAAATATGAAAACCATATCGCAGAAATGACAAGACAAAATATATAAATAAATCGAATGTAATTTCGTGTAAGAAATATTATTTAAATGTTCAAGGTTTTCCGTATTTCCACATAATGCATTTTGGGGTTTTACATAACAAACAAACATGTATATACAGGTTGATAAAACATAATATCAAACAGAAATGCGATAAGAAATGTTTACATGAATGTATTTTTTTAAGGAAGTAATTACATATAATAAATAATTATAATCTCATAATTTCAGTAAAGTTAGGCATAGTAAAGAAAGATAAGTGGGGTAGTCTATTGAAAAGCTAAGCTTGTATTTCATAACCCCCCTTCTGAGAAAAATGTACTAACAAATGCTCCGAACATATGCAAATATAGTATATACACTTTACCCTAGAAAGGACATTTTACTTCATTTAATACCGTACAAATTACGTTTGAAAATTCTTGTATAAGAGCCGTTTATCTAGTGCAAATGTATTATGAGTATCTCGCTATGATATTTATGCTAGCTGTGGAATATTATCAAAAAAATGAAAATGTTCTCTTCTTGTTCCGATCATCTCCAATGGCATCTAATAAGGGGGGTAACTTCGCTGGTCAGAAGGACCGCTATCCATAATGCGTGACTAAATGAATACTGGTGTTGTATGAATAGCGGTCCTTCTTAATAGCGAGCAAACCATTGACAAATTACCTCGCTTTTCATAAGGACCTCTATTCATGAGGACCACTATTCATAACTATTCATAAGGACCGCTATTCATAACGCGTGTTAAATGAATAATGGTTTTCTATGAATAGCGGTCCTTATGAAAAGCGAGCGGATCGGGTAAAAAGTGTTACAGCGTTTTTAGCAATGTTGAGAGTTATTCAGCAGATGATGTGATTACATTCACAGCAACTGACACAAGATCATCTTCAAAATACTCAGTATTTAAATTAGGCTATTAAACCTCTCTTTTGCGTGACCTCTCTTCAGCCGTATCCCGGCAGCTAAATTTTTTTCCCACGAACTTTTTGTCCCTGTCCTCCCTGGCGCAAGCGCACCTGATCCTTTCCGATCTAAATCAATTTCGCAATCATAGGGTTTATTCCGTAAGCGATATAATGACGGTTGCTCCCAGCGTCTTGCTGTGGCGAGATGCGTTAGCCCTCGGACATTTAACCAGAGGTATGTGGGTTCGATTCTCAGTTTGGACATTACAAAAATAACGTTTTGTATTTTTATTAATACTAAAAATAGGATGAAACTTTGAAACCCCATCCAACTCCAAGCATTGTAGGGCTATTTCAAAGTTGCGCATGAGTCAAGGACGATAGTGACAAAGGTTCGTGGGAAAAAAAAAGTTCGCCGGCCACTACCCCCTTGACAATTATGCTCCAGGAATCCCCGTGACAGCCTCCTCCATCTCATGAAGGGCAGAGGCGGTGTTACTGGAGAGGAGGAGGAGGGGGGGGGGGGGGGGTTCCTGGCACAGTGGCTGAACATTTTCAAGTGCTTTTTTTTTTTTTTTACTTCTTCTCATAAATAACATTTAGCAAATTCATAGTGACGAAGCTTTTCGACCTGCACTCATCGGGTCACACCCTTTAGGTTTTGTAGTACTAATCGCATGTTTCTTCTTATAAGTCCCCCTTTTTACTTTTGATAAGTGCCTATTTTCAATTTTGAGGAATGTGTGATTGGGTTTTTACAGACGTGTATCAATCAGATATGATTATTTACGTCTGGGACCGACCTTTAACGTCACCATCCGAAAGACGTAATTTTGAGGAATGCCCCTTTTACTTCCAATAAGTGGCCCAGCCGAAGCTAGATATAACATTCTTGAGAACTTTAAAAGGGCATATTTTGTAAGTGACAATCATAGTTAAAACTGGGCACTTATGAGAAGAGAAAAGGGGCACCTACAAGAGGTGACATGGGATACTTATCAGAAGTGGACATAGGGTACTAACTAGAAAAAAAAAAAAACGGGAACTCATCAGAAGTACAAAGGGGAACTTATTAGGAGAGAAAGGCGGCACTTGTCAGAAAAGAAAAGGGGAAATTATCAGAAAAGAAAAAGTCCACTTATCAAAGGTCAAAAGGGAAACTTATCAAAAGGGGGACAAGGACACTTATAAGAAAAGTAGGGAGACTTATTGGGAGTTAAAAAGGGGCACTTGTTTAACTTGACAAGGGCATACATTTTAAGGAAAAGGGGCACTTATTAGAAAGAAATCTGCACTCACCAGAAGTTAATAGGGGCATTTGTCAGAACTTATCGTAAAGAAAAAAAAAGTTTAGGTACTTGAAAACCTGCGGGAGTGGGGGGGGGGGGGGGTAAATTATTGGCAGGGGTAGTTGTCCTCGGATTCTCTTTACAGGGACTCAGTGTCACGATCGCACTTCTGAAGGTCACTGAGCAAACTCAAACTCAGTCGCACATAAAGAGCCTCATCAAGAAATCCCGCCTTCACGTTAAACTAATCTTACAAATCTGCATTCCGAAAAATCAGTTAACTTAACATTTGGATCGTGATGTCAGCAAATGTGATATATTCTTACATAATATATGCGCGCTTGATAAAACTTTATTTGATTATTGTCATATTTTTTTTCTCTTTTTTTTTGCCCGTACCATATTCTAATGAGATAGTGGCATTTCAGAAATCACGTTGGTACTCAAGGATAGACCAGAAACCATTATCCTTTTAGCATAAGGAAGGAAATTTCCAATACCCTTCAGACCCGAACCCTGTCCAGATACCAACGTAGTTGATCTCAAGAGGCTCTGGATCGTTGAACTCGATCAGAAGTACTTGGTTGTCATAGCGATACAACCTGATATGACCATCTGCAAAGGAGACCCGATAATGGTCATACAAGGGAATTTGAGACAGGCCCATAGCACCTGCATCATGACGGTCAGCACGTAAGTCGCAAGGATTGTCCCATGTATAAACGCATCGTCGAATACCACCGCGAGTGTTTCCCCATGCACCAATAACTGCACAGAAACACAAAGACGTTTAAAAATAATTGCATGATAGTCCACATTAAGTAGTATCTCACATCACAACGTTTACTGGAAATAAGAGAATAATGGTTGCGTAACTTAAATCAAAGTTCCCCAGAGCTGTCCTCCCTTTTTGAAATTTTTTGCAAAGGCTGAAAAATGTCTCCGCCGGGAATCGAACCCGGGTCGTTGGCTTAGAACGCCAATGCCTTAACCACTAGACCACGGAGACGGGTTAGTGGTTTCGGCGACACCAGATTCAATTGACCGACAGATTGACAAATCTTCAACCTTATTAATTAATTCCGTTGTCGGGGGCAGGTGAGTTTGAACAAAGACAAGCCGCGTGCCTCAGCTGGATCCTTTCGCATTGTATATATATTTCCACGAGAGTTGCCAAAGCTGTTGTATATGTTATTTCCTCACTATATATATATATATATATATATATATGTATATATATATATAATCGTTGCGCTTAACCAATGAACCCCGTTATAAGATTCTATGTCTAATGCTTATGGGCCAGTCACAAATCAGTTGCGATGCGTCGGCGATGGGTAAAACCCGGGAAATTTTAACAAAATCTTGAGACAGATCTCACGATTTTGCACCCGTCGGAGGCGCTCTCCGGACGCCTGCGGCTTGTCGCAGATTTTTTAGGCATCGCCACACCCGTCGCGGTCCCCAACTTTGAACTTAAAATTTTAAGATTGCTCGCAAGATTTTTCACCCATTTTGGGCATCCCAGACATAATCTCCGATGACCTACGATGCCCTCCGATTAATCGGAGGCGTCCTCCGAATAATCTGAGACTAGTCGCAAGATTCTGTGTGGGATTGGAAATTCAGGTTGAGATTCAATGTCTGCGAGTAGTCTCCGGCGCCCTCCGACTGAATCGGAGGCGCACTGCGACGATTCGTACGCTTTCTGTGATCGTCTCCGACGAATCGTACGGTGGAATCGTAGTAAATCGCCGTGTATATAAGGGCGCCTCCGACCGGAACGCTAAAAGTTTGAGACGCTCTTGCTCCAGGGGGAAACAAATTTAAAAGATAAGACGCTCGCAGATATCGTCTCCGATCCCCTCCGATGCAATCGGAGGCGATCGGAGGCTAATCCCACGATTTTTCGACAAAACCGGGTCAAAATCCTTGAAAAAATCTCAGACAATGTGACTGCTCCACTTTTATTAGGATTATTGCTAGGATTGTTCAAGGATTCTTTATTTTCTACGACGACCCCCGGCCAAAACTAATCCCCGACAGATCGCCGACATTGTGACTGGGCCATAAGCAACACCCAACACCTTAATGGTTGTCGTGATTGGTTGTGGTTGTCGTGATCACGCTTAGATTGCGTTCGCTTATAATAAACAACAATCTTTATATAATTTGTATAATCTTGCATTGTAATTTTTCATCCCTGAAGAAAGGGGAGGCCCCCGAAAATTCGGATCGAATAAATATCAGTTGGCAATTTATGCATTTTCTACTGTGTTCGTCTTGTTTATTAATTTTGCCAATACATGGACAATGATAATTATGTTTGGACCTATATATATATATATATATACAAAGTAGGAATGAAAAGTCCGTATACCATGACAAAATTCGAATTCGAATATATATATATATATATATATATATATAATTATTTATATATCTCGCGCGCGAAATGTCCAGAGGAACAAAGTTCCGACGATATGCAGTGTTAAAAAATGATGTAGAAAATGTAGATTTCACAACGTCACAGAGGATACACACACGACAAGCATGATTTTTTCACTTCACAGGCGCTTTCGATTTATTATTTTCGGTTAAAGTGAGCCTTTGATATTTTACATGACTTTATATACAAGTACAAGTATGGTAATAAAGTAATATTGAAATGAGGACAAGGCTAGTAATGAAAAAACATATTTTTTTTACATAATTGTAATAAACGAAATGAACACAATTAAAACTGATATGTTGTCTATAAGGTTACACACACACACACACACACGCACGCACACCAGTACTTGCATTTGAAGTCTTGTCACCCAAGACACTGTGAACCAAATATTCCTTATTATTTAGCCAGACGTATTTGCACGATTAGGAAAGGGTTGTTTGAATTAAAAATCATGTTAAAGACCAGAGAATATCCTGAGACACTCATTCAGAATGGTATTGAACAAGCTGGAAACCTCTCTTTAGAAAAACTACGTTTCGTAGCATCATATTTATATTGTAATCCAGTTCCATAGAGCCCCGTTTTCAAAAATGTTAGTAGTTCCGAAGACCATCCTTTACATGATACGTTCGTTCCGAAGCCCTCTTTTTTTGTTTTGCCGCCGCACAAACCCAACACTTTTGGGGTTGAGTGCCCCCCGGTCTGCACCCTTAATCTGAATTCTGATAAATGTCCTCCAATTAAATTATTCTTATTAATTAGTTCCTTCCCAATCACCCATCTTTGTTTATTATTCCCATGAAAGCAGGAAACATTATTGTTTACATCATTATTGATCTTTGTGCGACACCCCATTACGATGCGTTGAATAGTACGGATTAGCACTCTCAAACAAACTGAACATAAAAGACTTCCTACTTTCGGAAAATAGCGTCGAACACGGACATATTTATACTAAAATAGCGTTGAACACGAACATAATATACTAAAGCTTTTCAACATGCAATCATCAGTGAAAATTCACATGAATGAGCAGAACGGCAGAAACGAAACAATGTAATAGAGCCGAAAGAACAGTGGACGTTAAATGGCGCGCTACACTGTTAAAAGATGTATTAAAAAACTACGGATTAAAAAAAAAATGTTGATTAAAAGTCGCTCAACGTTGGTTATAAAATGAGTGTTGGTTAAAAATTACTTTTAATCTTGTGTGGGTTAAAAATATTGTTGATTAAATTTATTGTTTATAATCTTGTTGGTTACTTTGTAACCAACATTGATTAAAACAGTGTTCTCGGCTTTCCCGCCAAAATGATAGTGCTAACTGTCAAGACACTTTATTTTTTTTGTTGGTTAAAAGTTCGATCAAAGTTGATTAAAGTAGTAATCTCGTGACCGAGCAGCGCATGCGCATATGGATTTTGAACAAATTCGCTGCGCACAAATTTGTAACAGAAAAATGTTTGCGATGAAAATGGAAGGCGTTGTCATTCAAGTCGCTGCATGATTGGGGACATTCAAAGAGCTTGTCGGCGTGTTTGAAGGTGAGAAACTCTTCTTCATATTTGTGATTGTGTTCTACCTTAATCTTTGGAAGAAATAGATCTACAATGTGCTCTTTCTTTCTAAATTTAAACGGCTTGGGAGCAAGTTCAACCTGCTCGATCTGGACTAGACCTGACTAAGCCAGGCCCACCAGTAGATCTACTGACTACGCCTACGGTAGCGAGGAGGAGACGCCGGCGGGATGGCGGTGTGTTCAACTTCGCGCATGTCCATATTTCGCGGACAGGGCAATATGACAAAAACTGAAACTAGAACATGTTTTGAGAAAAAGATATGGCATCAATGTAGGCGTAGGCGTAGTCAAGTCTAGTCCAGGTCTGAGCAGGTCGAACTTCCCAAACCGCTGAACGTAGAGAGCAAGATCACTGAGTAGATCTATTTCTTTATAAGACTAACTATAGACAACAATTACAGATATGAAAAGAGTTTCTCCGGGGAGTTTCTCACCAAATAAAACTCACCAACAAATGGTTAAACATTTAACCAACAACTTGTTTATTAAGTTTAATCAACACCATTTTAACCAATGTTCAGCAAAATTTGATTAACCAACAAAATAAAACTAACCAACAAATGGTTAAACATTTTTTTTTTTTATGTTTTAGTTTATTCAACGCCAATTTAACCAACGTTGAGCAAAATATGATTAACCAACAAATGATTAAAACTTTTAATCAACCACAGGTTAAACTTTAATCAACAGGCCGTTGATTAAAGTTTTAACCTACAAATGTGTGGTTCACCAGGTAATCCTGGGTTGATTAAACTTTTAACCAACAAGAAAATTTAATCAACGTTCTAACAGTGTATGATTGGCTGTCACGCTAAACGAGGTTAGGCTTAGTAACAGCCGTTCGGTAGAACAAATGCTAGAATAACGCAAGTGTTCTTACGAACTCCTTCTGACGGCACAGTATATATGATGCCTCGAGCATGTGGACGCGCGTCCACAACCTTCACGCTCCTGTAGAAAACTAAATGTGCCTACTTCCGTGGATAGTGGCATATCGGCCATTGCTTACCATTTAATGAATAACCATGAATGCGCGGAGCAATACTGTTCATCCTGGTTCAGGGTTCTCAACCGAGCGAGAAGTTTCAATCACCTGCGCATGCTCGAGGCATCATATATTCGGCTTACTAACCCCATTCTGTGCCGTTAGAAGGAGTTCATAAGAACACTTGCGTTATTTTCGCATTTTATCTACCGAACGGCTGTTACTAAGCCTAACCTCGTTTAGCGTGACAGCCAATCATAGCGCGCCATTTAGCGGCCACTGTTCTTTCGGCTCTATTATATTGTTTCGTTTCTGGCGAAAAAAAATAAAAATAAAAGAATGTATTGTTTTCAACAAATTATAGACATTGTGTGTGTGTGTGTGTGAGGGGGTGTATGTGTGGGTCTGTTTAGCAGTATGTCCGAGGACATTTTCGGACAGAGAACAAAAAAAAAATCATGAGAACAATGGTCCTCGGAAGCCGAACAATAGTCCTCGAACGTCGAACAATGAATTTTGTGCTTTATTCCGTCGACTGTCCGAGGACGAGGAACAATAGAGGAACAATACCTGTCCTCGGAAGTAAAGCCATGTAGAGCTGTGTGTGTGTGTGTGTGTGTGTGTGTGAGTGTAGGTGTATACACGCATACATACATACATACCAATAAATCAATAAAAATATAAAGGAAAACAAAATAAGGTGAGCAGATGATGCGCATACAAAGTCTTGATATTGTAACTAAAACGTGGCAACCGACAGACAAAATATAAGACACATTATACACCAGTAACTCCCAAGTTAATACTAAAACCCCTTACCATAATTTTTTTTCCAGTCTTACCCAATTCTAAGATTAAACAACTAACAAATAAGGAGTAACAAGCACAGACTAATCCTTCCTAAACTTTCACTACGCCAAGAACGAAGGCCAAGGAAAGTCTTTATCTCACACACCGGGCAGCGCCTTTTTTTGTTGTAACCAAGCCTAGGCAGATTTCGCATTTTTTCATACTAATACGGTTTATTCCGTCAAGACTAGTCTGCATAAATATTCATGAAAACGAATTATAGCGATATAATAAAACGAGCAAGGGCATCGAGCACCTGTTCTGTGTGGCGCAATCGGATAACCCAGTCCTCTCTTGGTGAAAGAACCAAGAGTTCGAACCTCGGCAGAAGTTTATATTACGAAATTTTCTTTTGGTTATTTAAAAATACAGAAAGAAAATACCAGTCCGATACTTGTAGTCTCTTTCAAAGTCTTCAAAAAGGGGTTTCTGCCTAGGCTTGGTTACAAAAAAAAAGACGCCACCGGGCAAGGTATCAGAATCATATAACGAGAGAGCATAACAGATAAGAGGGCAATGTCGCCCTTTTACAACTAGCCTGGCTTAAATCATCTAAATCGCGATGGATATCGCCAACAAACTAACAACAACAACAACAGTTCTGCTCATTCATGCGAATTTACTCTGATGAGTGCATGTCGAAAAGCTTTAGTATATTATGTTCGTGTTCAACGCTATTTTAGTATATTATGTCCGTGTTCAACGCTATTTTCCGATTTTGCAGTACCAAGCATTTATTTAGTTCCTACTTTATATGAGATTAAGACTAGGACTAATTACGTCGTAAAATGACTATATGATAATTTGATAAGCCTTGTCCTCATTTGAATATTACTTTATTACGGTATAACTTATAGCCTACTTGCAATCAAGTCATGTAAAATACCAACCATGCCAACGGCTCACTTCACCTGAAGAGAATAATCGAAAGCGCTTGTGAAGTAAATTATCATGCTTGTCTTGTACGTATCATATGTGACCTTGTGAAGTTTACATTTCTTGATTTGATTTATTTACCACCAACAACATTTAATTACAATACATTTTTTTTTTACATACAATGATATTTACATATAAATGAAGAAAAGCATTGGTTGGTAAAAGGGGCCAGATAATAGCACATGTGCTAGTCGAGCCTGACCCACAACCAAAAAAAAAAAAGTATTTTGGTAAAGTTCAATTAATACCCAAATTAAAAATAATAATAGTTTACAATGAAGTACAAAAAGTAGAAAGTACTGATGTTAAATACATTTCTTGTACATATACAGACTATTTACATATTCGTTTTCACTTATGATTTACTCAGCAAGTATGTCGTAACAGAATTCCGAAACCTACTTCTAGACCTGGTTAATTTGATTTTAAAAGGTAATCTATTCCAAAATTGACTACCAATGAAAGACAATGAAAATTGACCGTGCGTCGTTCTGAATTTTGGTAGACGCAACTGTCCACTTTCCTTTTGCCTTGTGGAGTACCTATGCTGTATAGTGTCACAGTAATTTGCTAAAGTATGAGGCAAGTTGTTATTATACAAATCAAACATGAAAGTAGAAATTGACAAGTAATGCAAATCATATACATTAAGGATTCGCAGACTTTGGAACAAAGGAGTCGTATGAGTTCTCCATTCACTGAATGTTATAGCACGGACCGCCATTTTCTGTGAATACAATATGCTTCTTAGGCTAGTCTTATAAGTGCTTCCCCACACTTCTATTCCGTAGGTTGTATAAAGGCTTTATATAGCAGTATTAAAGTGCGCCTGGGTACAAAATGTCGCAACCTAAATATCACTCCAACTTTCTTTCTTATGCACTGATTTACAAAACGAATGTGATTATTCCAAGACAGATGTTTATCAATGTTGATTCCAACAAAAGTGGCAACATCAACTTCTTTGATTTCCTCACCAGCTATTTTCAATTTACCATTCATACCTATTTTTTCCGCCTGCTACTTATTAGCATGAAATTAGTTTTCATTGAGTTTATTGTAAGTTTATTGGCCATGCACCAGTTTCGTATCTTCTGTATGTTGTCATTCACTTCATCTGCATCAATTTCGACCTGGTCAGCTGGAAAAGTATGGAGCAGGTTTGAATCGTCGGCAAACAACCGAAAATTGAAATACTCAGTTACTGAAGGCAAATCATTTATGTATATCAAAAATAAAGTTGGCCCTAGTACTGATCCTTGTGGAACACCACATTTTATCTCTTTCTTTTTGGATAATGTTTGTCCACATTGAACAAACTGAAATCTGTTAATAAGATAGTTCTTTAACAATTCATGTGGTAACCTTCGAATGCCGTAATTGGAGAGTTTACCTAAAAGTATATCATGATTAATGGTGTCGAAAGCTTTCTTAAAATCAATGAAAACACCAAGGGTAACTTTCCCCTCATCTATAGACTTCAAAGTTGCATTTATCAAATTGATTAATGACAATTTGGTACTATATTTCTTCCGAAAACCGTACTGATGGTAATAGAAAGCATCATTTGTTTCTAAAAACTGTATTAATCTGATATTTATTAATTTTTCAAATATTTTACCTAAGACAGGTAGAACCGATATGGGTCTATAGTTACCTGGATCCTCTCTCGAGCCTTTTTATGAAGGGGAGTAACCTTTGCAATTTTCATTTCATCCGGAACCTTGCCAGTCTCTAATGATAAGTTAAAAATATATGCCAGTGGATGTGATATATAAGGAGAACTATCTTTAATTAATTTTGCTGGAATATTATCGTGACCACAAGCTTTTTTTGTATCTAGTAACAATAATTGAGTTCTAACTTCGACCGCAGTTATTGGTTTCCAAAATAAAGAAGGCTCAGTATTCTGTCCCAAATATTCATCATATGTTGTAGCTCCATTCGGCAATTCATCAGCTAAATTTGGTCCAATGTTCACAAAGAAGTCATTAAATTCATTAACAATATCAGACACATATGTCAGCTGCTCACATTTTCCATGAACCTGCTTGACAAGTCTGTCCACCTCAACACTTCCACCTGATCTATTTTTACCAGCTAACAACTCATTGATTATAGTCCATGTCTTATTTGTATCATTCTTATTATTTTACAAATTGCAGTAGTAATTCCTTTTCGCATTTTTTAGTATAGTGGTCAATACATTTCTATACTTTTTGTACTTATGCACAAGATCCTGACGATGATCTGATTTAATAACTTTGACATTGTATTATACCTGAGTGAATTTCAGATGTGTTGATATTTGAATATATGTGATCTAATAATGTAGAGAAATCTTTTGTTACCCTTGTTGGTGATTGAATCAATTGATCCAATCCTATGCATTGTAATGATGACAGTCATCATGTCATCCTCACCCAAAGAATTAATATTGAAGTCGCCCAGAAGAGCACACTTACGTTGATCTACTTTACATTTTTCTAACACACTCAACAAACCATCTTGAAATTGCTTCACATTAGTATTAGGTTTTCTATAGATTATCCCAACTGTAACTTTTATATCATCTGTAATATTGATTTCTAACCAAAGGGATTCTGCATGATTAATGCTATATTCCAAACACCTGTACTTTAGTGATGTACTGACGTATGCTCCAACTCCCCCTCCTCTTGAATCGCTGGGGCGACAATTTACAATATCCTTCTATACCGAATATTGACTTGTTGGTCACATTCCATACCTCAGACATACCAATAACATCAAACCTTGTATGAATACAATCTTCAAACAATAATTTAAAAGCTTCAAAATTTTTAGACAAAGATCGAACATTAATGTGAGATAACTTTAAGGAATTCGTTCTATCAAATTTAAGAACATTATCGAATGGATTTGGGGTCAATTTATGATAAAAATGTGTATTATTCATTTTTTTCATTATTCATTTTTTCACTTTAAAAAACGCCTCCACACGGGGAGGTGGAATGGTACATTATTCCATGAAATGCAGTTTGAAGTCTTTGTAATTGATGTTGTCGACGCCAACTTCAAAGAGGTCATCTGGTGAGGACATGGTTACATATTCGTCATCCGTCATCTTGCATACTATGTTGCCGTTTTTCGTCGATACACGTTTCAATAATGCAGAGCTTTTTGCAGCCCTCAGAACTGCATATCACATCGGGGTGAGATCTTCATTTACGTAGACCCCCTGACATTCATCTTTTCCTTTTAGCTTGAAACGAGAGTCATAGAAACGATCTCTCTGCCTTCTTACTTTATATATATATATATATATATATATATATATATATATATACATATATATATATATATATATATACGTGTGTATGTATGTGTTTGTAAGTATGGTTCATGTATTCATCGAATGAAAGGATTTCTAAGGGCTCTGTTAAAATGTTTAATCGAATGCAAGCATTTCTAAGGGCTCTATTAAAATGTTTTTTCGTCTTCAAATTGAAGAAATATATATGTTGATGTTCTTACGTCTTTTGACAACTGTTCACTGTTTTTTAGTCGTTGTCGGTAACAAAGCTTACTTTTACAAGTTATGTGAAAATAAATGAATTTGAAAAAAATTATTGACAAGCTTATTGCGTGAAAAAAAATCAGTCAATAAAAAGGGCCTTAACATGAACTGGCGTTGTCATTATCATTATGTCGTTGAAAACAAGGCACGGCCCGTGGCCTTCAGCATTAGAGAGCAATATGCCTCGGCCTCCATCCAGTTTATTCCTTACTACCATTTTCTGCTAAATATCGTATAATTTTCACGTCTGGTATATTCACAATCATTTTCCATATGATCTCTCTCCAAATTCGGATAACTTTACCCCCGTCCGATACGGCATAATAGTTGATTTACATCCATCAATGGGTTTTTATGCGACTGTGACTCGTGCACAAGACTAACTCATAATTATCTTTGATTGAAATTGTTACCTTTGACCTTTGACCTACTAGCCTTAAGCTGTTTTAGTCCATCTCCCTTTAAATGATACACAACGGTAACAAGTCCATGGCTCAAATTGTCATTGAGATATTGAAATAATTAGGTTAAATATTTGGAGGGCGGAGGCATACAGGTGGTGATTTTTTTTTTTTTTTTTTTTTTTGGGGGGGGGGGGGGCTCTCTAGCTTTATTTCTTCGCAAATAAATCATCAGACCATAATCAAAAACTGAAAAAAAATTTGCGGAAAGCAGTATATGAAAACAATGTAAATATAGAAATACTAAAAAGTTTAAAATTATCTATGATAATTAATTTATTTGAACGTAGTGGTATACATCAATGTCTTAAAATTGTATTTATCCGTTTTGTAGGCCACCTGTGTAGGTGGCCTTTTTCTCAGAGTGGTCTTTCTTGTTGGTACCCCTTCCCACAAATATGCAAGACGCTCCGCCTCCTCTTGTAAACTGCAATTCATTATATTTATTATAATGGATAAATCTAAATTAAAGATCTAGCAAACTTACTTATTTCGTACATAAAATCTTCCGCCCAGTTGCTTCTCGATAGTCCGACGTGCACGTCATTATTAGCACTGACCTCGAAGTCAAAAGACGTCATTCCAGAAGCAATTTGTAGACCAGGAAAGGTGTACTGTCTGGTGTCACCGACATCATGAGTGTAAATTATGGGGCATGCTGTAAATATGCATATGGGGATAGAGGAGAGAGAGGGGGTGTGGTGAGAAGGTGTGTGGGGAAGAGAAGAAGTCAGATTCATTATTTTAAACGAATAAAAACACTAATTGCATGGTTCTTTTTCCATTAGTAATATTCGATTTTTAAAAAAAATGTTGCCTTTAATGCAGCCCATGATGAAGTTTTGAACTCACGTCATTTCATTCACTTACAGGATGTTCAGACACCAAAATTTAGACCAAAACGGTATAGCTATTTCGACGGATTTATGTGTCTGAACGCTGACTAACGTAACGTCGTATAACGAAACTAGGGTCAGAGCATCATTTAGAACTAGAACTCGATAACGAATCACCTTTTCGTGTGTGTCTTAACGAATGGCGACCATAGAACGGTATAACTGGGCGGCGCTTAATTCTATGGTCTATGGTCAACTCCTGCGATTCGTCCGTCCTTCTGTTGTCATGGTCACAACCAGTTGTGCACCTTTCTGCACCTCCTCTTGGGCGTATTGCCCCCTCCTCATTAGCATACTCCCTCTTACCTGCAAGAACTATTGAGGCCAACGTACAGCCTCGTACAGGTACGTGCAACAGACGTGCAACCGACGCGCGACATGTCACGGCTTCGTATGGAGCCATGGGCTTTGTGAGACCTTCGCAAGGAGCCCCGTGCGATGTAGCAAGAAGCACGTGCAAGAAGTGTCAAGTGCGTTCATCACAACACGTAGCCACACGCAGCGTGCAGATCCTTGCGTCCGACGCAAGTAGTTTTAGTCATTTGTAGATGCACGATTTTAGTCGAAACACGATAATTCATAAAACACTTTGTCTGAAATTTGTCCCTTTATTAAAAGAGTTATCTTATAAAAAGAAATCTACTAAAATCTAATCTGTTTACACAAAAGTTCTTGACCCAGTATCTAAACCAGGTGGTGAGTCTTCTACATTTCATTAGTTCCTGTCGATCAGGGGACTGGGAGGATTACTTGTCCTCACCAAATGTTTTTTCGCTCGTGATCTCCTGAACTATGCTCGCCTGATGCCAGTCCATCTCGCTTAAATGAATGCCCTAGAAGAGGATGTCAAATCTGGAGACTTTGTGGTGGCAAAGTCAGAGATATCCTTTTCTATCCTCTTCACTGATCAGGCTCTAGAGCAAAAATCAAGAAATTAAAGGGGCATGGTGAGATGGTTGGACTCACAAGAAATGAAGCCGATCTGGACCAACTCATCAAGTTGCGGGAGGAACGTGAATTGCTAGCAAGATTCCTTATCATTCAAGGCAGCTGCCCAAGCTTAGTTCCTAAACTTACAGAGACAATTGATGAATATGAAATGTCAATGGTTCCCTGGTCACTATAAGCTGCCGATGGTACTTTGTACATCTCAACAGACAAAGCAAGTCTGATGCATGCAGTTGAAGATGTGAAGACAGAACCTCACGATGCTGTGAAACAGCCTGACGTCGTGGAGGACAATCATCCAACTTCCCCACAGGTTGAAATGATGCAGGAAGAGGTTCCGGTTACCGTAGAATATGCGATAACGCAGGACCCTGTTTGATTTACCTCTCACAGCACATAGACAGCCCTTTTACGCTAGTGGTTGATACCTATCATCAAGGGACATGATTTCGAGGAGGCGCACACACATGAAGAGGCTGATATACCCTGATTCCTAATCAAGTCATTGCCACTACTGCTAGTGGTGCCTTGCGAGAAATTACTGTCTGGTCACCTGACCCTGATGTCCTCCTTTTCTTAATTCATCTAGCATCTTTTGGAAACAATGCAGTGCCCACTTCCCTATAATTTTCTACAGGCAAGGGTACAAAGAAACGAGAAATAGATGTGCTGGAGCGGGTTCAAGTCATTGGACATCAAAAATGTCAAGGCCTCCTTGGACTTCATAATTTTTCTGGTGCTGACGAGGGAGGAAAGTTTGTTGGGATATCCAAGAAGACATGGATCAATGCCTACTTAAAGCTTGATGATGATGATGATCCTGCCATTATCTTCTTCAAAGAACTGGGCGAGGGTTCTATTCCAACTGAGCTAAGCAGTGGAGAGCTTCCAACAAAGATGAAGGCACTAGAGCATTTCATATGTCGTGTTTACTCTTCATCATGTCCAACAACCCTGACATCACTCAGATGGGAACTGTTCCGATCAAAGAACCTGAAGGTGAGATTTTATCTCCAACTCATGCAGCATTACTACCTCACATCCTCCGTGCCAATTACATCACGATGCAAGATAAATTATACAAGACTAATTGCCCAGTGCTTCCTCCTATCGAAGAGATTGTATGGTATTCAGAGAATGGAGGATGTCTTCCACCACGGGCAGTACTTGAACTCATAGAATGTGGCTGCAAAGCAGGATGTAAGGGACGCTGTAGCTGCTCCAACAACGATTTGCCCTACACTCCTCTCTGCAAATGCTATGTGAAAAGCGGACAGGGGAGGATGCTCCAGATAGTGACAGCGATTGACGTTTACTGGAAGTCTTATGACCCTTTCTTATTGTCATGGTAACCACGAAGTAGGTGGTTTCACCTTTTCTCGATCTTATTTTCATTTTTGTTTATAACTGGAAAAATGTTCCCAAATGATTCTTTAATTTAGACAGATATTGTGTAATGTACACTTATTTGTGAAACAAATAGCTTAACTTGTTTTTGTTTTTTTATTTTTGTTTGTTTGTGTTTTTTTTTTTTGTTTTTTTTTTGGGGGGGGGGGGCCATAGTAACAAAACAAAATGGACATATTAGTATGATTTTGCGTTTGAAAATGAATACATGTAAAATTTGTCAGCTATCCGATTCATTGATGCAATTGCAGTGCCTAGAAGTTGATATTTTAGAGAATTGTTTTATTATCATATAAAGGTGTTTGGTGACATCTGTTGTTTTACTAAGTTATTCCTTTGATAAATAGTAAAATAGGGTTGGTTTTTACATTAACAGCCTAAAAATAACCATGTTAATGACATGTGTTATGTTACTCAATTATTCCACTGTATAATAACACACAATAATGCCATTTCCACTTATTATTTCAAAATTATATCCCAAAAGAAAGAAGACCACAATATTTCTGTAATATTTGCCCGTTTTCACCATTTTTCGCAAAGTGCGCCCCTATACGGTAAAAGTGAAAAAGTTTTTGGAATGCAATATCATTGAAAATGAATTCTTATACACCTCAGACAACTTTATAGTGTAACTGGCGAAAAAATATGTGAATTATGGTGGAAGACACCAAATTTCCCTATTGGGCTTTATACAAGCCAATATGGCGCCCAAAAAGGACCCCCCCCCCCCCAGGAAGTGAAGGAGGTGTCTGAAAATTTGAACCCCTTCATTTTTGGCCCATTGGGACCCTTTTGAAGCCAAAACAGCCAAAAAATCAATTTTGGCAAAAAAATCCTACGGGATGACATACCATACCACACTATAAAGGGGACAGTAAATATTCATTATTTTTCTCTTTCTATCTTTTCTTATGTTCTTGCTTTTATTCTTTTATATTATTTTTTTTAAATGTTTTTGTCCTTTCACTTCCTCTTTCCATCTTCCTTATGTTATTCGTTGTTTTAATATTTATCATTTCGTCTTTCTATCGTTCTTAGGTTATTCTTTGTTTTTCCTTCTATCATTAAGTCTTTCTATCTTTCCTTATATTGTTTTTGTTTGTTTTATCCTATCCTTATGTTATTCGTTGCTTTATCCTATCATCTTCTCTTTCTATCTTTCTTCATGTTATTCTTTGTATTTTGTCCTGTCCTTTCTATTTCTATCTTCCTTATGCTATTCTTTGTTTTTATCCTTCATGTGTTATTCTATGTTTTTATCCTATCATTTCCTCTTTCTTTCTTATGCTATTCTTTCTTTTTCCTTCTATCATTTCCTCTTTCTATCTTTCCTTATTTCATTCTTAATTTTTGTTATCATTTTTTTCTTTCTTTTTTTTTCTTTTTTCCCAAATCGCATTTATTCATTTTCCTTTTAAAAACTACAATTAAATTTTCATTTCACATTCACATATCAAAACATCAAAAGTCTAGCAAAGTCTAGCAAAGGTTTTTCTATACAGGGCAATCCTATTTATCTCTAGCCTCTTTCGTAATTCAGAAGCAAACAAATATCTTAAACTGGATTCTCTATTATCAACACCCTTATAGTTGCGGATCAAAATAAGTTTATAAACGGTCAAAAAAGCTTTGGTAATAACGTCGTCTATCCCATCATGTTCACCATTTTTTATCAAAAGATCAATGTTAATGTCAACATGAACATGGGCAGATGACTCAAAATATTGTACATTTCGTCTCCGTTGAGGCGCCACCTGCCTCCATAGAATCTCGTGCTGGTCTCTGTTGAGTAGAGTGCCTGAACATGCTTTGACCACCTTTGTGTCTCTTGGAGATCAGCAGTGGTAAGGTCTTCGGCGATGAAGAACTTTTCTTTCTTCAAAATATCGAGAGCTTTCTTCATCACTTCAACCTTATCTCTGTAAGGCAGAATATTGAAAAGAATGTGGCGCGATTTCCCTTGCACGTTTCTTCCATCGCGATGGGTACGCTCTACTTTTAATTCTATGCCGAAATGACGTCGAAGCTTATCTTCCGCTATTGCGATGCAATCTTCTCTTTGCTCTGGTTTCGACGGATAGGTGGTGCAGCTGGTCCGGATCCAGTGTCAGGTTGGGCCTGAGGTTGATGCCGACGAGACGAATATGGTTTCTCAAGGAGAAGCGTTTGCTCTTGTTTGCCGCTATCTCGTTCTTATCTGCATCGGTGCGAAGTTTTGTCACTTCTCCCTCTAGCTCTCTTATTTTCATTTCCAGACGTTGCTGCTTTTCTTAAAGATCATTTACCCGTTGCCGTTCGAATTCAAGAGAAACCCCCCAAATTTCTTCGACTGACTTAAGCTTCTCAACGAAACTTTCCACACCCTGCTCGATCATGACCTCGAATTTCTTCATTGATGACTCAAAGAATCCCTCAGGTTTAGAAACTTGTAGCTGATTGGGGGTTCAGTCACAGGTACGGTGCACTGATGCGAAGTAGCAGCAGCGGGAGCTGCGACGCCTTTGTCACCATTCGCGTTCTTCGAATTCCTGGGTATGGGACTCGAAGCTCCATGCATTTCCTTTTGGTCATGGGTTTTGGGTGAAAATGGGTTTGGCCGCTTACCGTTTCTGTATACCATATCAGTTGGCAGTCCGGGGAGCGTCTTTTTTTTCTGTCAGGACCTGCACCACCGACAAGAGAGGGCAGTATTTGAGCTGTTTGCATCTCTGGAATTACAGCTGAAAACTGTCATCATGGGCAGATGACTCAAAATTATACATTTCGCCTCCGAGGAGGCGCCACTTGCCACTTCCCAGTTGTGCTCTGAATGAATTATTGATGCACACAGCTTTCTTCGGCCTTAATTTAAAAAGATATATAATTCAATAGTCAAAGCATTATTTTAAGAAAAATCATTTAAATAAATTTAACAAAACGTACTTCAAAATAAATTTTATATCTTCAATTTTCTATAGTGAAAACCTCAGTCAGATACAATTTATAACTATTGAGTTATTAACGATCAAAAGTGGCATTTTTGCACCCCGTAAAATTTGCAATGGACTACCATATAATTATTAGAAAACATGTCGTAATATCGTCCAGTGCAGTAATGTATTTGTAAAGGTAAATTAGACCATTCCTACATAACAGTCATCATGATTATTAGAATTCATTACGGTACTTACAACATGCTAGACCGTAGAATTCTGTAGTGCAGTTACATTGATATCCTGTCAAAGTCTCAGTACAATTCCCTCCATTCATTGAACAAAATCTCCAGAATTTGAGGCACCGCTAACAAATGGCTATTTCTGGAAAAAAGGGGCACCTACAACTGGAAAAATATACCATACCTAAACATTGGCATATATACCCTACATTGTGATTTCAATTATGTTTCTCTCTTACGTTCTCTAATATAATTCACTTAAGAATCAAAGTTTGCAGTTGGGTTTGATGACCTATATATTAATGTGCGAGCGAGCGAAGCGTGCAAGCATGTGAGGCTGCATGGTGATAATAACATATTATAAAAAGGAAAAACCCTGTCCCGAAAGGTTTTTAAACATAATCTCGGCATGAGAGACTGAAAAGACCTCTAATAAGTAACATAACAATATCATAATATAGATATGAGCAAGCGTAGCGACAACTACCCCTCCCCCCCCCCCCAGATACCACCCCCTAGGACAACTACCCCCGGAAAACTACCCCCTGGACAACTACCCCTGGACACCTACCACCGGACAACTACCCTCTAGGACAACCAACCTCTAGGACAACTACCCCCCGGACAACTCCCCCCCCCCCCCCAGGCAACTACCCTCTAGGACAACCACGCTCTAGGACAACCACCCCCTGGCACAACTACCCCCTGGACAACTACCCCCTAGGACAAGTACCCCCCCCCCCCCCCCCCCCCCCCCCACGCCGGACGCGTGTTTTCGTCTTCCACCCTAACGTAAGCAATTTCGCGAAAAAAAATCATGCAAGTGCTCTGGTGAAAGAGTCTAAGTCGTCAGTGCACATAGTTGTGCACGATCATACAGCCAGCCTGGGAAGCTGAGAAAGGGGGAAAAAATAAAATACATAAGAAAAGAGAAGCTAGAGGTACAGTGGAAACTCAGTATAACAAAGGTCTTTGGGACCATCAAAATTGCCTTGTTATAGGAGGAATCTCGTTATATCAGGATTAAAAAACAAGAGATTATAAGGAGCTTGGTCCGGTATATTACCTTGTCATATCAGGAATATTGTTATATCAGACCTCTTTATACTGAGTTTCCACTGTAGATGGAAGGAAAAACAAGGAAATACATGAGGAAAGAGAATAGGATAGATGGAAGGTAAGACAAAGAAAAAATAAGGAAAAGGGAGAGGATAGATGGAAGGAAAAACAAAGAAATACATAAGGAAAGAGAAGAGGATAGATTAAGGAAACAAAGAAATACATAAAGAAAAGGAAGAGGATCGATGAAAGGAAAAAAACAAAGAAATACATAAGGAAAGAGAAGATAATAGAAATACAAGGAAAGAGAAGAGGATAAATGGAAGGAAAAGCAAAGAGAACAGGAAAGATGTATTATGTATTTCTTTGTTTTACCTTCCATCTATCCTCTTCTCTTTCCTTCCATCCATCCTCTCCTCTTTCCTTATGTATTTCTTTGTTTTTTCCTTCCATCTATCATATTCTCCTTCCTTATGTATTTCTTTGTTTTTCCCTCCATCTATCTCTAGCTGCTCTTTTGAAATGTATTTCACTTTTCCCCTTACTACCAACTTCCCTGGCTGGTTGGTTGTAACATGCACAATAATATGTGTAGCGCATATAGTTACAACAGGGATGTGCGCTGACGACTTAGACTCTTTCACCAGAGCACTTGTATGATTTTTTCGCGAAATTGCCTACGCTACGATGTAAAACGAAAATACGTCCCGGACAACTACCCCCAGACAACTCTTTAGGACACCTTCTTGACAAATACCACCTAAGGGAGCTACCACCGGGACATTAACGACTTATGGTAATTATTAATCTGACAACAACCAACATACTCTCACCCATGGCATAGGTCAACTATCCCCCAAAACAGTTACAACTCCCAGGTACTCGTTGGCATTTAAACTGATTTCGGCCAGGGGAGGACGGACGTGGAGGGGGGGGGGGGGGGGGGGGGGTGACCAACAATCAGTAAGGATATAATGAGTATCCAGAGGATAATCCCACGTAAGAAAGTTTTGGAAATCTGGTTATAAATAGAAGGATTTTGCAGCAGTATAATGATAAAATTCACCTCACCACGTGAGTTAAAGGGAGTGGGAAGTCGTAATCCATGGGCCTGACCAGTTGGCCTGACTCGGGGAAATTCGGATACAATCAGGTCCAATCGTGCGTTACCGAAGGAATGTTATTGCCGAATTCCTCGCGTGATCGTTAACTCGGATCCCTACATACGTAACCGACCAATGAGATTCAAATACTGGAATAAAGAACGCGCGATCTTGTTTACTCAAATTTGGGTCAAAGTGCGAACTTTTATTAGCTGCGCGCGATAAATTGAAGTCGCTTTGAACTTTGATCCAGAGAAAGGAGCAGCCAACTTTAAAACCGCCCATAGATTGCGACTTGTCGCTCCCTTTAAATGTGTCTATACCCATGAGCACCGGGGGGGGGGGGAGAATTTCTATGATATATTCAATATTAAGTAACAATTGGTAACGGTATAAAAGGTTGCTCTCCCACAGTAAGATCTTCTGGAAATTTGAGGGTTACAACCAAGGGTTTTAGTGAGTATAAGTAGGCCTATGCATTTTTACGAATAATAATCTTGCCGTGTTTCCTACTAAAAAGGCGAACTTAAAATAACAACGGTAAAATTCAGACAGAATCTATGGCCCCAAATGATAATTATAACTGTCACTTGTATAGCGCATAATCAATTAAAAACTGCTGTATGCGCTTTAGAGCTATCCAAGATTATTACAATACCAACAAATATGTCTTTTGATTCCTCTTAATAACAGTTACTGAAAAAATACACAGAAAGTGAAACATACAAAAAAGATTAATTCCGGGAAATTATGTCGTGTGTATACATGATTTTCTTTCTTTTTCAATTAATTTTCCCAATTTTGTTCTTAGTGTCAGGTATTTTAATACAAGATTTTGTCGAATTTTGCACAAATTGATTGAAATTTTTGCCGAAATTTGCCAGAACTTTGCCCAAATTCTATTTTCTTCCAAAAATAGGGGGCCCCAAATGCCGATGAAATGAGCGTGTCAAAATTGTGTTGTTTCATAATAATCTTATGCGTCTCAAAAGTGTGAAGATCTGATTATTCTCTCCGTGATTATGATAGTGTTTTTGATGGAATAAATGTTTCAAAAGTCACTATGCTAGTATTAAAAAAATTTCTTAATAGTCAAAAGGCATAATTTTCCGAACATTGTGATCTAGGTTGCTTCCTCATCCATCTTAACATGGTTGTATACCCCATACTATTTTTTAAATCGACCAACCACAATGCTAGTTTCCTTTAATACTCGATTACTGTAGAGTACGTGAGGGAGAGGGGTGGGAGTGTGACAAACGGCTGGAATATTTGTTTTCCTTCCCGTCCCCCCTTAATTGTTGACTATGCAAAACATCCAATAGAGAGTTGATATTGCACATGGGAATACCTGCCTTTATGCATTGAAGAAATCTAAGGCAATATTTCACAATTAAGAGTAGGAGTAGTCAATACCCCCCCCCCCCCAGAAAACAACAACAACAACAAACAAACAAACACAAAAACAAAAACAAACAATTTTTTTTTAAATGATAGTATATGTATAAACTAGTTTTTGTTGTTGTTTTTTTTAATGTAATAAACTAAGTTTTATTGTTGGAAGTTGGAGTAGGAACAATTAAGCGAGCAAGCATGAGCGAAAACCAACACTTCTCTTTTAATAAAATTTGGTATATTACCTGGGCTTTATTGTTGCAGGTCGGGGCAGAAATTTTGCTAAAGGCCATATTAATTCTATTTTGGCGAGCGAGCGTAGCGACCGAGCACAAACTTGTTCAATGTGATGTTAATTTAGGGTACTTTTCCTAAAGGATGGTTGTCCTGGGGTACCTTTCCGGGGGGTAGTTAGTTGTCCTAGAGGGTGGTTGCCCTAGGGGGTAGTTGTCCGGGGGCTATATTTCTTTCTGTCAGGACTTGAGCCACCCGACGAGAGAGGGCAGTATTTGAGCGTCAAGAGGGATGACAATACGGTTTATTCCGTCAATACTAGTCGGCATGAATATTCATGAAGAATAAATTGTAGGGATATAATAAAAATGAGCGAACCAGTCTCGCAGTTCCTTGTGTGGCGCATTCGGATTCATGTTTTGCTCGTCATGAAGGAATCACTAGTTCGAGTCTCGGCAGGGTAAGGGGTGTTAGAATTTAGGAAATTATCATTGACAACATTCTCTTTTGCTGAAATAAAGTAAGGTGAAACTGAGAGAAAATACAAGTCTTAAAGTGGTAGGCTCTCTCTCAAAGTCTCCAAAACGGGACTTCTTGACGCACAAATACTGCCCTCTCTTGTCAGTGGCGCAAATCCTGACTGAAAAAAAAATACGCGTCTGGGAGTAAGTGTCCTAAAGGGTGGTTGTCCTAGGGGGTAGTTGTCGGGAGGGGGTAGTTGTCCGAGGGGTAGTTGTCCTAGAGGGTGGTTGTCCTAGAGGGTAGTTGTCTGGGTGTAGTTGTCCAGGGGATAGTTGTCCGAGGGGTAGTTGTCCTAGAGGGTGGTTGTCCTAGAGGATAGTTGTCGGGGGTAGTTGCCCGGGGGTAGTTGTCCAGGGGGTAGCTGTCCGGGGGAGGGGGTAGTTGTCCGGGGGTAGTTGTCCTAGAGGGTGGTTGTCTTAGAGGGTAGTTGTCTGGGGGTAGTTGTCCTAGAGTGTGGTTGTCCTAGGGGGTAGTTGTCCGGGGGTAGTTGTCCTAGAGGGTGGTTGCCCTAGGGGGTAGTTAGTAAGGGGGTAATCATCCTAGAGGGTAATTGTCCCGGGGGGTAGTCGTCCTAGGGGGTGGTTGCCCTAGGGGGTAGTTGTCCTAGAGGCTGGTTTCCTAGGGATGGTTATCCGGGGGGGGGGGTGTTGTCCAGGGGGTAGCTGTCCGGGGGGAGGAGGTAGTTGTCCGGGGGTAGTTGTCCTAGAGGGTGGTTGTCTTAGAGGGTAGTTGTCTGGGGGTAGTTGTCCTAGAGTGTGGTTGTCCTAGGGGGTAGTTGTCCGGGGGTAGTTGTCCTAGAGGGTGGTTGCCCTAGGGGGTAGTTGGTCGGGGGGGGGGGGGGGGGGTAATCATCCTAGAGGGTAATTGTCCCGGGGGGTAGTCGTCCTAGGGGGTGGTTGTCCTAGGGGGTAGTTCTAGAGGGTAGTTGTCCTAAAGGCTGGTTAGGGTGTGGTTGTCCTAGAGTGCAGTTGTCCGGGGGTAGTTGTCCTAGGGGGTAGTTATCTGTGGGGTAGTTGTCCGGGGGTAGTTGTCCTAGAGGGTGGTTGCCCTAGGGGGTAGTTAGTAAGGGGGTAATCATCCTAGAGGGTAATTGTCCCGGGGGGTAGTCGTCCTAGGGGGTGGTCGCCCTAGGGGGATAGTTGTCCTAGAGGCTGGTTATCCTAGGGATGGTTATCCGGGGGGGGGGGGGGGGTGTTGTCCAGGGGGTAGTTGTCCTAGAGGGTAGTTGTCTTAGAGGGTAGTTGTCTGGGGGTAATCATCCTAGAGGGTAATTGTCCCGGGGGGTAGTCGTCCTAGGGGTGGTTGCCCTAGGGGTAGTTCTAGGGGGTAATTGTCCTAAAGGCTGGTTAGGGTGTGGTTGTCCTAGAGTGTAGTTGTCCGGGGGTAGTTGTCCTAGGGGGTAGTTATCTGTGGGGTAGTTGTTCGGGGGTAGTTGTCCTAGAGTGTGGTTGCCCTAGGGGGTAGTTAGTAAGGGGGTAATCATCCTAGAGGGTAATTGTCCCGGGGGTAGTCGTCCTAGGGGGTGGTTGCCCTAGGGGGTAGTTCTAGGGGGTAATTGTCCTAAAGGCTGGTTAGGGTGTGGTTGTCCTAGAGTGTAGTTGTCCGGGGGTAGTTGTCCTAGGGGGTAGTTATCTGTGGGGTAGTTGTTCGGGGGTAGTTGTCCTAGAGGGTGGTTGCCCTAGGGGGTAGTTAGTAAGGGGGTAACCATCCTAGTGGGTAATTGTCCGGGGGGTAGTCGTCCTAGGGGGTGGTTGCCCTAGGGGGTAGTTGTCCTAAAGGCTGGTTATCCTAGGGATGGTTATCCGGGGGGTGTTGTTTAGGGGGTAGGTGTCCTAGAGGGTGGTTGTCTTAGAGGGTAGTTGTCTGGGGGTAGTTGTCCTAGAGTGTAGTTGTCCTAGGGGGTAGTTGTCCGGGGGTAGTTGTCCTAGGGGGTAGTTATCTGTGGGGTAGTTGTCCGGGGGTAGTTGTCCTAGAGGGTGGTTGCCCTAGGGGGTAGTTGGTCGGGGGGTAATCATCCTAGAGGGTAATTGTCCCAGGGGGTAGTCGTCCTAGGGGGTGGTTGCCCTAGGGGGTAGTTGTCCTAGAGGCTGGTTATCCTAGGGATGGTTATCCGGGGGGTGTTGTGCAGGGGGTAGGTGTCCGGATACGCGTTTTTAGCAATAAAATAAAGGGAGCACTTATCACAGAGTATGGGGGCAATTATAGAATTGGAGAAGGGGCACTTGTTATAATATAAACGATATTTATAGAAGGGAAGGAGCACTTCTTACAAAGGAAAAGCACAGTTTTCAAGGAAGGAGGGGCATCTCTCAGATTTTAATGGTAATAAAATCAAATTGTAAGAATGCGGAACGGGCAGCGGTATAAAGGAAAGGGGACATTATCTCAAGTAAAAGGAACACTTTCCTATGTAAAAGGGGATACTTCTTTGATACCCAAATTCGTGAAATATTGGGGAAACTGTACCCACACACCCCCCCCCCCCCCCATAGCGCCTGATTTTAAATAATCCTAAAACTTCTCCAAACTGTTGATGCGTCATTCTAAATCCTGCAAGAAGACTCATGAAGAAGATGTATTAAAAGAGCCATTTTGGAGAATGCTGTACAGTCACGAGAAGTCTCCTCGTGAAAATATCTGAGCTTGTTTTCTACACTTTGTTTATAATACCATGTTTTAATAAGCCTACATTTTGCATTAACTGTGAATTAAAGAGGCGGGGATGCAATGGCCATTTGTACCAATGAAAAACACGTTGGACATGGATGAGCGATTTTGATATATCAATTTGGAAATATCGGGATTTTCATATCATATCTTTAGCATTTTAAATGCATTTTAAGGAGGAATGGCCACTACTAGAATTTACTACTACAATTCTATCAATTTGATCAATAACTGATTGATATAGAAATGATTTCATATTTGTACAGGCAATCCCCCCTCCCCGAAATGATTTACGCCAGTGGTGCATTCCCATATACACATTTCTGTGTCTAAGCATGAGATTGTGTAATTTTTTTATCATTTGGATGATCCCAAAGCATCACACATCAATTATCATGTAGACATGATCAACCTCTCCCAATTGCTTCGAGACAGTTTCTTTCACAGTTTAATAATTGCATGACCAAAACTAAACTTCATCTTGAAGATCTGTACATATTTGGGTCATTTGTAGCATGTACTACCCACCTCTCACTTGAGTAATGTTATTTACCAATTTCAGTGCCGGTGCGATGCCAGGTACGTGGGCCGTACTTCTTAGCAGTTGGCTGATAATAATAACAATAATATTGGATATTTATATAGCGCTCATATCCACCAATGGTGCTCAAGGCGCTCCAATATTACCCTGGCTTTAGCCCAGCTGCCCTATAAGGCGCTGAAAGCATTCAAGGAATAAATTCTTACCAGGTACCCATTTACTACACCTGGGTGGAGAGTGGCAAATGTAGATTAATGTCTTGCCAAAGGACATTAGTGCCGCGGAGGGACTCGAACCGTGGACCATGAGATCCACAGTCCGGTGACGTATCCAATAAATCACGACACCTCTACGCATTAAACATTAAACAACACGTCCCCTCGACTATTCGGAACCGTACAACCAATCAGCGCACACAGCCCGTCCGTGCCTGCAAATCGGAAACGCACGGTAACAGACCAAACAGCCGAATGCGATTCAGCGATCGGTCTCCATGTGCTGAACAATGCAGTTTGCTCGCAAAGCTATGCCGACGATCAATTCTCAATTATGTTTTTACCTTTTATTTAAATCACCAAAAGAAAATTTCGTAATATATTCCTCTGCCGAGATTCGAACTCGCGGTCCTTTCATCGATAGCGCACCAGATTATCAGATTGCGCCACACAGAACAGCTGCTCAATGGCCTTGCTTGTTTTATCATATCCCTACAGTTCGTTTTCATGAATATTCATGCCGACTAGTCTTGACGGAATAAACCGTATAGAGTACCGAAGTGTGACGTCATACCGGCCAAGTTGTCAAGGTTGCTGGTTCTAAACAATTTTGTGCTAAACAATGGCGTGGTGATCACACCAGCGCCAAACACTGAAATTGCCCGCTCCAGCCCGTTGCTCGAATGACTTCGCGGTGAACCTCATGCGCGGGCTCTGTTGTTTGGAACCAGTATCCTGGACGACGAGCGAATATGACGTCAGCACTTCGGTACTCTATTATGACGCATTTGACGCATTAGCGGTAAGGTAAAAAAAAAAAACACGCGTCTCGGGTCAGAAGCGTAGCGCATTTACGCTTTCTGGCAACCGCCTACATTCAATCGCCCGAACCCCTTTTGTGTAGACAAAAGGAGTTCGTCCAAGCTTTGCGATTCTGAAACTACGGCGTCCGGTTTGCGTCCGGGTTGCGTCCGGGTTCATCGAGTATAATATAGTTAATTTCGAGTAATTTGTTACATACCTGCGTGATAACCTGATGAGTGCAGGTCGAAAAGCTTAGTTATCATGTCTCTTTTTCTTGCCATACTGAAATTTTGTAGTACCAGGAAATTATTTTTATAGGAAACAGATAGGAGATCATTTTTGTTCAATGTACTAATCTTCCTGATATACCAGTACTTTCAATATACTTCAAGTATATATTCACTCAAAGCGTCACACATCAATTATTATGTAGACATGATCAACCTCTCCCAATTACAGTTTCTTTCACAGTGTAATTGCATGACCAAAACTAAATTTCCTCTTAAAGATCTGTACATATTTGGGTCATTATTTTGGTACCATGCCCTAACCCAGAAGTGATACAAAGAAAACTATAAGCTTTAGTAGGATATACATCTCTTACTTGATATATTGACGTCTTGTGCGGTTGGAGATGTAGTGGCTACTGACGTGGTCGAATATCCTGAAATTTAGAAGAAAAAAGTGATTTATTATTTAAATTGTCCACATTCATTTATACGAATGGTTCAGTATCGATTGTAGTCATCGAAATTAAAATTTATTTTAATACATGGGAAATAGATTGGAGATCATTTTTGTTCAATTTACTTATCTTCCTATAATATAGCAGTAATTTCAATATACTATTATGTGACCCTCCACCACAAAACGACCAATAAGTCGGAGATTTTTTTATTTTATTTCAGCACAGTTTGAAAGCTTAAATTCTAAGCTTTAAAATGATATACAACTTGTCTTCTATAGACTAAGCAAACCCTTATAAAGTACAGTGAGAATGTCAGAGTGTCAGACAGGGTAATGACCAAAACAATAGAGAAAACGAACTCTAAAGAAGCGTGACCATTTAAGAGCGCCTAATCTGTGTCCTATTGTTTGTCGCACAAAAGGTTGAGTCAAAACTCCAAAGCTTACACTGTGAAGTACTTTTCATACCTTCAGAATCTATACATTTCTTCCTTCTGTAGATTTTGAATATCAGGCAATGCAAACTTTTTGAGTTATACCAGAAAGGCGATCCCAATAAGCTGACTCACAAAGTTTGAATGTCCATGAAAAAATGGTCATTTTGAAGGAGAGTAAAAACATATTTCAATATGGTATTTTACTCCGAAATTGTGTCAGATGGTAGATTAATATTTATACTTTCAGAAAATACCAAAAACTTAAAATATATATTTCCACCCCCAAAAACCTATTTCAGCTGTTTACTCTAGAACTCCGATTGCGACTTATTGGTCGTTTTGTGGTGAAGGGTCACATATATTCACTAAATCTAATATTGCTTTATGTGAAAAATAAATGGAATAGCATAGATCTTCACAATTTATATGTAATATTTGAGAATTTTAACATAACATTTTGACCTGTACTTGTATAAGTAGATAATAATAAACCCAAACATTTTTGCAAGAATGGATAACAGCGTGGATAAAAGCAATATACGGCTGTGTATAAGACCCTTTTCTCTGTATGTAGCCTTTGCAATGGCTGATGCGGTCTTCGGCAATGCTAAGATATAAAAATGCAGTAGGCCCAATATCTAAAATTTATTGTCCTCATTTAATTGATATATTGAAAATTATAAGCTTTAGTAGGATATACAGCTCTTACTTGATATATTGACGTCTTCTGTGGTTGGAGCTGTAGTGACTACTGACGTGGTCGAATATCCTGAATTTCGAAGCAAAAAGTGATGTAGTTGTTTCCATTCATTTATGTGAATGGTTTAGTATCAATTGAAGTCATCGAAATTAAATTTCCTTTCAATATACAGGAAACAGATAGGAGATCATTTTTGTTCAATGTACTAATCTTCCTGAAATACCAGTAGTTTCAATATACATGTACTTCAGATATATATTCACTCAATCTAATATTGTTATACGTGAGAAATAAATGGTATAGCATAGATCTTCACAATTTATATATAATATTTGAGAATTTTCACAGTTTGTTTTGAACATTTAGACCTGTACTTGTATTTTGCATCTCCACACATCTTTATAATTCAATGTGCGATGACACTTTGTAAGAATGGAAAACAGCATGGATTAAAGCAATAGATAATACAGCTGTTCACGTGGCCCTTTTTTGGGGGCGTTTAGCCTTTGTAATTGCTGCTGCAGTCGTCGGCAGTGCTAAGATTTTAAAAATTCAGTAGGCCCAATATCAAAAATTTATTAACCTCATTTATGTATTTTTCAAAATCAAACGAGTTCAATATCCACTATCGATATCACTGAATGTTCATTTATTGTCTTTAAATTTTGCTTAATTTCTACCTTCTTATGAGTTCATTTTATTGATTTCTGAATAAAACATTGATTATTTTGCCATCTCTTTCTATTTTCTCCCTTTTCCTACAGTTGAGCTCATCCAAATGGTTACGTATACAAGCCAGCAGCTCTAACGACTGAATTATTATCTAATTTTTATTTCGACCTAGATAGAATTGTATTTTGATGATAACATATATATTTACCTTTCTCAATAGAAATTTGTAAATATAATGGGAACACTGATAACAAAAATAATAAATTTTGTGTAGAATAAATTTTAAGTTGAAAAGGGTAACATTTCTAAGATATTCATGTTGTGCTGAGCGCCTGTTTGATTAGATTTTGATTTAATGTATATTTATTTCTATATACATCATCGTAAATTTACAGTCTTTCAACATTAATGGTCAAATGAAATCCTACACACACATATATATATATATATATATATATATATATATATATATATTAAAAAGGTGGGGGCGTCATAAGCACAGCTTGAGTTCACGTCCTCATCACAAATAAAATGATCATACAATAAATATACGTATGCAAACAATGCATAGCGGAAAGCAGAACCAGAGGGGGAAAAAGAAAGAAAGAGAGAGGAGGAGAAAGAAGGGAGGGGGTAGATGCATTCAGATATATCAGATGAAACATTTAGTTTTTAGGCAAAGCAGCAATAATCACATATTCTCGATTAAAGTACATGAATTCAAAAGTAATAATGGATATAACTTACGCAGAAATGTATGTTTAATGATATTTAAATATATTAAGCTTTCGCAATAGGACAATAATGAAGAAAAATAAATAAATCAGATTAACTGATGTTTGGTGCCAGTTGTCTAGAAAACGTATGGTTTTCTTTTCAAAATCTTCTTCGTTATTCAATCACTTGAAATTTCGAGGAAAAAATGTCAGACAATGGATTTCACCATGTGTTGTATTCTATTGTGATGGAGTATACATGACTGTTTCACTGCATCCATTCCCTTTGGATAAATAATTCGTGACAGACTTTTGTCAACGAAAAAAAAAGATCAATTGGTGTTTGGTGTCACTTGTCCAGAAACCGTATGGTTTATATTCAAAATCTGTGTTTCCATTCATTCATTCATTCCAAATTTTAAAAAAAGTCAGGGAACGAAGACCAATCGATTTTACCTTGTGTTGTATTCCATTGTGTTGTTGCAGTGTACATGGCTGCTTCCGTGGATCCATTCCCTTTGAATAAATAATTAACAGGAAAAATAATTAATTAAAAAAAAACATTTTGTCATTTTCCGCATCTAAAATTTAATGAACCATTTCTTTGTGCCAATTCATTCTAAATCTGAGTTTCCATTCATTCATTCATTCCAAATATAAAAAAGTCAGGGAACGAAGGCCAGTCGATTTTACCTTGTGTTGTATTCCATTGTGTTGTTGGAGTGTACATGGCTGCTTCCGTGGATCCATTCCCTTTGAATAAATAATTAACAGGAAAAATAATTAAAAAAACAACCTTTTGCCATTTCCCAAAAATGTAATGAACCATTTCTTTGTGCCAATTCAGGAACAAGAGGGATGTAGATAAGCAATAAACCGCCCTTGTTTGTATTTCCGAACCTGTAACATAGTTTACCATTTCTGATTTTTAACGATGTAGACGAATTTGCATATAGCATATAGCTGTATAGTTTTTCTGATAGATTGTTTTGCAAACCTGGAGCTCGTACGCTGGGCTTCGCCTGAGGCTAGATACGCAAAAAGGAAGTGTATGAGTAACCTTTGTCCATATTTGTATCCACTGACAAAGAATACTTCTAAACTTACTAGATTCACAGTGTATTCCGGTAAACTCTGGCGGGCAATGGCATGTGTAGTTTGCCACCTCTTCCTGGCACCAGCCATTCTGGCAAGGCTGCTCCAAACAATCTACATTAATTATGATAATAGTAATAATAATGATGATGATAATACTAATGTTGATAATACTGGGATAATAATAATACTGATACTATTACTACTACTAATAATAATGATACATGATAATAATAATAATAATAATAACAGTAATAATAAAAATATAATAATAGCAATATGGAAACTAGCTTTTGCTGTTAGGGTGTTCCACCCAATGAGAGGAAAATATAAATGGATGAATGAATAGCTATAATAGTATTAATAATAACAATATAAGGATAATAATACTACTACTAATGATAATAATATTGTTAGCAATAACATTAAGAAGAATTAAAATGAATCAATCAATTAGTTGTCTTCATTTGTATTACGAATTTACTTTTAAAGCCACACATCTTTGAAAAAAAAAAAAAATTATATGCAGGTTTCCATGATAAGGGAAAATATTCGGCAACACCATGCGGTTGCCTAAAAGTATACATCAATTTTCAGGAAAGGCTACCGTGGTGAGAATAGTTTTAACATGGAATCTGACCATAGGCTTAGGGGGATGCAACCCACACCCCCTCCCCCCGATATTTGTTTTAATTAGGCCTCCCCATTTTAGGGCCAACTTAATCTCATATTCGGTCAGAAAAGTGGTCTATATTTATTTTCACTTTCACCAAAAAATTAGATGCTGGAAATTGAAACTGTGACTTAAATCTGTATTTAACATTGTCCTGACTCTACGACCTTGTCTACTATGATTCACCAACCAGGAATACGGCAGATGCGATAGCCCGGCGGAATGTCTTCGTGCAGTCGCCCGCCATGTCCATAGCATTTCTTATCGTCTAATCGTCGGGGGATGAGCTTGGGTATGAGCTGCACCTCGCTACCATTGACCATCTTCGCGTCACACTTTTCAAACATAGGTAGATTATAGGTTAGATTGTAGCCATTGGAGCATGAAGTACATCCTGGTAGGTAGTTATGAAATACAGTAAATGGGACTTTAATAATGCTGGTGTTGTTCTTTTTTTTCTATAGGAAATTGATCACAAAAGAAAGGTGACCATGCATCAGTAATAGTTGTTCAAATAATTTACTTATCCATATCCACATCATGAAAACAGATTAATATAGCAATATTTGATATTGAAGAGTGAGATGATGGTAGAATTATATCAGGAGGTGAATGATGCATTAGTTCAATTGTTCACTGGTTATAGATTGCTTTTTATCATGAATATGTATTCTCAAATGAACAATAGATAGATAAAACAATTAATTATGGGTGCTCCTGCTAGAGCTGGCATTAATATAATAGAACACAATTTGAATGGAATGGAGTTGATCAGGTACCCTTAACCTTTATCGATGAGAAATTGAGACTTACCTGAGGTCCACGCGTGGTACGCCATTGTAGCAGCGATGAAAACCATCGTGTTGCGACTAAGTAACTATATACCAGTTAAAGATGGAAAATAACATAATTGAATAGTTGATTCGACGGGTACCTTTAATCATTAGTATCACCCGTAGTCAAATCATTTTTTAATTTGTGGAAACTTGGAGATATGAGGAGCCATATTTTTTTTTAAAGTCGGAAAATGTAGCATTATTTTTTGCATTTGCTGTCATTGCGCAAGATCAAAACTTTCACATATGAAAAATCAAAGTATATTGTGGGGATCCTCGAAATATCTTTTCATAATCATCCGTCGAACGGTTATGTCGGGGGAAAAAAATCGAAGGCAATGCATTCATGAACCCTCTACCGTTCTTCGCGTGTAGTCCCACGAATAGCGGTGCATGCTAAACAGGGGGCGTGTCTTGTCAGTGATTGTTACCGACAAATTTGCTGTTAGCCAATCAGATTGCAAGGATTTCAGTATTTTTTCACGTTAAGTCTTCGATTTTTTATGGCAGTTTTACACAAACTACTAACTGCGCAAACTTGAGTGAGTGAGACTGGAGTTTAAAGTTTAGCAATATGTTATTTGCATATTCATTTCGTCCCAGACTTGTGTCGGGAAAAAACAAAACCTCTTTTCTCGGCCCTCTGAAACAGAAAAATACTCGTATCTGAAAAAAATACTCAACCGTTTTCACTGAAAATTAATATGAAACATAATATCATCATTTCATATCTACTCTGGAATTTTCATGATATTTAAGGCCCGAATGAGGGAGATATGAGAATGTGAATTTTCGAGGATTTCTGCTCTTCGCTCAGCGGAGGGCTTCGACAGCCGTTAGGAATTCAAAAGCTTTGACGACTTTACAAAGGAGGTAACTGGGGTGTAGAGCCGCGCCTGGTTTGACGCGTTCTCGATCTGACTAGTGGACGAGAGAGAAGCCGGTGAACGGTACCGGTGAGCCGTTCTTGCACAAAGCGCGGTATACAGCTAACAAAAAGCGCGGTATACAGCTAACACAAAGCGGTCCATTGTAGCTGGGAAGATCTCGGACGGTGTTCAAGTCCACACATTCGAAAGCTCACTAATTATCAGAAGTTGAACATGCTCTACATTCATTGAGAGCTTCTGAAGCTGAAGGCCCAGATGGGATAACAAAGGAAGAACTTGATAGCCTAAAATAATTTGGGATCGAAAATTTGACCAACATATTATACCAGATTACATATATATAATACAGGACATATTCCTGAAGATCTGAATAGGTCAATATTTGTGCCAATCCCAAAGAAACCAAGGCAACTGTATGTGAATATTTCAGGAAAATTAGTCACGTAACCAAGTTGCTCTTGAAGATCATACTTAATAGAATAAAATATCAAATTGACAAGGAAGTAGATAATAAACAGTTTGGTTTGGTTAAAGTGATTGAGAGCTTACAAAAAAAAATCAATATTGATGATAAGAACATACGTTTCATCTCCAAACTTTTGAAAAATGAAATGACCGTCTATACATGCTATACGGAAATCAAAAGAGGAGTACGGCAATGATGTGTAATGTCCCCATCCTTGTTCAATCTGTGCACAGAGTTGATATTCAGGGTGAAGGGTGTTAGTGTTGGAGTTTTAAACATTAGCAATTTGCGCTTTGCCAATGACACTGTATTCTGTGCAAAACTTGAAGAAGATCTTCATCAATTACTGGATGCTGTAAAAGTCAAAAGTGAAGAAATTGGCCTAAATAATGAATGTTAAGACAACTAAGTCTATGTTTTTTAGCACGGCAGATAAAAAGCCCAGATTCTGTTTGGTATTAGATGGCCATATCACTGAGCAGGTCAATAACTGCATCTACTTAGGACAAAATATCATAGATGACGCCAGATGCGAGGCAGACATCAAAAGAAGAGTCGAAATTGCACGGAATACGTTCCTGGCAATAAAAGCCTTATTTACAGCAAGGAAGGTGAAATATGCACTCACTATGGGACTTATTAATGGCTATGTCTGGTCTGCTCGGTTGTATGGAGTAGAAACATAGACAATAACTAAGACTATGGAAAAGAAAATCACATCATAATTATGAAATGTGGGTATACAGGAGAATGATAAGAATATCATGGAAACAGATGGAACTAACAAACAAGTATTGCTCATGACAGGGCTCAAACAACCTACCCTGATAGGATTAGTTGAGGAAAGAAAGGCAGACTAATTTGGTCCCATCAACAGACATTAGAGTCTCTTAAAATATAAGTTGGAGGGGAGAGTAGAAAGTACTAGACCAAGAGGGAAGCCGAGAACCAACTGGGAAGAGAACATTAAGACCTGGAGTGAAAAAGAACACTGCAAGAATGCACTAGAAAGGCCGAGAAGAGAGATGCGTGGAAAAAAGAAAATCAACCTCCGGGGGCCGAATTGCCCCGCCCCCCCTCCCCCTTAGAACTGATTTTTTCCTTGTCAGAGAATTCTGGAACAAAACTGGACTACAAAAAAAAAATCTGACTTTTTTAGGGGGGGGGGGGGGTTGTCAGAATATTTTCGGACATTTGAGTGCCATCCTTTTACAAAAAACGCCTAGGATCCCCCCCCCCCTGGATCCCGGTGTTCCGTCCGGGCTATAGTCAACGAAGCCTGTAGTGTTTGTCCCATGTGCCTTCCGACAACTTTTCTCAGGGTTCAAAGGACCAACAGCCCATGAGACTTCTTGTTTTTTTCCGCAATAGAAGGAAACCGATATATGACTGTAATATTTCAAGTTTCAAGTTTCAAGTTTATTTTATTTATTTCAACTCAACTCGACTTAACATCATAACACTATAACAATTAATTACATAATAAACCATAAAACTGAATATTCAATACAATACCACAAAATATATATATATATATTTATGGTGAACGAAAAGATATATTACAAATGTGTATTTTACATAGTCTATCCTTTTGTAAATGTAGAGCTGAGGAAATAGAGGGATCCACTAAAAAGCAGGGCTTGTTGAGTGTGGATCCCTCAAAAAAAATATTGTAATAGATTAAGCTGCATAAATATAAAATCAAAGGTATGTGTTACCAAATAAAAATTAATATGTATAATATAACATATTCTTTGGTGTGAATATAATATGAAAGTGACAAATGAGATATGGAGATGAAGAAAAAAAATATATAAATATAACTGAGAGTAAGATGACAAAGTGGTGCGTCTGTGAAAAAAAAATGGAAAGATAAAAGAATTTCAAAAAGTAAAGCAGATGAGAAAAGAGAGAGAGAGAGAGAGGAGGGGGATAGTCATGGGTCCTGACCGCTTAATATGAGTTTATGAATTTTCTGTATATGATTTGAGAAAATGTGTTTTCAGCTTGATTTTGAAACAATTTAAACTTGATGAATTAATTATGTCATTGCTGAGTGAGTTCCAGTATTTTGGGCCGTAGAAGGAAATTGTTTTATGTGCGAGTAGAGTGCGGGTCCGGGGAAGGTGAAAACGATGAGACTGTCGGGTTGGGTAGTTATGTATAGCATTGTTTCTTGTGAACATGTCGATGAATGTATGTGGCAGTTCGTGTTTATTCAACTTAAACATAAATTGTCCTGTTTGAAAAAGAAATAAATCAGAAAATTTTAAAATTTTGGACTCGTAAAATAAATGATCAGTATGTGAACGACTAGGAGCATTATGTAGAATCCTTATAATTTTCTTCTGTAGGATAGAGATTTTATCCGTAAGATATTTATTGGCGTTACCCCATGCCATAATTCCATAATTTAGATATGGTAGTATGAGTGAGGAATATAAAGTAAAAAGTGTAGTCTTTGGGAAAAAATATTTAAGCTTATTCATTATTCCAATGTTTCGCGAAATTGTTTTGGATATATTTTGAATGTGAATGTTCCATTTTAATTTATCGTCAATAGTTAGCCCTAAAAATTTTGTAGATGTGACCCTCTTAAGGGATATGTTGTCCAAAATAACATTTCCTGGTAAATTTTGCAAGGTGTTACTAAACAGCATAAAATTAGTTTTTAGGACATTCAGTGATAACTTATTGGCTTTGACCCATTCCACTACATGTTTGAGTTCTAAATTTATTGTTGAGAGAAGAGTTATTGGGTTAGTATGTGAATAAAATAAGTTTGAGTCATCAGCGAATAAAATGAAAGACAGAACATCAGATGACTTATAAAAGTTTATGTATATGATAAATAACAAAGGACCAAGGATACTCCCCTGTGGGACACCACAACTTATTGGTCGTAATGTTGACCTATTATTATATATGTCTACATATAATTTTCTGTTTGATAAATAATTCCTGAACCATTCCAAGGCTATCCCACGAACACCGTAGTGTGACAACTTATCTAGAAGAATATTATGGTTTATAGTATCGAAAGCCTTGGAAAAGTCTAGGAATATTGCGATTGTATGTTGATGGTGATCTATGGCATGGGATAATGTATCTACGCATTTCAATATTGCTTGAGTTGTATTGCGGTTTTCTCGAAAGCCAAACTGTGACTCACAAAAAATATCATGTTTGTTTAGAAATTCTGTAACTCTGACGAAGACAATTTTTTCCAAAACTTTGGATAAGGATGGTAACAATGATATCGGTCTATAATTATTTGTTTCATTACTATCACCTTTCTTAAATATAGGAATAACTTTAGCAATTTTAATATTATTTGGTACTATACCTGTAGGTAATGATAGGTTAAAAATATAGACCAAGGGATTAGTAATCGATAAGATTATTGCTTTAAGGAGATAATTATCAATCCCATCATGCCCCGAACTTTTCTTTCCTTCTAGTTTATTTACTATACCAATGACTTCCTCAGGGCTGGTGGGGGTAAGAAATAATGAACATGGGTTAGGATTACCCAAAAATTTATCAAATTTACTTTCGGTTCCTGGGATTTTTTCCAGCAAGTTTTTGTCCAATTTGAGAGAAGTACGTGTTAAAGGTTTCAGACATTGCTTTAGGGTCTTCGATATATTCGTTAGTCTCGGATCTAATTTTGGTTATTGTTTGTGTCTTATTATTTCTGTTTAAGGTTCTGTTTATTATTTTCCATGTGTTTCTCATATTGTTTTTGTTAAGTTCAAATTGTTCAGTATAATGTTGTTTTTTTGCACGACGCAGTACATTGGTCAAAATATTTTTATAGCGAGTGTATTTTCCTCGGGTCTTGTCATTCGGATTGGTTTTGTATTTATAAAATAAATTGTTCTTTCGGTTTATTGATCTTAAAATAGACTTGGTGACCCAAGGTGACCTAGGATTCCTTTTATATGTATTCCCTCGCTCTCTTAAAGGTATATAAATATCAAATTGATCGTTTAGAATACCTATAAAATTATCGTAAGTTTCATTAACATCCTCCGCATTATAAATTCGTTGCCAGTCAACTGAACTTAAATTCTCGTTGAGACGTTCCAAATTTTCAGCATTCAATCTACGAGATTTAATTTTTGGGGTACATCGTTCGGCCTGTGTGTCCAAAAGATTAGTTTTACAAAAAATTGGGTAATGGTCAGATATATCCGATACGATGATTCCTGATTCTTGTGGTGAAGGCATATTAGTAAAAATATTATCAATTAAAGTGGCGGACTGGCCTGATACTCTTGTAGGTTTGGATATGGTGGGTAAAAAAGAAGCTGAAAGAATTAGTTCTAGAAAATCGTGAGAAAATCCTTGTGCATTCGACTGCAACAGGTTAACATTAAAGTCCCCCATTATGAAACAGTGTTTATTTTGGATTAAAGGACTTTGTAAGATATTTTGCATGTCTCTTAAAAAGTCTTCATGGCGACATTGTGGAGGGCGGTAAATGACTCCTATTATAACATTCCTACTGTTTTTCATTTTCACCTCTACAAAAAGAGATTCTAAAGTTTCTGTCATGTAAGTTAGATTATTTAGACAAAAGTATTCGAGACGGCTTGGTACATACATGCATACACCACCTCCTATTTTCCCTTCTCTATTGTTGTTGAGTAAAAAGTACCATCAATATTCAAGAGAGAATTGTTAGAGTCTTGTAACCAGGTTTCTGTGAGACCAATAACCGGACTATTATATGGATTAAAATGTTCTATAAGTAAGCCAAGCTGGTCAAAATTCTTATTCAGGCTCCTGATGTTTAAATGTAAAAGGAAAGTGTTTTCAGGTGTATCGTTTAAAATATTTGATTTGTATTCATTGACTGTAAAGTAATTAGATGAAGTAAAATGCTGTGCTTCATCGTTGTCATCAAAGCTTAGTGTTAATTCTTCTGAATTCTTGTTTAGATCATTAGATATGCGTGTGTCGTATTCTTGATTATTTATGTGTGTTAGACCTTGTCTATTAGTCTGTACCTGGAACAGAAATTCGTCATCATCAATAGAGCTAAAGGGGAATTCTGTTGCTAACGCCATAGCAATTTGGATACGGTTCTCAATAATGTATAAGTGTTTTGAGTGTCCAAAGTGAGAGGATTGTAATTGAGCAAGCCAGCTGGTGACCCAGAAATTTGAAAATATGTGATGAACAGAGTGTTGTGTGAGTGTGATATGATATGGATAGGTGATGAAAAAACCATGATTGGATGAGAGAAGGAAATAAAAGATGACATAAAACTAGTTGTAAACATGAATGAAAATGAAATATCAGTGATCATTAGACCGGTAATAATGTAGTACAGACATTGTAATATAAACCCCCTGCTCGTTCTGCAATGAGCCATGTACAAAAGACATCATTTGAGATATCAAAATATTTCTGTATTCTTCAGTAGGGACCCGATAGTACACGAGAACAAGAAGGATATATAATTTTGTTTGTTATTGAAAAGAGAGAGAGAGAAAAAAAAACTTTCTATTGAAACAGTTCCAAAAGAAAAAAATTTCGTTTACTTATCGGATTGTCACTATAGAAGATTACAATATAATTCAAACACTATTATACAAATTCAATGCTCAATATATGGAAAACTAAACAGCGAGCCTATGGCCGAAGTGAAAATGCAGCCATTGCAATTTCCTTAAAAATAGATGTCAAAATATTTTATAATTATTGCTTACCAAGATTAAATGAAGCTCCCTCTTATGTACGGTTCTATGAAATCTAATTACTGGATTAAACTAAATAAAGCGATCAATTCACATTTTTCATTATCGGCGAACAGATCAATATCGTCATGAATATAACTTCCATGATATATAAGTGGCACAATCTTCATTTATTATTTACTGGTTTTAGGTATGGATATTACGAATAAGTAGATGTTTGAAAAAAAAATATTATTTTCATTTCGGTTAGACAATACATCATACCAAGATTTTTCGTCGCAGTATTAGGGCAATATTATTATCCCGATCATTATCGTCATCACCACAATCATCATTACCATCATCACCACCATTATTACCATCACCGCGATCATCGCCTGAGTTTATCTCAAAAAGTTCATAGACAAAATAGTTGACTACCTTCTGAAGGAAAGGAAATGATAATAAATAAATTTGGCTAATTCAAAACACGGCATATCATATATTGAAACTTACCATCTTCTTCAATGAATTCCACGAAACGGGTTCCAAATAGATCGGTGCCTTACAAACTGATGAAATGGAGACGACGGGGTATTTTTCAATGTGAAACGCTTGGATAAATTTAAGAATGATTAAAAAGTCGTGCACGTTTATTCATGCATCGGTTGCAGGCGTTCGATATCACTTCAAATTTCTGTTAGAAGTCTTCGTTAAATGAATGGTAACTGGGGAAGGAAAATAACGTTAGGACATTAAGGACGATTCAGTGAATACGTTGAATCATACCTATTTAAAGCCAGAAATATACCATGATGACACGAGTTTTTCTTTGTTTATTAGCACATGCTGCGTTGAAGTGGCAATTGTAAATTGATGTTTGCTATTAAGTGTATACAAAGCGAGAGAAACACTAAGATGGCAAGTGTAAACCGTTGATGATAACAATTTGTTTCTTGACATGTTGTTTGGTCTAATCCTGCTAGCGCGGCCTTTCGGTGAGCTCTGATAAGGTTGTGTATAACTTTTTCTCAAAAGGTAAGTCTATGGTCGTCATAAATCAGTCAAATAGATGACCAATAAACACGAAGCATGAAAGATTATGCATGCGTAGCCACACCCATAATTTATCATTAACTCTGCCGATGCGGTGATGTTGCAATGGTCAAGATGTATGAAGTGAATTTTCCTCACCATCCACCCCACACATGTTCGCGCGCGCTCTCCGTGTTTTGAAATCGTAGATATCTACACGACAAGCGCAGACCCGATCTAAAAAAATGCTATCCAAAACGGTTGCCATTGTTGCTGGTTTTGTCATTGTGTAAGATGTCGATCATTGATAGTCTTAGCACGTTTTGCATATTAGTTTTAGTGATCGTACAAGAGCTTATGAATGAAAAATAAAGCTTCCTCAAAAAGACATCACTATATATTCATTACGTTATGCTTTTCTGGAAGGCAACATATGGATATGTTGAAGCTTGCTGTGAGTAAGCCCAAATACTAGACGATGTGCAATAATATGAAAGTTAACATAGGCCATTTAGACAAGGACGAATTAAAAGCTAAGCCAAAGTTAATTACATTGTACGAGACATTAATTTTACTTATCACTTAATCATAAACCAATATCATCAGGTAAGTGATTGTTCAGCTCGAGTGAGATAGCCAGTAAAACTTTAACTGGTGCACGAACAGTATTTACATTTAAATTGTAATCACTGTATTCATAATTATTACCGAACAATAAATACTTCAAAGTGATTCATATTCCCAAATGCTAATATCGATTATTTTTTTTCTCTTGTTTGCCCCCCCCCCCCCTCTCTCTCTCTCTCTCTCTCTTTAATTTCGATTGCTCTCCCTTTCTTATCTCACCATCCTCTCGCTATGTGTTTGCGGGGGTGTGTGTGCGTATATCTCTATCTTTCTGACGTTGCTTTCTCAGTTTGCAAAACACGGCCTTCACTGTATTGAAATGAGAGGGGTTGCCAGGATGAGTTGACACACACCCCATAAGAATCGGGGTTACCCCCCCCCCCCCCCCCCCCCCCCCAATGGCTCATGGACTTTTGGGGTTTTTTCAGAAGGAAGAGACATGGCTGGACATTACAAAAATATAAAAACTTAGAATATTTTCTATCGAGAAAGGTGTGCCAAACCCCATGATATCCCCTGAAACAAACACCAAAGTACCCCTTGACCAGATTTTCCTGCCCCAAAATGTCCAGGTATGACATAAAGAGAAGCAAAAACAACAACAAAACCAACTTTTTTAAATTCAAACCTTAGTAACTGAAAGGTGTTTAATTCATATCAGTTCAAATTTACATGGTGCGATGTTCAGTATTATATTGTTATTGTCGTGAATTTGTGTCTCAAGTGATCATTCGTTGCAAAAAAAATGAAATTCATTCATTTCTTTTTGTATTTATTTCTCAGCGGTTGGCTGATCGCATTGAACAACACATGCCCTCGCTATTCGGAACCGTACAACCAATCAGAGCACGCAGCCCGTCCGTGCCTGCAAATCTGAAATGCACGCTAACAGACCAAAGATAGCCAAATGCGATTCAGCGATTGGTCTCCACTTGCCGAACAATCCAGCTTGCGCACAAAGCTATGCCGACGATCAATTCTCAATTATGTCCCGGGCCAGAAGCTCAGCGCATTTATGCTTTCTGGAAGCCGCTTACATTCAATCGCATGAACCTCTTCTGTGCAGACAAAAGGAGTTCGTCCAAGCTTTGCGATTGTTCTGAAATTACGGCGTCTAGGTTGCGTCCGGGTTCACCGAGTATAATATAGTTGATTTCAAGTAATTTGTTATATACCTGCGTGATAACTTGAGAGTGCAGGTCGAAAAGCTTCGTTATCATGTCTCTTTTTCGTGCCATATTGAAATTTTGCAGTACCAATAAATTATTTGTATATATATATATTCATATAGGCGGCCTTTTTCGGTGCCTGCACTTTGAGATGATCTCCGACCTTTTGTTTAGTGCCTCTCTGTTACTGATAATAGTGTACTTCTCCTCCAGGAAGAGATTGCAGAGCCCACTTTTTCTTAAGTTTAGATTAGATTTCTTTTCTATCCTCCAGAATAGTGTGAAATCGGTGTTAGATTCCTTTAAGGTCCATACATATTTGGAAAGTTGAGTTTCGTTTCTACACTGTTGGTCATAATGTTAGCATAATTCGTATTTTCATAGTCATCCGTTGATTTAATCATATTTAAAAGCCTAAATAGATAATATTGACCAGGTTCATTGATTACATGATTTGTATTGTCGAGGTAAAAGTCGGTCAAGTGAAACATTCCATAACGTGGTTTATCTTATTGTTTGGTGCTATGAAAGGCAGAGCCTACTTTCTGCTGTTGTTTTGCTGTCCATTTCGTGCAGAAAGCCTACGTGTGTTAACAGCCCGTTTTCAGAGTTAGCTTGATCAATTCCTACCAAATTTGGTACATTGATTCCTTACACTATGGTTCGCCCAATGGCACTTGCAATTTGTCAGAGGGTCCTTGCACTCCGACGGAATGGACGGACACAGGCCCAGATTGCAGATATTCTTGGACTATCGCAGAGTTGTGTGTGCCGCATCCTCAGAAGACATCGAGAGGCGGGTACTTTGAGTGCAGAGAGATCTACAGGTCGACCACGAAGAACATCCGCACGGGATGACCGTCAACTGCTGAACATGTGCCGTAGGAACCGGAGAATGCAAGCGAGTCGTCTTTGCCACTTGTGGAGGAGGCACTTCGGAGTGAACGTTTCACGGGAAACCGTAAACAGGAGACTTGTCCAACATGGCTACAGAGCTCGGCGAATGACCAAGGTTCCACGTCTCACTGTTCGCCACTGGGTTGCTCGACTCCAGTGGGCTAGGAGGCACAGGGGGTGGCAGCTTGGTCACTGGCGCCATGTAATCTTCACTGATGAAAGCCGGTATATCCTTGACCGCACCGAAGGGAGGCAGAGGGTTCGACGACTGTGGGGCGAGAACCTCCGTAATGACTGTGTCCAGGAAACCAATCAACTCTAATATTCGCAATTATTTTACCAGATCACGTAATACATTTCACAGGTGGGCCTTCTCAAATGATAGATCTAAATATTCCATACGACATACAGGCCCCACTTTATGGAGTAGTTTGGAATTTAGCAGAATTAATACACAGTTTAATAATACTTTTAAAAGACAATACAAAAAGAAATTACTTAGCAATTATTAATTTATGTTAGGATGACTATATGTATGTTGTGTGTTTATATATTTTGTCCTGTTTTACTTTCTCGGTTTATTGTATTTAGTTTTTGTTTAAATTATTATTACTTGGTACTGTACTTAATTACCGCATCCATGGTAGCAATATTATTTTAATCATCAATCCACGTTGGGCATGTGCGTTCATACAAGCCTTTTCTTGGCTTTTTAGTGCATGCCCCTTTTCCATTCATTTATGTTCAACCATGTAACAACTCTACTTTTTCTATTACTTTTGATTGCTTTGTTCATGTTTTATTGACATGTTTTAATTCTCCTTTTTATTTGTCTGTATATGACTTTGTTCATTTTTATGAATTGGAAATAAATACTGAATTGAAAAAAAAAATGAATTGAATTTTCTATAAGGAGAATAGTTTGATTTGATTTAATTTTATTTGTTTCCAAAATCAGTTTACATATATATATATGAGAAAGCAAAATATAAGCATATACATATGACATAATACAAAGGATAATACATATATCATAACAACTCAGGCAGGGTAAAAAATACACGGGGGCGACGGGCGATTTCGCCCTCGGTGGAGCGCTAATCGCCCCTAAAATCCTTAAAACACAGTTCTTTGGGGCGACCATTTTATTTAGGGTCGCCCCCTTGCCTCGGCTCCGAAAATGTATATAAATTTATGAATTGTGAAATTCGTGATCTAAGAGCAGGATTCCGAGCAGGACACTTACGGTAAGCTTTCCTTTTCAGAAGTCTAACGGAAATCATGAACGAGATCGAACCGAGTTAACAGTCTTAGCGTAAATAAATGCGCAATGCATAGTGGGAAATGGAATAAAGGTAGCAACTTTCACTCGGATGTTAGGTATCAGCGTTGTAGTAATCCAATAATGATAATCGCTTGATTCAGTTTAAACTCGTCTTTACGCAATACGGTTTGTAAACAAATAAATATGAATGGTTTCCAGTTTTCCACGCATCACAGCGCGGCGGTACGATCGAACTTTCACTATATACATAAAAAAAACTGTATTCACGGTAGTATTCCATTCATTTGGTAATATTAACATTTCACCCAGATCTTCTCATTACAGCTGATAGTGTGATATTGTGAGTTTATCCTTTGTAACTCCAGTGTAATTGTACTTAAATTATGTGCTACCTCTGCAACCTCACAATCACAAGATCAGATTATCTTAAGATGAAAGGGGGGGGGGGGGGGCTACTTGATAGTGAAAAAGGGATGATAATAAAATAAAACAACAACACACACATTAGCGCATATGAAATTTGGATACTCGTTACGCAGAACTCGCAGGGAGAAAAATCATATCAGCAATTCAAGATAGCCCCCTTGGGCCTAGAAATAGCCCCTGTAAAGTTGTCCACAGGGGCTACTTTTTAGAAAGAATAGCCCTTATGAAAAAAAAGTATTTTTTACCCTGCTCAGTATAATAAATATCTTCCAGTAAATGTAATAAACGCATACAGTATATACACTTGTGGGGGAACCTATTAAAAGCGAGGCTTCAAAGTAGGACAGTTAATCTTTTAAAAATTATTATTATCGTTTAATTTGCTTCCGTTACCACACGTAGTGCGAAAGCGTGTGAGTTTGCTCACTGACTTGGATATTATCCAAACAGACCCTCATATCCTGGTCTTAACACACTGAAATCTCTAATAATACAGGGACTACCCGGCTACACGGCCCCCGTCGGCAATGGGTTAACTTAAACTGGTTTGTCAACTCTCAAACGTTTGGTGTCTGCTAATAGGTGATTACAGTAACTCAAAGGATTCGATGAGGATTATTCTGTTTTATACCAGACCATAAACCATTGTATTTTTTAGCAAAAGAATGGGAATTTCCAGTACCCTTCAGACCCGAGCCCTGTCCAGAAACCAACGTAGTTGATCTCGAAAGGATTTGGATCGTTCAACTCCAGATTTTAAAAAATATATATAAACATATTGTCAGACATTAACAATTTACTTTTTGAATACAAAGAAAATATGTATACAATATGGGAAATTAACATTTTATAATTAACAGGATTTGTGAACGCAGGAGACCGCCATCATGAGCGATTTGCTTGATGTCCATGGCCGCGGCCTCAAAGTAAACAAGCGACATAGAACTTTCAACAACAAAAAAAGAAATTGAGAAAAGAGGTCACGAGGAGGTGCAAAGCAAGTGCATTAGCGATGGGGTCAAGATGTATTCATGAGTTGTTGTATTGATCAATAATCAGTAAAATACTATAATTTTACATAGATGGTCAATGTGGTGGATTTGAGTATAATGATATTAAATTACGCTTCATAGTCGCTTTAAAAGAGTAAATTGTGGGGCACATTTTAATTGCTGTGGGTAGATTATTCCACAAGTCATGGCTATGGTGTCTTATTGATTTATGCGTTATTAATAATTTTGGGTTTGTCTGACGAATATTTTCTGAAATACGGGTAGGTTATGTGTGAATTGCACTGTTTAGATTAAATAAATTTTGAAATGAGGAAGGAAGATTGTTATTTTCATATTTAAACATAAAAACTGCAACTTGAAAAATATTTAAATCAGTGACCTTCAATGTTTTAAGCTGAAAAAATAGTGGATCAGAATGAGAAAAGTAAGACGATCCTGTACAAATACGAAGTGCCCGCTTTTGTAGGGAAAGAATGGGATTGAGTTTGGTAATACCACAGTTAGCCCAAACAATACTATAATATCTTATATAAGGAAATATCAATGTGTTATACAATAAAAACAAAGTTGTTCGTGGCAAGATAAATTTTAACTTATAAATGATTCCCACGCCTCGGGAAATGCATAATATAATATGATTAATGTGATCGTTCCATTTTCACCAAGTATAACGCCTAGGAACTTAGAACTCCTCTTTTGTTCGACGGAAATGTTATCAATCTTAATATTAAAGGCGGTCCGTCGTCGGTGCCCGTGTATTTCTATGCTGTCCCAGCGAAGGCAAGTTCGGAGATTTCCGGAATCGCTCGGACAATTTGTCAATAGCCTGCCAGCGCAGGGGCTTGAGCTAAGCTTGCCAGCAATACGCTATGTTTCAGTTTCGGGATACTCCATGCTATGGCCTATGCCTAGACTAGAGGCACGAAAATAATAGCGGTTTTCGAACGAAATGGAGGTCGAGAGGAGAGACAGTCAGACGAGATTACGTATCCACAGCGCGTACAATTTGTGGATTGAACACAAAGAAATAAATTTGGACGTGGGCTGCTTGTTTCCTCCAGGGAAAGTTTGAATAAAAAGTTCGTGTTGTATCAGCTTGAGCTGCACACCATTCGTACAGTGTACCTCCACGGGCTACGGTCGCCAGCGCCGGGTGCGCCCCGGAGGTGAACCCTGGCGATGGCCTTACACCCACTAATATTCCCTTGCACTTTCTCTTTTGTTCTCACTTACGTTCCGTTTCTCTATCTTATCTTTCACTCTCTCTTTCTCTCATGACCTTGATAATTTTTCTCCCTTGTTCTCTCCCCTGTTCTCTCTCTCTTTCTCTCTATTTCCCTCCTGTTTCTCTTCTCTCCTATCTCACTCCATATGCCTTCCTCCACATATATACCTTGTACAGTGGAACCTCCTTATAAAGAACAATGGTATAACATACTCATTACAAGACAGTATTTTTGCAAGTCCCACTTTTTTGTATTCTATTGTTTTTAGCCCTGGTATAACAAGGTTTCGATATAAAGAGGTTATTTCCTTGGTCCCAAGAAGTTCATTAATGATGCTCCACTGTACAAAAATAAAATGAAATAAAAGGAATGTAGATTACAATACTTCAAAACTTCTGACACGTACACACAATGAAGAGTACTTTTTCATGCTGTCTTCATTTACTTCCTTACATGTTACATGCAGTGCCATTGCAAATGGCAAATCACAAGGAAAAAGAAAAGTAGAAAAGGTGTTCCTGTATGTAATACTTTTTAAGTTTCTTTTAAATAATGTATAACTTGTAATAAAACTACCCAAGTGAGAGTAAAAATCAACTGAACATTGAAACTATATTGTCAACACTAAAATATATACAAAAGTCAGCTCAGTAGTATAAAACTATACTTTCAACAGTATATAGGCATACCATATGGAATAGCAAATGGCATATAAAAAAATTAACAGAAATGTCCCTGTATGCATAATACATACGTTTCTTAAAAATTATATAACTTCTGATAAATCTATACAACTAGTATGAGAAGAAATCAACTTCATATTGCAAAACTATTATTTCAACACTAAATGTGCATGTTTCAAGGCAAGTTTGTGGATCTAGAATACATGTATATCAAACTGTAATAAATATAATACAAAAATCAGCTCAGAAGTGTAAAACTATACTTTCAACAGTATACATGTAGGCATACTTCAGGAAAGGTTTGTGGATCTATGCATAAGCAAATTCTAAAACAAACAGTGTAAACAGATCACAATAAAAGTAAATCTTGGAAGGAAAACAACTTCACTATGTGGTGTGATCACATTATCAAAGGCTACCACACATTCAACTGAAAATGGCAACGTTCACTGGCAGATTTATTTTGAACATATGTATAGTTTTCATATTGAATTATATTATGGACATTCACACAGGAATATGATGGCAAGGGTATTTTCACTGAATATTGCAACATTGACATATTGCAGTTTATAATACCATAAATACCTAAATACAATGATTACAGTCAGGAACACAGGTACAAAAGATATGTTATTAAATGTACATCACACACATTCACTTATACGCTGGCAAGTGATATTGTTTGGTTGTAACTACATGCATTGATACAATATATTACAATCGTTTTGATCAACCACTTCTTATGATCACCAAATTCTTATTGAAGTTTATGTAATTCATGTGCATCTCACTTCACACAATGTACAGCATGTAGCAAACCCAATGGACTGCTAGTTCAGCTAAAAACAGCATGACAAATCAGACTAAATATTCATCATAAATAGAAAAACATCACAGAAGACATGCATATTCATGGTCATGGAATGTGTTGAAATACACAGGGGGAAATAGATTAAAATGAAGTTTATACAATGTCATAACGGAAACCCTTTATCAGATAACATTTTTTGTTTGTTTCAAATGACATGAATATATTTCCTCTCTGATAAATGTTAACGTAAACATTATGTTAAATGATTACACACAGAAAATGCTTTATTTGGTACATACATACTACAATCACCAAGAAAAAGGTGAATATAAACAGGAACTATGATAAACAATTTTTTAAAGAAGGATAAAAGTTCTATGTCCAGCAGATCTAAATTTCAACAATAAAAGCAGACATAAAAAAGATCAAGACCAGTGTTGATGTTAGATGGATTTCAATCTTGTACTCCATTGACGAAGCCCTTGTAAGCCCTCGATGGGCCTACCTTATCCGCAGTGTAGCACATGATGGAACAACTCTCCTGTTTCCTGCTCCAAGTACCCATGGTGAATATTAGGCCTAGTATATAATATTATACGTGAATATATATACGTGAATTGTTTGTAGGCATAATGCCGGTACGATTCATTCAACCTCGGAATGTCCCTTGGAAATACATTGTTGCTTGCTGCCATGCATGCAGCCAAGACATTGCCATTTAGAAATGCATCAGTGAAGTATTGAGCAGTCATGACGCAGGTGCGGACATGGCAACACACACACATTCTCTACCTCCTTTGGCATGGGCACACATCTTCCACCACATCTAGACCATGATGCAGGCCGGCTGCTTGGTCCAGGCCTTTCTTCAGCAGGTTGGGTAGGCTCTACAGCTGCTACGGCATCCAAGTAAACATCCGTGAATCTGCAGAGGAACTGGATGGTGACGCGTTCTAGATCAGCTCTCTCTCGATCCATCGCAAATTTCTACATTGAGTAAGAAAAAAGAAAAACAACAGTGAATAAAGTAGGGAAAAAATAATGCAAATAATGTAAAGTGCACATTCCACCCTGTTCAAAATTCAAGTATGGAAATACTGTTTTGGTGAAAAAATCATAAAATTATTAAATTTGTAGGGATTAATTAATAGGTTCCATTGTATTGATATATTGTTTGTGAACTGGTACCACTAGGTGTATTTGAATCTTTGGAGTCACAATTAGATATACATACATACATACATGTACAGTGTATACATTCATCTGTGACTCTGACTTGCAAAAGCCTGTACTACACTCGCCCCCTTCAAATCAATTTATGTTGTTTTTTTTACAGGGGGGGGGGGGGTACTTCGTCACAGCTCACACAGGTTAAACCAGTTCGCCAATCACCAATTGACATGTCTGGTGTTGATTCTAATTACATCTTGGCATACCTTCATTTATAAATAGATTCCTTCTTCTTCTTCTCCTCCTCATTCTTCCTTCTTCTTTCAGTTTCAATTTCAATGAGGATTCTTACAAACACACTATCTCAGACCTGGGCCCTGGCTGTGACATCTCACATTCACACTATTATTTAATTCTATTTCTCTTGAGTCTTAATTTAGTTATTACACAATGACAAATCGCAAGAAAAATTATCGAATTTGTTGCATAGACCTTGGTTCGGATAAATAGGCTGCGATAATGATCTACTCACATTTGAAGTTGATTCATCGTCATCGCCATCGGGTTCCCTGTTGGTGCGCGGGCGACATTTCCCCGCAGGAACACTGCAGTGTGCAGGGATGACCGTCACTCTTGCAAGGGCACATCCGTCTGCCCGTTTTGTATCAGCAATGCAGCAGCTAGCTTCCTGAACATTTACAGGCAGTCGGCTCCAAATCTCCCTCCATGTTTAGAATTGAGATATCTGTCGCTAACTCCGAAATACTGAAAGTGTCATCCATAATAAAGATGAAATTGCTTTGTCCTATAGACTTTAGTATAAATATGTGACCCGCCGCCTCAAAACCTACAATAAGTCGCACGGACCACAACGTAGCAAACCGCCCAAAATAGTAAATTTGCTTGGATCAGTCGATTTTCTGTTTTTGATAGAAATAGGTAGTTTCATTATCATTCTATCATGTCTCAAGTTTGTGAGTCGTAATTCGACTTAGAAATATGTTTTGGGGGCATTTTAAAATGACTCCTTTTTTTCAAATGTCGAGCTAATGAATGTTTGGAGAGCTTTTGTAATACTTTCATTCAATGCCAAATTACTACTTTACCTCCAAAGGTATTAAATTGATTTTTGGAGTGAGTAATGAATAGGTCCTCCTGGAGCAGCGTGCCAAAATTCAGCCTAATCTGATAATCCCTTCATACTGGTTGCTATGGCCATTTGAATACCCAATTTTACTTGGGCGCACACAGAGAGCGAAGGTTTAGCACTCTTTTGTTCCGAACTTAAATGGCCATTTTCTCTGAATAGGAGTTATTGATTGCTTGTTACATACCGATTCTAAATGTGATATCTAAAGGTGTTATCATTGAGTAAACTAGGAAAGTGATATACCATTGGAAAGCTGAGAATCTCTACTTTCAGAAAATGTATAAAACAAAAAGAATAATTTTGGTGACTTATTGTAGGTTTTGAGGCGTCGGGTCACATACGGCGTCAGACAGCAGATTGCAGGATACAAATAGCGCAAAACATGTATTCGTTCACTATCCAGTATACAACTTACACATATCACAGCGATCTATGCGGTTTTTTGCCGCGGAGAAGGAAATTTCGCTGATCCTCAATATACTTTCCACTAGACCTAGTTTCGTATGCACAAGAACTATTTTGCAGCATCAGCAAACACAGATTTTTCCCCATTGAAACCGGCGACTGACCGCCTTTAATAGGAGTATTAGCTACATGGATATTGTATTTGAAATGCATAAATTGAGAAAGCTTATTGCACTTATTTCGAAACCATTTCGAAACTTTAAGTAATTCAACATTTAAAGTATTTTCCAATGATTTAGGTTCTTATGAGAATAAAAAATGTTAGTGTCGTCAGCAAATAAGATAAAGGATAATAATGATGACGTATTAATTACATCGTTGACATACACTAAAAACAAAAGCGGGTCCAGGATAGATCCCTGGGGGACACCACACTTAATTAGAAGGGACTGTGAGTCAATACCATTGAATGTAACATATTGCTTTCGATTGCTTAAATAACTTTTAAACCAAGAAAGCACTGAGCAGCGAACACCACAAGAACTAGAAATGTGCATTGCTGGTGCCGCGCAATGCGAAATGTATCCCCCGGCACTGGCAGCGATTTGAAGGAGGGACAAAGACCCCATCCCCTCCCTCAAACAAAAGGATGGTGTAGAAATTGCCGCCAGTGGCCCGGAATATTGTCAACACTAGGAGCAGCATTACCAAAACGATTTGTGCAGATTAGAGTATAATGCATTTTTATAGAAAATTCGGAAGAAATACATGTATGACCTCAGAGCGCACATAAGCCATCCACTAAAATATGACCTTTGATCCTATGAAAGACGGAACACTAGAGGCAGCATCACCAAAAACTGTAGAGGTGTAATCTATAATGGACCTACATACAAAATCTGAAAGAAATGAGTTAACAAATGTGTCCTCCAGAATGCATGCAACGAAAATATGACATTTGACCCTAACAACAACCTGAATATGACATTTGACTGTATAGAAAGTGGTACAGTGGGGGTAGCACCAGCAAACAATTTAGATGTGTAGGTTTCACTAAGACACATCTTCATATAAAATTTGAAAGAAATGTGTTGAGAGATATACCAAGATACATCTCCATACAAAATTTGAAAGAAATCCATCAAGAAATGTGGTCTGCAGAGTGCACTCACGCCATGCCCTGAAGTATGACCTTTGACCCTATAAAAGACGGAACACTGGTGGCAGCATCACCAAAAACTATAGGTTTTTAGATTACACCAAGAGACAACTTCATGCAAAATTTGAACGAAATCCGTCAAGAAATGCAGAAGTAAGAGTGCAAGAAATGGAAAAATGACCTTTGACCCTATAAAGGACGGAACAATGAGGGTAGCATCACCAAAAATTAAATATGTGTAGATTATACCAAGATACATCTCCATACAAAATTTGAATGAAATCCGTCAAGAAATGCAGAAGTAAGAGTGCACAAAAGGGACAAATGAGCTTTGACCCTATAAAGGACGGAACAATGAGGGCAGAATCACCAAACAGTAACTATGTGTAGATTATACCAAGATACATCTCCATACAAAATTTGAAAGAAATCCATCAAGAAATGTGGCCTGCAGAGTGAACTCACGCCATCCCTTGAAGTATGACCTTTGACCCTATAAAAGACGGGACACTGGTGGCAGCATCACCAAAAAGTACAGGTTTTTAGATTACACCAAGGGACACCTTCATGCAAAATTTGAACGAAATCCGTCGAGAAATGCAGAAGTAAGAGTGCAAGAAATGGAAAAATGACCTTTGACCCTATAAAGGACGGAACAATGAGGGCAGCATCACCCCAAATTAAACATGTGTAGATTATACCAAGATACATCTCCATACAAAATTTGAACAAAATCCGTTGAGAAATGTGGCCTGCAGAGTGCACTCACGCCATGCCCTGAAGTATGACCTTTGACCCTATAAAAGACGGAACACTGGTGGCAGCATCACCAAACACTAGAGGTTTTTAAATTACACCAAGAGACACCTTCATGCAAAATTTGAACGAAATCCGTTGAGAAATGTGACCGCCAGAGCGCACACAAGAGTACACACAAGACATCTATCAAAATATGACCTTTGACCCTATAAAAGACGGAACACTGGGGGCAGCATCACCAAAATCTATAGGGTTCCAGATTTTACCAAGAGACACCTTCATACAAAATTTGAACAAAATCCGTTGAGAAATGTGACCGCTAGAGCGCACACAAACTATCCCCCAAAATATGGCCTTTTACCCTATAAAAGACGGAACACTGGGGGCAGCATCACCAGAAACTATAGGGGTCCAGATTTTACCAAGATACACTTCCACAGGAAGTCTGAAAGAAATTCGTCGAGAAATGTGACCGCTAGAGCGCACACAAGAATGTGACGCGGCGGCGGTGGCGGCGAAACGCTGCTGAATCCAAAGTATCCTCCGGCATACTGCCGGGGGATACAATAAAGTTTAGAAAATAATAAATCATGATTAATCGTGTTGAACGCTTTACTCAGGTCTAAAAATATTCCAATAACATGTTCTTTTTTGCAATGGCGTCTGTAATGTTATCATAAATTTGGACAAGCGCTAGATCAGTGGATTTTTTTTTTAAAACCATATTGGTTCGGATTTACTACTTTATGGAGGTTTAAAAAACTATATAATCTATTATAAACAATTTTCCTTAAGATTTTGGATATACTGGGGAGATAGAAATAGGACGGTAATTGCTGATTTCATGTTGATCATCCTTTTTAAAAATTGGAGTTACGTTGGCTATTTTGAACAAGTCAGGAATAATACCTGACTGTAAAGACTGATTAAGTATATGTGTTAGTGGGCCAGCAATGAAATGGATTATTTCCTTAAATGTGAAGTGAAGTACTTATTTTATCATGACCTTGGGATTTCGAAGCATTTAATGATTTAGTAATATTAATTATTTCATTGGAGTTTGTGGGATTTAAAAAGAGAGATGCCCGAGTCGGTTCTTTAAAGAATTCCGTATAATGAGCGTTATATGGAGTAGCAATATTGGCAGCAAGTTGAGGACTAATATTAGTGAAAAAAAGAATTAAAGCAATCGGCATAGTCATTGGAATCTGCAATTTAGTTACCATTAAAAGTAAAATCATCTTTTGGTAAAATGTCACTTTTAGTTCCCGTAACTTCTTTTATAACTTTCCATGTTGCGCTCGAGTTGGATTTCACCTTTTGTAATTTGTTTGAAAAGTGTAATTTGCGAGAAAAGCGAATTAACTTTGTTAATTTGTTACGGTACGTTTTATAAACAAGTAAACTTGTATCCGTGGGGTTATTCAAATGTTGTTTATAAAGTCGATTTCTTGTTTTGAATGATTTCAGTATGCCTTTAGTTATCCATGGAATGATAGGTTTATTACGTTTACGTTTAAGTTTACGTTTATTTCTTACTAATGGAATATTTTTACTGTAATAAAATTGTAGCTTTGAATACAGATTTGCATATGGAATATTCATATCATCTGTATTAAGAATATCATTCCATTCTTCCATGACTAAATGTTGTTTTAATATTTCAATATTGTGAGGAGTCTCTTTCTGATACATAAAACGTTGTAGTGATTTAAATCTAAACATTGATTTTTCACAAATAGTGAATATAGGTAAGTGGTCCGATACTTCTGACCATAACAGTCCTCCAGTTATCTTTTTGTAGTGTACTATCAATTAAAGTTAAGGAGTGTACATTAACTCTTGTGGGATTGTTTATAAAAGAATAAAATCCATATGAATTCATCAATTGAAGAAACCTATTAGAATTGATGTGATGTAATAAATATATATATATATATATATAATGTGAAAGGAAATGAGAGAATAATGGTTGCGTAACTTAAATCAAAGTTCCCCAGAACTATCCTCCCTTTTTGAAATTTTTGCAAAGGCTAAAAAGTGTCTCCGCCGGAATCGAACCTGGGTCGTTGGCTTAGAACGCTAATGCCTTAACCACTAGACCACGGAACTTTGATTTAAGTTACGCAACCATTATTTTCTCATTTCCTTTCACATTGTATTTATTTCCACGAGAGTTGCCAAAGC